>JAEQBH010003385.1:0-609929 GCA_016808115.1 Tetrastigma voinierianum | reverse complement strand
AATCACATATTACAAAAGAAGTGTAACAAAATACGTGCGAAAAACATACATTCATTGTTGTTGAGGATTTCATCCTTAGACTTGTGAAAAACTCAACCCATGCTTTTAATGCAATTTCTACCAACCCAAAAAAAGTCTCTAAAATCAAGGTAAGAAGTTAATTGTCATGAGGAGGATTGCGTGATAAGAATAGAGTAAATAATGAATGTAGTTTCAAAATGCACAAAGAAAATTAGTCCTAAATCGCCAAAGAGGATGTGGAGTGCAGGAGGAGTGGATATAAAATTGAGGAAAATGGAAAAAGAGCAAATGGGGAGAAGAAGAGCTCACCTGCTTTAAACGATAACGCCACGGGCCACGATCAAGCAGATTTAATTTTTAGCTAATGCTGGGCCAGTGACTGTGGCATTATATTTTTTAAAGCTTAATATCAGAATTTACTGATTATCAGATTACGATTTTTTGTTTCAATATCATGGGCCAATAACTACAGTATTAACTTTAAAAAAAAAGTCATAATTATTGGTATGTATGTCAATGTGGCTAAGACGCAGTAGTTTTTATATTATTTTTATTTTTAACTTATTTTAGTTATCTTTAAAAAAAAAAAAAAAAAAAAACTTAGATATGTACAAAACTCTAAATCAATTGAAAAATAATAATAATAATAATAATGAAAAGACTTGTAAAAGGCAAAAACGACAGAGGCTACACCGACAAGTGGTTTGGACTCAGGTGCGCAAATTGGGGGGGAGGAGGGGGGTGTGGGAGTTGGCCCCACCTATGCCTGTGCGCTTGGCCATATCCATCATGACACACTAACTCAAAACAACACTATTCTACAAGATACTTTCGTTTAAAACAAATCAAACCCATTGAAGGGACACCAAAAAGTTCCCCACCACTCATTATTACTTAAATAATTTCATTCAAACAACTAAATCAAACAATTGAAGAGACCCCTAAAAGGTTTCCAGAAGAAGCCCTATTTCAGAATCCTAATATACAGAATAAAATAGGACTAAATTAATAGATACTTAGAGTGTCTACACATGCTTAAGCTAAGAGGGTACAACATCTCTTATATTCGAATTTTAATAAGAATAATTTATTATATTATAATAAAAATATTTTATTATAAAAAAATAAAAAAGAATTTAATATATTCAAAATCGCTTCAAATTAATACTTAAAATCATAATTAATAACTACGATTTTAACTTTAAGCTTAAAATCATAGTAATCAATTACGATAATTTTAATATTAAAAGAAATTTTAAATTATAATCGTCGTGAATATACACTAATTTGGATTTTACTTTTTTCAAATTTATATTAAATTGACATTTTTTTTTGTTTTAAATGTATTATTTTGTTACAAAACTTTTTAAGTTGGAAAGATAAAAAAAGCTATAGGTTTTGTGGGGGGAGAAAGAATAAAAGGACAAAGGATGAAGGCATCATTAACCCACGAAATTAGGGGACCCTGTTCGAAAGAGGAGACAAACCCACCGGACGACACCAAAAGGGCCATGGCAACTGGCAAGTGGGTCTTCCTTCTTTTCAACGCACCACTATGCCTGTTCACACTCCCAACCCACCTGCCTTTCTTATGCTTAATGGACTTATTATCTCTTATATCCCAAAGAAAAACAAGAATATTCAATAACAAAATAATAGAAGGAAAGAAGAAATATATAAGTTTATATGAAAACTCCAAAACAGGAGAAAAAACTAGGTTAAAAAAAAGATAAAAAGAGAAATTCATTATTGAAAAAATCGAGTACAAATTTAGAGTAGTGTGACTATTTCATTTATAGGACTTCAAAATAAATGACATATTTAGTTTATTTTCAGATATACCAAATCTAAGCATGTTCATATGGTTCATTCCTTTCCTACCTACCACCACCACCACTACCGCAAATGGGAAACTTATGTTTTATGATATCGATTTGGGAATAATTATAAATAAGACATAAAAATATAAATATATGACGAGAGAGTATGCTAGTATTTATGCTTAATGAACTTATTATCTCTTATATCCCAAAAAAAAAAACAAGAATATTCAATAACAAAATAAAAGACGGAAAGAAGAAATATACAAGTTTATAAGAAAACTCCAAAACAGGAGAAAAAACTAGGTTAAAAAAAAAGAAAGAAAGAGAAATTTTGTAGATATACCAAATCTAACCATTTTTACTATCTATTCCTTCCTACCTACCACCATCACAAATGGGAAACTTATGCTCTGCAACATTATTTGGGAATAATCATAAACAAGACATAACGAATATAAAATATTTGATTTAGAGAAAGTATGTTAATATTTAAGTACTATCTATTTTAATAAACTATAAATACTATATTAACACTTTTCATTATGCGAGTACAGGTAACATTTAATTTATTAAATATAATTATTTTCAATAAAACTATATTGAATAATATATTTTATATTTTTTATGTCTTACTTATAATAATTCCTAAAATTAATGGGGGTAAAACACAAGATTCCACACAGCAAATACCCAAAAACTTTTTGGTTTGGATTGTACAAAATCTAGGTCACCCTACTCTAATATTATCCGTTTGAGCAGCTTGAAGAAGCTACATGTAATGTAATCCACACAAACTTTACCCTTTACTCTTCTTTATTAGCATTTAAAAACCCCGCTGGGTATCTGCAGGCAATTCATGTCAGCATGGGAAAAACATGTGTACGTCCTGATTTTGATTAGAGTGATATGATGTGGGATTATTTATTTTGTTTTATTCTTTATTTGTACTTTTTTTTTTTTTTTTGTCGCTTATCATTTTTCACCATTGTTATTTTATCCTACTCTCTCTCTTGCCTTTCTTCTCTATTTTTTTTCTTCTCTCTCTCTTTCTGCTGTGGCTCTAACTTGCAGGCACCATGATCATACTTCTGAGTTCTGTCTCAAGACAAAATTACACCCCGGTCCATCTCATCTCGGTTTGCCATGCAATGGGTTTTTATACTGGAAGTACAGAATTGCAAACCCTAGAAAATTTTCCCATATCCTTTTACTTCAAAAGTATAAGTCTTAGGTCATATATGGTTAGCTGGTTGGAATATTTGATCATACTGGTTCAATAATGGAGAAAAAAAGTCACACTAACGATTTCTTTTCCAGTGGATGCCACATCATTTTCTATTAATGTGATATATTTGAATATATTTTCAGTGGGGAGCATATTCTAAAATGTTAAAATTTATTAAAAACATTATGTTTAATTTTATTTGATTTAGAGAATGATCATTATAAAGAGATGGAAAACATTTTGAAAGCTCAATATTTATACACAGTATAAATATTGAACCTTTAAAATGTTTATACACCGTAGGTTTGGCTCACTAATGATCGTATGACAAGATAAAGTTAATGAATCTGACTAGCCCCACAAAGATAAATACCAGCCAACCGTAATGCCAAGTGAATAAATGTCAAAAAAAAAAAAATTATACACCATAAAAATTAATCTACATGATATCATTTATTATTATAAAAGCACGAAATTTTTTCATGTTCTTGGTTTTTCTTTAATTTATAATTTAGTATATAAATAATTTTTTAGTAATAGTCCTAATTAAAATATTTGAAGTATATAAATAAAAAAAATACGATAACATGTGATAACCACTCAAAAAGTGTATTTTTAGACATGTCTTTTCCAAATTAAAAGCCTTCTTATGTTGAAAACTCATACTTAACTAATTATGCATATTGTTAACTCCCAAACTTGTACTAATGGTTTTTCTTGAGTATTGATGAGCTTTTAGGCCTTTTTTTGGTATCTTTACAGCTCTTGGGAATGATGGGACCAGCAGGACATCATGAGATCTCTTATATAAGCTTAAAAGGCCTTGGAAGCAATTTAAACAAGTTGGGACCTTGATAGCATGATTGTACATGAAGACGGAGGCTTGAGGAGAAAATTGGGCATTTTTGCATCCACTTCCCTGTTTTCATACTATCCTTCTTTGATAATGCAGAATTTTGTACCAAGGACCAAATGCACACTCTTGGCTTGATTTCGCACTGCAATCGCGAGTGTGTGCAAAATTTTGCACCATGCCCACTAGCAAGTGCGAAAATTACCCAAAAAGCCCAAATAGGAAAGTTTAACAATCTAAGTCAGGAAAGGAATGTGATTTTGCATTGTGATCAACGTAGGATCCTATTCACTTACCAAATAGGGCCCCTAGAAGCTATTTTCTTTCTTTAAATATGGGTTGGATGTATCAAACAAATTGTCATCGATTCTAATACCTTAGATCCAAGAATTACTCTTGTTTGGGGAGAATTCTTGTTTTCTAGTAAAAGCTTTTTTGTGTATGTTTTTGTTTTATTATTCATCCATGGCAAGTACCAGCAGCGTCATGAGTGAGTAGAGTGCCTATCTCAAGGTGAGGTGGATCCACTCCACCCCCTACCATTACAGGACCATGTGAATCTTTGAGCTTCATCCAAAAGGTGATGTTTTCATAACTAGTTTAGAGGCCTTTTGGTCGTGCGAGGTGATTACAATCTAGGTTTCCTCAACTATCTATTTAGGAGTATCTCTTCTAAGTAACTTAGTCTTCTTGATACTTAGCAAGTTTGAATAGTATGTTGGGTACATAGTCGTGCACCTTTGACGCAACAAGCACGAGATATTGTTTCTTGTTTGGCAACAAAAAAGAGCTTAGTTGAGAACCTTAAGATCCCTCTAAAATCCAGTATTGATTGCATGTCATACACCTAGAATATGATCTTCATCTAAATCTAATAAGAGGTAACTCTAGGTGGTACCGTGAGGACACCATAGGTTGATCTTTCGAAAGCAAATGATTCATCTCCTAACTCGCTTTCGAATGGTTAGGAGCTTGAGAAAACACAAAAAATTATAATACTTAGTTCCAACTCGTGTGCTCACGGATATCAGAGATAAGAATTTCAGTGTCGGGTCTAATTGTGACGGGTTTTCCTTTTGGTGTAATTCTACGTCAAGTGCTTTAGCTTGGTTTGCTTTATTAAACGGAAAATAAAATAAGGGTTTTTGTTTGCTTTGATTGAAGAGAGTGATTGTTGGTTGGTTGATTGATTGAAGTTATAAACAATATTAAAAAGAGATCTCACGCTTTGGTTTCACTCAATTCGAACTCACCATGCATGGTAATTCTCTGGGGACAACTATATGTTGATCTTTCGGGCAAATGATTCATCTTAAATCAGGTGGATGGTTACGAGCACGAGAAAACACAAAAAATTATAATACTAAGTTCCAACCTGCAGTCACTGATATTGTAGGTATGGCTCTAGTGGTTGTCCACTAGGATGGGTTTTCCCCTTTTTGGTGTAATCCTAGGTCAAGTGCTTTAGCTTGGTTTGCTTTATTAAACATAAAATAAAAGAAGGGTTTTTTGTTTGCTTTGATTGAAAAGAGTGATTGTTGGTTGATTGATTGATTGAAGTTATAAACGATATTAAAAAGAGATCTCAAGCTTTGATTTCACAAAATCCAACCTCATCGAGGTGATTCAAATTGGGAGATTGTGTTAGTCCAAGTCGTTTGCCTGAAAGATCATCATATATATAGTTGTCCCCAAACTCCTCCTAGGTTCCTCTTATTAGATATAAATGAAGCATACTTTCTAGGTGTATGGTTAAGTGAAAATACTAACCTTTAAAGATTTCTGATAGGTTCTCAACCCAACTCTTTTGTGTTTCCCGATAAGAAACAATCTCTTGACATGCTGAGTCAAAGGTGCATTGCCTAAGCACCCAACATATCGCTCAGGCCTTGCTAAGTACCTAGAAATCTAAGTGGAAGAGGAGTTTTCTATATGGATAGTCGGGGAACTAAACTGTTATCATCCCTACAAGAGTCCCCAACTGATGTACACCCAACCTTTAAGCCTCTAAAATAGTAGAGAAGCTTTAACTTTGGTATGAAACGTTGTCATCCCCTTTGGTCATCATGGTAGGGTGGATTGGATCCACCTCACCTTGAGAAAAACAACTAGCACCATGAATGAAGAAGAAGCAAAATTAATAATAATAAATAAAGGAAACATACTGAAAGCTTCTTATTAAAATTATAGGAGAAAGTTCTCCCAAAAATTACAAGAGATGAATTGTTCTTTCCATATACAAATCATATCTCCAAACTTAGAACACAAGACTTTCTATTTTCTATTTCCCGTAAATTTTGCATTGGTATTGGGGAGTGGAGTGAAATTATGCACTGCGTCAGTCTTATAATAATTTTTTAAAATAGAAAAGGAAGAATGTAATGAGAAAAGTGTATTCCAATACTCTCATACCAAACAAAACTCATAAAAGAGGAATTCAAGTTTATAAAAACACAAATTTCAAATGGTTGTCGACAAATAATCAATATTATACATATTGTTGGCCCAATGCTCCTCTAATTGAGGTTTTGATTATAAAAATCAAGGTTATTGGTTGCTAATGGTTAAAATTGAGTTTAGTGATATGTTGAAATTGATCAAGCATCAAATGAAAATATTTCAAGATTAGGATGACGATGGTGTACTTTATCAATCTCTTGGAGGACAAGTTCACTCATTCAAAAAATCAAGAATTTAAGTCCAAAGTAACAAGGAACCAAGACTTCAAACTCAAGCATCAAGAGAAGACTTTTTAAGCTTAGGATCTAATGTAAAGTGAATGCATTGGTTCACTTTAATTTAGGGTATATCATTTCTCTATGCATCATCTCATAACTCGATTTTAGTGTTTAATTGCATATTGTTTTGAAAACTCGATTTTGAGTATCAAATCTTAGACATTTAAAGTTTAAAATGCGTTTAAAAGAGTTCTCTAATGTTTGAAATCAATTTGGAACAAAAATAAGATACACCATTTTTTGACATTCTTTGCATATCGCGATTCTAACTCACAATTTGACTTTTTAAATTGATTAAATCTTTTAAAATTCATATTTAATCATCAAAATTTAGTTATTTGGAGTTTAAAAGATGTCTAAGGTTCGAATCAATTTGTAAAGAAAAGGAGTTGAAAAGGCTTAAAAATGGTAATTTCGATACATGATGAACAAGCTTACCACATCTAGTTACTCATCCGGTTTAAAGTAGTCGACAGGTTCAGTCCAAGCGGTTGACCAATTGCCATCTAGATGAGATTGCACCTCGTTTGTTTGGATACAAAAAGGGGTGTTTTTAAAGTTTGATCAATCGATCGAGCAAACGATCGACCAGTTAAGTCAAACATCCGAGGTAATAGTCACTTGTAGTGCATTAAATGCATCAACAACTAGTATATTAATGCAACTTGTGGATCGATTGGTCAAACATACGACATGTTTCTAAGACAAATTTTATGGTTGAGAATCATTTATTCTCTGAGGGATAGATGGTTTTTTTTTTCTCATGCATAAGTGTGCATAGAGTATTTCCATAAAAGAATTTTTTTTAAAAAAAATCTAGGATTCCGCAAGAATTAATAAATTATCTTTCTAGACACACCTTAGACAACCAAAGTGTTTTTTCTTGATCGCAATTGTTTTTTTTTTTTAAATATAAATTTACTGACCAAATTAACAATATAGCCTGACAGACACATAATCAAATTATTAAAACATTCGATGACGCAACATCCAAGCTTAATGAAGACTTACTTAACGACTTCTGCATAAAGCCTATACATTTGAAAAGTTTAAAATAACTAGAATTCATAAAGCCTGTCTTCGCATGATGACCCCGACACCCTATGTTTCTATCTAATCAAATATGCTTTGAATCGCCTAAAACACTAATACTCGTTATAACAAACCGATGAAAGCCAACACAAATAATACACTGCGTCAGTGCAGAACAAAACACGAAAAAAAAAAACAAAAGAAAACATATATCTATGTGAAAGGACCACTTGATCAATGAAAAATGGAAAAAAAATATATAGAAGGGTGATTTTATCGCAATTGTATGTTTTGGATTTTAAATTAATGCACCGGTACCAAACAAATATTGGTTTCCTAGCAAAAGTATAATGAGTCGCTAAATTGTGTAAATGCCTAAAGATATAATTTTCAATTTGGTGCTACATTTTTAGATATTATATGTAATAAATGAAGCTATTATATATAATAAATGATATCATGATACAATTTTTTTTTTGTTAGGTCATGAGATATTTTAAACTGGTTTCTCACAGACATACGAAAAATAATTTTGTGTTTCTCATATTACATTAGGTACTAATCATTATTTGAATTTGATGTATCACAAAAAACGTATAAAACTTATCATTTAACACACTATATTTACTAGCAGTTTTAATTCAAGACATCCTATAAGTTAGAAACCCCGATACAATATTTATTGTATCATATTATACAAAGGATGGATTTAGGAATAGGTTTTGGATAGGTCATCTCCACTCCAACCTCACCCCATTTATTTGAATAATTATCATCCCATCTCGTTTGGGGCTGACCAGGTGGGTTTGGTAAATTCTCGTACATACCTTGTTTAGATTTTTTTTAAATTTTTTTTAAATTTATTAGCTATATTAAAATGAATTTGTTTTATAAATAATTAAACGATTATATTTTCATAACTTACTATGTTAAAAGAATACTTTTATTATTATGTAACAAATATAAAGGAATAATTTATTGTATGATTGGGGCTAGCAAAATGGGATTAAATAATACAAGAACTTGTACCAGGTTTGCAAAAAAATTTATATACCCATTTAAACATGTTTACCCAAATATCAAATCCATTTCATAGGAGCAAAGCTAGGTAGGTATCCGTAAAAATCCATCCCGTTACCATCCCGACTTAGATTTAATTTGTAATAGAATCCATAACATATTTAGCTCTATTAATAAATAAAAAAAAAAACATATTTAGCACTATATTACATTTCAATCTTCAGCATTTGTTTAAAATTAAAATATAGCATCACAATATATTTTTTTTTCAAAAGAGAGATTTCACTCATATGTTTAATATTATTTGTTTATAAGTGGTAGTAAAATTTTTATATCTTTATAATGATTATTATGATCAAAATATTTGGATACAAATAAAAATATTTTATCATTTTGGTTCGTATGAGGATTAATTTGTACATGGTATGACTTAAAGGCGTCTTCTGTATGTGTACGGATCTGCTCAAAACACCGACCAAAAATAAAAATATTTTGAGGTTATTAAATTTAAAAAATAACACACATATGTGCATGTGTGATTGGAAATAGGACGAAACGGTTTATCCCATCATTGGATATATCTTATATTAAACCAAACATAACATATGATACAACTTTTTTATATTTAAATAAAATTATATATGAGAACATTTTCATGCTTTCTAAAATAAAATTATTAGAAGGTAATACAAGGTTTATTAATAAAGGTATTAAACTCATTAATTCTTTTTTTTACTCTTCTCAACTTTTTCTCTCACACCTTTTTTCTTTAAGTAATAAGAGGTGATTTTTTTTGTCATTCTTGACCTAAAATCACCCATTTACACCTATTTTCTATCTTCTTTTTTTTTTTTCTCAATAAAATGGTTATTTCACACAGATCTAGGTTTTTATATGTTTTTTTTTTTTTTCGTAATTTACCATCATCTTGCGCTCATGATTATTGTCGCCGTAAGTGTGATTGTCGTCGCCTTTACGCGACGCACTGCCGCCTCAATGTAATCCGCTGCCATTGCGACTAAGGCTCAACGATCTAAACGAATAAAGATTTTATAATCAAAGCATAGCAATCAAATCACCTACTGGCCGACATGCTATATGAATCAAGTCACAGACTCTAACCACAATAGTAATATCAAATATGTAGACTTAACTATCAAATATATGTGTTTTCTGGAAATATTTAATTACAAGATAACCCGATGCTCTTCATCCTTTATTCGCTTTTAGTAATTTTGATTCTATATTATTATCGATTATTGTTAATGAATCAATCAAATATTTTTCTTTTAAAAAAATAAAGATATTAAACTATAAGATATTTAAATTTTTAATTTTTATTTATTTATTTTACATATATTTACTTTCAGATTAACAACTTAATCTCCATCGACTCAACCCTGTGTGCCCATAGTAGAAATGGGCTACCGACTTGTTCGCCGCCATTGTTTTCAAAATGGGCTGAGTCAATTCTGATCACTTTTATTCAAGCCCACATTTTGCTAGCTCGTGGTCCTATGTGAGCTACATCCCAAAATGGGCTTGACATTAAAATTGATAATAAATAATATTTGCAAATTTTAATATTTTGTAAAATAAAGTTTTTCAAATACTTATAATATATTCTTATATTCTTAAAAGATTATATAAAATAAATTATTATAGTTATAATTATATATTTTATTTTTATTTTAAATTGTTTTTCATACTAATATTACTTTATTTTATTAAAATTAAGTATTTAATAACTATTCTTTTTTCCATAAACAACTATTTTCATATTTTTATAATAAAAACTAATATTTTTAATAATAAAAATAAGTAATCAATAAAAATATTAAAAATATATATATAACTGATCAAACTGTCCGACTCAACTTAGCTTCATAATGGCCCACGACTCCATTCGGGTCGGGCCAATAGCCGCCCTTAGGTTATATTGTACTCTATTTCTTCAATATCCAAAACATGAATATGCTGACGCCCATTATCCCACCTCATCGCGACGTAATTTCAGAAGCTAATGATTTCCTCAATGCGTGTCACGGTTAAATTCGCGCTTTAAAATCGTTAAAAATCGCGGAAAAATCGTGAAAAAGCGCCGATTTTTCGGCAAAAAATCGGAAAAATCCGATTTTTTCCCAAAAAAATCCGATTTTTCCCGAAATTTGGGGTATATTATAGTTTAGGTCACTAAGGGGAGAGAAATTAAAAAACGGGGCCAACCAAAGCTTCAGAATTAAAAAAAAGTGTATTTCTGGGAAAAATAACTATGTTTGGTGCATTAAAATAATCACTGATATATTTTCCTCTCTAATTTCTTTCTCATTACACTCATCCTCTCTCCCTTTACTCTCACTTCTTCTCAAAAAAAATACTCAAAAATATTATCTTTCCTAAAATTCCCTCGACTCAAAAAATACGAAAAATTTATTTTTCGCTGCTTCAAAACCCATCCAAAATACCCTGCTCTAAGACCCTCTAACTACTGTGTTCAATGATCGGCACTTATTATATATGGTAAACTTTTTTTTATATTATTTTATTATTTATTTGTTCATAATCTTTTATAATATTTTATTTTATTTTTTATTTTACATTATAACTTATAATATTTATAAATCAAATATTAATTTTAAAAGGAAAAGAAATAAAATAATATCATTTAAAATTTAAAATATAATATATAATATTTTGAATCTCCTCATTATAATAATAACAAAAACAAATAAATATCTTTAACATAATAATATCTAAATAATATATTAAATATAACATATTTAATTTAATAATTACTAATCACTCTACTTTAATATACCTTAATTAAGATATGAATCATTTCTCATAATCTATATAATTAAAATATAAAAAAATTAATAACCGATATTTTGTAAAATATCCACCGGGATATTTTACCGATATTTCCGATAGATTTCATAAATCCAATTACCGATATATCCGCTGCTATCGACATTCCTCGTCTACCTAGACCCTTCCCCTCTCTATGTCCACCTAGCTCTTTAACATGACCTAGGCTTCATTGGCAATTTTTATTACGTATTAGAAATAATGTTCAAGCCAATGAAACAGACTAATACATAAGAAATTTAAAAGGTATTATAGCATGGCCCAAGGTTCATGCCTAATGTATGACAAATTAGCAAAACAAAATACGCATGACAGAATGCAGCCAATAATTGTCAAAAAAAAAAAAAAAAAAAACCTTTTAAACATCCAATGCTATCTTATCTAATCTCTAAAAATTAATAATAGCATAACTTTGATTCCAAATAATATTAAGAAAGAAGATATTAAAGAATATCATATTTTTTTTCTTGGTCTGTTTGATTATAGAAACAATAAAGGAAGATAGAACATAATTAAAATTAGTTTTACAGTGAAGTGAACTTTTATTTATCTATGATACATATATATTTTAAATTATTTAATTTTTTATAAATAAGAACAAATGAAAGAAAATGATCAGTCTATCATTTGGGCCATACACAATCAAGTGGGCTTGTTTGATTTGATAGATCAAGCTGATCTGTTGAGCTTAACTTGGTTAGCTCAATCCTTTTCCTCTTCAAAAGCCCAGCCCAACACATGGAGCTTACCTTTAGCCCAGTTTCTTAATGAATAGTTTAAATCGAATTTAAAAATGTTCCTTTTTTTTTCTTTTTTTTTAATCCAATTTAAAATTTTTCTTACTTATCTACATTATTATATCTAGGTCTAAAGTAAAATTTAGATACGACACGAACCCACGTGCCTCAAGTGGTCAGTTTATATAATCGTGGTTTTTGCCGTATTCAACTCGCCAAAACACGACACATATTCGCCACCCGTCAGAACACTAATTCTGACTCGACTCCACCCTGCTTAATTATTATATTAATTAATTAACTATTTAATAAGTTATTCGTGTTAATATCAAATTAAATTATTAATTATAATTCCTAATACCTTAAAATAATAAATTTATAACCATGCTCAAATTTAGTTAAGTTATTTTGTAGATTAAAACACGCATTTAATGACAATCATAATTCTTATTATTTAAAGGAATAATTAAATTAAACAGTCATATTCCTAACGATTCGCCTAACAATAATAAATAAATGGCTTCAGTTAACGAATCGTTTATACGTGAGTTTATTCATTTTGCTGGCCGAACGCTTACACAGATTCTTACATTAACATCACATAAATACCAACACTATCAACACGACTTAATTATATATAAAAGGTATTTAAACCGAAGACCCTTTGAGTCTCCTGAACCATGCCCGAGGCTGCACCACTTCAATTTTACAATAAAAAGGTAAAACTATCAAAGCTAGCAAGACTAAAAACAAATAACATAATTTTTTTCGTTTTTAATGATATCAGATATCAAAAAACACGAGCAAAGAATAATTTATGAATAAAATAATTTTCTCTCAGATATTTCCTTCGTTTAAATATTATAATATTTATAAGATTTAAAATTATTATTATTTAGTATATTTATTCATGATGAAGTTTGATAGTATCAAAAAACAGAAAAAATAAATATTATTGGTGTTGTTGATTTTTAATATATAAATTATGTATATTTATGATATGGTTGATTTGATTTATGTTGAACACTACCACATTGTGATGTTTCCACCTCTTTATGTTGAAGGAGACTTAACTTGAGAGCAAGTTTTATGTGCATTCTTACTTGATATATTATTGTCATAATTTTAAAAGTAAAAATAAATTCTGCAAGATTTCCAATAACAAATCTCGATGCCAATTGTTGGAAAATTCAGCCAATTAGTATTTGGTCAACACGGATTTTGGGCCAATATTCTACAAATTTGGAGTGAATATTCTGCAAATCAGAAGTTGATATTCTCTAGGACGGATAAGGAATACTAGAAGGTGACGTAAGACCAACATGAAGACGGGATCATATTTGCGAGAAATCTACGGAGAAAGATATTCCATTTCACGAATACGAATAAATCAGGATCTTAGAGCTGGCTCCTTGGAGGATATTAAATATGGGACGAGGTTTTGAAGAAAATGCACCATTAGAAAGATGTAGAAGAACAAGGTGTTTTTGGGGGCTGAATACCTGTTGCAGGTATTGCCCGACTCTCTCACGCCGGGAGATTTTATCCATCTGGCTGAACGACAAGCTGTGTCTCGTGGTTTCAGATGTTTTGGGGAATGAGGAGATTTCATTATACGTTTTTCACTAGCGAATTAGGTAAAAGAATAAGATTGAGAAACGAGTCTGTCTTGATGTACACCAAATATAACTCCCGACTGAGATATATTGGAATCATTTGTATCTAGGCTCAAATTCCATGATGGTATTGCCAAACCGCGTGACCAATCTCTCGCTTAAGATGCTCGCAGGCTAATACGGGTGTTTTTATTTTTGACAAAACAAACAGTTTTTATTTTTCAATTTGTATCGAAGAGGGTCACTTTAAGTTACTAAGTGAGATCCGTGGGTGTTCTATCTGTTGGTGAAGCTGAGATGGGTTGCTCAAAGGAAGAGGATCAACAAGGAGATTGATGAGAAATTAAGGGGTAGTCAATACTCAAACCGACTGTACTATAGAAGAAAAAAAATCCCCAAAAAATAATTTGGTGATATATAGGATGTTCAGGAGATTGCTAGCTTGATTTATTTTCAACAACTTTGATGGTAGTCCACATCTAAAGTTCCCAGATATGTTCCGATTTTATTTTTTACCAAAGGGGAGATTATCGAGATATTTCTTTTCGCCATAAGATTTTAGGTAAATTTTGATGCCATAATCGCTGACGCCAGCTATCATATTTGGTCAACACAAATTTTGGATCAATATTCTACAAATCTAGAGTTAATACGTATTAGCCGATTTAGTGATCCCCCTGGAGTGATATTAAATATGACACGCAGTTAAAATGCATCACAAGAAAGATGTAAAGAATGTTAAGGTTTTGGGGGTCAATTACATAGTATCGCTTCGCAGAAAAAAACCCGGTAAAAACTCATTTTTAAAACGCAAACGGTAATTTGCCGCGCCAAGTGAAAACTGAAATAACCCACCAATAAATTCCTTCGGAGTTTAGTTCACCACAAATCAGATCGACCTCGGCGCTACCGAAATTTCAATGATCCGCAGACGGTGAACGACACGACAACGTTACTAAGACGACGCCACATGGCATCATTATCAAATATGCGTTGCGGCAATGCCACATGCGGGCGACCATGTTGCTGGGTCCTAAGATCAAGTGGAGGTGGGATAAGGTCGGATGAAAGATTAATGAGCGGCTTAAGGCGTCATAGATGACACTTGTCACCAAAAGGCAAACAAAAAGGGGACACATAGAGTCATGTGTCACACCCCTAAAGAAAGATCAAGTGGTGGATAAGGACGGATGAAGGAAAAAAGGAAAAGAGGGAGAGAGAAAAAGAAAGAGTGAAAAGAAAGGGGGAGAATATTTGGAGGAGCTGATCGACGATTAATTTCCCTAGATTCTCACAAATGACCACAAAACTCACTGCCAGTTATGCAGTTTTTATCTACGCAACGAAATTACAGATGTTACTCAAGATCCGTAGTTTTCATCAAACCCATGCAGGCCTTCCACTTGCACTCGTCACGCCATCTGATGGCCATAGATGATGTACTCAACACTGGTCGTGCAAGAACAGCTTGTGATCAAACCGTTGGTGAATTACTGAAATGTTTCTTAGGTCCTTCAGTTTCTTAAGAATCGTAGCTTGAAGAAGGTTGTACTTGCTGGAAAATACGGGGCTTAAGTATGATGATTTTGTGGTGTGTTAGTACTGGACATGGACTTACATGCTAAACTGTGTGTATTGTTCTAGGTTTGAACATGAAGATCCAATTTTGTATGTTGTTGCTTGATTGAATGATATGCCAGTGTGTGAAAAATCATGTGGATATATGTTAAACTGATGTATTTACATGGGTTGTATTATGGATAAACGAGTGATGTAGATACGATTATCTACGAATCATAAATGTCGCATGTAGCCTCATCATGCACGTAACATGAGCAATATGTAACAGATTCTTCGCAGACAGGACATATGCAAGTGACATCACGTGAAACGGCGCAAATGGCACGATACGAAGTTAACACCGTTGCTCGGTGTTTAAATGGTGGGCTTCAAAATGGACAACGCCCTAGAGTCTCACGGTGGTTTGAAATTATGCACGGTAGTAAGGGATAGACACTCCCTCGTGTGAAAGGCATGTATTCTCGGTCGGACATATTTATCCAGCCGCGAAGTCTCATGAAAGGTGTACGACGCCGCAGTTGAAACCCCGGGAAAGTTCATTACCCACAAAACACATACGGCTTTCAATAAAGCAATTTTTCGAGACCGTCCGAAGGAGTTAAAACATAAAACAAAAATATTTTGTTTCGAAATGAAGGTTTACATGACGTGTGCACAGCGAGCTGAGTCGCGAGGGGCTCTGACATTAGCATGACATGAGAGCATTCACATAGAAATGCATATGTTTTGCTCAATGTGTTAATAAATGTTAAATTATGGCAGTGTATGTGCACTTAGGTGGGGAGTAGCCCTTGTAGGAGAATTCCTCTATTGGGCATTGCTCACCCCGTCGTGGGAAATTATTTCAAGTGCTGGAGGCCCACTAGGAGATTAAACTCATCTGAGGCCTTAATGGTAAAGAAGGCCAGATTATGGCTTATTATGTATTTTGTAAAATTTTGAACAGTTATCCAGCTTTCTATTATGTAAAAGAGAAGAGTTGTAATAAAACTCATTTCGAATTGTTTAATACAGTTTGACAAGTTTTTTCCAGATTTTTATGTTGCCTTTATTATGCTGAGGCCATTGTGACAACTTAGAGTGACTTGGGAAAACACTGGAGGTGTAGGAAATGCCAGAAAGGCTGCATTCTGTGTCAAGAAGTTTTGTGTCGACAGGGTTTCCCGGTCGCGATAACGTTCGGGTTCAGGTCACGACAGGTTCCCCGTGGTCGCGATGCATGGTTCTCAAGTCAGAATAAGAGTTTATCGCGATTATATTTTCATGTCGCGACATTGCTTTGTTTCTCTGTCGTGACATCGTCACGACAGAGGTTTCCATGTTGTGATCGGATGGTCACGATAAAGAGGTCGTGTTACAATGTGCTCGCTCGCATGGATAAGTGTCGCGACAAAGTGTTTTTATGTCGCGATAAAGTTTGGTCAAGATCAAGAGTTTTTATGTCGCAACAAAAGATTTTGCGTCGCCGCATGTAGAGTCGCTGCGTAAAGAGAATTTACGCCGCGATTGCAGTATTTTTGCGCCGCTGATGTAGCCAATTCAATAAAGCGCGATCGCGGTTGCAGCATTTTTACACCGCGCGTAGCTCGCCTAGATAAAGGGATTTAGGACCGAACAGCATTTTCTTGTCACGGATCGTAGCCTGGTGCAAAGGCTAAGAGATTTTTGTCGCAGAACAGAATACATATGTCGTGACAAAGTAGTCTGCTTGTGTCGCAAATCAAGGTGAGTCCCTTCGGTCGTGAACAAAAGTTCCAAACAAGATGAATTTCTTCATGTCACGACATAGCGCTCTATGTCGCGACAGTGGGGCAAGGCACTACGTCACAACTAGGCTATGCACGCGCGATAGAGATGCTCTGTAGCGATAGTGTGGCGCTGTGTTGCGTTGCTACAGAGAAGGCCATGCACGCATCGATGCATCAGCCGGCGCCGCGACGACAAGACCTGCGTGCACCGACAGATGGAGGTCGCATGTAGAACTCTTCTGGTCAGGATGTAATCGCACAAAGGGTAAAAAAAAAGAGAAAAAAAAAAAAAGGACCGGGATCGAGCGCCACAAAGATGGTATAAGAGTCTAGGTTTATAAATACTAGAGCTAGATGTCGACACTAGTCGAATTAGTTAGTTCCGAATTCGGGCATACGACATTTCAGACTCGATAGACACAAGTTAGATCATGCATTCATTATGCATTCTAATGAATTACTAAGTGTTATACACTGCATGATAGTGTGTTATATACTGTGTGAATTATATACTTGGTAAATAGTATATAGGAAATGTTGAACACTAGGGTGAGAAAATAACCTTAAAGGTTCGGTAAGTAAATAAATATGTTAGTTCAGATTGTGACATATATTAGCAAAGGGCATGGCACTAATGAATTAACAAGGAAAAAGGGGAAAATCTCAATTTTCTATTTGACACATGTAGATGGCAAGTCGAGGGAGGGGACGTAGGGGTCGCCCACAAGACAATAGTTAACCACCGCCTGTTTTCAACCAACAGGCCTTTGTAGAAGATATGGGTGCTACAACTGCTGTCATTGCTCAGGCTAGTGTAGCTGGGGGTCAAGGAAGACCGAGTAACCTCTAGAGTTTTATGGCACATCATCCTCCGACATTCACGGGGGGTGGGTGGGGAATCCAAGGGTAGCCAACATTAGTTCCTAGCAGAGTCGAAAGGATTTTGAGGCCATGAGGACACTCTTCGATGCCAATGAGGATCAGGCTAGCTACGTTTAAGCTAAAGACGATGACATGGGGAGAGTTCCAAGAGCTCTTCATGAGTAAGTTTTTCTCGGCATCTGCTAGGTATGCAAAAGCTCAGGAGTTCCATAAGTTGAAACAAGGAAGTATGACTGTACTTGAATACGTAGCTAAGTTCACCGAATTAGCATGTTTCGGGGATAATTGTGTGGCCACAGATATGGCCAAGGTGAGGAAGTTTGAGGATGGTCTAAAGTTGTCCATCTGGGGCAAGATTGTGAGATTCCTCCTACAAGACATGGAATCTATGGTCAAGACGGCTATGGCCATAGAGAGAGAGAGAGACGACGCACGAAGCATCCGCCGAGACACAAAAAGCCAGACAAAGGAAGGAGGGCCAAATTTTCTTTTCTAGCCAGCTAGGGACTACGACATGTTACCATCACACACCGAACACATCAAACAAAATTACCCAGAGACAAAGGATCCCGCAGTTGGCGAGACGCCAATAGCCCCGCCATTAGTGAGGCACACTTCGACATAGTTTGTTCCTTCTTACCTCAACACGAGCCAGAGGAACTAAAGACGCCTCGTGGTGCGCATTGTGATGAGCGCAATATCCATTTTCTTCCATTTTTCACATTTACCCAAAAGGACTGATGATATGCAGAATGTGGAATAATCTCACTAAATCATACAAAGAGAAATTCAAGAGAAAGAGGATATTGCAAAGAGAAGGAGCAAAGGGCCGAGCAGACGACACGATCGGGTTTAATGATGTCGCAAATGTAGAGAGGAAGCACGAGGAAGAAAGGACCTGATGTCGCGACGCCTCGATGCAATGAAGTAATCACATCAAGGTCGCAACCACAAACTCCGGGCCGCGATAAGGGCAGCCTGAAGGGCAGAACAGCGTGGGTCAGAACAAACTCCCCAAGTCATGCAACCATAAATTAATGAAGAACAAGACATGATGTCGCGATACCATTTCGAGGTCGCCGTAATTGAAGGTCGAAAGCAAAGACATGGGTCACGACACAAGATTTTCATGAGATCAACATCGGTCGTGACATGTAGAAGAGGTCGCTGATATCAACACCGAATCGTGAATTGTTCCAGAGTGGGTATCGTGAGACAACTTCAAGGAATTAAGGTCGCGACGCCATTTAGAGGTCGCGACCGTAAGATGAACCTTCGGGAAGAATGGATGGGTGATTAGACAACCGATGTCGCGACTCAAAAAAGCTCGCGACGATGCCGAGAATTGAGGTCGCGACAAAGAATCAAGGTCGCGACATAGGAAGAGCCAAGTGATGCTAAAGGCAAGTCGCGACTAAATAAAAGCTTCAGCGATAAATGCTTAGATAATTGATGTCGCGACAAAGAATCGAGGTCGCGACATTAACAACCAAATGGGCCAGTTAATTTGAAATCCACAAGGAGGCACATCAAAGTTAGGGCCCAACTTCAGAACCTTATAAATAAGCAAATGCTACTAAGGTGCGCCCGCGCTTAGAACGAGAGATCTAAGTGTTTTCAAGGCTCATGTATTTTAATTCTTCTTTTGCTTTGTCGCTATTAGATTAGATTGTTATTTCTTTCAAATTTTGGATTTGGACGTTAATGATAAAGTAGTAGTTTCTAATACGTAATTCTATTTCTTTCAAATTATCGCCGGGATCGCCTCGACCGCACAAATTTTGGAATTCGGATTTCTATGTCCGATTCCACAAAGGGTTCTCTTGATCAAAGCCATCAGAGGGTGTAATAAAGTAATTTAGAAACCCAAATCATTGAATAGACTCGTTGTTAGAATTTATCTTTCCTGTAGAAATTTATCGTGGTTACCGAACTTCGCTTATAAATCTACGGTCGGGTTCTCGAATATTCAGATATGATCCTTAACATCGCTATCTGAGTACCGCATTGTGGATCGCTTTCATGCTCGATTTCCGTGAGGCCCTCGAGAGTGACATGCCGTAGAAGGCATTCCTGTGAGTAGTGAACAATTTCTCAAAGGTACGCGAACCCGATAATGGAGATCTAATGAGCTCGTGGAATGTAAGTCGATAAATCGCCTTCTCACTTGGAAATCGAGATTGAGTTGAATGACTTATCAATTTAAAAAGCAGAGAGTTCACCCGACCACCAAAGAAGTTCAATCCCGTGTTAGCAAGGATCTAATCAAGGGGAAAGGATGAACTGCTCCAATTTTTTGAGAAGAGAAAACCAGTAAAGTGTAAACCCATGCTATACCTATGTCTTAGAGCTAAGGTTTGCAAATTCATGTTCGGGTGGTATGAAGTATCAAAAATAAAAATATCCGTAAATACAATCCGTATTAAAAGTAGTTATCTAATCCTCTGTCAAAGAATCGTGGAAGATTAGATGATGAACAAGGTCGTGAAGGAGAGATCCAAGTGCACTACCATTCCTTGACGTGTTTTAACTGGTTCATGAAGCAAAGTTACGTAGTAGTCCCAGGAATTGATGTTTCACAATAGCAGTATTTTCAATGCTCCCTTTAAAAGATAACTGATCAGTCTAAATTTGTTATTTTAGATCTTCAGTTTTCATTCATTTTGTTATTAAATCACTTTTCTTAGTTTTTATAAGAATCTTTCAATTGCCTATCAAAGTCCAAATAGTATAGAGTTCGAGTAGTCAGGGTAGTTGATTGAGAATTCTTGAGATCTCGTGAACGATATTCGGGACTTAAATCCACCACACTGCTCGACCTGCATACTCGCAAAGATCTCCCGGATCAAAACCAAAAAGAAAATGATTACCTTTAAGGAAACCGCTTTAATCGGGCATAATAGATAAGTGAAATCACAACAAACAAGTTTCCCCATGGTATTATTAAGTAGGGATTAGATAATAGTCCTCGGGTAATAACGCTTATAAATTTGTATAGTATTTTGGTCCATCACGTAAAGAGGCAGAACAATGTGCACCTACCTATAGTCATGAAGTGTCAAAGCAGGCCAATGTGAGTATGAGCTGAGGCCGGTGGGTAGGACTCGCAGTCGGACTTCGGGACCCAAGGGCGTGTCTACTATTACACTGATGTGACCGAGCTTCATGACGGGGTCGATTGATACAGGTATGTTTTTGCTATCTCGCCTATAGGCAAGGATACTGTTTGATTCTGGTGTTTCGCATTCATTCATCGCTGCATCATGTGTGAGAGAATTGGGCTTAGAGGTTGATACCTTGGAAAAGCCGTTGTATGTGAGCTCTCCCCTAGGAACTAGAGTGAGTGTGGATCTAATATGTCGGGGTTGTGAGTTAGAGATCTCCGGGATTCGCTTCACTGTGGCACCTAAGGTCGCGACATGTCTGAGTTTGATGTCATCCTCGGATGGACCGGTTAATGGCACAATCAGCCTCACACGTGGACGCATGAGAGTTGGCTGCCTACACACGTAACGGGTTTGTGTTATATTTCGATAAGCACGATGTTTTACTCCCGGTGACCGTACGACTTCCGTAGTACGGATGCTTGATGGGTCAAGGGGCAAGCCTTACCTTGGAGGACGAGGTGAAACAGGATTTGGGTCTACCTCGGGTGGTTTATGAGTATGAGGATATCTTTCTGGATGAACTATCAGGATTACCTTTGCACAAGGATGTAGACTTTGTCATTGAGTTACACCTTGGTACGTCGCCCATTTCTATGACTCATAGACGGCATCGTCGAGTCATAGAACTCAAGGTCAAACTGTAGGAATTTTTGGACATGGGTTTTATTAGACCGAGCACTTCACCTTAGGGTGCTCCAGTTTAGTTTGCTAAGAAAAAGGACAAGACCCTTCGATTGTGCATTGACTATCAACAGTTGAACAGGGTTGCGATCAAGAATCGATGTCCGTTATCGAGGATTGATGATTTGTTTGATTAGCTAAGAGGGGCGCGAGTCTACTCCAAGATAGACCTTCGCAACGGTTATAATCAATTGAGAGTTAGGGAGGCAAATATCCCTAAGACAGCGATTAGGACATAGTATGGGCATTTCGAGTTCACAGTGATGCCATTTGGCTTGACGAATGCTCCAGCGGGATTCATGGATCTCATGCATAGGGTATTCCAACCTTACTTAGATCAGTTCGTCGTAGTCTTTATGGACGACATTTTGATCTACTCCCAATCTAAGGAGGAGCATGAGGATCACTTGAGGATTGTTCTCCAGGCACTCAGAGAACATCAGTTGTACGCCAAGTGCTTGCGAGTTTTGGCTTACTGAGGTGAGATTCTTAGGATATGCGTAGTCACTGGGTGTATCGCTGAACCAGAGAAGGTCGAGAGGCGCTATGAGTTGGGAGAGGGCCAAGTCATTTTCGAGATACACGATTTCTAGGACTCCAGAGGATACAAGCAGATTCATCGGCACTTCTCCGATTAGTTGTACCTATGACGATTGACTCGAAGGAGGTCACCCGAAGTTAATGACTCCGTGTGAGAAGGCATTCTAGGAATTGAAAATGAGGCTTACTACGCCCTATTCTCGATAGTCTTGAAAAGGGGGACAAAGGTACACAAAGTATCAGGATGCCTCATGACGGACTGGGATGCGTTTTGATGCAGTCTGGGAGGGTAGTAGCTTATGGCTCTCGGCAGTTAAAGATTCATGAGTGGAATTACCCCATGCATGACATGGAGTTGGCAGCAATAGTCTTCGCCTTGAAGATTTGGCACCACTACCTATATGGTGAGCAGTTCGAGGTGTTTTCAAACCACAAAAGTCTTAAGTAAATCTTTACACAGCGGGACCTCAACATGAGGCAACACTGATGGATGGAGTATCTGGAGGATTATGACTTCACTTTGCATTACCATCCTGATAAGGCAAATGTGGTGGTTGACGCGTCACCGTAAGTCAATGGTGAGCACTAGCTGGGCAGGCCTCTCGGGAGTGGCAGATACAAAGGTTGTATGAGACGCTTGGCTATAGTACGTAGATCAAGCCTCGTGGTGTCCGAGGGAGTTTAGCGCCGCCGCCTCCTTACCGAAAGCAGAGTGATCGAGTCCCAAGGGCAAGACGCAAAGATAGTGTCCATCAGGGACCGAGTACAATCAAGTACGAGCGATCAAGGTCGCCATTCACGTATGGTAGTCTTCGAGCATAGTGGGGACGGGTCAGGTTCCCCAGTTGACAAATTTGAGAGATGAGATCCTCAGGGAGTTCCATTGCTCTTGATTTAAGGTGCATTCAGGTGGCACGAAGATGTACCATGATCTTCGTCGCCAATATTATTGGAGCGGGATGAAGAGACACGTTGGGGACTTTGTTCGATGATGTCTCACGTGTCAGTAGGTAAAGGCTGAGCCCTAGAGGCCGGCAAGGCTACTCCAGCCATTGGAGGTAGCAGAGTGGAAGTGAGAACATATCACGATGGATTTTGTGACTCACTTGCCATGGAAATTACGGAAGCATAATGCGGTGTGGGTGATAGTGGATCGGTTGTGAAATCCCGAGAAAATCCAATTTTCTGAAAAATGGAAAAATGGTAATTTCGGTAAAAATCCGAAATTTTTCTAAATCTCGGATGACGAAACGGATTTCACCATTGGAATCGTCTCGCGAAATCTAGCTACCACATCTAATCTTCGTCAATTCGAGACAGCTCACTCATGTTTTTCGAGGCACCTATGTTCGCGTCAGAAACGTGCTCTCGTGAAAAAGATATGATGACAAGAGTCACTCATCACACGCACTATGCGACACATGTTGCATGAGTAGAGAGAGGATGAAATTGATGGCCTAGATTGTGCCAAGTGTCAAAAATCAAGACAAAAGGACACAAGTGGAATTAATGAAAAGGTTAATGAGAATAAGACAAAACTTGAATAGTCGTTTCATTTTGAGACAAACGCAGTTACCGAACGATCAAAAGGCTTGGGTTTTTGAATTTTGTAGAGAATGGAGCTCCTTCTGAGATATGCACAAGCTCTGGATCAATATCTCGACTAACAAGAAGTAAAGGTGTTCTACGCAGAGAGGGCTACGCGTGGACACCGATTTGGTGGAGTTCCGAAAACTCCAAGAGGTAGGGATATTTTTCTACTTGTGTTATTCTTTGGCCAAGAGCCATGTAAATGGTTGGGGATGTTTTGAGGCTTGGATTAGCCGTGTTTTCGATCTCAAAACATTTGAACCGAGCGGAGAAAATCCCCATTTGTATGGGCTATGAACAAGCCAACCCGAGGGTTTCACTGTTCACTTGAATAGTGATGTGATTTTTGGTGTGAATTTTTATGTTGTTGAGTGATTCAAAATGAATTGCTGACTGGGTTAATTAAATTTCATGTGAGCTAATTTTCGTGTTGTTGATCGAGAATCGAATAATATGAATTATGGGAATTAATTGTGTTAATACATGCATGTAAATATATTAGCATGAATTGCTTGAAATTGTGTGAGAATTAATATGTTAATGCATGAAATTAAATGTGTTAACATGATGTGGAATTATATAAAAATATGATTGCGTAAAGCTCTATCGGAATGACCGTACTAAATTTCGTTAGCTAATTTTGATGTTATTGATGTGAATTAAATAAATGTGTGGCATGTATGTAAATTTTGTTAATATATGTGTAAATGATATATTGGCATGTGTGGTTTGAGAATGGCATAATGCATTTCATATGCACCGGGGGAACCTAAGAAAATTAGGTGAGTGCACGACATGAAAGAAAATAAAAAGATATTTTACTGCATTAGGCTTAGGCATATGTAAGGGAGTCGGTGAGGACTCGACATGGGATTGGTCATGTAGACATTCGAGCAGGTTCATATAATTGCTTGATGTGATTGTTTGCCAGTGGCATGCATCGTAGTTGGGAGTCACCCATGTAGGAAATTATCACTACTGGGCTTTGCTCACTCTGTCGAGGGATCACTATTTCAGGTACAAGGAGTGTACAGGAGGACAACGCTCACTAGAGGCCGCATTTAGAAGAAAGCCGAATTGTGGCTTTGGTATTTTCATTTTGTATAACTTGTATTAAAATTGTAAATCTTAATATATGTTTGAATATAAGAGTGATTTCTTAACTCTTCAACTATGTTAAATAGTTTATATGTATATTGTGAGTATTGAGGCATGGGCCCAAGTGGTCATTTTACTCGCATGTGGACCTGGTGTGGTCATTGTAAACTGTTTGGGATAGGTTGTATTTGGATTAGAGCTCCCCGTACAAAGGACATCCACGAATATTCAGCTGGTCGACTGCCACAACGAGACACCCCTTGCCAGCATCACAATCCTGATATCAAAGCCAAGGTAAACGACACTGGGAGCTCTAAGTGGGTGCAGAGCTAGTAAATGAAAACCTAGGGATCGAGAGGGAGCCATGGTCATAGCAGAAGAACATCACAACTTAAGATAAATATTATCGATACTGTAGCATAGCCTTAGCATCGCAAGTTAGATATACCTAAGTACTCTAGGACTTGATGGAAATCTGGTTAGATCATGCATCCTTGTGCATTTTGGTGAATGAAATGTGATGTGTAATTGATCAGGTCAGATATGTGATCGGGTGTATAACATGAGTGATGGGTGATCATGTGTTGCATGAATTGTGTGATTTGTATGCTTGGTGAGTAGCATAGGAGAAAACGTTGAACACTAGGGTTGAGAAAATATAACCTTAGGTGTTCGAGAAATTTTTTGGCAAAATGGTCCAGAATTGAAAAAAAAAATTAATAATACATATATAAAATTTTTCGATAAGAGGTTCCGCCAACATGTCGATTCAGGTTATGAAACTCGAAAATTTTCCGCTTTTTGCACAAGAAAAGGGTTAAAATTTAACTCATAAAAAATTTTAAGTTGTATGAAGTTCAGTGGTCTAGGCTATTGCATTTATAAAGTAGCAAGGAGGCTACTAGAGATGAAAAACGACGTGAAAAAAATTCGCTACACGACATCCGACGGGCTATTGCCCATTTGAGTAACGATACAATGGATTGTATCGTGACACAGGGCTGGGGAGGTCGGCTCGCGTAGGGGGACTCGGGCCACGACACGGCCACGCCAAAGACAGCCACGATGTGGCTGTGAGGCTCATGATACCTGGCCGAGACAATGGCTTACGATACCTACCGGCTCAAGGCTGGGCGCGCGGGGCAAGCAGGCACGCATGGCCCGCCAGAGAGTCGCGATACAAAACTTTGTATCGTGGCTGAGGGGCGACCTTGTGTCGCGATACAGTGCAGCCAGGGGCTGCGATACGGCGCTCAGCGCCCTACGACACGGCGCAGAGGCGCTACGACATGAGCGACAGCGTGCACGGCAGAATCGAGGGTCACGATACAATTTTTGTATCGTGACCGAGGGGCGTGACACGACGCGCCAGAGAGCGCATGCGCACAGTGACACGGCCGGGCTTGGCCACGATACGGCCGAGGAGGGGGCCACAACACCGCCCAGCGGACGCCATGACACGGCGCCCAGTGCGCGCTGCCTGGGCGCAGTGGGCGCTTAGGCTGGGTTCAGGGTGTGCACCTGGTGCACCCAACCCAATTTTGACTCAGTGCACTGTTCTGAGTCACTGTTTGGGACACTGTTCACGAGGTTTTCAAAAAATAAATACATAAAATAAAATTTTCTAAAATAAAATTTTTGTTGTTAAAAATGATTTAATGTGAAATTATTGTCTTGCATTACCAGAATGTACGCCTAATGTATGAAATGTTTTCAGATATGAATAGTGTCTCGGCCATGTTTACACCTTAGAGATAATCGCATTAGAATTTAACTTGTCATTTGACATGAGGTAGATGGCTAGTCGAGGGCAGGACGAGAGGTCGCTCATATTGCAGTACCGGGGTCGTGCACCACCGACATTCCTCGACCAGCCTATCGACTTTGATCATTGTGCTTTTGGCCGAGGTCGCAGTATTACAACTACCGCTATTTCACGTGCTAAAGGCAAAGCAGTAGCTGTGGGAGGTCCGAGTAACCTCTAGAGGTTTAGGGCACATCGTCCTCCGACATTCACAAGGGGAGGAGATTCGATGGTGGCAGACCATTGGTTCACGAGGCATGTCAGAGGCACACACACCTCCTCCTCCTCCTCCTCCTCCTCCCACACCAGGATCATACTACCGCATTCCAATCCAGAGGGTGAGGCCCAAGTATGCGGAATCATAAAGACCTCTAGAGATCTAGAGGCAATGACTCCAAGGTGACTCCATGATCTTTTCATGGGCAAGTATTTTCCGGCCACTGCTAAACATGTAAAGGCCCAAGAGTTCCTAGAGCTGAGGCAGGGAACGATGACAACATGAGCATGTGGCCGATTCACCAGCCGCACATTTTAAAGGATGGCTGCGCCAGCGTGACGTGGCCAAGGTTAGGAGATTCGAGAATGGGTTAAAGTTACCCATTCGGGGCAAGATTGTAGGACTTCGCCTATAGGACATGGACTCCATGGTTGGGACAGCCCTGGCCATAGAGAGAGAGAGAGATAGAGGATGCACAGGGTATCCGAGTTGCGGATGCTGGTGAGAAGAGGGAGGATCAGCTTTCTTCTAGTTCGGGGAAGAGGTAGAAGACTTCTGCTTCACACGAATTTCAGGACCAGGGCCAGGATGGGGCATTTAGTCAGGCAGGGCAGATGATATGTTATTTCTGTTGATAGCCTGGGCATGTGAGACGGGATTACCCCCAGAGATAGGGATCCCAAGATTTTAGGATAGCATAGTCCCAATTAGCTGTAGAACATGAGAGTATACAGTTCATTCCTCCACACCCTAATATGGGTCAAACCGCCAGTCTCGTGGTGCTATGTCAAGCACCTTCGGAAGCACCGACAGGCCAGAGGGGCCAGAGTGTGGGTCGAGGTCAGGTACAGGACTCACTGTGCCTGACTTAGTCGATAGTAAGAGAGACGATATGTTATTTCTGTCGACAGCTTGGGCATATGAGACGAGATTGCCTTAGGAGGCAGAGGTCTCATGTTACTGCAAGTTGAGCATACAAAGCAGCCGGATATGCAGGGTACGTTTCTGCTCTTGTACTTGTTGACTAGAGTAGCGTTTAAATTGGATGCATCATATTCATTCATTAATGCATCTTGTGTGACAGATTTGGACTTAGAGGTTGAGGCCTTGCAGGCTTTTCATGTGTGGATGCTCTTCCCTAGGATGTAGGGTGAGAATTGACCTAATAGGTCGGGATTGTGAGTTAGAGATCTCCCAGATTTTGCTCATGGCGGACTGTGCATCGCATCTTAGTCGGGGCGGGTGCAGGTGTGTGTGTGTGTGTGTACCTATGACACGCATCGATTCGGCGTAGGTGCACGTATGGTCATTCACCACTTCAGGAGCGTGGGTCGAAGCTTGTCTTTGAGACTACGTCCAATGAAGACTCATAATTCAAATCAGGAAATGAAGAGTAATTAATGTGTGTTGGGCAAAGCAAGAAGGGTCAGCATCCCCTCGTGTGAAAAAAAAGCATGGAGTTAGGGTGTGAAGGAGGACCCACTCGTAGTATCCGAAGGTTCCAGGGTGTAAGATCCTGAGATATCCCGACTTCAGACATGGGTGCAAGAGACCCGGGGAGATATCCCAAATTTATGTGTGGGTGTAAGAGACCTGGTAAGCTATCCTGAATTTCTGTGTGGGTGTAAGAGACCCGTGGAGAAATCCGAAATTTCTGTGTGGGTGTAAGAGACCCAGGGAGATATCCTGAATTTCTGTGTGGGTGTAAGTGACCCGAGGAGATATCCCAAATTTCTGTGTGGGTGTAAGAGACCCGATGAGCTATCTTGAATTTCTATGTGGGTGTAAGAGACCCGTGGAGATATTTGAAATTTCTGTGTGGGTGTAAGAGACCAGTAGAGAAATCCGAAATTTCTGTGTGGGTGTAAGAGACCCGAGGAGATATCCCAAATTTCTGTGTGGGTGTAAGAGAATCGGGGAGCTATCCCGAATTTCTGTGTGGGTGTAAGAGACCCGTGGAGTTAATAGAAATTTTTGTGTGGGTGTAAGAGACTCGTAGTTGTCCGAATTTCGTGTGGCGTAAGAGACCCAGTGGGCATATCTAAAAATTTCCGTATGCAAGAGACTCGGAGATATCTCGAAATTTCAGGGCGGATTTAAGAGGCTCACAATGTAGCCGAAAAGTTCATGTCTGAGAGAGAAAACACACTATATCACGAAGACTTAGGAGTTGAGTGATAGGAGTCGAGAGTGACTCGAGATGAAAACACACGGTCACATATCACGTAGACTTAGAGTCGAAAGGATGTGAGCTCAGGAGTGACATGAGATGAAAACACACGGTCATGGTTATCACGCAGACTTAGAGTCGAGTGATAGGAGTCGGGAGTGACTCAGATTGGATCACCCACTGAAATTGCATTGCGTTGATGAGTCAAGTAAGGGCTCGGTATATGAATGTCATTCATCACATGGATTAGGTTGACGGTCCATTGGATTGTCAGTGATTGTGACCTTAGGAAGGTCAGCGTTTACACACCAAGCAAGGATTGTGTAGGTTTACATATACACGTATTGATGCAGATGTGTGTGGAATTTCGAAGGAAATTTTTTAAGGGGGGTAAGAATGTGAAACCCCGAGAAAATCCACCTCTTTCCTCGGGGTAACGGCAAAATGGTAATTTCGGTAAAAACCCGAAATTTTTCTAAATCTCGGATGACGAAATGAATTTCACCGTTGGAATCGTCTCGCAAAATCTAACTACCACGTTGAATTTCGTCGAATTCTGAGACGTCAATTCACGCCGAGGCAATCGCGCTCCAAGGCCAGAAACTACTATGAAAGACATGTGATGTGACAAGAGTCACCTACTACATGTACCCATGTGACACATGTTGCATGAGTAGAGAGAGGATGAAATGGATGGCTTAGATTGTGCCAAGTGTCAAAAATCAAGACAAAAGGACACAAGTGGAATTAATGGAAAGGTTAATGAGAATAAGACAAAACTTGGAATAGTTGTCTACTTCATTTTTGAGACAAAACGTGCAGTGGTTGGAACGGATTGGCAGTAGGCTTGGGTTTTTGAATTTTAGAGAGAGTTCTCTAGATTTACATCGCTCGACTAAATGGTTTGCCGACGCATCAAGAAGTAAAGTCGTTTCTACTCGCGAGGGCTAATGCGGTGGACACTTACCTGTGGAGTTCAATAACCCAAAGAGGTGGTGGATATTTTCCTACATGTGTTATTCTTCGCTAAGAGCTCATATACGCATAGGATGTTCTCGAGGCCTGATTGTCGCGGTTTTCGATCTCAAAACATTTGAACCGAGTGGAGAAAATCCCCATTGTGGTGGCCATGAACAGTGTCAATCCGAGGGTTTCAATGTTCACATGAATAGTGACGTGATTTTTGGTATGAATTTTTATGTTGTTGAGTGATTCAAAATGAACTGCTTAATTGGTTAATTAGCCCACATGGGCTAATTTTTGGTGTTATTGATTGAGAATCGAATAATATGAATTATGAGAATTAATTGTGTTAATACATGCATGTAAATATATTAGCATGAATGACTTGAAATTGTGTGAGAATTAATATGTTAATGCATGAAATTAAATATGTTAACATGATGTGGAATTATATAAAAATATGATTGTGTGTAAGCCATTGGAAATGAATTGTAATTAGCTCAGTGAGTTAATTTTGATGTTGATGAATCAAATAAATATGTGTATGTATGTAAATTTTGTTAATATATGTGTAAATGATATATTGGCATGTGTGGTTTGAGAATGGCATAATGCATTTCATATGCATCGGAGGAACCTAAGAAAATTAGGTGTGAGTGCACGGCATGAAAGAAATAAAAAGGATATTTTACTCGTATTCGGCTTAGGCATATGAGGAGTCAGGTGAGGACTGACACGGGATCGGGTCATGTAGACATTCGAAAGTAAGTTCATGTACTGTTTCTGACGCGATTGTTTGCCATGACATGCGCACTTAGGCGGGGAGTCACCCATGCAGAAATTATCACTACCGGGCTTTTGCTTACCTTGTTAAGTGGATCACTATTTCGTGCATGCTGAGCAGACAGAGACGACGCCACTGAGGCCGCATTTGTATATTTGACGCTGCTTTGGTATTTTCATTTTGTATAACATGTATTAAAATTGTAAATCTTAATATATGTTTGAATTTAAGAGTGATTTCTTAACTCTTGAACTATGTTATATAGTTTATATGTATATTGTGAGTATTGAGGCATGGGCCTAAGTGCCATTTTACTCGCATGTGAACCCGGTGTGGTCATTGTAAACTAGTCCAAATTCTCCCTTTTTCTAACGGAAAATCAACCCTGAAAACTGGATATCATATAGCGTCAAAACAGACCACTATTCCCATAACCTATTAATTTTCCAAACAGCCCTTTAGGGCAAAAATGGCCAAACAGCCCCTATACTGGAAAATAACCAAAGTAGGAAGAATCCCTACCTCTTGGAGCGTAGAAGAAAATCTAGGAAGTCCTGTGGACACTTCCTAAACCCGAAACCTTTGATTTCCCGAACTCCTCGCTTGAATCTTCAATGAAATCCCATGATTTCGGTACCCACGTGTAGCTCTTGTCGAGTAGATGAACTTCCGTTCTTGACCCGACAAATTCCGACGGATGGAACTCCATAGATGGAAGAGAGAAGTCTTGAGAGCTTTTTTCTTTTCTCTCCCTCTCTCTCTACGGGTTTTCCTAATTTTTTCCCATTATAAAAAAATATGCCCCCCAAACCGACTTTTTTTTATTTTTCCCTTCTAACTTAACTTAATTGTTATGTTTGATATGTGGCCCTCATAGCTATTACGTCCATTCTTGCCTCGGTTCGCTTTCTATCCCAAAACCATTTATTTATTTTCAGTTCAATTCATTTTAATTGAACTTGGCCCAAGTCATTACCTGACTTCCGAGATTTTCATAAAAATCTCGTCCCTGAAGTCACTAACTTCACCACTTAGAAAAATCGTAAAAATTCATATTGTGTCAGAATTCGATGAAACTTTTTCGGATCACTAGATTTCGCGAGGCGAATCCAAGGGTTCAATCCGTTTCGTCATCCGAGATTTAGAGAAAAACATGCATGTTCCTACTCAAATGTCTACATGCCATGGATGAGAATGTGACTCACCCTATCCCATATCCCGAGTCCTTACCGACTCCCTCACACATGCATATGCCAAATGTAAAAAGTTGTCATTGGTGTTTATCTAATAACCCTTTATAAAAAAAAAAAAGGCTTTTTGTTTTTATAAATCAAATCCTTTGGATAACCTCCGATAACCGCTTTTATCTAAAGCCTCAACAAGCCTTCCGACTATGGACAGCCTCCGACTTCGATGTAGCTTCGAATTTCGGATAGTTCAATCCTAGACACCCTCCGATCTGCGACAATCTTTCGACTCGGACAATTTTTGATAACAACTTATTTTTAAAGCTATGGACAATCTCTCGATACGCTTTATTCACAAGCTACGGATAGCGTCTCTCCGATAACCGCTTTATTTAAAAAGCACCGACAAATTTCTTCGGAGGACCGTTTATTTCAAAAGCATCGGGATGCTTCTCGATAACCTCAAAACCGTGATCTATTTTTGGACGCCGGGTCCCATGCTACCGAGCCCACCATCAACACCAAACACAGTGTCGATCTTTACCATGCACTCACACCCATGTCATGATACGTACTAGTGCGTAATGCAATGCAATCATGCCATTGCTTATTCATACCATGCTACATATACAATGAGTACTATATGTTCATGCCTACTCATACATAATTATCCATGCATCATTTGGACATTTATATCGACAAGCATAAAAATTCCAAATAAATCATACAATACATGCCAACATATCAATACATGCATACGTTGGCATCTCAAGTCACTACCACTCGGGTAACGACATCCATCAACCTCTAGGCAGAATTGTGACAAGATATGTCCACAACTAGCTTACAATAAGCCATGTAATGGCCTTATTCGTACAAGCACATCATAAGTCAAACCATTAGAACACACAATTTGACTTCCACACAATTTCAACCAAGTATATCACTCAATTCAAGCAATGATATACTACAATTGTGGCAAAAATCCGGACACAATCATTAAACAACCTAAGCTGTAGCAATCCCGAAAAATGGACCATACATTTAGTTATAAAGGTTTGATTTGGGTGATTCAAAAGCTTAAACTCAATTTCTCGAATAGGGCTACAAGTTCCTTGAAGGATGCTAGTCCAAATTCTCAATTTTTCCCAGCCAAAAATCAGTCCCAAAACCTGGAAAGTAGGTTCGACCAAAACAGGGCAACTTGGAGCAGTCCCAGGAAACGGACCATAACTTGAGTTCTAGAAGTCCGATTTGGGTAACTCAAATTCCTAAGATCAAGTTCTAGGATAGGGCTACAAGTTCCTTGAATGATGCTAGTCCAAATTCTCACTTTTTGCAACCAAAAATCAGTCCCAAAACCTGTACAGTAGGTTCGGCCAAAACAAGGCAGCTTGGAGCAGTCCCGGGAAACGGACCATAACTTAAGTTCTAGAAGTCTGATTTTGGTGATTCAAAATCCTAACGTCAAGTTATCAAATAAGGCTACAATTTCCTTGAAGGTTACTAGTCCAAATTCTCCCTTTTCTAACCGAAAATCAGTTCCAAAAACTGGACATCATATAGGGTCGAAACAGGCCACTATTCCCATAACCCATTAATTTGCCAAACAACCCTTTAGGGCAAAAACGGCCAAACAGCCCCTTAGAGCATTAAAACTCAACCAAACAGCCCCTATACTGGAAAATAACCAAAGTAGGAAGAATCCCTACCTCTTGGAGGGTAGAAGAAAATCTAGGAAGTCCCGTGGACACTTCCTAAACCAGAAACCTTTGATTTCCCAAACTCCCACTTTTGAATCTTTAGCGAAATCCCATGATTTCACCACGCATAGCTCGTCAAGCAGATGAACTTCCACGGCTAGTTCGATGAATTTGATGGACGGAATCCCCAGGATCGAAGAGCAGTCTGAAGAGCCTTTTTCTTTCTCTCCCTCTCTCTCTCTACTAGGGTTTTTTTCCCAAAGAAAAAATCAGCCTCCCTACCCAAAACTAACTTTCTTTTTTTTCTTTTTCCTTTCCTCTTTTCTTTTATTTTCCCTTCTTACTTAACTTAATTGTTATTTGATATGTACCTCATGGTTTACGTGTCCACTCCAGCCTCGTGTCTGCTTTCTATCCCAAACCATTTATTTCTTTTCGCTCAATTCATTTAATTGAACTCGGGCCTGCTTATTTCCGACTTCCGAGATTTTCGTAAAATCTGCCCCTGGAGGTCACCGACTCCACCATCCAAAAAATTCGTAAAATCCATACATGTCATACTGATGAAACTTTACTCGCTCACTAGATTTTGCGAGGCAGTTCCAACTACGTTAACCGCTTCACATCCGAGATCTAGAGAATTTTCCATTTTAACCAAAATGACCATTTTACCTTTTTTAAGAAAAAATTGAATTTTTCCCGGGTTTTACACCAAATGACCCTCACCCCTTTACCTTGTTTTGTGGATCTTATGCCAAAAGCAAAGAGCTTTAAGCTCTTTCAAAAATCAATGGAATTGGTTGCACCAACCCTTGTGGCATTCATAGCCACCAACCACAATCCTACACAAAGTCGAACCAGCGAAGCTCTTCTTTATGCAATCAATAGACACAACCTAGTGGCAATGGACGAGGACAAGGGTGCTCCTTTAGTAGACGACCTACATTGCAAAATCTGTCACATGGAGGGTCAATAACTAGCCCATCTTATATCTCTACTCAAACCCCAGATTCTAAGGATGCAATGAACCCTAGAAACTCAAATACCACACCTAATATCGTGCATATCTCTATCCCATGACAATTAAATGGCATTTCATGTATGGTCTGATTCAATCATCACTTCTCAGTCTCAAATTTAACCACAAATCATGCAAATATTGGCCAAATACCCACAAGCATTAAAAGAAGAATGAAATACTCAACTCATATGTGAAAATAAAGCTTCAACCTATAGAAATATGGGGAATTCATACATTCAAGTCTTCGCTACCTCTTAGCCCTAAGAAAACTAACTAAAACATGTCTGGAAAAGGAATTACAACCATCAAAAGAAAGAAAAACAAAGATAGAGGAAGAGAATAAATAGATTTGAGTGAAAGCTCTTCTCTTCTTCTTCCTTCTTCTTTTTCTTCTTCTTCTTTTTCTTCAAGAAAGCTTCCTTTTCTTCATGAGTCGTTCCCTATGGTGTTTTCCACCTAAAGGAACTTATCTTCAAAAACCCTAAAATGTTCCTTTTATAGGCTAAGCCATGAGAAGACCAAAAAGATGGGTTAGACCTAAGTCAATACGCCCACAATGTCGCATTCTGAGGCCACATCGCAACGTGAGCAACACTTGTGTTGATTGTTGGCCTGACAATGTCACGACGTGGCTATTGCTAGCATGTTCTCACGCCTCAACGTGAGGTTTCCACGTCGCTATGTGGACCTGTTTCTCACTCACTTCATTTTTATGCTTTCTTACTCCATTTTTTGTCCAATTCTGCGTTGAATTGGTTTCTTTCATTAGCTCCACATTTAAGGTACTCATCACTGACATATTCAAAACACGACACTTGACACATCTTGGACTTGTGGGTTTCTTTGGACTTCTTTCTACTCCTCTTATCCTAAAAGATTTAAATATACTTTGAAAAATCCTGCTTGGCTTGCCGCCATGGAAGAAGAAATTCAAGCCCTGCAAAATAGTCATAAGTATATTTTTGTTCCTCAACCCCCCAACACCAACATTGTGGACCCCAAATGGGTGTTTCGAACCAAATATTTTCCTAACGAATCGATCAAACATCTCAAAGCCTGTCTTGTTACCAAGGGCTACACACAAGTACCTAATTTGGACTACACTGACACTTTTAGTCTTGTCACCAAGGCCACCATAGTCCGTGTTCTTCTCTCTCTTATTGTGACTAACAAATAACCCATTCATCAACTTGATGTCAAAAATGTATTTCTCAATAGTCAACTCAATGAACATGCATATAAGGAGCAGCCCATTGGGAACCTTGATCCCCACTTTCCTAATCATGTATATCAATTGTGGAAAGCCTCTTACGCCCCCAAAGCAGCCCTCGCCTACGTTTCCAATGACTTAACTCTTTTCTCATTCAACTTGGTTTCTATTGCGGTCATGCAAACACGTCACTATTTATTTTTTATATGCACTCTAATATAATATATATGCTTCTCTATGATGATGACATCATTATTACAGGTAACAACACATTTTCTTAACCGTTTTACGTGCAAACTTAATTTTGATTTTGCCATTAAGGATTTGAGTCCTCTTAGCTACTTTCTTGGTCTTGAAGCAACAACAATCTCGAATGGAATCTTCATCAATCAACTGAAATATGCACATGATATTCTCAAACGAGCTAAGCTTCGTGATGATAGCAAACCTATTCACACCCCCAGGATATTGCTCATGTTGGCAACTATGTCAATCAATTCTCCACTTCGCTCAGACCACTCTTTCTTGCTATCAAATGCATTCTTCGCCATGTTGTAGCGCAATACTTCAAACTTTGGTCTCACGTTTCATCCATCTACTACTTCTAGTGCTTTAGTTGCTTAATCGGATGCAAACTGGGTTGGCTGCCTTGATACTCATTGCTCTACCTCTGGTTACTCCATTTACCTTGGCAGCAACTTGGTTTCTTGGAGCTGTCCTACTTTCTCTTACTCCAGTTGTAAATCTGAGTATTGTGCTTTGGTGCTTGCTACTGTGCGCTGAACTTCTTTGGCTCCACATCTTCTCAGTGAGCTCAAAGTTTCAATTCCACAACAACCTCTCCTTCCATGTGACAAAAAGGGTTCCATCTTCTTAAGCTCCAATCCAGTCTCTCACAAACAAATGCTATTTTGGTTTCGAATACCAATTTTCTTCGTGAATTTGTTCTCATTGGCAAGCTTCATACTCAATATGTGCCTTATCATTTGCAAGTTGTTGACATCTTCACCAAAGTATGTCAAGATCTCTTTTTGAAATCTTCCAATCAAAGCTTCACGTCTACTCAAGTTGACATCTTCACCAAAGTATGTCAAGATCTCTTTTTGAAATCTTCCGATCAAAGCTTCACGCCTACTCAAATCCAATGCTCAACTTAAGGGGGGTGTCAAGGATCATGCTAATAATTCCCAGCCTTGATATACTAAGGATTCCGATCCAATATTTTTCATGTGGTCTTTATAACATTTTTGCTTAAAATTTCTATTGTCTTCCACATATTAATAATATATGACTTAAAAGTCATTTTTGCTTTTCCATTTTTGCTTAGTCTAGTGTAGCTTTTGTTCCTTGTATCGTTGTTTTTTCATTTAATTTCACGTCCACCCTTATTTAGCTGCTTGTTTTCAATTGAAAGAATTATATTTTAAGCAAATTGATATTTAATATTCCTACTTTTAGTTAGTCTGGTAGCAAAATTTAGAAATTAATTAAAAATCTCTCCCTCAAGTCTCAAACAATCCTAACTTTCAAAAGTATCTTTACAAGTTATTTTACAAAATTTACGTTACTAATTGTATCCATTGCTTTTATTTTATTTCATTTTTAATCTCTTTTATTTCTATAAATACACCTATATTGCTGAGTATTAAAGGAATACTATCTCAGTATATTAGCATTTTATATCATATTAATCATTATTATGGCTTTCGCCTAAATTGCCAAGTTTTGTTCAATGTTATATTTATGACTATGTAACAATTAAAACCTTATGACTATAATGCATCGACACAAACATATTGTGTGAGGAATGAGATGTATGTTTTTTTGACTTCATAATATGTATGTTTGTTAAGATTATAAATATCATGAGGCTAATTTATATCTAGTAGGTTAAAAGGTTTGTTTAAATTTAATACAATTATTAAAATATTACTTACAGTTCAAGTATAGGAGGAAATTAAATAAACATGGTAATTATGGCATATCAATGCTTTGTAAGGAACCTGAGTTACATTTAGACTCTATTAAAATTTAAAAATTACTTCATAATCATTAAACGGCTGCCATTAAACTAACAATTTATTTTTTTTAGGGGCAATTATGCTTTATTGTTAGATGGACATCACTCTTTCATAAAAAGTCCATCAAAACACTCAAATTCAACTCAAAGACATGCTTTGAAGAGACAAAAATTTCCTTCCTTCACAAACTCCAACCTCTCCCAGTCATGTCCCATGGGCTCACCCTCGTAATGTGCATTTTTTCTTTTTTCCTTTTTCATATAAATCATCCTCTATTTTTCATTTTTAAAGAAATTAAATTTTATGATTTTTAATATTATTCCTTATTTTATATTTATTTTTATAATATTTTATTTATGACACCCCTATCCCTACGGTCCTGGCTGACAACCCACACTCATGGAACTCGCGGATATCGGGTGTCCCGATATTATTGACTCATTTCCACTTTATATCACTCCATTCCCCGCATATTTAATTCACAAATATACAAAAATATATGATAGACTATTTAATCAATGGTCCACTTAACAGTCCTAATTTTATACAACAAAAATGTATACATGTTCTGCTCAAATATAATACATGACAAAAACAAAACAAAACAAAGCCTCATCCGGCTCTCATCCCGCATGCGGTCCCATATGCGGGTCAGACGCCTGCACCGGACCTGGTACCAAAAGGGGTCCCACGATGGGGTGAGCAAAGCCCAAGAGAGAATGACTCTACGGCGCTACTCCTATCTAAGTCGCACATGCAATTACGCACAACAAACACACATCCAAGTCAAATGTCTACATGAATGTCATATGTCATGCATGAAATGTCATCATGCTCATATCCCCGAGTCACTCATCGACTCCCTCACACATGCATATGCCAAATGTGAAAACCGTCACCGGGTATTACTAACGACCTACGTGATCGGTGCCCTCATCGGCTCCATTACCCAATGCAAGTGCCAATGGGCAACCAATCCCGAGTCAATCTCGACTCCTATCACACAACCCGAAGTCTATGTGATAAACATGACCGTGAGTCTTCTTTGGGTAACAGAACTTTTCGGATCACACCGCGGGTCTCTTACACCCATGTTCTAAGCTTTTCACCTAAGTGCAAGAATCTGGCCCCCTCACCCGGGCCTTAACACACATTATATATATATATATATATATATATTAGACTGTGAGACATCTATTGGACGTTGTCCAAAGTACGAGCTCACTACCCATTCATCAACAATGATGATGGGTGACCACACCCATGCACACACACACAACATAATGCGATGTCCATGTGCATATGCAATGCTAATGCCACTGCAGGTTCTCATGTTACATGTATGATGCAACTACATGGAACATTCTACTCAATCGTACTTTATGTCAAGTACCATGTAAACATATATAATTCACATCCATTATGTTAATACATTTAAACATACATCATATCTTACACATATTCAAAGATGTTATTAAATTGTCAATAACACAAAAAAAAAAAACACTTCACATAAAATAACCATTCCTAGCCATAATAAAAAAAAATCTAGACTTAGTCCAGAAATTTTATTCTCTGTTTTCACGACTAAAAATTCAGCCACAAACTTGGCCCGAAAATTGTCCTGAAAAACAAGCTTCACTATAAACCATACTAGTCCTGGTCATTCCGGATCGATCACCCATGGTTACATGCAAACTTAACAATCGAATATATTCTTTTTTTTTACTCACTTTATCAACTTTACCGCTTTTGACAGCTGTTCTAATCAAAAAACCAACTCAAACCGCCTCATGCACGGTCCAAAACCGCCACAACAAAGTCCAACATGCATTTTCCAACAAATCTCGACTCAAAATCGACCCGTGATACCAATCCTTCTCGAACTCGCTCCGCATCGTCTCAAAAACAAATTCCCATGGCTGAACTCAACTCGTGGTCGTGGTCTAACCTACACTACTATATTTACGCCTTAAATGAAAAGGAACCCGAGTAGAAGAAACCCCTACTTTATGGAGTTTGTCGAAACTCCTAGTTTTTAAAAGTCTGACAAGTAGATCGCTACGCTTGCATCAACTTTAGTACTCGAACAAATAAGTCGACCGTCGAGCGCCGAGAAATTCCTCCATTTTTCCTTTTCCTTTCCTTTCCTTTCTTTTCGCTTTTTTTTTTTTCGTTTTCTCCTTTCCTTTCCTACGAACTCTTTTCTTTCTTTCTTTTCTTTCCTTTTTGCTTTTCTTTCCTCTTACCCAACGAATTCTTTTTGGTTCCTATCTCATTTCATTTTCTCATTCTTTTCTTCTCATTTTCTCTTTCTCGCAATTTCTTCTCTGAGCATATTTCTGATCATTCGGTCAAGGGAGGAAATTTCCTTCCCTTTTCCTTCAATCCATTTGTGTGGTGCTTGATTTTCTCCTTTTTTCTTTTATTTCTTATTTCCCTTTTTATTGCATCATCCCATACATGGCTTAATGTTAGCCATGGGATCATGTCACACATGTGGCTCAACGTAGCTTCATTCCTTTAGTAGACCATGGCTCTCGCTAAGTGTCACTCTCAGGCGCGCCATGTGGCGTTCCTTTAACCATGCCAGCGTAGTCATCCTCGACCATACACTCCGATGCACTTGTACTGACCGCCTCGAATTCAATAAAATTCAACTCGTAGCTAGATTTCATGAGACGACCTAACCTGAAGCTCCATTTCGCCATCCGGCATCCAAAAATTTCCGTGTTTTAGCCCGTACTACTCGGATAAAATTACCGCTTTTACCTTTTTCGTAAAAAATGAAATTTTCTTAGGTTTTACATTCTCCTCTTAAAAGAATTTCTGCCTCAAATTCTACATGCATACCGGTCATTCAATTATCACACGCCTAAATAACGTACCTTCCATCCTCAAATAAGAAAAAGGATAAAGCGTATGCATTGTGTCCTCACGTCCCATGTTGCCTCCTCCACTACCTCCTGTCGCCATAGCACCTCTTCACTAACCTCACACCCAAGGTCGCAAAACCTGGAATCTTGGTTACTCCATGACACGCACCCAACCCTCCCCGAAGGTCTCATTTGTATCAAAGCTCGCCCCAACTACTACATGAGCTCCGACCGAAGTGTATTTCTGAGCATGGAGACATGGAATGGGGCCATGAACATTCGATAAACCCGGCGATAGTGCCAACCGGTAAGCTACTATACCCAATCTCTCGAGCACCTCAAGGGCCTAATATATCTCTAGCGATAGCCTTCCCGCTCGCTAAACCCCGGTCACTCATCTCTGCATAACTTTCAAGAAGACATGATCTCCCACCTCAAACTCTGTGAGGTTGTCAGCCGTGTGTCGGCGCAACTCTTCCTCGTTAACTCGAGCCGTGAGAAGACCTTACGCATCGTCCACCTTCTGGGCTGTCACTAATCAACCGACCCGCTGCAGATCTCTTTCCTACTGGGTCTAACAAATCGAGATCGGCATGGCCTCCCATATAATGCCTCATAGGGCGCCATTTGTATACTTGCCTGATAACTATTGTTATAAGCGAACTTGACCAAGGGAAAATGCTCCTCCCAACAACCCTTGAGATCCAGGACGCATGTCCTCTAACACCAGATAGCCCTTCGACACCATCGCCCGTGGGATGAAAAGACTTCCATCCTCAACTGTGGTCCCCAGCGGCTCTCGGAAACTCTTCCGCACTGAGTCGTAAACCCGATCCCGACCGTTACATTATGGAGACCGCACTCCATGCAATCGTATAATTCGCATGCATAACTTCTGCACTGGGCCCAGCTAGGTGAAGGTCATCTCGCACAACTTAAAATGTGCCGACTTAGTGAGCCGGCCCACTATCACCCACACCACATCATGCTTCCGGGCGATGTCCGCGGGCAAGTGAGTCACAAATTCCATCGCGATATGCCCCACTTCGCACTCCGCTTACCTCCAATGGCCGGAGTAGCCCTATCGCCTCTCGGATGTTCACTTTAATTCGGTTGACACATGAGACATCGTCAACAAAATTCTAACATGTCTCTTCATCCCGCTCAGTAATACTAGTGACTAAGATCATGATACATTTTCGCATTTCACCCGATGCACCGCAAAAAACGAGAACAATGGAACAAGGATCTCTCACTGGGCCTTTGCTAACTGGGGTGGAACCACAATCTCGTCCCCTATATCGAAGACTACCATCCATGTGAACGGGCCCAAATTTCTCACCCGTGCATCACCAGACTCGATCCCCTGGATACATTATCTCAACGTCCTACCCCTAGGACTCAATCACTCTACTCAGTAGGGAAGGCATAGCCATTAAACTCCCCAAAACACCCTGAGTCTGTTCACTATACTGTAAGCCGAACTGCCCCACAGTCTCGAGCATCAATCACTCCCGGGAAGCCACACTAGCTAGTACTCCCCGTGACTTTCAACTGAATGCATCAGCCACCACATTTGCCTTACCAGGATGGTACTGCAAAGTGAAGTCATAATCCTCTAGATATTCCATCCATCTGCGTGCCTCATATTGAGGTCTCGCTGAGTAAAGATATACTTTAGACTTTTGTGGTCCGAAAATACCTCAAATTGTTCATCATATAAATAGTGGCGCCATATCTTTAAAGCGAAGACTATAGTTGCCAACTCCATGTCATGCGAAGGGTAATTCCGCCGTGGTTCTTCAACTGTCGTGAACCATAAGCTACCACTCTTTCGGACTGCATCAGAACACATCCTAGTCCGCCCTTCGAGGCATCATAATATACTGTGTACCCCTATCCCCTTTCCGGGACTATCAGAATAAGAGCTGATGTAAGCCTCCTTTTTAACTCTTGGAATGCCCTCTCACATGGGTCACTCCACTCATACTTGACCTCCTTCCGGGTCAATTTAGTCATAGGCACAGCTAATCGAGAGAAGTCCTCAATGAACCTCCTGTAATACCTTGACAATCCCAAGAAACTGCTTATCTCGAAGACTAACTTCGGCATCTCCCAACTCATAGCATGCTCTACCTTCTCAAGGTCTACTGACACACTTGAAACTTACACTACGTGTCCCAAGAATTTCACCTCAAGAAGCCTCGTACCACTTTACTAAATTGCATACAACCTGATGATCCCCGAAAGTGCTCGAGAACAATCCTCAAATGATCCTCATGCTCCTCCTCAGACTGGGAGTATATTAAGATGTCATCAACAAAGACCACAACACATTGATCCAAACAGTGGTCGAATACCCTATACAGATCCATGAAACGCCGCGTGCGCGATTCATTGGCCAATCCGAAGCGCGCATCATCGCAAACTCAAAACGCCCATAACACGCCCAACGCCGCCTTGGTGGATATCCGCCCCAACTCTCAACCAATGATAACTGGTACAAAGATCTATCTTAGAATAGACCTGCGCCCCTCTCAGCTGATCAAATAAATTATCAATCCTCGGTAATGGATACCGATTTCGATCAGAATCTCGTTCAACCTGTCAGAGTCGATAATGTGCTTAAGGGTCTTATCCTTCTTTTCAGAATAACCTGAAAGCACCCCAAGGTGAAGTACTCGATCTAATGAAACCCTTGTCCAATAAATCCTATATCTGGACCTTGAGTTCCTACAACTCAACTGGCGCCATCCTATGTGGAGTCATAGAAATGGGCGATGTACTAAGGTGTAACTCAATAACAAAGTCCACATCCCTGTGTGAAGGTAATCCCGGTAGCTCGTCTAGAAAGACATCCTCATACTCGTAAACTACCCGAGGTAGACTCAAATCCTGTCTCACCTCATCCTCAGTGCGCTTTTGTTCAGCCAACCATCAATCGGCCCTGCCACCTGGAGTCGTGAACTCCATCAACTGACCACTTCCCGTGCGCAGCAAAAGAACCCTCCTACAATCACTGGGCCACGACTCCACCCGACAAGGCTGCTAACCAATCCATGCCAATAATGATGATCAAACTCGACATGTCCATAACTCGAAGGTCCACCGTGAGTAGAATCCCTGAGATCTCTAGCTCACAATCCCGACATATCTGATCAACCCTCACCCTAGTCCCTAAGGAAGAACTCACATGCAACGACTTTTCCAAGTCTCAACCTTTAAGCCCAGTTCTTTCACACACAATGCAACAATGAATGAATGCGATACACCATAATCAAATAAAACTCTCGCCCATAAATGAAAGAGTAAGAAAGTACCCTGTATCACATAACTTGGCCTAGATTCCTATCTCATTTCATTTTCTCATTCTTTTCTTCTCATTTTCTTTCTTAAAATTTCTCTTCTGAGCATACTTGATCATTCGGGTCAAGGGAGGAAATTCTCCTTCCCTTTTCCTTCCAATCCATTTGTGGTGCTTATTTTCTCCATACTTTTCTTTTATTTATTTCCTTTTATCGCACCATCCCATACATGGCTTAATGCAATTACATCATGCCATTACGTGGCTCAATGTAAGCCATCTTTTAGTGTACTCAGCACGACTCTTTCCAAAGTTGTCACTCTCTACGTTGCTTACGTACGTCCCCTTAACCATGCCATGCGTCTGTAATAAGTAACGAGACGACAACTCGCGAGCTACTCCGAACTCGACTCATTTAAAACTCTACAACCGACTCCGAAAGCAGGGTTCCCCGACCGAGCCTCGAGTCGAGCCCGACTCGAGCCTCCGAGCCCGAGCTCGACTCGAAATGTTAACATCATTCTAGCATCCTCGTAACCTCGACTAAAGCTCGCGAGAAACTCGAAAATATTTTGTATATAAAATTTTAAAAGTTTTCTTTTTAAATTTGATATCTTTATTTTAGGGGATGTCATAAATAAGATATCTCTATTTTTTTATTCTTAAACAATCATACATTTTTATTATTTATTTAGTTATAAATATATTTATTTTTTAAAATAATTAATTCTTTAAAGAAAATATGTGCTATATCAGATATTATTCTATAAATTATATTAATAAGTTAAGATATAAACGTGATATATATATATATATATATATATATATATATATATATATATATATATATATATATTCCATATTAATCGATTCTCCTAAAATTGATATAATAATTAGTGCACGAACAGACAACTCATGAGCCTACTCGAACCCCGACTCGACCAAAAACTTGGTCAAACCTCGACTCGAGTAAGCCTCGACCTCGAGTGCTCGACTGAATGTTAACTACTGAGTCAAGCTCGACTGAGGTTCGACCGAGCCTCGAGCCTCGACTCGAAATATTAACTACTCCGACTCCGAACCCGCCTGAACTCGAACTCGACTCACAGATCATTAGCACCCTACATGTGTCATCCCACATCATACACACGCCCTCAAAACGCATAATTTCAATTATCCCTGACCACGCAAATTCCGACGCGAGAAATCTAGATTTCTCTCAGCGAGAAGATTCTAACGGTAAAGTTCGTTTCATCATCTGAGATCTAGAAAATTTCCAAGTTTTAGCCTGTACTATTTTGGCAAAATTACCGTTTTGCCCTTTTCAGAAAAAATGAAAATTTCTCGAATTTTACATTATTATCTTCAAACTATTCTCAATTTTTTATACTTTAATATTATAAATTTTTGTAAAACTTTTTTTTTTTGAAAAAAAAAATAAATTTTAGTAAACCAAAATATAAATAAAAATACGATCTACAAGTTGATGATTTTGTTCAAATAAAAAAATATTAACTTATTTAACAAAAATATTAATAATCATTTTAATATTTAATATTAAGAATAATTAGGTTTATTAAAATTTAAAATTTTTAAAAATAAATTTAAAATATTAAAATTATAAATATTATAAATAAAAAGTTATTATGAATAGGAAATAACATAAAATCAAGCAAAATCTATATTTTTCATAAATTATTATTGAATTAGTTTATAAAATGTATATGTATGGGGTTAAAAAAAAAGTATAAGATGAGTGTGACATCAAGCAATATTTATAAGGAATGTCTTCCATCTTTATTTTAAGGAAATAATCATTTTTTTCTTAAAAAAAGGAAAATTAACAAAAATCTATTTTTCATAAATTATAATTAAAGTAGTTTATAAAATTAATATGTATGAGATTAAGAAAATGCATAGGATGAATGTGAGATCAAACAATATTTATAAGGATGTCCTTCATCATTCAATTAAGGAAACATCATTTGAGTTTTTAAAAATCAATTGAAATCCTTGAAGAATAGTAGGCTTGTACATTGCTTATACACTGAGTTCATATGCCTTGTACAGATAATGGAAATACCTTATACAGTGTACCAAATCCCATAAGGCTCATAAATGTGAGCATATGGACGTGTTTCATTGTCATGATTTAGAAAAAAAAAATGAAATAAGGAACTTAAAACCATTTTCTATCCATTATATGTGTCTTTACATTATCATTGTCTTTATTATATATTTATATTTTTTTTTATTCTAATTTTACTTTTTTAATTTGCTTAGTTTTATAAAAATTTGAGTGCAAAAATACAAACAAATAGATCATCATATGAATATTATAAATATTCTAAATAAAATTATTATAAATAGGAAACAAAATATAGTATTTTATATAATTAAGACATTTTATATTATTATTTATTATTGTCATTGTTACAGGTGAATATGTTTGTATTTAATATGTTAATTATATAATATAAAAATATGATTAAAAAGAAAAAATTTTAATAAACAAATTTTAAAAATAAAGGCATTTTTTATTAAGTAGATTTTCAAATTTAGAGTTTATTTAATAAAATTAATTAAATTAATGTTAAAGATATTTAAAAATCAGAATTTTTACATAATTAAATATCATTTTTTTATTTCTACTTTTCAAAATTGTAGGTTTATAAAATTTAAAATTAAAAGTGTAAAATAGAAGATTATAATATGAACTATAAATATTATAAATAAAAATTGCTATTTATTACTAATATATTTCATAAATATTAGTATTTACAGTTAAATTATTTATTACTACAGGCGGATGTATTTATATATTAAAAGTTAATTTATTTTAATATGTTTATTGCAAAAAATAAAAACCTAATAAATGAATACAAATAAATAAATGAATAAATTTAGAAAATAAAAATTGTAATTAAGTATACTTAAATAAGTTAAAATAAGATATTTTTGAATAAAATTAATTAAGAATTATAAAACTAATTTATTTGAAAGATGAAAAATAAAATATAAGAAAGAAAAAAATTGGAGAAAAACAAAGTGGTTGGATGGTTGAGTGCGTGCATGACCGTGTTGAGGGGAGAGTATGGTAGTTTTGGCATTTTAAATATATATTTTCCTTTTCCAGTATAACAAAATAAATTCCTTAAAATTTATTTTATTTATTTATTTTTCTCTTTCCAGTTTTACACACTGTAAAAATCTCAGAAAAATTTCTTCAATACAGTTTTTTTTTTCCTACGTGCTATTCACCAAGCACACAAATCACACAATTCATATACAACAACTCATGTTATGCACACCATTCACACATAAAACACAATGCATGCAATGTTCTAACCCGTGTCTATTGTCCCAGGTTATCGTGATATCAACTCTACACTCCACCGAGCTCCCAAAGGTAACCGCATTTTAGCTCGATATCAAGCCGCGGACGCCCCATTCCTCAGGTCCCGCTGATAACCCGTCAACCTCGCGGAATAGCTCGCGGATGCTCGTGCAATCCCGACACCATTCACTAAAAATCGCAGAGTCTTCTTTCAGACGAGCTCTACCCAAGGTACACAACCTGTCCCAACAATTTACAACGACCACACCGGATCCATATACAATTAAAATGAGTAAAAATGGCCACGTGGGCCCATACATCAATACTCACTAAATATATCACAACCAACTATATTACATGGTTTAAGAGTTAAGAAATTATTTAATTAAAACATATATTAAAATTTAAAATTTTAATACATGTTATACAATATGTCAAAGCCAATAAGTCGGCTTTCTCTAAAACACGGTCTCTAGTGGCCATCCTCCCGTACACTCCCCCGTACCGGGGCCAGCGATCCGATAGGGTGAGAAATGCCCAAGAGCCGAGCACTCTCCTACATGGGTTACTCCCCACCTACGTGCACATGTCATGGCAACCAATCACACTCAAGCAAATACATGATCCTACTTGAATGTCTACATGCCCAATCTCATGTCTCGAGTCCTCACCGACTCCCTCACACATGCTTAAGTCAAATGCGAGTAAAATTACGCCCAAACAAAAGCTTTTGTTCCTCGAAACACACTACCGAGATCTGCAAATATATTGACTACCTCCAAGGCAACTGTCGTGATAACCCTCCAAACAATTCACAGCCCTCCGACTAATTGTTAGACAATCTCCTAACACAATTCTCCGAAAATCTTCCGGTCAGAAATTCGCTTACAAACATTTTCAGTTTGTTTTCTTTCTACAGTCATGCACTCACACCTAATATTCTGTGGTGCCCCAATGCATATGGAATGCCTGCATTATGCTAATTCTAAAAGAACTGTATGCTGCTAATATCTTTTCATGTATATATATTAACATACTACACTCACATAAATCATGTTATTCAATTTGCAACCATTAATACCAAAATTAGCCTGGCTACTTGTTAATTAACCAATCAAGTAATTCATTTTGAATCACCCAAAACACACAAAAAATCATACAACAATACATGTGAACAGTGAAACCCTAGGGTCGGCACTATTCACGGCCACACTAGGAATCTTCTCATTTGGTTCAAGTGTTTTGAGACCAAAATTTCGACTAAATCAAGCCTCAGAATATCTCTAACCATTCACATGACTCTTAGCCAAAGAATAACACAAGGTGAAAGATCCTTACCTTGGAGTTGGCCTAACTCACTTCAAATCGACGCTCCACGTGCTGTACCTACCGCAGATCGACTTTGCTTCCTCACTGGCCGAGAACCGACGGTCCAATCCAGAAATCTAGAGATAAGACACTCTTTCTCTCTCTAAAAATCTCAAACACCAACCTACTGCACGTTTCCCCTCTCTTCTTCACGTTTTCTTCTTCAAATTGAAGAAGAAAACTATTCATCTTTTGTCTTTATCTAATTAAACATTTCAATAATTCCCTCCATGTCCCTAAGTTTTGGATTTTTGACACATGGCTTAATTTAAGCCATTCATTTCATCCTCTCTAATTAATCACGCAACATGTGTCACATGGGCACATGTAATATAAGTGACTTTTCATTATATCGCATATCTTTCATAAGTCGCTTACTCGGCATCCACACCGTGGGTTCAAACGCTAAATTCGACTGCCCTGAATTTGACGAAATTCGACGCCAGAAGCTAGATTTCTCAGCGAGACGATTCCAATGTAAAGGAAGTCTATTTCACATCCGCGATCTAGAAAAATTTTCGTGATTTTGACCGAAATTACCATTTTACCATTTTTCTCGTAAAATTAGACTAAACTCCTAGCCCTTTCCATTCCTATTTCACTCTACTCAAATGTTAGTTTCGATTTCATATTATTTAGTTTCAGGTTCCTTTCTTTCATTTTATTCTTATCCAAATAAAATTAGGACTATTCTAATTTTAGTGCTTAATAGCCTAATCCTTGTGGGTTCGAGACTCTACATTTCACACTATATTACTTGATATAACGCGTGCACTTGCACACAAAAGTGTACTATTTTATGTACACGCTACAAACTTATCATTATTTAAAATCAAGAAAAATAAAAAAAAAGTCAAATCAAAGAAAAACCAAAGCAACTTTCTAAAGGAAAAATGACAACAAATAGTTAATAAAAAGGACTTTATAAAACTGCAAGAAAGTTCTAAGGAGGTTTTAAAAGAAGAAATGATGGGGATAAGATTAAATGAAAATCAAAGTTTTAACATCAATTTTAAAAGTATATAAATCAATTGGTGTAAATGGGGGTAGAGCTAAAAATATGAGAGAAAAGATGCAAAAAGAAAACATAAAGCAAGATTTGATAAATGGTTGGATAACTTCTCTACAAAATTGGAGGTTAAGAGCAAACAATAAAAAAGGAATTCGACTAACATTAATGCAAATTTACATCCACCCTCCATGTTAGAGATGGGAATATGGGTTGAGTTCGATGGGCAGTGTAATGCCCTAAAAATACCTTAACAGTTTCAGAATATGTTTAGGATATAAAATAAAGTAAATAAATTTTTTTCAGAATTTAAATCCTAAGAACAAAAAAAATATATAACCTGGAAAATTCACAAGAAGTCAAATAAATTTAGTAAAAATGTCAAATGGGGACCCAAGGGTCCTAAATAAGGAGTATAGTGTTAAAAAAATGAATGAAATGAAAATGAATGTGAAATAAAGCTTTAAAATGAGAATAATGAGAAATGGGAATTAGTGTGTAGGCCAAACAAGGCCTTATGAAGGATTTTGACTTAAGACCAGATTTGGACTTGTAAAATGGCATAACTCTCAATTGTGCATTTTGGGTTTGGAGAGAAAGAGAGACACGGATTGAGAGAGAAGAAGGAGAAGCCATTGTTGGTGATTTCTTCTCCATGTAAACAAGAGATGAAGTGATCAAGAAAGAGGAAGAAGAAAGAAAAGAGAAAAAGAGCTTAAAGGTAAGAAAAACTAAACCCTAACCTATTTTTCTTGTGTTTCGATTTGGGGAAAAACCCTAACTTTATGTAAATGTGATTTTTATTGGTTGTAGATCAGTTTTGGGGTTGTGTTGGGTTGTGTTTTGAAGTGTATTTGTTGATTAATATTGGTTTGGATTGGTTTTGAGGAATGTTTGTAAAAGAGAAATGTTGGGTTTTCAAAGGAAATGCTGTCAAAAATTTGTCAAAACCCTTGTTCTTGTTTTGGCTATAGGTTAAGTTATAATCATCCAAATGAAGTGATTATAATTGGTAAAGAACCATAAGAGATAGGGCTACAAATGTGTAGAATAGATCAGGAGCAAATTGTAACACTAGGGCTCTTGAATATGGGCTTAAAGGTGAGTTCGGGTAGCTCACGGGTATGCTATGTTTTGGGTGTAGTTGTAGTATTTTGGCCATAAGTTGAGTTTCACTCATCCAAATTGACTAATTCAAAATTATAGGTAAACTAGGCTTCTAGTGAAATAATTCACTTGAAGGAAGTGTAATTAAATTGTGACCCCAAAGTACCCATAAATCTGTCAAAGTTGAGTTATATGTAGAATTTGTTTTGCAAAATAGAGTAGTCTAGATGTAAAATGCAATAACTTGGGTTTGGGTGATCTAAATTGGATGATTCCAATTGGAGAAGAAACCTTAGAACCATAGCTTCAAATTAGTGAAGGAACCATTACCAATTTATGGAGTTAAGACCCTAGAAATAAAAAAAAAATAGTGGGTGATCCAGTGAGCTGGGCATATCGACTAGTTTGGCATTAAAATGTTGTAACTTGAGTTTGGGTGATCCAAATTGGATGATTCCAATTGGAGAAGAAACCTTAGAACCATAGCTTCAAATAAGTGAAGGAACTATTACCAATTTATGGAGTCAAGACACCATAAATCGAAAAAATAGTGGGTGATCTAGTGAGTCAAGTATTATCAGTTCGCATTAAAATGCCGTAACTCGAAGCTCTGGGGTTATCCAAATGAGATGATTCCACCTTGACTGAAAATAGAACTCCTAAAATAACCTAATTAATATGTGATTGTCATTGTATTTGAATAGGGACTGACGTGGAGGAAAGCCCGCATTGAAGTCGAGGATTCGAAGATTAGAATTACATGACGATTTTGGTTTTTTCTCAAACTCTCTCTCTATTTCTAAAATATTTGAATAATTACGAAATGATTTGAATTTTGGAAATGATTTACAAGAAATTTCATATTGATTTGTGTTTGAAATGATTTGTTTTAAGTGATTTGAGACAATTGCTTATGAAACGAATTTGCATAAGAAAATTGCATGAATGTAAAAATGTTCTATTTGCATACAAATGTATATCTATATACTATTGTAAATTATATTGAATGATTTTAATGCCCTTAAAAGAATGTTAACCATTATAATTTGAGTTAAGGATAAATTGGTATACAAATAAGAGTGGAACAAACGTACTATTGTGGCATACCGATCCATAGCTCAACGGGGCAATATCGATAATGTACACCAACCGAGTACATATTTTTTTACATATATATACCGGCTTACAGCCCAGCGAGACCATGTCGGTGATTCGTTATCCTATGCACCGAAAGCATAAGTTAAATTCGATAAGGGCAAAATGATAATGAGATTGAAAAGTGCACGATTTGTGCTTTGAATGATTTTTTTTTCTTTCGCCTATGAAAATGCATAGTTTGAGATGATCATTTTAATGGGTTGATTATTGTCAATATATAGATTACTTGCAGAATATAGATCAAAGACAACATTGAAAATTGTACAAAAGCATTGTTTTATAAAATTGCATGTTTCGATTTAAAATGAAATGAAGAGAATGGGACCGGGTGATAGAACCACTAAGTACGAAAATACTTAGCGCTGCTTTTATCAACGCCCGTACCAAGTACAAGAGCGAAGACGTACGCTACGCATCCAACGCCAAAAGCCATGAGGAAAATTAAAACCCGCCACGATGCATGAAATTGAATCGACTCTTTTTGTATAAAGTATCTTGTGAAAGTTAAACTCTGATTCTATTTTGTAAATGTTTTTTATATTGAAAATTCAAATACATTTTGTAAATAATGGCACAAATGTGGGAGTTATCCCAAAATGATGGGTTTTTCGCAAAATGTTTAGTTTCCGCAAAAATGTTTAATGTATATTTTTACGTATACCCAATGTGTATTTGAAATGCGTTTGATATTGAAAATGTATTCACATTTATATTGATTTTTTTTTTTTTTTGTATTTGGATTGGAAATAAAAGTGAGGACCGCGGGCTTCCCAAATATGGTCTCGACTCGCCAATCTGCCTGGTCAGTCGAAAGTAATGAGGCGTGGCGATCGGTTCTTATAGGCGTACTTCACTTTAGTCAATTTTTAGATGGCTCGGTTATAAAATTTAAGGTCCAAATAAAATCAAGCAAAATTGGCCCGACCTGTTTTGACACGTGCTTCATATGGGTTTTTTCCAAGTTAGTCCGATTGGCTCGAAATCTTTATTTAATTTTTTTTAAGTAATTAGCTTAGTAATTGAGATTTTCAATGATTCATCTATAAAATTCTATATATAAGCTTTTAACATTGAGTCAAATCTTTGCTTTTATAGTATAGGGGTTTTTTAAATAATAATAATTTTTATCATATTATATGATTAATAAATTAAACTTTGTTTTTTAACTATTTTATTTTCAATTTTTAAATGTGTAATCTTTTAATATAATTTATATGATAATTTAATATTTAAAAATCTTGTATGAAAAATTATGAAATGTATTTGAATTAAATAAATTACAGTTTTAATATTGAATATATTTTCATTTATCTCATTAATCCTATTTTAAATATTTATAATTTTATTTTTTGTATTTATCCTTTAAATTTTATTTAATCATATATGTTTTTTTTTTTTGATAAAAATGAAGTTTTACTAATCTATAAATTAAATTAAATTTAATAACTAAATTATTAGTATATTTTAAATAATTTATTACTTAAACTAGTGTTAATAACATAATATTGTTATTTTTAAAATAATTATAAAAAAATTATACACTTATTTATTTCCTATTATGATTATATCTTCTAGTAAAATAAATTTTCAAAACAAATAGGATATTTCATTGTTATATGGTTGGTATGCATTTTTGAAAAAAAAATATTTTTATTCCAAATATAAATGAAACTTATATTATTAACATTCTAAAATACTTAATATATGGTTTTACGACTAATCACTACCATGATATACATCATTCCAACATGTAGCAATATGTTATTATCGGGATATAACGGCGACGAGAACAAGACATGCATATACGACAAGCTTCATTTGGATGCCAAGTTTTTTTCTGTAGATGTTATTGGTTGTTTTGATACTATTTAAACGTTAAGGCCTGATAGTTTCTCAGATATAACATTGCTTTAATATTATTTATTTATTTAAGTTTGTTTAATATTATTGTATCGTTGTATTCAATTATTTTCAGATATTAATTATTATAATATATTTATATTATTTATTTTTATTCAAGTTATCAATGTAATTTTTAAAATTAATTTTTTAGCATTTCAAGTTTTGACCAATTTTAGCCCATATTTTCGCACGCAACCCTCATGAGCTGAAATTTGTGCGAGAAAAACTATCTCGAATAGAAGAAGCCATATTAGCCAAGCCCAAATTCTACAAATATTATTAATCACCTTTTTGTTGCAAATGATTTTCTTAAATTTTTTATTTTTTTTTATTTGATAAGAGTTGAATAAAATTAATTTATAATATATAAATTGAATTTAAATGTTTACAAAAGTAAAATTTCAAAAATATTTTAAAAACTTATACAAACAATTTTTTATGAAATGTAAATTTTCAAATACCATTTTTTTTATAAAATATTATAACATAGTTAGGGTTTGCAAAAAAATAATTTAAGAAAACATGGATACCCTGCTACTGTTTTTATTTTTCATTTTTGAAACTTGCTATTTGGCTTATGAAAAGTAAATACGAAAACATAATTCATATATTTTAGCAATTTTTAAGTTTTATTTACTATGCATGTTTTTATGTAGTACTCTATTCTTATATGACTTCGAGTATGGGACCTTTCGTAACCTTAATTCTCTCATCTTTTTACCACTTTTACACAATTTTTTTTTTTTTTTAATTTAGTAATCAACAATCACGTATTCGAGCTTTGTTTGTTTCTCAAGAAAATTTAGAAAATATGTAAACAAAGAAAAATAAGCATAAAAACTTTAGCAACACCCTAGTCGAGATACAAAAATGAGATACGAAGATGTATTAATTTTTGTATGAGATACGAATATTTGATTTCTTTTCCCTATACATTTGTGTTATTTATGAAATTTAAAAAATAAAAATAAAATATTCTCTATTTGATTCATCGTTGCTTAAATGAGAAAATTGGATTAGATTGAAAAATAATTTAAAATAGCATAAATTCTGATTCTATTTGGAGAGTTTGACATAATTCTATGTTATTCGTATTTAAGATATAGTCCTATTTCGAAATTCTATTTGAATCCTATTTAGAAATAATTCTTTTTGATAATTCCATTGAGGAATTGGTTTAAAGGGGGATAAAAACAAAAGTTATTTGTAAAACTAACTTCTTACTTTTATAACCTTAAAATATCATCGCTTTAGATAAAATTACCCTTTAATGTGTTAAAACCCAAAAAAAAAATTGCAAATATAACCACATTCTATACATGTCAAACTTAACCATCGTTAAGCTCAAGATTAACAAACTTAAAACGTGGTCGTTCGCATTTCGAACACAACTTCTATACATATCGTGACTTAACCATTATTGCTCATATTTCAACAAACTTAAAGGCGTTGCTCAGTTTACAAATGTGATACAAAGAGTTATTTACTGATATAACCATCGTTATATGGTAGTTGGAGAGGGGTAAATTTAACAAAATAATGTAAAAATGTCCTTCCTTTTTAGGTTTTAAGAAAATGGATTAGATTTACAATTTTTTTTCTCATGTTGTATTATGAAACAAAGTTGCCTTTTAGAAAGTATAAATGTTAGATCTTCTACATATTTTTCTATCAATTTTCCTTTTAATAAAGTTTTTCTTCCATAAAAATCTAGATTTTCAATTTGTGATTTCGTGTTTTTGTCATCATCTTATGCGAAGTAAGATTTATTATGTGGGTGATTCAAATGACAAATATCAGGTATAGACATTAAGGTGACGTTTGTTGGACTTAATGTCGAAGCTAAATAGATTTTCAAGATAATGTTTGCTTTTAAAATTTTCGACTTATCACGAAATTTTTTTAAAAAAGCTCGAATGTAAAATGAAAATATCTTGGCTTTTTCTATTTAGAAAAAGTCATTTTCCACAAAAAAAAAAAAAAACTCAATCATTGCCCAACAAGAAGAAGAGCTAGCAATATACACCACAGGATGACAATCTTATAAGCCGACGGAAATGGCCCCATCCCGAATTCCGGCCATTTTATTTTTTTCAATTCTCAAACTCGTCTTATTTAAAAAATTAAACAAGGCCTGGCGGAGATGAGAAAAATTCTCAAACTCATCCCGTTTACATTTTATTTTTGTTTTTATTTAATTTTAATTTTTTTTATTTTGCACTTTTTTATTTTTCATATTAAAATTAATATTTTTCATAAAAATAAAAATATTATGATTTTTATAAATTATTTATTAAAAACATTATAATTATTATTATTATTTATATTAAAGTATAAAATAAAATAATAAAAATTATTTTTAAAATATAATCGAGGCGAAGCTTATTACTATTATTTTCGGATACATCACTCATATCAAGCCTATCTCGGTCCGTTTCGCCCGAAACAATTTATTTCTTTTCAGCCACTTTATTTTAACGAACTTCAACAAGCCATTTCCCCGACTTTTGAGACATTGTAAAATCTCTGCCTTAGTTATCGACAACTTATCACCCGTAAAATCGAAAAATTTCCGTTTGTCTCTGCACTCGACCGAAACTTTTTCGAGTCACTAAATTTCACGCATAATTTAACAAATAAGCAACTGCTCATCATCCGAAAATCTAGAGAATTTTCTGCCTTCCTTTCGAACCCTCTTACGACAAATTTATTATTTTTATTAACATTTTATTCATTTTAAAAAATTTTTAATTTTCTAGTTTTGCTGCAGAAGAATAATACCGACCGGTCTCTGATTCGGTAAAATAAACTCAAACTCGTTAAAAACCGATTAAAATTAAATTAAACCTATGTCATTAAGAAATGGCGCGATTTAACCCAAAATAATTCATCTCATTATCATCCCTACTCACTACCTAACGTTAAAAAAACAAAGAACTATCACTTAACGTTATTGCTACTATTCAAAGATTAAAGGTTCTCAAAAGCTTCTATTCAAGATAAGAAAAAATAAACACCACCTAAATCATAATCATTAATATACTGCACATCTAAAGTCAAATATATTATATATTTCTATTTCTATGGAATGTATTATTAGTTTTATTCAATAAAATTATTCTTCTTTAAAAACAATGTAAGAGCTTCTAAGTTGCTCAAAAAATTTAAAGGAAAAAGGAAACACAAAGTCTTGGTTGTTGAGATAATACATAGGATAGGATATTTTCCACCAATAACTTGAACTTGTGCTAGACGCTCGATTTTTAAAACATTGGAAATTTATGACTGTTTTTAAAACATTGGAAATTTGTTACAAACCTAACCCAAAGATGAGTTAAGCATGAAAAATCAAAGTGGGAATTTTTTTTTTTTTTTAATGTGAAATTCAGATTTCAAACTCCCAAGTCCCAACAAGTCAGTATATCATTCCTACATGTTTTGGAACCCTGGTCGCCTAACATCGTCAGCCCACCTACCCCTTTCTTCAACCAACCAGACTCATCATCATCATCATCATCGCATGACGATTTAGTTTCCTAACACTCACCACATCTTCCGCTTCTCTTTCCCCCCGATTTCCGGCGATGACGCCGGCCAGAGTTTTCGCCGCCCTCTTCCTCCTCCTGGCTCTGTACTGTGGGATCGACCCTTTCAACCACAGTCCTATTGCCGATTCCCCCGATTTCGAGGCTCATCTTGTGGAGATGCCTCCTTGGTCGGAGGTTCCGGCGGCGATCGATGAGCGGAATTTGCTGCAGAGATCGGAGATTATGTTCCTGAACCAGATTCAGGGGCCGGAGAGCGTGGCCTTCGATCCTCTCGGCCGTGGACCCTACACCGGCGTGGCGGACGGCCGGATTCGCTTCTGGAACGGCGAGGCTTGGTCCGATTTCGCCTATACCTCTCCCAACAGGTCAGATCTGGACTCCATATTCACTGCTTTGAAATAGAAAATCCCCTGCCGGAGCTGGTTGAAATAGAAACCCATATGTCCCCTTTCTTCCCATTTATATGAATAATATCATAATTATAAATTAAAAAAAAGAAAAAAGAAAAAAAAAGTGTAGAATCTTGCAAATTTGAAAAAGAGAGTTTAGGGACAATTTCGGTAAATAAATACTCCCTTATTCTAATTTTAAAAAAACAAAAAAAAAAATTTATTATTTTTTTCTAATTTTACCCTTATTCTACTGAATTACCTAAATAATTGATTTTCAATTTTCAAAGCTTATTCAACAAATGAAGCATTTTTACACTCCTTCCCAATATGGATCATTAATAATTTTTTTTGAAAAAAAGAGTAACAAAGAAAATGATAATTTTTTGTGAAAGATAAAAATTAACGGTAAAATGTAAGTGATAATTTAGTCTTTAAGTAAGAGAGAGTCATTGCTTTTAATAATTTTCTTAATATGCGCGCAAAACCTTTAACTACGCTTATTTTCAAACTGAAAGGAAAGATTTATTCGAGCTAACTGTAGAAATGTCTGAAATTCCTAATTCGCATTAGGAATGGGGAAACATGATATGTTTTGGGCTAAGAAGCACGGACACAGGGATACGACACGACGGGATATGGGTATGGGTAAGACACGGCATAAAATAATAAAAAAATAATTATACTTACAAATATTATCCTTAAAAAGCAATTTAGACTAATAAAAAACAAGTATTCAAATATTGTTCTTACAAATATTTAAAGACTAACGTAAGTAATACTAAAACTAATTAAGTTATTAAATATCATATTTTTTTATAAATGTAATTAGTGTATGATATTTAAAAAGCCATTTAATTAAAATATTATTTTAATTTTTAGCCATAATATGTATAGTTGTGAAAAAAAACATGATTTTGAATATTTAATTTAATAATTATGATCATTATCCGAAATTCATGTTTTAATTTGATCTTAAATAAGGTTTGAATATTTGAATAATTTTTCATTGCAACGTCGATTTTCATTTTTTCATTTTTGGGATTAAATATGAATTTTTTTGACAACTAAATATGAATATTGTCTTTAAAACATGTATTTTTACTTAATTTGGTCATTTTTAGACTTAATAAAAATAATTTCATCAAATTTTTATATAATTTTTTATTTATCTATATTTTTGTAAAAATATCAACCAATATCTGAAAGAAGGCAAAGTGAAGAAAAAAGCCAAATAAATTCAAAAGATTAGGGTTTTTTAAGAATTATGGCTGAATTGCAATGCTTTGTGAATGTTAGCCCATAATTTTTTTTCAAAAAAAAACCCATGAAATATGTCGAGCCGTGTCCGAAGCGTTTGACTTCTCATATGGTCAATGACACGCCACGTGGCGTGTCTTACACGTATCCAACGCGTGTCTGCGTGTCCGACACTCGGACGCTTCACCCTGTAGGCACGTCCATGGTTCCTTGGTTTTGGGAACCTAATTATATGTTGATTAACCTTTGTAATAATTCATATTGTATAGCGGAAAGATTATTTTTTATCCGTGAATGTAGGCATGGTTAACCAAACCATATTAAAACCTCGTGCATCCTAGGTCTCCTAGAAAGTCATTAAGTTGATTTATTAATGACTTAGAGTGATCTAATGATTTAATTTGAGTTATTAAGTAAATTAAATTTCAGTAAAATTACTTAACTTATAACTTAAAGTTAATAATGACTCAAGTATTAAGTCATAATAGTTAGTGTATTTTTTATTTTTTTCTGGTCTTATTTGTTGAGAATTTATTCAACAACTAGGACTTTATTTTTTTATTATAATAAATATTTTATGTTAACAAAATAAATAAGTATTAACTTTTCAGTTAACAAATTAAGATTAATTCGACTTAAAGTTAACTTAAGTCTTTAAGTAATGAGTACTACGTTTTACTAAACATCCAATTAGCCATATGAAGAATGGATATGTCTTTCACTTATTGTTTCATATTATTTGCTTTTATTTTTGTTGGATAGACTGTTAGGAGGCGTTGTTTTTTTTACTTAATGCTGAATATAACTTTTTCGGAAATCCACGCGAATATTTAATAACATTAAAGATGTTATTTGTTTTTTAACATTGAGTAGTAAGTGTGGCAGAATTTTATGATTATTTTCAGCTTCTCGTTCCACTAAATTTAATAAGTGACCGCCTGGGTTTAACTGTAATTGGGTTTTTAATAGGTTTGAGTTTATTTTTCTCAAATCTGAGACGGGTTCGGGGCGGGTTCAGGTATTGTTACTCCCACCACGTCCCGATTATATTTTAAAAATATTTTTTATTATTTTATTTTATACTTTAATATAAATAATAATAATAATTAGAATGTTTTTAATAAATAATTTATAAAAATCATAATATTTTTATTTTTAAGAAATATATTAATTTTAATATAATAAAATAAAAAAGAAATATAAAAGATTAAAAAAAAATCAAATGTAAACTATGCTTAGATTTTTCCCATTCTTCGCCTTGCCCCGCCTCGCTTAATTTTTTTAAATGAGACATGTTTTGAGACTGAAAAATAAACGAGTCGGGTCGGAATGACCGGGTTCCGTCCCAAACCCTCTCATCACATCCCTAAGAATGAGCAAGCACAGCTTTGTTAAAAGAACGACAGCTTTTTCTTATTTTTAGAACGACTTTTCTTCCGAATGTAAGCCAATTATTTTCACTTTTTCTATTCAGAACTTTTTTTTTTAAATTTCAGCAATAAGTCGTGAAAATTTTAAAACACAAACAGCTTAATGCTGAAAGCTATTCAGCTTTCGGCATTAAGCCAAAAAAACAAACAACCCCTTAGTCTGCTGCTTTTGTTGATTTCTGGATTGGTCTCAACTCTCATGTCCCAACATTGTTGTCACTAATTTGGGTTTTCCGAGATGATTCATCCTTTGTAAAATAGAATGTGCTGAGTGGATTTTATTATTGAATATCAACCATCATTTGAAATTTCATTAGTTTGAACTGAATACCATTGGACCTGACTATTAGATAATTTGCCTAACTTTCATGCTACTTTGGAGTTTTCACCATAGAAATCAACTCAGATTGAAAGAATATAAATAAAATTAGCGATTATGATATTCAAGGTGATGTTGAATTTTTGCCAGAGCAATCAGATAATTTTTTTATGAAACCATAAATTTAGGTCTTTTCACAAGTTCCTTTTTTCCTCAAGTCATCAATTAATAGAGTGAACAAATTCCGAGGATGAGGGTATTTAAAAATTAGAAAAGAAAAGAAAAGAAAAGAAAAATCTGATAATTGTTGATCTGAGTTTGGTCAGTGGCTTCAAGGTGGTTTTGTTAGAATACTAATTTCCTCCTTTACAAACGATTTTCTTTTTATATCCATACTATCAAAATTTTCTGCCTTTATTGGCAACTCTTCTATATACACTGACCTTGTATGATTAATTGACATTTAATGGGGATAAAATGCTAATCTCAATTCATCCTCATCATGTTAATTAATTGCATTTTTGCATAAATCTCTTCCTCAATGGCAAGAGCTTTTCTCTTATCTTGTTAGACATGGTTCTGGCTCTCTTTGTCGAGTAGGTCTTAGGACCACACACACACAAATGGGGATAAAATGCTAATCTCAATTCATCCTCATCATGTTAATTAATTGCATTTTTGCATAAATCTCTTCCTCAATGGCAATGCTTCCCTCTCATCTTGTTAGACATGGTTCCGGCTCTCTTTGTCGAGTAGGTCTTAGGACCACACACACACAAATGGGGATAAAATGCTAATCTCAATTCATCCTCATCATGTTAATTAATTGCATTTTTGCATAAATCTCTTCCTCAATGGCAATAGCTTCCCTCTCATCTTGTTAGACATGGTTCTGGCTCTCTTTGTCGAGTAGGTCTTAGGACCACACACAAATGGGGATAAAATGCTAAGCTCAATTCATCCTCATCATGCTAATTAATTGCATTTTGCATAAACCTCTTCCTCAATGGCAATAGCTTTCCTCTCATCTTGTTAGACATGGTTCTGACTCTCTTTGTCGAGTAGGTCTTAGGACCACTCACATCTAAATGTATTTCACACACACGCACACACTTGATTACTTTTATATGAATCTTTCTCAAAATCTTTCGTCAGCCCATGAATATGTTTGAAATTGAATCGCTGAAATCACCATGTCATAATAAAACTTTATAGTTGTAATTTAATAGAAGGGAACTACCATGTGGATGTCAGGATCCCTTATATACTGGTATTGTGTTATGTAACATTTAATTGTGCTCTTGGATAATGTTGTTATTGGCCACATGGTTTCTTCAAAATCTCATGTGAGGTTACCAGTAATAGAGATTTTCACTGTCCCATTTTAAATTAATAAGAGCTCCACATTTCATTTTAAATTTCCAATAAGTTGCTCTCCACATTAAACTTAGATTTAGAATATTGTTTTATTCTAAACAGTTTTTCTTTTTTGGGATCATCCATGGTTATTCAGGTCAGGAATATGTGATCCAAAGCCCTCGCCTCTGAGTTACCTGAAGAATGAGCACATTTGTGGCAGGCCTCTGGGACTCCGATTTCATAAGAAAACTGGTGATTTATATATTGCAGATGCATATCTTGGGTTAATGAAGGTCGGGCCAGAAGGTGGGTTGGCAACATCATTGGTGACTGAGGCAGACGGGGTGCCGTTGAAATTCACAAATGATCTGGATATTGATGATGATGGGAACGTTTATTTTACTGATAGCAGCAGCAAATACCAAAGGAGGTAGTTTTTCAATACTTTTTCTATTTTAGAAGCTGAAAACGATATTCTTGAAGTTTTTGCATCTCTGCAGCCCTTTAATTTAGGAGGTGTTAATAAGCACAATTTGCATCTTCATGAGGACAACACATCCAAAATATGTAGCAATTTAAGTTTTATTATTTTCTTTTCCTTTTTCTTTATTACATTTGTTCAAGATTGGATAAAAGCCATGAGATCAGTGAAGGAAAAATGGTGAAATCAGGAGCCTGGGGAGCTCGTCTTGGATTTTATTCTGAGTTGTGACAGTATATTCCATAATTTTGTTGTGACCAATAAGACTTTTCTTTTTTCTCCCATGAAATATTTAGAATGACTTGACTGAGTTTACAATTACTCTCACGATTCGATTTGTCTAAATTGCCTAACTTTTCTCAAATAGTTTCAATCAAGACAACTTTACTGTCTTATTTTGGAATCCGAAAATAATTGTGGAAGTTACATTTGTCCCTTAGTATTGAGTTATGTATTAAATGAGTAAAGCCAAGTTTTCGAAAGTGGCATTTCCAGTTTCACATTCGAAAGGGAGCAGACATATGTTGACAATATCAGGAAATTTGGGATGCGCTCTTTTACTTTGCGCAAAAAAATGTTTTCCCAAAATTTTGTCGTTGAAACTAGCATCATCCCACATTGCCTTACCTTTTGGAAAAACTTAATGTGTCCTGCAAAATCTTGGACGAAAGGTTTCAGAAATTAATCTAGTTGATTATTCTACGTCGGCATCTTTAGTGTTTTATAATGCTTTGCTAAGATGTTTTGTTGTTACCTTCTTATTTACCCCCTTAACTTTGATTCATATTTGCTTTCAGAAACTTCATGCAATTGGTTTTCTCTTCAGAGGACAGTGGGAGACTCCTAAAATATGACCCTCTTACCAAGGAAACTACTGTCCTCTTGCGGGGACTCCAGTTCCCGAATGGCGTATCCTTGAGCAAGGATGGTTCTTTCTTGGTCTTATGTGAAGGATCTCCTGGCAGGTGAGTCTACTTAATTACCAGTCCAGATGAAATGATATTAGATCGTGTTTAATTTAACCTCAAGGAGCTGCTTCTATAGTTATCCATAATTTCGAGACATAGGTTTCTTAATCATATGAAACAATCGATATAGCCAACAAGTCTAGGATCATTGTTGAAGTCATTGCTTGAGAAAAAGAGGTGCAAAAATGAAGCAGGTTCGCTTCTTTGAAAGGCTAGCTACGCCTGCTTGGGCCACGAAATTTTCAACCCCATCCAAAATTCAGAATACGAAAAATTTTCAACGCATTCTAATCTTTAGTTTTCATTTTAAAATACGCTTTCGTGATTGAATTTGGTTGAAAATAAAGAATAAGAAAATCCGTTTATACCATTTTTGAAAATAAAGTTAATGAAAACAATGAAAATGTGTTTTGCTTACACTTTTTTTTTTCACTTATAATTTTTTGCCACTTTTGTTTTATCCCGTGTTTTCGTTTTATCCCGGGTTTTCGTTTTATCCCAATCGACTAACTCCCGTGTTTTCGATTTAATTCGAAAACAAGGAAAATGTAAATTTTTAATTGCTTTCTCGATTCATATATGTGTTTGAAAATAAGGAATTCATTTTCTTTTGCTTTTCAAAATTCTCATTAGCTCGATCGTAATTCAAAACGCTGCTTTCCTTTTGCTAAAAGCTCAATAGAGAAAACATAAAATTTTCTGCCTACTAAACAGGGCCTAAGATTTCCCAAAATGATCACCGGAAAGATTTCCGATTTTGTCACTGGATCTAATGCAAAAGATTGAGCTAAATCCTTCAAGGGAGAACTAAGTTATGGCCTCCTATTTCAATTTATTTGAAAATTTGTAAACAAGAGACTTGAACAAAGCTCAGATCTTCATTTTGGGTAATAGTTGATAGAATGAAACTAAATTGATAATGAGTGGCATCATGCGCAAGTACTAAATTAGTGAATTTGGTACTCGGTAATACATCACTAATGACCCATATTCATCATTATAGACGCACACTACACTCTTTATCACTTAGCTATCTTTACCAAATATTTTTGAAATGAGAAGATCCGGGCTTGGTTTTAGGTCTATTGTGTGATTCATGTATGCAACAAGCATCAAAAAGTCTTACGGTTATGTGTGAGATGAATTAGCATTGAGAATCATCTCCTAATGAACATTAACTTGCAGGCTGGTAAAATACTGGTTGAAGGGTAACAAGGCTGGAAGCTCAGAAGTTTTTGCCATCCTACCTGGGTATCCCGACAACGTAAGAACCAACGAAAATGGTGAATTCTGGGTAGCAGTCCACTGCCGGCGGAGCTTATACAGTCATATATGTGGGCTATACCCCAAAATTAGGATGTTCTTATTGAAGCTTCCGATTCCGACGAAGTACCAGTACCTGATTCACATCGGAGGCCGGCTTCATGCGGTGGTTGTCAAGTACAGCTCCGAAGGTAAGCTTCTGAAAATATTAGAGGACAGAGAAGGGAAGGTTGTTAGAGCAGTTAGCGAGGTGGAGGAGAGGGATGGGAAGCTCTGGATGGGGAGTGTGTTGATGAATTTTGTAGCTGTTTATCAGTTGGAATGATAATAATATCAAACTTCCCTAGTGAGAGAATGATAATATCAAACTTCCCTAGTGAGAGAGTGATAATATCACACTTCCCTAGTGAGAGAATGATACTATCAAACTTCCCTAGTGAGAGAGTGATAATATCAAACTTCCCTAGTGAGAGAATGATAATATCAAACTTGCCTAGTGAGAGAGTTTAATTTAAGTTGTTGAGAAGCAACAGTGTTCTCTGTTTTCCTTCTACTTCTTCTTTAGCAAGAATGAATCTCTTTTAATAATATGGTAGAACTAGAAACAGATTCCCTATGAGTTTCAAAATTTCAGTCCAAATGGGGCTATAATTCTATAATAGAGGAAAATGGGTCAAGTATAGTCTAAAGTTGTGTTGGGTGCTAGATAAAACTAATTGGCTAGGCCCAAGTAATAGCATCAAACCGTTCAACATCGATAAAAACATATAATCAAATAGTTCAAAATCATAAAGAATGAAACAATATTTAGGTTAATAGTATAATAAATCGACTCAAAACATATATATTTGATAGTCAGCTTTACATATTTCGATATTACTATCGCGACTGGGATTATTCTACGATTTTAGTTATGTAAAGATATCGGACGACCATTTATTTGATTTATTGTCTTTAATTGTATATATTTTGCTCATTTGAATCGCTCAAACATAAATAAACGGCGAAAACCATTATGTCTTACTAAGTCGACACAATCACACGTTGTACCAAGACGATGACAATCACACATACATGTTATATCACACTTCCCTAGTGAGAGAATGATAATATCAAACTTGCCTAGTGAGAGAGTTTAATTTAAGTTACTGGTAGCAACAAAGTGTTCTGCTTCCTTCTAATTTCTTCTTTAGCTAGAATGAATCTCTTTTAATAATATGGTAGAACTAGAAACAGATTCCTTATGAGTTTCAAAATTCTAATAGAGGAAAATGGGTCAAGTATCGTCTAAAGTTGATGTTGGGTGCTAGATAAAACTAATTGGCTGTGCCCAATAGCATCAAACCGTTCAAAGATCGAGAAATTTATAATCAAACCTGCTCAAAATCATAAATGATTTAAATAATATTTGCAAGTATCAGTGATAATAAATAGACTCAAAACATATATATTCGATAAATAGCTTTATATATTCGATATTACTATTACGACTAGAATATTTATACCTTTAGTTCAAAGATATTGACGAGCATCAACACAATTTGATTTATCATTTTTAATCAGATATATTTTGCTCATTTGAATCTCTCAAACACAAATAAACGGCGAAAACCATTATGTCTTACTAAGTCGACACAATCACACGTTTGTACAAGACGCATTTATTAATCTACACATACATGTTATATCACACTTCCCTAGCGAGAATGATAATATCAAACTTCGCTTAGTGAGAGAGCTTTCTAATTTAAGTTGTTGAGAAGCAACAGTGTTCTCTGTTTTCCTTCTACTTCTTTAGCTAGAATGAATCTCTATTAATAAAATGGTAGAACTAGAAACAGATTCCTTATGAGTTTCAAAATTCTAATAGAGGAAAATGGGTCAAGTATCTTCTAAAGTTGATGTTGGGTGCTAGATAAAACTAATTGGCTAGGCCCAAGTAATAGCATCAAACTGTTCAGCATCGATAGAAATTTATAATCAAACCGTTCATAATCATAAAAGATGAAATAATATTTAGGTTAATAGTATAATAAATCGACTCAAAACATATATATTTGATAGTTGAGTTTACACATTTAATATTACTATTATGACTAAAATATCTATGATTCAAGTTCTATAGCATATTAACGACTATTGATTTGATTTCTTGTTTTTAATTATATATATTTTGTTCGTTTGAATCGTTCAAACATAAATAAACGTCGCACCACAACGACGAAAACCAATACGTTTTCCTAAGTCGACACAATCACCCGTCATACTAAAACAATGACAATCACACACACATAAAGGCGATGACAATCACACGTGCACCAAGGAGACGATTAAACCATGAAAAAAATAAATAAAAACATAGATTTATATGAAATAACTATTTTATTATTATTATTATTATTTTAACATGAAACCTCAATTGCCAATTAGGTTTATGCAAAATAACAATAATAATAATAATAAAATCTCAATTCCCAATTGAGGCTTTATTTTTTAATCGTAGCCTCAAATGTTAATTAATTCTTTTTTGTTTTTTGTTTTTTGTGACGATGATGTAGCATTGACACTATTGGAAAGAGGCCATAATGAATACAAGTTTTACCCACGATTCTCATTTCTCTACAAAGTAACTTCATAATGTTGAACATGGTTTCATTTAAATTAGGGAAAACTAGGTTTCTAACAGCCATTCAAAAATATTTGTACATCAATTATCAAGAAAGCGACATAGAGAGAGTGTTCTCCAAACATAATTGTGGTTTGGTTTTGGGTATATTTGACTTTTAAACTAAATCATAATTATTTTTTGGGAGCATGTACCTCCTTCCCATTTTGATTTCTTACTCACTAATGTACAAATATTTTTGTATGAATATAGGAAACCTATTTTTCCCTTTAAATTACTCATTACTCAACCTAATATTCATCCAAGTACATATATTCAAATCAAGAGTAATCATTTCAAAGATTATTGAATACTCATATCCTCCCTATCATGCCCCAAAATCAATCCATTCTATGTAGAGTCTCCAAGGGGTCGAGTTGGGCTGCTCGATCCGAACAAATGAGGCTCACGACTGTGTTCCGTCGGGCCCATAGTCCGCTTAACTAGTCAACTGACCGCCAGGCCGAATCTATATTTTTAAGGCCCACGCCAACCCACTGCCTTATACTAGGCGTGCCTGGGGTGGCGGGCAGCCCAAGCAGTACAGTCCGGCCAAATTTCGAAGCGAGTTCGCTTCACGCCCAGAGCTGGCTGGCCTTGGCGCACCAACTAAATTGCACATTTATTTTATTTATATAATAAACTTTTAACAAAATACATATTATAAATAAAGTTACATAATGTATTTACAAATAACAACATAGGAATAGGTGCGGCGATCGACAGCCTAAAGGAAGTAAGAACAAAATTCTGGGTCATGAGCTTTTAGGCGCACTTTAGGCAATTACTGCATGTTTCAAGCAGCCCGAAAGCCTACAAAGCCACCGAGCCTAAATGAAACCCAGCCCTTCTAAAATCCAAGTCATCTCGACTTCTAAGCCTTGGTCGTTTTAGGCCCGTCGAACCAGCTGCTTGATGTGGGCCTCTGGGCCTTGGGCTTTTTTGGAGACCCCTAATTCTATGATCATGACCTCGAAGGCTCAAAACGTAAACGACTCAAATGTACATTTTGTAAATATAACTTAAACTCAAAACAACTAATAATACCAAAATCTCATTTTTATCATCACTCCTCATATAAACTATGAATACTTGATAAAATATCAATGAAGGGATATGAGCTTAAAGCCTTATAAGGAATGCTAAATAGCTTCCTAGATCAAACATGTTCAATTATAAATATGAATAAGTGGGGTAATGTACATTTTTTTTATAAAAACTTGAGTTCAAACATGCTAATATATTCAAAGCTTTCAAAAAATAATTTTTATAGTCATGTCAGATGAATTTCATACAAAATTCAAATCAAATGCATGCATATTATTTTTATTTAGGTTATTAAACATCAAATGGTGTCTAATTAAGTGGAATTTTCAAAATTGATGGCTAGCCTCGAATTGTTTCTTGTAAGATAAAAGAAACCAAACACTAATAATACTATGAACCGATGACCAAACCTTTTAAGATCATGGTCGAAATTAATAATATTCTCCACCAAAAAAATGTAATAGTCAATTATTATATCTTATTGATAAGAGCCAAAAATAAACTATTATATACATTTGACAATTGTTAAAATGTTAACTATTAATGCCATTGAAAATAGGCAAAAAATCAATTATTATAATCCATTAACAAGGGGCAAATAGTCAATTTTTATATTCCATTAACAAGGGTCGAAAGACCAACTTCTTTTATCGTATTGACAAAGGTTGAAATGTCAATTATTATATCTCATTGAAAAGCATTGAAAAGCCAACTATTATATCATATTAATTAAGACCAAACAAAAGGCTGTCAAACATTTTTTTTTTGCCAACTAAACTTTTTTTTTTTGTTAATTCAAATATATGAAGCAAAAATATCATATCACCATCGTGTTCGTTGTTCATAGATCAAACTTATTTATCGTACATAATATATATTTAATCCATGCACAAGAATAAAAATAAATCTTTCCATAAATATAATAACATATAAAAATATTATTTTACAAAATTGATATTGATTTCATTTACCTCAAAGAAGCTATTGAGTCCTTATAGAATTTAGTCAAAGAATCTATTCTTCACCTACCAAAATAAAATGGAATTATTGTCAGTGACTATTAATCTAAAAACATAGTTAAAATTCTTAAAATTTTCTTGTGTCAATATTATTATCTGTAAATAATTTTCTACTTTCTAGAAAATAATACTTTAATTAGTAAATTTCCAAATTTTTATAAAACTTACGCTCCTTCTTAAATCTATTTTCCAGAATTTATTTCTCTTCCCTAATTTGTTTCAATTAAATTTCAATTATTTATTTGCATTGTACTCATAGGAATGCGAATTAAGTTTATGAAAAATCCTTTTGAACATAAGAAATTTAAATAAAAATAGAGCATAAAGATAAATCGTTTGAGTTAGAAAGAGTAAGCGAAATTTATGGTGCTTTCGGCACCCCTTGCTTGTATTATGAAAGAGACTTTGTATTATTATTAAAAGAGTTGAGGTATATATATATATATATATATATATATATATATATATATATATATATATATATATATATATATATATATATATACCAATAGAAGGACAAAAAGGTAATAGCATAAAGCCAATAAAAAGAAATCCTATCTATACTCTAATACGCCCCTCAAGATGGTGTGCCAAAAATAACACCAATCTTATTACATAAGGAAAATATGCTAGATCGAGACAGAGGTTTAGTAAGACCAATAGCAAGCTGGTCTCTAGCGGAAACATGAACAACACGCAGCTCAGACAACTGAACGGGGTCAAGAACAAAATGATAATCAATCGCAAGGTGTTTCATGCGAGAATGAAAGACAGGATTGGTGGAGAGATAAGTGGTACCAAGGTTGTCCGAAAACAAGTTGAGCGACAACTGCACTAGTACAAGAAGGTCCAACAACAACGATTTCATCAATTGCAATTCGAGAGCGGTAGTTGCAATTGCACGATACTTGGTCTTAGTGGAAGAACAAGCAATAGTGCGTTGCTTTGTAGAACTTCGAGAAAAGAAATTGGATTATGTAGGAAAATAAGAAAAGCAGCGGTAGATGCGATCAATAAAGGTTCTTAGCCTAGTTTGCATCAGAGAAACTATGCAATGTCAAGGGAGTGTCTACAAGAAGTCGAATACCAAGGGATCTCGTGCCATTAAGATAACGAAGCAGACGTTTGACAGCTCTCTAATGGTGCTTGGATGGCACGTGCATGAACTGGGAGAGTTTATTCACGACAAAGGAAATATCTAGGCGAGTCATCCGAAGATGCTGAAGTCCACCAACAACTTGACGGTACATGGTGGCATTTACTGGTGCAAAACCATCTGCCCAGGCATCAATCTTGCGTAAAGCGGGTGGAGGCAATTATGAAGTCCCAGCATGTTATGTTTGCTCGAGAAGATCGATAACATACTTTGCGAGATAGAAGACCCGGTCGAAGCTGACCAAAACACGAACGCCCGCGAGAAGAAAGATAGCACCTTAAGATCCTTTGTGGAGAATTTAGAGTCAAGTTCTTTACGAGATAATAGTGTTGACAAGGAGAAGTCCCACTTTACTGTAATAATCAAATCGTCAACATAAACCAAGAAATAAATGAGCATATTACCACGGGAGTAAACGAAGAGGGACGAGTCTGCACAGGATGTGACAAAACCCAGCCCGAGCGAGAAGGTGCAAAGCACCTGGTACCAAGCCCGCGGAGCCTGTTTGAGCCTACAAATAGCCTTGTGTAAACAACAAACATGATGCGGATAATTAGCATTTCGCATGCCCTGTGGCTATGCTATATAAACCTCCTCCTTAAGATGCTCATTGAGAAAGGCATTGTTGACATCAAGTTGGTGAATTCCCCATGTAAGATGTAACACCTCAAATTATACCCTAGTAGTTTTATAACATGTTTAGTGTGAAAACTCGGGTAAAGTGAAACGTTAGATTATCGTTATAGTACATACTTTAAGTCTGGAAATTTCTCTAGATCTCGGATGACGACGCGGACCACGCCGTTGAGTTTGTCTCGCGAAATCTAGGTACACAGTCGAATTTCGTTGAATTTCGAGATAGTCGAAATTTCCATGTAGTCGAGACAAATCTGGCAGTGATATGGGGACACGTGGCATGAAGATGCATGCCATGTGCGCCCGGAAAGAAGGACACTTGGCCGTGAGTGGGACGAAAGTGTCATGCTCCTGGTATGCATGAAAGTAGTGGTGAATAAGTTGGCATGGGTGACATATGGCATAGAATAATGCAATGTGCCAAGTGAAATTGGAGGAGATGTTCTCCACCTAGACAACATCAGTTCAGTGGAAATAAGGAGGAAAAAGAAAAAGTAATAGGGAAAGAAAAAGAGACATAAAATAAGAAAAGAAAGGGAGGAAGAACCAACAGTCCTCTGGTTCACTAACGACGCAAGGACTTAACAGTGAGTTGGTCTGCGCTTCAAGAGGTAGAGGTTCTCTTCTACTTTGGTTATTCTTGGTCTAAGGGCCATTCAATGGCCATGGGGTTCAACCTTAACAGTAGGAATGGTTCATGACAGTTTGGATTAAAAGCGTGATGGGTTTTGGGTTATGATACGGTTCGAAATTTCAATTCTGGAACATGTTGAGTATACTAATATTGTGGGATCTGAACATGAAGATCTTCATTATGTGACATGCTGGTTGTGTATGCTTTTTTTTTTTTTTTTTAGGTTGGAGAATGAAAATCCAATTTGCATGTTGATTGCTTGATTGAATAACATGCAGGTTGTGTGGAAATGATGTTGATATATGCATGCTTAATATATTAACATGGATTATGTATGGGTATGAATTACATGCAGTAGATGTAGTTACCCATGATGCTTGGTATGAAGCATGATTCTTAAATATTGCATGTAGTTCTCAGTATGCATGTAATATGTAAATCCCATGCAGTGGCATCAACATTGCATGTGCACGGGGACATCGCGTGAAACGGGTGTGAGTGCATGACATGGTTTTTAAACAAAGCGGTTTTATCGGAGGTTTGTTTAGTAAATTTCATCTGAGGGTTGTCCAATAAATTATATCGGAGGATGTCTAATAAATTATATCGGAGAATGTCTAATAAATTATATCGGAGGATGTCTAATAATTTATATCGGAGGGTTGTCCAATGTGTTTTGATATCAGAGGGTTGTCCAATGGGTTTTGATATCGGAGGTTGTCCAATGAGTTTCAAAAACAAAAATCTTTTGTTTTGAAGCGGTTTTTCGCCACATGATGATGCATGTGTGAGGGAGTCGACGAGGACTCGAGACATGGGGCATGGCATATAGACATTCATGTAGAAATGTGCATGTTTTACTTGAATGTGTGTGGATGTGTGAACAAGGCATTGCATGTGCACTTAGGTGGGGAGCAGCCCTTGTAGGAGATTTTATCTACTGGGCATTGCTCACCCTATCATGGGAAAATATTTTCAGGTACTGAAGGTACACCAGGAGATGAAACACATCCAAGAACTTAGTTGTGAAAAAAGGCCAAATTATGGATTATTCATGTATTTTGTAAAATTCTAGACAGTTATCCAGTTTCTGTTAAATTCTGGATCGTTTATTCAGTTTTAGTATATGTAATGAGAAAGAGTTGTAATAAACCTCATTTTTGTATGATTTATGTAGTATGGCAACTTTTTCTTAGGTTTATGGTAGTTTATGTAATAAAAAGGCCACTAGAGATGGAACTTGGTGTGTTTTGAATAAGGGTTGGAGGTGCAGGAAAGGCCAGGAAGGCTACTACAGGTTTTAGGTCGCGACAGAGTTTTTCTGGTTTAGGTCGCGACAAGGGTTTCCTTTGGTCGCAACAAAGCCTCCTGGCTCTATGTTGCGACATGGGTTTCCTCGTGTCGCGAAATGGTTCTTAGTTTTAAGCTAAAGAAAACGTCGCAACATGGCGTTTCTTTGTTGCAACAAGGTTACTGGTTCTCTATGGTGACAATGTCGCGACAGAGGTTTTCTGTGTTACGATCGAGACAGTTAGGACCAGAGGTCATGTTGCGATAGGTTTGATCTTGGCTGGGGATTTCTAGGTCGCGACAAAACTTTCCTTGTCGCAATAGAGAATCGTCAGCGAAAGGTTTACAGGTCGCGGCGTCACGTTTTCATCTTAGTGACGGGGTTTGAGGTCGTGACCCGAGGAAGTTTTATGTCGCGACGGAGAAAAAAAATGATGTCCACGACGCATAGTTCAGCATTCTTTGGGAAGGGGTTTATTGTCGAAGCAGTCTACGTGTTCGCGGCCAGAGAATAACTATTAAAGCAGAACCCATGTCGCGACAAAGTTTTTCTATGTCACGACAAAAGGTGTTATATGTAGGAGCTTTCTATGTCACGACATAAGGTTCTATGTCGCGACAGGGAATGGCCACAGCAAGGGCTTTGTTGTCGCGACAGAGCTGGCCACGACAAAGGCTCTCTGTCGCCCGATAAATTTGGCGTGCCAAAGGCGCTTGCGCGCGTCGTCTCGAATGATAAGCTATGGAAATGTCGCCTTATGGCTTTCCTTGTTAAGCGGATTCAAGGTTCTTTGTAGGTAGCGGTGTTGCGACAATGGGTTTTGTGTTGCGATGGGATTGAGTCTTGGCAGGGGGTTCCTAGGTCGTGATAGGATTTTCTTTGTCGCGACAAAAGATCGTCAAGATTGAAGAGTTCCATGTCACGACATATGGTTTTATGTTGCAACAGGGGTTGGTCGTTGTAGGAAGTCTCATTGTCACGACAAAGAATTTCATGTCGCGACAAAGCTTGGTCATGGGAGGAGGTTCCCATGTCGTGACCTGATATTCTAGGTCACGACTAAGTTTGGGTCTTGACATGGAGATCGTTTCATGAATGGCACAACCGGGTCGGGACAAAGTTGGCACAACGGGGCCTGGGTGTGCGGTGACAACGCTCTAGGGGCGCACACAACAAGGCTTGGGTGCTCACTCAATAAGGCACTGCGCGCGTGACCAGGATTATCATGACAGGAGGTTGGCGCACGACAGGGATTCTCTATTGCGATAGAGAGTTCTCTATCACCATAGACTTGTACAGTGACAAAAAAAAAAAAAAGACCACCGGGATTTAGGGCATCACATTTAGGGTATAATAAAAGTAAATATGTATTTTTCCAGAATTTAGATGCTAAGTGAGAAAAATGATAAAACTCGGAATTAATTCAAGAGTTAAGGGTAAAATAGTAAAATGTCACATTAAGGACCCAAAGGTCATAAATGAAGAAGAGTATATGCTTAATTAGAAATAGTAATAAGTTGTTGTGCAATTAGAATATGGAAGAAGGACTAAAATGCAAAAAAGAGGAAAGTTAAACAAAAAAAATGAGAAAAGCCAAACAAGGTCTTGTACATGAAAAGAGGATAAGACCATATTTGGTCTCTTGAATGAGATATTTTTGTTGGGCATGGTGCCCTAAAAGCATGTAATTTGTACTGCTTCATGAAAACAATTTTCTATATTTGATTTTTTATACATGTGTTGTATAATTTAGTAAATATCAGAAAATCCCAAGTTTATTAATATAACTATAATCTTAGTATATAACATTTATATACTAAGATTATAGTTATATTAATAAACTTGGGAATATGAGATGATCAAGATTATAGATAATAAACTAAACTGTCCATAGTAAATCAAAGTATGGATCTTTGATCTATAATACTACTAGTACGGTCTGTCATCCAGTCCCGGTCCCGACCCGATTGGCGGATCGAGTAGGAGTTCGAAGTGCGAGACTCGGGGCTGGGACTCTTTACTGATTTTTTTTTTTTTTTTTTTTAAAAAGCCCAGCGGTACACAGTAGGTTATGGCCCACATCTATAACATAATCAAAATATTATATACATATAAGCGGGTCCATTTACAAATACAAAACTTTACTTTTACATTCTAGTCGAGCCACGGAACACATGCTTAGTGAACCCTTACAAGTGTATTGGCCCGGTATGTCTGCGGATGTTTCTTCAGCGTCTTCTTACGTACCTACACGGATTAAAGCAGGTGCTAAGCTTTCACGGCTTAGTGAAACATTTCTTATGCATATACACATTTTAAGCATAAAACAATAACGGATAATATAAATTTCATGCATTTATATTACGGCTTATCACAGTACTTCTTCTTATAACGGGCTTATGTTTTATTCGGGACTCCCGTAGGAGATTCTGAGAGAACTTATACTTATTCGAACTTATACTTAACGGGACTTATGCTTATTTGGGACTCGTGGAGATTCTGAGAACTTATATAGGAGACTTATGTTTATTCAAGACTCAGAAGTAGGAATTCTGAGCAAGACTTAACGACTTATGTTTATTCGGGACTCAGAGTAGGATTCTGAGAACTTATTCTTATCACAGGACTTACACTAGTTCGGGTACCCATAGGTATCCACGAGAATTCACGGGCGATGTGCGTATTCGCGAACTTATTCTTATCTGAAGTACTTGTAAGTACTCTGAGAGCTTATCTTGGTACTTACATTATCTTACTTGTCTTCTGAAGTATATTACAGTATTTAGGATCTTATCACATTGTGCAGACATATACATGTATTTTGGATTTTATACATGTATTCACAAGGAGACTTATACATTTTATGTTTTTAGGATCTTATACATGACTTACAGAGTATATACTTGTCTTACGGAACTTGTACTAGTCTTACGGAACTTATATTGATCTTACCAGACTATGCGATCTTACGGAACTTATCTTGGTATTCACGGAACTTATGCGGTCTTATGGGTATATACTTATCTTACGGATCTTATCCTTGTGCGAAGGTACCCGTAAGTACAATAAGTAGGAACTCATCATAATCCTATCACATACAGGGTTAGATCAGACGTATGTAGATACCTATCAGGTATGGACATTAGTCCATGCTTGAGTCTGAATCATAACGGATACATATACTTATTTTTTACGGATCACGAGAGTACGTGGGTAATACGAGAACTTATATACTTGTATTCGCGCGTCTGAGAGTACCCATGGGTACTATAGAACTTATCAAATACGGGAGTAAGTAAGGTACCACGAGAACTTAATCGGTTCACGGGTGCAGTGGAGTACTACATAATTCCCAATCAAAATCTGAGGGTTATCGGATCTGAGACTTATCGGATACGGGACTTATCGGGTATAGGACTTATCGGATCACGGGAGTTATCGAATCTGAGGAGTACCCGTAGGTACTGCGGAACTTGTTCGAATCTGGGGAGTACCGGGGAGGTACTACGAGGATATCAGACGGGACTTATTCGAATGCGAGAGTACGTGGAGTACTACGAACTTAATCAAATACGGTACGGGTAGTACTTCGCGAGGAACTTGATGAAATACGAGAAGTGCCGAAGTAGGTACTTTCTGAGCTTAATCGGATACAAAGTACCCTTAGGTACTGCAGGCTTGTCAGGATCTGAGGGATTGCCCTTGGAGTGCTAGGCTTAATGTCGGATGCGAGAGTGCGGTAGATGCTTCTGAGCAGAATCTGAGAGGTACTTTCGGATCTTTACTCTTATTCTTTATTCAATGTCTTATCATATATACGTACGACTACCTAAACCAATTATAAGAAGTAATTGGGGGCCTTGTAATACAATAAGTACTAGGAAAGTGCGATACGATCTTGGGGTCTTATAGCACGGCCCGAGAGTCTTAGAAATCTTGAGCAGGGAGTCTTAGTAGCACTAATCAGGAATCTTAGAAGTACTAATCGAGAGTCTTAGAAGCACTAATCAGGAGTACCGAAGTACTAATCAGGACGTCCACTCATTCATTCTTTGAGTCTAAGGTAGTCATATGATCATATGTCTTTCAGAACATAACGCTTTCTTAATCACGTGCAGCCCAGTCATGACATCTTGTTTTTCATATTCATGTTCATGCCGTGTTTCGATTCGTTTCGGTTTCATACTATTCCTTATGGCATTTCAGATACTTGTACGATATGATGCCTATCCACACATCATTCATGTATTCTTGTCCCTCGATGCATCTACGTTTCTTAGGAATTGGAATCAATCCAATCGGATCATAAGCTTCGAGTTATGGCATTTTCATACTTAGCTAGTCGATACCGATTTTACCGAGAACAGTTTGCAATATTAATTTTCCAGTGCCTTGTCTCCATATTTGACACTGGTTCTTTGTGCTCCTATAAAGCTAAGGTGCTAAGGGTTCTATTCCAACTGGAATCACCCAATTCGGAGCACCGGAACTTAAGTTACGTCCGAAACAACCCGGACTACTCTATGTTCAAAGCTGGACCAGAATTTGGTTTGCACATGGTCCCACTTTGAGTGAATTTTTAGACCACTTAGGATCTGAATTTGGCAATGCCTATTCTTTAAGTTTTGTTCTCCTTGAAGTCTATTTTACGTATCACTTAAATCGCTCGAATCGGATAAGAAATAGAGGAAGTTATAGAGAAATACGAAGCGGGTCGAAGCAGGGGAAAGCAGGAAACGAGGTTGTAGGGTACATGTCTAACTTATCTTAGGTACAAGTTAACCAAAAAATGATGAACCGAAATTGTACCGGTACAAGTTCAACTTGTACCGGTACATGTCTCCGAAAAGTGCCCAGAATGTGTATTTTCTCCCATTTTTCATGCACTTTTCCATCCCAAACCAAATCTATACTTCATATACACTTCAAAATCATTTCCAATTCACCTTGGAATCTCTTTTCTATTCAATTCATCTTTCATTTCTTATCTTCTTTCAAAATCTTTCCATAAATTTCTCCCAAAATCATTCCCACATGGGTTATGATCCATCCTCAAACCAAACATGATGTTTAGTTAGGGTTTATTCTAAACCACTAATTCAATTACTCTCGATTAACCATGAATTCATCCTCGAGAGGATTTCATGAGCTTCATCAATGCCATATGGGGTTTTGCAGCGCCACTTCTTAATCATTTTTGGGTTAAGATGAAACCCTAGCAAAACCCCCATGTTTGAGGACAAACTACTAACCAACCAAGCATGGCAATTCATACATAATCTCTTAGAATCCATAGCCAAAGTTAGTTTCCATACCTTTTTGGCTTGATCTTGGCTTCTCTTCTTCTTCCTCTTCTCTTCTTCCTCTTCCTCTTCCTCCTCTCTTCTTCTCTCTTCACGGTTTGTCTCCTATCCCAAAACATGAGACCAATTTGGTCTTTAAAACCCATGTTTTCTAAGGCCATGTTTGGCCCTCCAAAAACCCATTTTTGGGTTAAGTTGCCTATTTGCAAAAAGGTCCTCCATGTTTGACCATTTGTATTTAAAGTTCCCAAAATTGTATTTTGGCCCATAGTCTCTTCAATTAATGACTTTTAAGCCCCTTTTTGGACCAATTACAAAATTGTCCTTAAGTCTTGTAAATTTCCGGGTCTCTCGTTCCCGTGTTTCGCATTTAACTCACGAAACAGTCAAATTATGCTTACAAAATACCCTAAATATATCGAAAACGACTAGGGTATATTTCGGGGTGTTACACGGTCCACTGAACATTAAGAATGCAGTAATCTTGATCTGAATTACTAATGTAGTGACATTAAAATGGAGGTGCTTTATGTAATCTGATTACATAGGACATGACCAAACATGAATTAACCTCTTAAATAATATACCGTTACAATTAAGAGTTTAAACCGTGTCACTAGATGATCATATGCAGATTGATCTTAATCCTAAGTAGGCATGGACTCCTGTCTATTTCAATAGGGCCTTTTGATTCATAGGTTACGGTCTATCCTAAGACAGACCCAATACTTATGTCTTGGAGACCCATTGAGATAGGTGGTTGGGAACATGTCCTACAGATATGAAATCTAAACCCTTCTTGAGGGAAGCCGGATAATTGGTTCCCTTAAGTGTTAATTCTGGCCCGAACGGTTGAGTGCTCCTAATTTATAACGAGGTTTATAAATTAGCTGTTCACTAGTGAATTCATGGAACTTAAGGATACGAGATATCACTAGAGGGAGTAAACGGTAATTTCACCTAGCTAATGATGGACCAATTTTGGAGGGTTAGATTGCATGTAATGATCATATCAATGGATTGCTTGAGTATCACTCGTAGAATTATTCTATGATACAAGAGTTCGAGTTTTGATTTTTTAGTGGAATAATACCATAATAATAAATTAGATTAATTGATTAAAGAGTTTAATTAATTATCAAATTTATTGGAGCTTGGAATTACAGGTCCATAGGTCCCCGAGTCGCCTCTGTTAAACATTGTATATGATTAAATTAACAAAGAAATCCCTTGGAAGGCATAGTTGTAAAAGAAATTGTTTCATAGCAACTATGTAGTAATTATTCGATAATTAAATGTTAATTAATTAATTATTGAATTAATTAATTAATAGTAATTACTATATGGATGAACCGGTTAATTTGATAAATTAATAACATTAATTAATTAATTAATAGTAATTACTATATGGATGAAACAGTTAATTTGAGAAATTAATCCTATTTATTTTTGGTCACTTAATTTGAATTAATTTTAATTCAATATTTAAATATGCCACTTGATCCAATGGTTGAGATCAATTCAAGGCATATTATAAATAGAGGCAAAACCCTAGGCGTCAAGGAGTGATAAAAAATTAGAGAAAAAAAAAAAGAGAAAGAGTTTCACTTTTTTTACTTCCATCTAACCCCTTGATCTCATGTATTGAGAATATCAAGAGTTCTAAAAACAAAACCTTTGTTAATCTGTACGCCCGCACGTACCCTGTAGTGAAGAGGAACGACTTGGAAGATCGTGGAAAACAGAGAAAATAATAAAAGGATCTTGAGTTGTCAACCCTACTTGCGAGAAAAATCTCCTTAATTTGATTAAGGTAATTCTTCTTTATTGTTTGTTGATTAGTATGCATGAACCATAGGATCGTAAAAAGAGTTTTTATTAATTTTTAAAATTTACTGGACCAAAACCTTCTGCTGCAAACTTCGTTTTGAACTTTAAAAACCTTAAATTTTCTCATTTGGGTTTTGGGGCTAGGGCATTTACGGGTGTGGAGAAGAAGAACCAAGTGTTTGATTCTCTCAATTTCTTGATTTAGCCTTGTTCAAGAGAAGAAGTGAAGAAAATGAGAAGTTTGGTTCAAGCCTTTGAAGATCAAGGTATGGAAATCTCTCCTTTGATGTATGGAAATCTCTCTTTTGATCTATGGAAATCTCTCCTTTTATCTATGGAAATTATAAGTATGGAACACTTGTATGGAAAGTATGGGCACTTGTATAAGTTTGAGTATGTTTGGAAATTCTCCAAACTCCTTTGTTTATGTTTGAGTTAGGAAAACCCTAACTTTGTATAAAAGTGATTTTGGGTTGGCTTAAGTCATATTTGGGAGTTGTTTTGTTGTGCTTTGTCTTTGATTGATTGGTTGTGGTCCTTAATTAAGGAATTTTTGTATAAAGAAAATGTTGGGGTTTTAGGGGAGATGCTGTCGAAATTTTTCCAAAACCCATGTGGCCATAACTTTGCCATTAGTCATCCAAATTGAGTGATTCTAGTTGGGAAAGAACCCTAAGAGGTAAACCTACAAAATTATAGAAGGTACTAAGAAGCAAACCGATATTACTAAGTCCCTATTTTTTGAGACTAAAGTGAAATCACGGGTAAGCTATTTAGGTTATCCTCTTGTTTTAGTACCGGTTTTGGTGTTTAGGTCATAAGGTGAGTTTCACTCATCCAAATTGAGTGATTCTAATTTCTGGATAAACTAGACTTCTAGGAGAACAATTTCCTTGGAGAAAGTGTATTCAAATTTAGACTCCATTGTACCCAGAAATTCGTCAAAGTGGAGCTCTATTTGTAGGAAATTTCTGATTATGTTTTGAAATTAGAGTAGTTCTGGTTGTTTAGGACATATATTGAGTTTTGATGCTCCGAATTGGATGATTCCAATTGGAGAAGAACCCTTAGTACCGTAGCTTCAATTGAGTACAAGGAACTAGTGTCAAATGATGGAGTTAAGACCCCTGAAATCGAGTCTCACAGTCATTTACCAGTGTAAAGTGAAGTAAAGCAGACCGATTTGGCATTAAAATGTCATAACTTGAGTTGGGATGATTCAAATGGAGTGATTCCAATTTCTAAATAAAATAGATTTATAGAGGAACAATGGTCTTGAAGGAAGCATGTTGAGATGTCGAACTCATTGTACCTAGAAAATAAATGAAGTCGGACCCTATTTTGGGAGATGATTTTCATGTCTTCTACTATAGAACTTTAAAAGATCCTAATGTCTCTTATATGGTTTTCTGGTATCTTGGGAGATAGTTTTGAATGAGAATATTTCGGTATAAAGGAATTGAAGTAAGTAAATGAAATTGCATATAAATTATAAGAGTGGTTGTTATATGAAATTGTGTACATTGACATGATTATGATAGTTTCTGATATGAAATCTGATCACATGAACAAAAATACAAGCATGTTTGATATATGAATCTGTGTAAGACAATAAATGAATCTTGAGAATATGAGCATGCTAGCTGTGATAAATGTGACAATCATCTCACAAGTATAACGCAATAATGGTCTATAAGTATGCCATATGAATACATATGATTGTAATTATCCATGTATATGAGATATGAAAAGTCTGATATCTCTAACTCGGATAAAAACTTAATAAGCCTGATTGCCTGCTTATGTTCCCGGGTTAAGTAGGCATGCCTATTAGGGATATAGATGCTGCAACATACAGATATAATTGGCCCAATTTAGGTCATTACAGTTGCCCTGTTTTAGTCATTATAGCGGCCCCGTTTGGGTCATACAGTACAATATAGATAAAGATCATTGTCTCATACAGGGATAGTACCCTCGGGTACATACAATTCTTTCCCGTATCCACTTCTTTGGAATATGCAAGCATGACATAAGATGAGATGAAATTTTTGGAATGTTTAGAAAAGGCATGAAACATGAAGATTATATGAAATGCAAAATGTAATTGAATTATAATGATATGAGAAGTAATATGTAATATGAATAAAATGTTATGAAGTATTGTGAGGATCGTTATAGTAGTCGTCCATATTTATGGATTCTCACTAAGTTATAAAGCTTAACACAGGTGTTTATCCGTGTAGGTACCGAAGAGGACGTCGGTGATATTCATAAGTGGGACCCGACACAGCTGGCAGAGTCCACCAATAACCAGGTTTGACTCGATTTTGTAAATGTAAATGTAAGATTTTGGAGACAGTGTAAATATAAAAGTACAAGTAAATGGGACTTAGAATATATGTACAGGACATTGTAAATATCACTATAGTGGATGTATATGGAATTTTTTTTAAGTTTGTATTTTCAAGATAATTGTTTAGAATTATATAAGTTAACGGGTTTATAGTTCTCGGATTTGTGACACCTTTCCTGATACAGGGTGCCAGGTTAGGGTGCCACACCCCACTTGCGATTGAGTGCAATGCTAAGCACAATACGGAAGGTGATGGGATTTATCACGGGATTGAAAGTTTCGTGAAAATCAATGTCCGGCTGTTGGTGAAAACCTTTAGCAACAAAGCGAGCTTTATACCTTGCAATAGAGCTGTTAGGATTTTGTTTGATGCGAAACACCCATTTGTTGCCTGACACATTCTGCCTCGGTCTCAGGGGAACTAGAGCTTAAGTATGTTTCTAGATGAGAGCATCATATTCGACGTGCATCGCCTAAACCCACTTGGGATCTTGGAAACTCGGCTTGATAGTGCGAGGGTTCGGTGTGGTGGAATGATAATTAGTGAGGCCATATTTCCAGTTGGGTTTGAGGATGGCATTTTTAGAGCGGGTTTACATGGGATGAAGGTTAAGTTGGGGAGAGGGAGAGGGACTAGGTGAGGGTGGGAAAGGGACCAGACCTAACAAGCCTGTAGATGAAGAAGGCCGCTGGAATGGGGTAGGGGGTCAGGGATGCAAATCGAGGGGAGGACGGGTGGGGTGTTAGTGAAGAAGGGAACATGTCGAGTGAGGTCGACGATAAGGGTAAGGGAGAAACAACTTTGCTGGAAGATGGGTAAGGTGGTACCGAGGGATGTAGCAGATCGAGTGAGGTCAATGGGAGGACAGGTGAGGTGTTGGTGAAGAAGGGAGTAGTTCGGGTGAGCTCGGCTGGAGGACGAGTGGGGTGGTGGTGATGAAGGGAGCAATTCAAGTGAGAGGCGGTATAGTTAGGGAGGTGCGAGGTCGAGATAGTCACACGAGGGAATGAGGGCGGGGAGTGTAAGAGGTTGTGTCCTAATGCGGTCTTGGTGGAGGTAGAGTGAGATGTGAACGGGGAAGACATTTTCTACAAACTTGACATGAGCGGGACCTGAGGTTTTTTGAGGAGTAGGAGTCCATAAAGAAAGGCACTTTAGTGAGGAGTAACCAAGAAAGACATAAGGACTGGATTTGGGATTGACTTTGTGGGAAGAATAGGGGCCTTGACTAGGGAAAACCTGGCTTGGAGTTGAGACGAAGTTTGGACAGGTCATGAGCTTTGTTGAATAACTTTTCAAAGGAGGACCCAAGGGAAAGACCAACCTTATGCATTCTATTAATTAAACAGACTGCCATAGCAAATGTATACAGCCAAAAGGTGAGAGGGATGGATGCCTGATGCATTAGAGTGAGACCCATTTCAACAATATGCCGAAGTCGGGGTTCAAAATACCCATTATGTTCAGGAGTGTGGGGAGGTGTAGTGAGATGGGTTATACCATGGATCACGAGTAAAGACCAAAGAGCAAAAAATTCGCCCTCATTATCTATGTAAAATGTTTTAATGACGGTGGTGAAATAGTTTTCAACAAGTTTCTTGACGGCAATAAAGGTGGAATGAACATCTGATTTTCAACGTAACGGGTAAATCCAGATATACTTGGTGTAATGGTAAACAAAAATAACATAGTAGTTAAAACCATTAGAAGAAGAAATGAGTGAGGTCCAAACATCATAAAAAATGACATCAAGAGGAGAAGAAGAGGTAATGCTTGATTTTGCAAAAGGTAACTTGTGGCTTTTATTACTATTGAAAGAGGTATAAGAAAATGAGCATAAATGGTCCTCGAGAAAGGAAATATTCAGAACACTCAGAAATTTGAGAAAAATACGTAAAGACGGATGACCTAGACGACTATGCCACATGGAGATAGCGGAAAATGAGGACCGAATTGAAGAAGACAAAGCTAAGGCAGAAGAATGAAGAGGGACAAACTTCGGCCAATAATAAACACCATCTCTACGCTGTCCGCGAACTAGGTGACCCCCGTGTTACTATCCTACACTGCAAGAAAGAGTAAAAAAATAGGACATTAATAGGGTTATCGGCACAAAGGGTAGAGACCGAAATAAGGTTTTTAGACATTGCAGGCACATGTAACACATTGATAAATAGTAAGGGGATATGGAGAGAGGTAAGGGTGAAGGAGCTAGTGTTAGTGAAGGAGCTAGTGTTAGCGATAGATAAACATGTACCATCACTAATAAGAACACGGTCAGAGGTGGTGTACCACTCATGGAGGGCTAGGTAGCAAGATTCGTGGTCACATGGTGAGAGGCGCCCGAATCAACGACCCAGACCAAAGAAGTATCAGGGTTGGAGTAATGGAATGTAGTCTAGGCATAAGGTGCAATGAAGGTCGGGCACAGAGCTCGAGCAAGGGCTGGTGGAAGAGTTGCAAGTGCCGAGGTGGTGAGTTAATCGCACTACTGAGCAGAGTGCCCGATTATACCACAAATTTGACAACTCTCGAGGTAGCGACTATTCCCGAGTTGGGTCAATGGAGCCGGATGTCGCGAAGACGATGGAGGAGTAGTTGGTCGGTATTGCCGGAGTTAGGGCCATGACTATTGAGGTCGGCCATGGTTTAGTGCGGCACAGTTGTTCGGTCGACGATGTGATGAAGGGCCAAGCGAAGTAACCAAGGCAGTGACCAGAGTGGAGGTGGGCAGTGCCGAAGGAACCAAAATTCTCATTTAGGCTTCGTAACTAAGTAGTTGTTCAAACAATTCCTCAAAAGTAACTAGAGTTGCCCCAGCTTGTAGGGCATGAGATATGTGTGAGTAGGTCGGGCCCAGGCCGTTCAAGACACGGATGGAGAGCTCATCAAAGTCAACCGAGACATTCATAAGGGCAAGAGAGTCAATATTGTGTTTGACATCTTGCATATACTCGGTAATAGTCCGATTACCTTGTTGAGGACTGGAAAGATTATGGCGATGAGTCATGATCCGTCCGCACGAAGGAGAGGCATACGTCTTTTCAAGAGTAGTCCATGCAACATGTGATGTAGTGGTGGTAGAGATAAACTACACTAGGGTGGTAGAAACGGACCCAACAATTGCATTGAGAAGCAATTGGTCTTACTTGAGCCAGAGGATATGGTCCGGATTTAGGGAGGGGATGTGGCATCAGGCAGAGTTATCAGTGCTAGACATGGCAGAGATGACTTTGAGTCGTCGACGAAGCCAAGTAAATCATACCCGAATAGGAGAGACGTGAATTGGAGCTTCCACATGGAATAATTCGTGGCTATGAGTTTTAGTGGTGCCTAATCATTGACATTGAGAACAATTAAATTATGATACGTATCAGTCTCGTTTAAGACGATTGGATGACAAGGAGGCACGATGACAATGGTGGAAGAAGACTCTTTGGCCATTGAAACGGCACATGAAAGGTTATCGGATCATGAGGGGCGGCGGGACAGCTAGGGTTAGGGTTTTGTTTTTTCTATTAAGCTTGGCACTCTAATACCATACTATGAAAGAGACTTTGTATTATTATTGAAAGAGTTGAGGTATATATATACACCAATAGAAAGACAAAAAGGTAATAGTATAAAGCCAATAAAAGGAAATCCTAAATATACTCTAATAGTTTATGTCTACTCTCCTCAAGCTCCTAATCAAGTGAAGATTTCACTTTACTTGAAACTTCAACTAAACTCCCAACTTTCTTATGCTTCAATTAGGCTTAAAGGGTGTTTTTCCCTTTCAACTATTGCCTAGGTGTCAACTTAACCCCTTAACTATTTTTTTTGCCATTTTTGTCCTTCAACAATGAGACAATTGTCGATTTAGCCCCCAAATTAATCTTTTTGGTCATTTTTACTTTTGTATTAATTAAAATTAATAATTTTTTTCCTTTCTTTTTCATATGAAAAAGAAAAAAAATCCAATTGTCTAATAAAGTTGGTGTATTTTTATGATTACCGTGCTATAATTCAAGATATTCATATATATATTTATTACATTTGATTTCTAAAAAATAATTAAAAAGTTAAGAAAATTAATGTTTTTTTAATATTTAGTTTCACAAAGAAAAAATAATGAGAAAATTAAACTTATTCAAATATTTTTAAATTATTTAATACTTATATAGATAAATAATAAAATAACTTAAAGAAATATGAAGAAATAAAATATTGAGTTTAAATATATTTTATCTTTTTATACATCAACCTCATTTGAAAAGAAAAATTATTAGTTTAAATATTACAAAACTAAAAATGAAAAAAAAAAAAAATTTAGTCTAACGTAAACCATAGTTGAACAAAAATGACAAAAAAAATTAGTTAAGGAACGAAGTTGACACTTGAGCGATAGTTGAAGGGTTAAAATGCCCTTTAACCCCTTGCATTCTAGCTCCAAATGTATCCTACATAAACTCTTGGGGGTATGCACCCACTTGATGTCTTATTTCCTCAATGGATTTCATCCAATTGAGGGTAACTGTTACTCACCGGTTGAACCTATTAGGCCCAACTTTCTTTGTTTCACGTAAGTATAAAACTATCTTTTCTAGTTCCTTCTTAAATTAAAATAAAAAATAAAAATAAAAAAAACACTTGAGTAAGGGTTCTCGAGCCCTTTTGGAACATTTAGTTTGAAAGAATATAATGCATATGAATTAAGAGTAAATTCTCAATTTTGATAATATATATATATATATATATATATATATATATATATATATATATATATAAAGAGTTTTTTAAAGATGCATGAAACAAACAAAAGACTAAAGTGTACTATGTATTCATCTTACAAATATATTCTAGGCTTGAATAGTCTTCATGTACATTCTAACTTGTATTCTTTTGATTCCTTAATGAATTTCTTAAAATTTCCAAATAATTTATTTTGCAAAAATGAAACTCATCTTGATTCAAATACAGTAGCAATTTAACAATGGTATTTTATTATCAAACATAATTATTTTTAACATTTTTAGATAATTTCTTTTGCAAAAATGAAACACTCATCTTGATTCAAATATATTAGTAGTTTAACAATGGTATATTATTATCAAAACATAATTAGGAAAATCTTAATCCAACAATCTCTCCCTTTGTCATAATAACAAGCCTTATTATCTATGAGGAATTGAGTTTCCCCTTAAAAGCATGCATGCATAAAGGAATGTCAACAACTATAACAAGGGGGGTTTAATTTATCATAAAATAATTATATAATGAACATATACATATATATTTAAAGTAACGCAATGGATGTATAAAGAAACTACTCTAGAGCATAAGTAATTAAGATAGAAATATATATATATATATATATATATATATATATATATATATATATATATATATATATATATATATATATATATATATATGATAACTTAAGAGGATGGTGATGTCAAACAATTAGTCATGATATCCAAGCATTTAATTAAATGATCAAGGCATGAAACAAATAAGGAAAAAAAGGATAACAAAACAAGAATCATCTTTAGCAAGTGATAATATGTCAACAAATAACTCATTCTACTAAAAGGTAAGTAATATGCCCCTTAATTTTTTTACAGGGTAAGGTTTCAAATTCTAGACTACTAGTCTTGCCCCCTCCCTCCCCCTAAAAGATTTAAAAAATATATATTTTATATGACCAAGAGATTCAAACCCCTAACCACGTGCAAACCCTTATAGTAAAGGATTTAACCACTAGGCTAACATTCTGGTATGCAAATTTAAAACAAAACAATAATTTACCTAGTAAATGTGACTGAAAAAGTTTACCATATTTCACAACCCTCTGCCATCAGCCTCCCTCTAGTATTGTCATGTTCAAAAGAGTTTGTTGAAAATCTAGAAATGGTAAGGTTTCAAATTCTAGAGCATTATTGTTGGCCCCCTCCTCCTCCCCCTACAAAAAATCATTTTACACAACCAGGAGACTCTCACAATAAAGGATTTAAAGACTTTCTGGCATCTAAGTTTAAAACAAAACAATAATATACATAGTAAATGCGACTAAAAAAATTATCACATTTCATAGCCCTCTACCATCTGCCTCCCACTAGTCTTATAATCTTCAAAAGTGTTTGGAGGTGAAAGGGAAAGAAAATAATGGGAAGAAAACCAAAAAGTTTGAAAGATAAGAAAAAACAAAGAAAAAATATAACCAGGTGATTCAAACCCCTAACTGGGAGTTCAAACTCTTACAATAGAGGGTTAAAACATGCCAGGCTGACATTCTAGTATGCAAGTTTAAAACAAAACAATAATATGCATAGTTAAGACTTATGCCTCAGTTTCTACTAAAATAAAGGAAGGATTTCACAGATAATCACAGGCAGCTGAAGCTATTGGAGGAGTCTTAATGCTATTTTATGTTTTCTGAATTTTTCAAATTCTGATTCTATTCTGTAGGAGGTAGTTGTTTGTTCAACAAATTGCTAGATTAGCTGCTTCATTCTTTAGGCCATATTAGTTATCATATCTTGTATAAAGTCTCTATGTGTCGGACACGCGGACATGCGTCAAATACGTGTCGGACACGCCACATGACTTGTCGTTGACCAGATAAAAAGTCAAAGGCTTCAGACACGGTTGGGACACGGCCAGGACACGGTCAGGACACAACTTAACATATTTCTAGGTTTTTTTTCTTTGTTTTTTTTTATTATTATTCTAAAATTATAGGCTAACATTCACAAAGAACACTGCAATTTGGCCCTAATTCTTAAAAAACCATAACCTTTTGAATTGATTTGGTTCTTTTCTTCACTTTAGCATTCTTTCATATATTGATAAAATATCAGTGGATATTTTTACAAAAACATTGGTAAAGAAAAAATTATATAAAATTTGATGAAATATTTTGAATAAAAAAAGACACATAGTGGAGCACATATGACAGGTAGTACATGAGTCATGTTAAATGGTGAGTTGTTCATGGAACTCCCGCACCAATGCTTCAATCTATAGCATTGAAATTACTAAGACAACTTTGTTCATCCTCAAGTTATGAGAGAAATTGGAACACATATAATTTTATTCACTCTATGATGAGAAACAAGTTGAAACCACAAAGAGTTGAGGAGTTGCTTTTTGTCCATAACAATCTTCGACTTATGTCAAGGAGATCTCGAAACTATAATGAAGGTGAATCTAAAATGTGGGACGTTGGAGGGCATGGTTTTGACTCAATGGATATAGAGAATGCTGGACTTCTAAAGATTGCAGATCTTTCTCTTAATGAACCTGAATTGGAAGCCATTTTATTTGATCCAGAAGAGAATGCTTCTATTTATTTTTAGTATTACTTATGCTAGTCTTTGAATATTTGTAAGAACAATGTTTGAACACTTGTTTTTTATTTATCTAAATTGCTTTTTAAGGATAATATTTGTAAGGATAATTATTTTTTATTATTTTATTATGTCGTGTCATTGTCGTATCCGTGTCCTAGTTTATTGGAATTTTTTGTGTCCCCCCGTGTCATATCCTTGTACTCGTATCCGTGTCCATGCTTCCTAGGCAGTCAGAATCCATCCTTTTTTTTTAAAGGTCTCTCATGGAGCCAATTTTGTTCATTTTAATTTGCTCTGTTACGAATAGTTTGGTATCAAAGCTTTCTAGTCTTAAGGGACCAGTGACATGAGAGAGCTTAAACACCATCTACCAAACCAGAAAAATAAAACCTGAATATGAAAACCTTGTAAAAATGGAAGAAGTAAGTTTCACAACAGCACCACCAGTCTTCAATGGAGAAAATTATGAAATCTTGGTTGTTAGGATGATTGTTCATTTACAAGCTCTTAATGTCCGGGAAGCAATAAAGGAAGATTACGAAATTCCTCCACTTGGAGATAATCCAACTATGGCATAAATGAAAATTCACAAAAATAAAAATATGAGGAAGGCTAAAAGCCATGGCTTGTTTATTTTCAGCAGTCTCACCATTGATCCTCACTAGAATCATGAAACTAAAATCTGCTGCAAAAATTTGGGAGCATCTCTGAGAAAAATATCAAGGCAACAAAAGTGTCATAAATATATAGGTGATGAATCTGGTTCGGGATTTGAAACGATGAGGATGAAAGAGTTTCAAACCGTAAAAGACTATGCAGAGCAATTTCTTACAATAGCAAATAAGGTGAGGTTGCTAGGTAAGGAGTTTTCTGATGAAAGAGTTGTTTGAAATATTTTTGTTATGCTTCCTGAAAAATATGAACCTACAATCTCTTCCTTAGAAAATTCAAAGGGTTTGTCAAGTATCACCTTGGCAAATGCTATATAGGCTTTGGAACAAAGAAGACTCATAAGGTAGGCGAGTTCTGGGAAAGGAAATTTTCAAGCAAAGATGAAGACCAATGAAGACAACACAAGAAGAAAGAAGAACAAAAACAAGGTAAGCAACAACAACAAGGTAAGAAAACAAGGTAAGAAACGATGAGGATGAAAGAGTTTCAAACCGTAAAAGACTATGCAGAGCAATTTCTTACAATAGCAAATAAGGTGAGGTTGCTAGGTAAGGAGTTTTCTGATGAAAGAGTTGTTCGAAATATTTTTGTTATGCTTCCTGAAAAATATGAACCTACAATCTCTTCCTTAGAAAATTCAAAGGGCTCATCAAGTATCAATTGGCAAATGCTTATATAGGCTCAACAAAGCAAGACTATATAAAGTAGTTCGGGAAAGGAAATTTTCAAGCAAAGATGAAGACCAATGAAGACAACACAAGAAGAAAGAAGAACAAAAACAAGGTAAGCAACAACAACAATAAAAAATTGGACTTGAAGTGCAATAAACAAATCATGTGGTAAACAACAAGAACAAAAATCCAACCTGTCCTCATTACAAAAAAACAAATCACCCTCAATAGAAAAATGTTAGTGGAGACAAGATGTGAAGTGCAATAATGTGGTAAACACTAAACAAGGACACGTTGAAAGGATATGTAAAACTCAACCGTAGCAGGGAGAAGCCAATGCAACATCTGAACAACATCAAGAGGAGTAGTTGTTTGTAGCAACATATGTTGCCAGCAAACGCACCTCTGAAAGCTGGCTTGTGGACATGGATTGTACAAACCATATGACATATGATCAAGATCTTTTCAAGGGGATTGATGATTCGTCCAGAATGTAGCTATTGATGGTTGCTTGGGTATTCTAGAGACTCACAAAAATTTATAATCCTAAAGTAAACCTAGCTAGGGGTAGCCGAAGCTATTGTAGCTATAGTGGTTTTTAAGGTCGTCCACGGGATGGGTATTCTTCCTAAAGAATGGCTTGGCTTGGTTCAAGTTTAAAGAAAAAATCAATTTCAAAGAATTAAAAATATGATTTTTATGAGAAGATGATAAAAGATTTGATTTTTACCAATTTAAAGAAGGCCTTGGGGATTAGGGTTTCACCAAGACACGGTCTCGGGTGATTGGAGAGATATGAAAAAGTTCCGATCATCCAAAAAGGGGAATCAATGCCAATTGATCCTCTCAACCCCGCCTAGGTGGTCCTAAAGAGATAGGGAAAATCCTAACTCTCTCAAGTATGGTAAATCCTCTTATTTGCCTAATCCAACCCTAGGTTTCTATTCTCTTTCTGACCAATCAAGAGGAGATATATGTTAGACTACACCGAATGCAAGACAATCCAATGTGTTTAATGAGCATACCATGAGCATACCAAGCCTTCATGTTCTAGAAGATAGGAGACTCCAATGGAAATACTCCTACATCCACCCAACTCTCTCTAGGGTGTCAACCTTATAGGCTTATAGAACTTACCTATTTGAGAGATCCTCACCAATAAGAAAACTTACCTTTGTTCTGAAGTGCGTCTCTCTCTAAATCACCCTTGACCATGTAGATGCACACCTTAGCATGCAAGCCTCTTGCAGCACCCATAAGACAACCCCTAACACGCCTCAACATGCAAGGCCACACCTCAACGTACACACACCTCTCGCAGACAAGCGAGAGGTGTGTGTAGATGCACGCCTTAGCATTCAAGCCTCCTTCAGCACCTTCAAAGACACTCCGGCATGCCTCAGCATGCACCAAGCGAGCAAGCCCCCTACATTCACCTACACTCTAGCACACCTAGGCATGCACCATGCACGCCTCGATGTGCAACTTAAGATTTTGCCCAATTTTAACACTTATGCCCTTAATGACTCGAATTTTAGTATAAAAGAAAGGGAAAGGGCCAAGACGACGAGGAGGGAGAAGATGATAGGAATTTGGGAGACGAATCGAAGCCTCATCAATGAGAGATCCAAGGAGGAGACGAAGATTCTTCATCAAAACCCAGATTTTCCTTACTTCTTCTCTATGTTTTCCTTTATTTTTATGTTTTCTTCTCTTTTTATGATGTTCTATGCTATATTTCTAGCGCTACGATGTAGCCTATTCATGAATAATGGTTTAGGGTTTGATTTGTAATCCCTTTGATAAACAATTTCCATTATATTGACTATTTCATTCAATTCTTAATGCTTGCGAATACTTGATCACTATTTGCATGTTTTTATTATTTGATTTGAGACCAAGAAGTAATAATTGAATGGGATCATGGTTGGAATATCATGTGAATGTCATAGGATAGAGATATCTATGGTTTGCATGTGGTCTATTGGATTTCTAAGCTTAATGCATTCTTAGAATCTAGGGTTTGAGGCAAAGAGGCAATATAACCTATTTTTAGGAATAGATTGTTGATGTTTGAGAAAGATTAACAATTGCATTTGATAAATCTACCATTAATACTAGGATTTTGGTATCATTGGATTAGATTGAACCCCTCCATTAGGATTAATTTTGGTGAATCCGTAACCCTAGGTTTTTCTTCTCTTGATTATTTCTCATTTCTAGATTGTCTTGATAATTTAGAAATTTCCTTTGAATTCTTAGTTCGTATAATTAGAATCTCAATCAAAGTTTCGTTCATCCAAACAAAATTAGGGCTATACTAGATTAGTAGTTAATAGACGCAGTCCTCGTACACTCATTTCATCACTTTATTACTTGTTCATGATGCGTACATTGCGCGTAAGAAATCGAACAACAAACATCTTATGTTTTAGGCATACAAATACTTCACGACATATCTTATTGACAAGCTAGCCTTCAAGGTTGACAAACATACTTGTTCACTTTATTACTAATAGCATTCTGAGATTGTCTCAATAGATGTATATTGAACGCATTCTAAAAAGGTTCAATATGTAATCATGTTTGTAATGACCCGTACCAAATAATACGAGTTTGACCAAGTTTTTGACCAGCCACCTGGGTTTGACTAAGTTTGACTTTTTCTGAGGAGGAATAGTTTTTTGGGCTAACTAAGACACCATTTCGTAGGCCTGTCGATACGAGTTCATAGACAAAGCGGAACGCCACAATCCGACTTACTTGACAAAAGCTACGCTATTAGAAGTTCAACAAAGAGCACTTTAATGTCCAAGTTCTGTCTGGGATTTTACCCGAAAGCGACCCTAGACCCTATATAAACATAGCTTGTGATACTAAATGAAAACCCTAGCCCAAAACAACACTTGAGCTCCCAAACCCAAGAGAAAACTTCAAACCGGGAACACTCGGGCCGAGTAGCCACCGCTGGGCCACGGGGCGGAGGAATCGGACTGCACGAGGAACCACCGCCGGATGCATCAGAGACATCGCCGATCACCAGGGCGCGCTATCGCCGGACGATGCCGTCGCAAATTTCACGCTGCCGCCGCCGGACGCGCCGGGATATGGCCGCGAACTGACGGCGGCCGTGACCGATTTTTCACCTAAGTTTTGTGATTTTTTCATTTTCCGCCACCCAGGCACCTAAGCAATCTTCACTCATTTGAATCTTCCGAACTCATCTACGCGGGTCCTTTTTGCAGATTTCGCACTGCCAGTTACGTTGAAACAAAATCGGCCGGGCTTAGATCAGGTTTTCCGGCCACCAGCGACTGTTGACCAAGGTAATGGTACCAATGAGTTCCTGGTCTCTTGGGCCGACACATATGTGGTTTGTAAATTTTGACACCGCTGGTTAGGTTTCCATTTTTAGGTTGTTTCGTAATTACCGAGAAGTCGGATCAAATAGAGTACCGACACAATTTGGCAAAATTGAAGTTGTATTAGTGAAACTGATGTTTTAGAATTATTCTGACTCGCTCAATTCCTCGGTAAATTGGGTTTCTGTTAAAAGCCCCCACTTATCGTGCCTATAGGGCACACTGTGTAATTGGACCTGTCGGAGTCAAATTGGGATGGTTTCATAGTTCTAAAAATTATTCTAAGGCCTTCAGGTATTCCAATGTTGTTGGTTCAGTTATTGGAGCCTAAATGGTGTTTTATTTATATTACAGCACCACGCCGGCCGTGGACGACCCCGCAATACCAGGATCGAGCCATATACCGTGAGTGGCGTATATATGCTTAAATGATTTGGGGTATTATGTTGATATATCTATTGTGATGTAACATTTTAATTTATATACTGCTTTGATTAGATGGTTGGTTGCATTCAAACATGATTTTCGTCAGATAAAACAAGTTATTATTTCATGTGAATTTTATCAACATTTCAATTATTTGCAAGTTTATACTGTGGTTCGTGGGATGAATTGGTGGTGTTTGGATATTTTGAGTACATGGATTGAAGTTGTAAACTATCTTGAAAAATTATTGTTAAAAGAAAGGTGGATCTTGAGATTTTGTGGACTGACTCTAATACGGTATTGTTGGAAAGGTACTTGTGAGAAAGGGAATTGGTTATATTGCTACACATTTGGATGGGTCGGGTTACCCTGTGAGGTTTATTAGTTGCCACGTGATGGCCGGGTTTACCCGGGGGATTATTAGAGGACACGTGATGATGTGTTCACTCTGAGCATTTATAAAGACAGCATTACTGTGTTTACCCTGAGGTTTGATAGTGCTACGTGATGGCCAAGTTTACTCCTGAGGTTATTTAGGTGCTACGTGATGGCCAGGTTTACTTTCGAGGTTTATTAGGTGCCACGTGGATACGGGCTTGCCCGAGGTTTGTTGGGGCTAAGCACGCGGATGGCCGGGCCCACTGAGGTTTGCTAGCTGCCGCGGATGGACGGCCCACTTGGAGATTTGAGAAGGCTACGTGATGGCCGTCTACCCGAGGTTTGTTAGCGCCACGTGATGGCCGGGTGTGTCCACAAATCATTAGTTGTCACGCAGGTCGATGCGGTCACACCACTCGCTTAAGGATGGGTGGCGCGGTATGGACATGTTGTTTCAAATATAGTATAAACTATTTTACTCATGACGGTGCATTTCAAAGTTATCTGATACTTAACGCTATACATGTTTGTGCTTGGCTTATGTTGTGTACGCGCGTATTGTGGTTTTCTAACATTGTGTCATCATTTGTGAGCATGACTTGCATATGTTGGACGTGGGGTAAAAGGTTTGTGAAATGTTTCAACTGTAAACTTTAAGCAAAGAGCGGTAACAAGGTTTTGAGAGAGAAGAACCATTGCAAATATAAAAATGTTATTTTCTTTATAAATTATGCCACCACGAAAGATTATTATCTCACATTATTGTTTTTAAACTGCTCCCTAGGTCCGTATATATCGTAGGGCCTATTCAGCTGTGATTTGACGTCAGCCTTCCCCCGCCACAAAATTGCCAGACTCTATTGCATTTATCCATTTGTGTTTGATGTATTGACTTATTCATTTCTACTTGTAAATTCCTAAATCCACAATACTCTTAGAATGCTCAATATCGATTAAATCCTTTTATGAAACTCATTTATAATTGTTGTGTTTTTATATATACATGTATAATTGGGTATTAAATTAATACATGGTGTTACTCCCTTCCTATAGTGGGGTTCCACCCCGTGATTCCCTAGGAGCACAAGGGATTTCACTCAGGGCGGGACCACCCGGGAAATCCTGGGAGGGTATCCGGTCGGTCCCGTCAATGCCTTCAAGCATCAAATGTGAAGGGTGATGATTTTTCCGCGAAAGGCCAATGTCCTAAAATGATATCGAGAGACTCAAATGTGAAAGCACTCGCCTATTCCTTCGCCAGGGCAACTTGATGTATGCTCAAGTATGCACACGCCCTAATATTACTTTTGTTGTCGACATGTTTGGTAGGTATTTAAGTTATCATGGAAAAAGTCACTAGAAGCTGTTGAGAAAGCTTTGAGGTATCTTCAAGGTTACCAAAGATCTGATATTGACATATCGGTGTATAGACACTCTTGAGGTTGTTGGATTTAGTGACTTTGATTATGTAAGTTGCGTCGTTGATAGGAAGTCTACTTCTGGCTATATCTTTATGATGGCAAAAGGAGATTTTTCATGAATAAGTGACATATCGGCGTATGTGGCGTGTTATGACGCTACTTGTCATGCAATATGATTGTGGAACTTCATTTCAACTTTGGAGGTAGTTCACTCAATTTCTAGACCGTTGAAATTGTTATGTGATAATTCCACAATCGTATCTTTCTCTAGGAACACTAGGAGCACTTTTTGCTCCAAGATTGATGTGATGTTCTTCTCTTTCAAAGATAAAGTTGCAGAGTCATTCATTTTTGTTGAGCACACGCCTTCTAGAACATGTCACCTGCATGGGATTGTTAGGAGCATAGGCTCTTTGTTTTGGTAGAAGTTTTGTTGTTTCATGTATTTTGTTAGGAAAGGTCATGCTTTTTTGTTATTACATACACATTTTGACGTTTGTTATTATCTTATGATTTTATGTCATTTTGGCCAAATAAATGACAAAATGATTTTTTTCATTCCATTTAATCAATATTTTTGTCATTATAATGTTTCTTGATTATTAGTGTTTGATTATATATGATTTATACATCCTCTCGATGTAATAATTGTATATGATTGGTTTTGGCTATGTAAATATAATATAATTATTAGAATGAATATAAGTCACAAAAATTATAAGAAGTCATAAAGCAGTACAAATACTATCAGCTCCGTTTGGTTTCTATTTTCAAAATTGCTTTGGGAATGTTTTTGAAACACGTGATAACTCCAATTTTGATATTCTCTAAAACTATTCTTGTTCTTTGAATTGATTGCTTTCTATGTTTTATATGTTTTTCAAAACAAAAAAAAATGAGAACCAAAAGTTTTCCATGTTTTCCCTATTCTCCTTGATTTTCATAATAAAAAAAAAGTTTTCAAAAACTATAAACAATCATGTCCTATGCCATGAGCAAACAAAGGTTTTAGATAAATTGAAGATGTAGTAAGTTAATTATTTAACTTTTGTTTCTTTTCACTTTAACTAACACCATTTGAATTATTTCAGCATAGTTAGTGAGTATCCTGACCATTCTAAAAAACATGTCTTTTTCTAACATGTCAAAAAATTTGGCCTGTTTGGTTCCTATTTTTTAAAACACAAAAACCATCATCTTAATGTTCTCTAAAAATTATTCTTATTCGCTAAATTTAATGTGTTTTTCATGTTCTCTCAGTTTTTCAAAACAAAAATCCTAGGAACCCTTTGTTTTTTATAGGCTGAAAACACTTGATAAAATCATTGGCAAATGAACCCTACTAGCAGGGGCGGATCTAAGCATTGCCTAAATTAAGTGATTTACCTTACTCAAATTTTTTTCAAAACAATTTCCTATCAGATTTAAAAATCTGCTCAAATGCTATACTGGGCCTCACTGAAATTTCCCAAATATTGCCTATTGAGTTGAAATCCGAGTTAAAAAAATGTATAAAACTTATATTACTTAATAGTCTTGTCCCCACTGAACTCGAATCCTAGCTCCGCCACTGCCTATTAGATTGGTTGGTTGGTTTATCAAACTACCACTTAGATGATATCATATCATGTGCAAACTCGACCCACTAATCCTTTTTTTTTATGTGATTTGTGGTTGGTTTTCTTAGGAACTTCAAAACATGGAAAGATTTCTTTCACAAGCAATCATGGAAAGAATATTAATCAGAACACATTTCTAATCAGATAAGGATGGGTTTTGATGACAGAGATGCTTTAAACAGCTTGGCTCTCATTTGAACATTCGATTCTTAACAATGACTTGGCTTCCATAACCGACATCCGAACAGTGGATAGCTCCTCTTCCATTGTTTCCGACAAGGAAGAACTGCATTTACTGTTGTACAGAATCTCCATGACTACACCTCTAGTTGCACATAATTCTTTTATTCTGTTGGATTGGATGGACAGTTCTTCATCCAAAATGCTCATTTCAGCCTCATTCAGACCTGCTTCCAACATACACTGGTGGTATTCGAGAATCAGATCGTCGAACTCGGCTTTGCCGTTCTCTCTGATTTCCAGGAGCATTTCATTCTCCTTTACAAGACCCTGAAGTCCAACTTCCATCTCCTCCACAGACTTTAAACTTTTCTTCACCTCCATTTCAACACATTTCATTTCTGATTCCACCTTCTGTGCCTTTCTGTCCAGTTCTTCGATCTCCTTCCTAACGGCGCCAAGCTTTTCGCGAGACAGCTTCATTTCAGCTTGCAGGCTGGTTTTCTCTTCCTCGGACTTAAGTAGTGCAGTGGCTTTACCACCCAAATGCAAATGCCAGTTTTTCTGTACATTATTGTCATCTATGGTGGCTAAGAGGACCTTTTCGTTCTCTTGTTTTCGGTTTTCTTCTTCGATTTTTGACTTCAAGCATGCAATGTTGTTTCTTATTTCAACATCAGAATCCTGCAGCTTCCTCTGGACAGCCTCGATTTCATCTTTGCGTCTTTGAAGACGAGCCAATTCGTCTTTCTTCTGGGATAGATAGGATGAAGAAGCATTCACCCTTGCCCTTGCTTGAGCTTCTCGTTGTTCAAAGTAAGCAGTTGATGCAGAAAAGCTCGAAAGAGAGTATTTAAGAGCAGACATCTTGTTATCTATTACAGCTTTTCTGTCATGTATCTTTGAAGAGAGGGTCTTCAAGGATTCAAACTCTTTCTGCTTCAGCTGGAAATCGTCTTCTATTACTCCGATTTCTCTGGAGATCGTATCAAACTCAACGACTGCCTTCTCGAGTAAACCAAATGCAGTAACGGTTTTGGCAGATCTTGAGAGCTTTTCATCTGCTCTGTCCAGCTTCATCCTCACCAAATTTAGCTCTTCTGAGCCAATTATTCCTGCATTGACTTCCAAAGGCTTTGTTTCGTTGTCAGAAGTATTACCAAAAACAATCTGACTATCGACCATCTCGACCTGGGCCCTTCAAGAGTCCAAAACAGAAACCATTTTCTTCCACTGACATATTTCCTTCACTGGATTCAGCAAGAACATCTAACTCGATAGCATCGACTCCATCCAGCAGCATCTTTGATCTGAGGAGGCAATTCTCTTCCAACAAAAGACGTGGTTCGGTAGAAATGGTTTGTTCATCTGACTCGAAGCATTCATTTGCTTGAGGTTCAATCTGATCTTCTTCCTTTACTTGAGAATTTCTAGCGTCCTTCATATTCAAAACAGGAAAACCATTTTCTTCCACTGACATATTTCCTTCACTGGATTCAGCAAGAACATCTAACTCGATAGCATCGACTCCATCCAGCAGCATCTTTGATCTGAGGAGGCAATTCTCTTCCAACAAAAGACATGGTTCGGTAGAAATGGTTTGTTCATCTGACTCGAAGCATTCATTTGCTTGAGGATCAATCTGATCTTCTTCCTTTTCTTGAGAATTTCTAGGATATTGGCTGAATTTATCCTGCTGGACATTAAATTCCTCGATTAACATTTTTGCTTCAGCAGATATGGTAGGATTCACAAACTCAAATTCCTCTCCATCTTCTTGCACATCAAATCCCGGGAAGCTACATTCCATTCCATCCACTTCAACAAGTTTTTCCACACAAGTTTCTCTTGGAGCTTCATTACAGTTCTTTTTTCCACTGGAAGAAAGCAATCTCTTGAATTCATCCCTCTCTTGCATAGCCTTCTCATAGAGACCCATTAATTGCTCATTTTCTTCGTTCATATCCGCGAGCTGATGTTCCAGGTTCTCGATAACCCTTTTCATGTCCATCACTTTCTCTTTAGTCAATTCAGGGAAACCATCATTTTGGTGAACTCCAGCATTATCTTCTTTAGCATTCTCAGCTTCTTCACTGTCTTTATGAGTAGTTTCAGCAACTGCTCGTTCATATAGTTCGATTAATTTATTGTTATCCTCAATTAAGACCTTAAGCTTCGTGCGCAGTTCATCGTTCTCTTTGGACAAGATAAATGCTGTTTCGTGTGCTTCAGCTTCTCTATGACTTGCAACGGCAATGGCATCAACCATCGTTTTCAGCTCTATCTGGCCATTTAAATCAATATTGGGTATATTGGTTGTCAGAGAAGGCTGCTCAGATTGCAATTTCTGCTTTTCTATTTCCTTGGCTCTGGATGATCTCTCTTCTTCTAGCTCCGTTACCAGTCCATTAACATGCCTGCAAGATTTATGGATTAATACCATTGCAATAAATCTTTGAATTGAAGGTAATATGGGAACTCAACATTTCTTCAAAACAAAAACACATTTGATATGTTTTCTTGCTAGGAATTAACGAGTTCAATCTAAAATTCAGTAATAGCATCTAATAGTGTTCAAACATCATTTTCCACCACTGATTTTTTTTAAAAATGGTATCCAGAGGCACTATGCACAAATATGCATTTGTATGTACTATTGTACCTTTCGAATTTTTCTTTCTCTTCAAGGCACAAGGCTAGTTTCTTCCGAAGTCCATCCATTACTGCCTGATTTTGAATAGCCTGAGATACACAGAACTCTATTAGGAAAGCTTTCTGATAAACCAATTGCAAATAAGAAGCCAAACTTATTTTCGAATTTGTTTACCTGCAATCGGAGGAATTCATTCTCCTGATTAATTGAATGCCAAGCTGCTTCTGAATCCTGTGCAGGAAAAAGTAGTACATAAGCAAGAAGCTTTAACACGCAAGGTTAACAACTTAACATGTTATATACCTTATATCTCTATATGAACAATCCATTCGCGCCTAATGCTTCCAGAATAAGATAAACTAAGTAGATTAAAGATACGCATGCACGTACTTATAAATCATCAGAAAATGATGATGATTGATGATGATATATCTACTATTTAAACTATTGTTCTGTCTTTTAGTGAAATGAAAGGTGTCCTTCCGGAGCACAACTTGGCAATGTATTGGCAGTAGGCAGGAAATATAATAATTTTGACAATTGGTGAATCCACCATGTGAATGGAGATGGGAGGAGATACCGCAATATTTCCACAGAATATGTAGGCAAGGTAGAACTGATTCAGTCTTTTGAAGCCAAGAAATTAAAATTTTAGGTAAGATAAGAAAATGTTCAATATCATAAGTAATCATTGTCAAAATTGACATAATAATATTCCTTATAGATTTGACTTGGAATATCAATGGAAGTGTTGAAAACTGGCTGATTAAAGCCTAAACTCAGCCTAGCCCTTAAGGCCTGGCTCAAGTGGTAAAGGGTTAGGATGGGGATATGGGAGGTGGTCCCAGGTTCAAGTCCCAATTTGGATAAAAAGAAAAAGAAAAAAATTTATTTACCTATAAAAAAAAAATGCCTAAACTCAGCCTAATTTTATGCTTGATAGAGGAGGAGCATATTATGATTCTAATTATATTTTGTGTCTCATCATTTGTAAATCATTGACTAGATTGTATTCTTGAAATCAATACACTACAGAAAATAGGATAGTCTCCCTTATTTATATAATTTTTTATCAATCAATCAATAATTTAGATTCAGAATTCTATTTATATAAAAATCCAACAATAAGACAAATACCTACATTAGAAAACATATTCAGTGAATATGGACCTTACCTGCTTGGAGCCAAATAAATCACCATCACCATTAAGCTCCGTCACCAAATCTGGACTTCGTTTCTATACCACAAAAACATTCAAATGATCAGGAATACAAGCTATACATCTGCAAAAATAATTCACTTCCAAATTACACAATGAAGGTTGGGAAAACCTGAACTTTTGAGAGATCCGACTCATGCATAAGTTTCCAATCAAGAGCTTCAAGTAACTGCATACGTGTTTAAAAATGAAAAAAGAATACATGATCCAAGAAAACAAAATCACAATATGAAAATTGGAGGGTGAGGGTAGCATTGATGACGATGTAAAAATTTATTTTTTTAAGACTTTAAGCAAGATTTATTTTCTGCACCTTGTTCTGTAATAGAGTAATCTGCTCATTCATCATCTGTCTTTCACCTTCCTCACAGAAAGACTTTAATCTGCAAGTTAGAACATAAATGGTTAACTAACAAATAACTATTTAGTTTATTTCTGTTAGCAAGATCCATTCTATGCAGAGAATATATAAATTAACATAACAATTTGATTCATTTTCATATATATATATATATATATATATATATATATATAACAATTTGATTGGAGAAAAATATCTAAATTCAAACCCAATAAAATGTTTAGTTTTTCACAATTGTGAAAGAGGTATGCCAGTCTGACTTCTAAATTCAAGATTGTAGTTAAATACAAAATGCCTAAGATTATATTATAACTTAAGGGTTTTTTCCCAGTCTTTCCTATTTCTTGATCACAACTTGTTATGTTCTAAGAAATATGTGATGTCCAATTGCCTTGATTTGATTCCTGACTATATTAACATTTTTTCTCAGAAAAGCTGTTTGTATTGAAAATATTCTTCTAGACTATAAAAACATTTGTTGTTTATTTTATGAGCATCCACAAGCCAGAAGGGAAAGACTTCGCATAAAAAATTTAAGCAACAGAAATTCAAACCGTAATTAAGGGTCATGCCTTCTAATTTCTTCTTTTAATCGCAAATTTTCCATTGCAAATCTTGTTACTTCCTGGTTTCGATCAACTTGCGTCCGCAGAACCTCTATTTCCTTCAAGTGCTCTTCTTTTTCTTTCAACAAATGTGCCTCAGCAGATAACTTCCCAGAAGCAACTGCTTCTAGCCTCTTCAGTCCTGATTCTCTAAACCGTAGCCTCATTTTTAGACCTTGTATCTCATCTTCTCTTTGTTTTGCCTAATTCAATCAAAAAAGAAAAAAGAAAAACAAGATTTAGTTCTCAGCAATTTTGCTTGGTTCATTTCATCTTCCTGTTGGAAAAAACAGAAAGTTGATATCTAAAATACCCATAAAATACAAAAAAGAACTTATGCCTATAACTAAGGTTATGGAACTCATTCTAAAATAAAGAATAGAAACATGAAAGGCCTGTTAAAAAATAAATATCATAACTGACCTCCAGGTAGTCATTTTTTATATATTTAGGAATATGTAACCCAACATGACATGCTAAAGCATCACATTTGTGAGCCCAAGTCCTAAGGACCTAACATTCCATCAAATCTCTAGTCAACTGAAGCTCAAATATGGGTCTAAATTCTTACATCTCAAAGGAACATTTTGGTAGCTCAAGAGCATAAATATAGAGAATGCATTTTTTCTACTTTCCAAATAATCTTCAAATCCTGTTTGGTTACATGATCTTATCAAACGAACTAAATGAAACAAGTAAGGAACTTTTAAACATACCAATTTCATAGTTGCCTGATTCTCAGCAACCAATGCCTGCAGTGCAACGTCTTTGTCCTTTTCCCTCCTAAAAGCCCCAACAAGAGCAACTTCATATTCTTTCTTCTGGGAAAATGAACATCAGCTAATGTTAAAACAACATTGCAAGTTTGAAGTTATCTACTAGCTTTAAAACTTATATTACGTACCTGAGACGGTCTTTTATTAGATGTAAGTGGACTCAATGACCCATGAAGACCTTCCCAAGTAAATGATCCAGGAGATCCAGGAAAGGACACTGTGTAAGTATCATTATCCTGGTTTTCAGCTCCTCCATTTGCCAATCCCCTCAAACGGGCAACTTCTTTCTAAAATAAAAACACATGATGTATTTCAGACCATATTAAACCACCACAGACGGTTTAGCTTGGAAATACAATCAATTGCATTCAGAATCAAACAATAATTCAACCACAAATCCCTAGTACAAATATTAATGAAGAGTAACTCTGCATATTTAAGTTCTAAAAATTAATCACCTCTCCCCACCTCCCACTCCACCACATAAAAAATAAGTGTATTTTAATATATTAAATTAACACAAAAACATCCCCATTGGACCTTAATTAATACAAAAACAAATAACCTAGGCCTACCCCTTTGAAAACAATTTTTGAGAGTTCGAATACTTTAAAAATTGTTGGAGGAATTTTTCCATCAAAAAGAGAAATTGCGAAGACCAACCAAGTAGTGCATTACAATATTCACGGCCATGTGAGATATTATCCAAGAAGTTGCACAAAAGCAAATTTATTTACCACCAAGCCAGACAACCGTTTTCATTTGAAATAACACAATTTTATGGAAGCAGATGTGTTTTACAACCATTTGTAAGTAGTTAAGCCATAAATATTAAACCTATATGGATATACTGACTAATTCACTCTGAAACATCAAATTTTTCTTTGAAATCAACTTAAGGAAACTTCTAGAAAATAGATAATGCTATACTCCCACAATCTGCATAATCTACAAGCAACAATGATTGAAAAAACAATCTACTTTACATAAAAACCTTAAGTTGTTGAATCTGACTCCGCATAGCAAGGACATCTCCAGATGCATCCTCGTTCACAATTGCCTAAAGCAAAACACATAATTATTTTCCATGAGCACAAATTAGAAATGATATAAAGCATATAAAAATAACATCAATACATTTAAAAAAATCAAATCATAAATAAACAAATATTAAATTGGTCCTTCAAAAAAAATAATGACAATCAATTGACGTGAGTTTCAGAACCATTCAATCTCAATCAAAAATCTAAGAATCAACCCAAAAGAAAAGGACAAACAAGGTGAGGCATATTGAATGTGCAATATCAACTAATACGAATAGATATAGGATGGAACAGTGTTCCCTCCTATCCTGAAATAGCAACTACGTAAAACAATCCAGTAGAGATCACATACATTGTTCTTAATAAATTTAGCACGTTGTGCAAACTTTAGCGTGCTTAGTGTCTCCAATGAACAGCTGCAATGGGAAAAAAAAGTGTCAAATATAACATGTATTTGACCAAAAAAAAAATTTCTTGTCAAAAATACAGATGATAAGAGACATGCAATATATGGAAGTTTTATCTTTAGGGAAACCTTAAATCACTCAAAAGTTAGAACAAGTCTCTAGGACTATAGCTATTAAATCATATCATGTACCATTTTTCTATTTGTCCATGCTAAGTATTGTATCATATTATGCATCTTTAAGTTTTTTTATGTAGGAAATATATATATATTGAAAGATAGTAAGATCTAAAGAGTTAAACTAAATCATATCATATGAGCAGGTTGAATATTTAGAGCTCTAAAAGTTCAATGAAACAAATATGACTACAACGAATGAGTTCATCAAAAGACCTACAAAAATAAAATTCTTAAATTTTTAAATATGATTAAACAATGATATAATAAATCCTTTCAACAAAAACAAAATTAAATGTGGTTTTTCTCAAAGATTATGAAAATAGTTGAAGGTATATGTATTTTTATATCACATCTCACATCATGTACATATATCATAGATACATTTCAAAGTTAAGATACTCATTAAATGAAACTCATTTTCCAAGAGTATCATGTTGTTGTATTACACTACATTATAAGTTTGCAACACTTATGTCCACGAGAACAAATAATTAAGATCTAATTAAGTATAAGTGGTGAATGATTAAAAATGAGGGCAAAATACCAAAAGAAAGAAAGAATCACTAACCAACTAGATGGACTAACATTTGCAATTATGATTGTTTTTGCATTCCCCCCTAGTGAATCCTGGAAAAAGACAATGAAGAAAGATGAAACCAATAGATATTGAAAAGTATGAGAAAATATTACAAAATTCAAGCATTTAGGTTTTTGTTAAAAGATATACAAAATGGTATAAAGATTTATATTTTGTAATGACACAATATTAAAAAGTTCAGATTTCAAATTTCAAAAATAGAAGTCAAAATAGGTAAAGATTAAATTGGAAACACACTAAGTTTCATCATGGAATTTCTAAGAATGCTTCGCATCAATGACTAATGTTGCTGATGTAAAAGAAAACTAAGTTCTTCTACACAAAATATGCTAAAGTTGCTTGACAAGTGTCTACTTCTATAGCACTATAAACATAGGTTAGGGGTTTGTAAATATTTCATATAGCTAAAGTAACATCTGGTGCTATTTCAAAGAAATGAGCTTTAGATAAAAGCTTTGAATTGCATAATAGTAACTCCTTTTAAGTTCTAAATGTTCTTTACAATGATAAAATATATGATTTTCTGAAGCTCAAACTTACAATTATGGGTTCAAATTCATGTATAAATGTTGACAAAAATGAATTTGATTTGATATCCATCTAAACTTCAATATTCTTCTTAAAAGAACAACCTTACCTGAAGCAAAAATGTGAGTTTTGAATCCCGATAAGGAACATGGAGCGACTTCCCATTAGATACATTTATAAGATTCATAATCACAAGCCTGCAAATATCATACGCAACTCAAATGATAATAGTAAAGGATTTTGTATGGCCCCCTTCAAAATATCAAAATGATAATTAAAAGATGAACTTAAAACAACAATAACACCTCAGGTGATGGCCACTTACCCCAATGTTGAAAGAGACTTATTGATGTTAGTAGCTTCCTTAAGACGCTCACCTTCAGCGCCAGAACTCTTTTGCCTGCAACCAAAACATATGAACAACAAAAAACAAAACATGTTCAAAGATGAAAAGTAGATCAGCTTAACTTCTACCAAACAAGCAGCTTCCATCTCTAATATTGACTCATATTACCTTTCAGAGCCTGCTAAATCCACAAGATTAAGCCGAGCAAAACGGTGGTGAGTTACACCTTGTGATTCCCACTGAAAAGGAGCCTTCAGTTAAAACCCATACCAAACTAATACTGAGGGACATTCAGAAGTTTATTCAGAAAAATGCTGATTTGAAAAAAAATACAGTTTATTAGGTCTCTCTTTCTCTTTTCCTTTTTCATCATTTTCAGGGATAGAGAAAGGAGACATGGACAGGAAAAGAGAGTGGGAGAGGAGAGGAGAGGCCAAAAACATAGCACTCACTTTGCTCTCTATGATACATGTGAATACACTATGAGAACGACTACTTGCACGGTTCATGTTAGTGGCAGCTACCTTTCTATTTGCTGCACCCTGAAAAACATGAAATATTAGTAATTTTAATTATTATCACCTCACAGTGCTCATGCTTACAAATGAAATGACGCAAAAATATAACTCATTGATGATACAAGTTCAAAAGTTTATGCCTCAATCATGCTATCAGGGAATAAATAGTCCTTAAAATCCTTAATATGTTACATCCATGTGAACCATACACCTTTGTGAGGTAGGTGTATTAGCATCCTGACAACATCCAAATCAACCATAAGCAAGCAATCCTAGTTGATACTCGAAGTGAAAAATGAAAACTAGTTATTTGAATTACCACAATACAATAATTTCAAAACCATAAACCTAGATGTCATAAATTATTGAGCCAATCACACATGGATCAATCAGACAGGAGCATTTCAATGAGACCACAAGTTGAAAAAATAATCCAAGCTAAGATATAAATCCTTCAATTTGATTACCCTATTTTCTGAGAACTTGTTTAGTTTTACTTCTACTATCATAGCAGTTTTATGATCTAGGTTTAGGCACTTAGAATTAGTAAAAAAAAGTCCAATTACTTACTTATATGTTTTCCTAACTAATAATATTAAATTCCTATGAATGACTGCTATTATATTAGAAATATGCAAAAATACAGCCAAATAAGCTGCCTGTGAGAAACTTTCTAGCTTCACTTCATTCATTGTTACAAGACCTTCACTGACCTATGAGTGAGACCGCATGTTTCTAGGTCCTGTTTTTACAGGCAAATTGCTTGCTGATTAAACAAAAATCTAAAAGATATGTCTTCATTTGGTAACTAATGCATTTTCTATTTATAATTTACCAATTAATAAACACATACATACCTAAAGTAAAGTTCTACCTAGGGTTGTATTTTGGCATAGCTGAACCCAAAACAGAACAAGAACCTATCCATCAACATCATCCACTATTGTTACTAGTTTACTACTATGACTACTACGCCTAGATAGTTCCTATGTTCTCTTCTCATTTTCATAAAGGAATCGGTGACAATTGTTGTCACTACCATCAAGAATCAATTTAAAACATAACTACTACTTGTTTCTTATTCTTTTCTTTTCATTTTCATATAGCAGTTGGTGCTGATTGTTGTCACTAACATCAAGGATCAACTTAAAACACATAGACTTCAAGAACAAAGCAACTGATGTAAGAAACAAAAGCAGATTCAAAAAAGTGTTTAAATACTTGAACAAGCTGTTGAATGACATCGCGAGCACTTGTAACTTCTAGCTCTGTTAGATTTTCCACATGTACCCCTTTTTTAATGTCTTCTCTAATCTGTACCAAGCCAACCACAAGTCTTGAGTCATAAGATTATGAACTTTTGGTAATCATATGCATATAAACTAAAATTCATAAGATAAAAGGACCTTCACAATGAAGGAGATCAAACAAATCAAACAAAACTCTTTTGTTTTTTTTTTTCTTTGTTTTTTTGATAACAAGAAACCTTCCATAGCCATATCCTTTGGACTCAATAATGACCCAAACCTTAGGATGCTGACCATGCCCACCAAAACCAACACTGGGCAATTCAGGACATTCAACCAGCACTAGGAATTGAACCAGAGACCACGCATCTCTACAACATATCTCAGTATTCACGCTAACCAACTAGGCACCCTAACAAGCTGAGATTAAACAAAACCATAGAGATTGAAGTTTCATATGTTTGTCATAAATACCTGTAAATTAGCAGAAGATGGTTCCAGGAGATCAAGAATTTGTTCATTGTATATTTCTAAGAACGAGCATTTACATGTAAATCTCAACTTCTCATCTCTACGAGCCTCTTTCTCCTGTGATGCCACAAAAGAACCATGGAACATAGCACTTGAAAAGTTTAGCATGAAATAAATAAGAACAAATGCAATAATGAATAGCTTGAGGTATGGTGATTCATTTTTATATCCCTAAATGTCTAATACATGTAAGTTGGAATAACTTTTAACACATATAACTGCTAAGCTCCATGTGCAATTAAAATTACCTTCCACCAGGTAAAAATTTAAAGCAACTTCATCTGATTTGCAAGTGCTAAGGTGCAATAACTATTTAGGAAGCATAAAAAAGCAATAAAGATTAGAACAATAAAAACTTCTTTTCTCTATGGAAAAATTATCTAGTAGCCTCTCAATGTCCACCTAACTAAATAGAAAATCATTTATAGGCAATATGAGGATGGCTTAGAACTACATAAAATAATCAGGGAAAAGCTATAAATGATAGAGAAATAAAAGATTTTTTACATTGAGAAAATTACATGATAGCTTTACTGTACCCAAATTGCTTTGCAATTTCATAATTTTAATAATGTTGTAGAGATAAAAAAAAATATTTTTGAACTAAAAGACTCCATTTATTTGATTTCAATTTCTAGCATAAAGTTTGATCTCTTAGTCTCACCAAGAGTTCTCCATTTAATTTGTGATTAATTTCACAGCCTAATAATCACCGAAAAATCATTTTGCAGAAACCTCTGGAATTCAAACACCAAAAGACCATTCCTGATCGGAAAGAGATACCTTTTGAATTCTAGAAAATAAATACTCAAACACCCTTGGCGTCATCCCACAGTTAACACTATGCCTTCGAGTGCCTCCTTCAATATCTCCCAGCATTGTATGAGTCTTCCCACTACCAGTCTACAAATAGAGAATCACATTTTAAGATATGTAAAGAAAACCCAGAATCAAATTTCTCCAACATCAACAAAGAAGAAAGAATGCCATAAAAATTTGTCATTCTAAGCAACCAGAACATGCTCCTTATAAGTTTGATAAGAAAGTGTAAGGACTTCTTTGTTAGAGGAAATGAAAATATTTCTTTCAACAAATAACACCACCTCCTACTTAGCGCTAAAGCACATCCACATGGACATAGCATCACCAGAATTTAAGAGTGATAAAACATGTTCCTTTTGATTTAGTCCTCAGTTGTTAAAATGCATGCAGGTTAAAAACACAAAAACTAGTATTCTGACTTTTAAGCACGGCAACCTTTTAGAAAGTATCTGAGAAAACAGTTGTTTGAAAAACATCAAAAAACATGTTTTCAACAGTAATTCTCTTTTTTTCCTTACAAAACATGTTTTCTACAGTAATTTTCAAATTTTTTAGCTTCTGGAAACAAAAAATGTTAATTCTTTCCAAAATCAAACAAGTCTTAAATTTTGTTTACTTTCTGGCTCTTCACATGCTTAAGTATCTATCTACTGAAATGCTGTCATATATAGCAAATTCATTAACAGTGACAAAATTAATTAGAATATAATGAAAATGTCTGTGAGAGACTCACCTGCCCATATGCAAACATGCAGCTGTTGTAGCCTCCCATGCAGTTCTCCACCATCGGCACTCCAGATACTTTGAACATCTTCTCCTATTGCATTTAACTTGAAATGAAGTCCAAGAACTGAAAATGGAAGCTGACTGTGACATGAATCAACAGAGCTTTCAAAGAAATACCTGGCTGACGTTCTCATCTGCAACCACATCGAAGGTGAATCGAGATTCTGGGTGCCCTGTCCAGGTAATCGCCTGGCAACTATCTTGCCTGATGCATTTATTATAGCCTTGCAGTGAAATTTCAGAACTACTGAGAGGACGAATTCTAATGATAACCTACATTTTTATTTTAAAACAGAAACAAAAACATCGTTAAAAAATAGGTAAAAGAAATATGAAGAAAATAAATTGATAAACAATTTTTGCGAATTACTTCTATAGAATTCACAAGATCCTCAATAAAAACAAACAAAATATTCCGATTTCTTCTTACATTATATCACCAACAAATCAGAGACAAAATCCAGAGGAACCGTACCTGCACACTGTGATCCTTCCAGAAGGAAGGGTCTTCGAGAAGTTCAAAGCTCTGGGTAGACGATCCTGCAAAGGTAGCATCATCGTCTTTCTCACTTATGTTCCGAACAACAGAGTAATGAGAATTGTCTCTCAATGCTGATTTAAGAAGATCCGGCGAACTCTGGACATAAGGTATAACATCTGAAACCGGTTCGTGGAAGCCGAATCGGCTTCTAATCGCGCTTTTTGCCTCAGAAATGAATGACATCGTTGAACAAGATGAGGCCTATGAAGTGAAATATAGGGTTCTGAGAGTTCAAACAGTGAATAAGCGAGATTTGTAGGGAGAAAGTTAGGGCAGAGACTGTTTGGGAGAAGAGAAAATGGTTCGTAAGGAATTGGAGTGAGAGTTCAAAATCTGAGGTGAAGTCATAATAGGAGTGATCTGACGGTGGAGAGCGGCCTAGATGAACGGTCGAGAAAGTGCTATTTCAAATTCCTAGACCGTTTTAAGATTCGGATCTGAATTTTTTGAACTAGGAGCCAATTTTCAGTCATGTATGTGCGAAATTACAAATATACCCCCTAATCTTGACAGATAGGTGGATGATTACCAAAATGTCCCTTGCTCTCCCATGATTTTTCAAATTTTGAAGAGAAATGACGTACATGTATTTATGACATTTTTTTGTCTAGAAACCCGATCTCTTCTTCTATTCTTTTTTTATCTGAAATTTAATATTTTAAGATTTGGACCAGCTACTAAACCAAAAAAAATTATTGATTTATAGTTCATTAGTTGAACCGATAACATCATAAATATATATTTTTATATTATAAAAAATAAAAATAAAATATATTAAAATTTTAATAATATCCCCGAACTTTTGACAAAATCTTTCTTGTAGAATTTTTTTTTTCTTTTATTTTAGTTACATAAATAAAAGTTTTTTTGACAAAATCTTTTTTTCCTTGTAGAATTAATATATATATATATAATGTGAAATTTAAAACTTGTTTTTTAATTATAAATTTATTAAAATCATAAATGGATAATGTTCATTTACTTTTAATTTTTTTTTAGTTTTAACTAACGTAAATACAAGTAAACTCTTTCCAGTGGGAATCGCGAAAATATGGAAATTGTGACATAAAATGGTTGGCGTGGGATAAATTGGGTGTGAAGAAAGTGTATGGGTGGTTTCGGGGTTCTCGCAACCTTCACCGTCAACATCAAGTATGTGCCAGTAAGATTGGTTGGAAGCTTTGTTTTACAAGATCTTCAAAGTTAAATACTTTCCCATAGGGGATTTTCTAGCCACTGTGTCTAATCCAAGTTTTACTTCATGAGTATCTTCCGCCTTTACCATTGTTGAAGTAGGTATTCGATGAGAATAGGAAATCTAAGATACGTGAGTGATGTTTGGACCATCCTTGGTCGATGATCATAATTTTTTTGGGAGGTACAAACGAATTACAATGCAGAAAGTTGGGATGGCTCGAGAGTCGGTGATTTAATGATCCGTGTAGATTTTGGAATGGATGGGAGCTGCTTGTGCCAAGAGATGTCACAAATACAATGTATACCTTGTCTCAACTTTGTCGCAGACGACAAGTCCTGCACTTTACAAACTCAAAGTAGTAGGTCACGAAAATACAGCAGATCGCGCACTTACTTAATTATTGGGTGTTCATAGCCAGCTTTCCCAGGAAGGAGATTGAGTAACATATGGGCCCTGAAGGCCCCTCCTCATATCAAAAACTTCTTATGGAGAATGTGTAGAGGGGTTCTCCCTACCAAGCTACAACTCCAGTCAAAAGGTATAGCTGCTTCTGCCTCTTGTCTTTTTTGTGCGAATGGTCTAGAGAATGCTTGGCATATATTTATTTCTTGCCCTTTTGCTATATCTTGTTGGTCAAAGTTGAATGTGTGTGCTTTGATTGCCTCTATGGCTAACACCTCTGAAAGTCTTGTAGAATGGTTCTTTAAACTGATAAATACTCAGGACAAGGAGACCATAGGAAAAATCAATGCTATTCTTTGGGCTATATGGATCCAACGTATTAACGGTGACCGGAACTATCATGAATCAAAGAGATAAATCTGCCTTACTCGCTCTTAAATTTTGCTTCACTGGATCTCTATTCACGAAAGCACTAACACCGGGCAAATGAAGCCATATCTTTCCCCCGTCTTATTAACATTGGCATCGAATTTCAACAAGTTTTGCAAAATGTAATATTGATGCAGATGTCTTTCGCGAGAAAGGCAAATCAAGTTGGGGATTTGTGGTTCGTGATTCACAAGGATTCTTTCTACAGGCTGCCTCTCAGGTAGTGAATGGTTTATTTCAAGTCAAGGAGTTGGAAACTTTGGGCTTGCAGGAAGCTTTGTCTTGGATCAAGCATCTAGGATTTGATCGAGCGATATTTGAAACAAACTCACTCCAAGTAGTTCAAGCATTGCAGAATTGAGATGCAGATTTTAGTGAGTTTGGTGTTTTGATCAAAGATTGTTTAACCCTTTTACAAGGAGAATCTTATTTTTCTGTGGTTTTTACGAAAAGGCAAAACAATGTTGCTGCTCATATTCTTGCCAGAAATGCTATAAGACATGCTGGCTTCAAGGTTTGGAATGACCCTCCTTCTATCATTCAAACCAGATTATGTACTGATGTTATTAATCCATAATGTCATATTTCGCCTTGCTATCAAAATGTATATATATATATATATATATATATATATACAAATGAAATGAATTTAGTTTTTATATTTCATTAATTAGTTAAATAATAAATCATTTTTAAATAAAAATCCATTTTCAAAATTAGTAAATTTTAAAATTTAATTTAAATTTATGAATTTAGTTCAAATTTTAAAAATCTAAAATTTCGGATTCAAATCCTAGATTTCAAAAATATAAATGATATTTAAAAATGAAAATAGTATTTTATTTTTATTTATTAGAAATCTTAAATTCTATATTCAAATCCTAGATTTTTTGACAATAAAAACGGAAATTTCATTGATTCAGATCGGTAATACATTTACATCTTAACAGAGAAATCAAACAACTAAAAACATTAAAAGATGACACAACATCCAAGTTAATAGTAAAAAGAAATAGCTCAAGACCTACATAAGAGATCATCATAATATGCCTAGAATACATAAGATTCTAGGTCTCATGAAGCATACTAACGAATAAGGATTTAATGTAACTTCTTTGTCTAAACAAAGTAGCGCTACCATCTAAATTGCCCACCCAAAAACCCACAAACAACCACACACCGCAACAAGTTGAGGACAAAAACATAAGAAAACAAAGAAAATCAAACGATTCAAATCCTAGATTTGATAAATACAAATGATATTTTAAACATAAAAATGGTATAATATTTTTATATATCATTAATCTAATATTTTGTATTCAAAAACTAGATTTTAGAAATAAAAATAGCATTTCAAAAATAAAAACGATATATCATCAAGCATGTAGGTGAGATAGTTAGGTCTCTTTTAGCTTAACTAGAGGTCTCGAGTTCGAGCTTTGGGAATGCAGTTGTGATATGTAGTAAAGTTTTACTACCTTTGTGCTCTTTCCCAACTCGTATGGGGATTAGTATAAGTGTGGTATGGTTTAATGGCGCCTTCCATGTGTGCACATGTCTGCTAAAAACACCTCATGGTCTAACAAAAAAAATAAAAATGGTATTAATTTGTATATACATATATCTCCGGCATTGACAAGGGCAATGGCCAAGGAAGGATCCAACGGAAGTAATGGAAAATGATCTAGCTGCAGCAAACAATAGCAATAACAGTTGTCCGACAAAAACAACGCTGCATCAACACTGCAACGACTTCAATCTGACAAGAACAATGGCTTCGGTCCAAACGTAGTAACACCTTCGGGTTCGACAATGGTGGAAAAGGACTGGCAAGGTTCACCGATCAACGGTCTGACATTTTTAAGAGATTGTTGAAATCACCCATTCCATAAATTTGGGGGGTTTTTTCCAATAAAGTGGTTTTTTCCACGTCGATCTAGGTTAATCTTTATTTTTTGGTGTTTTTTTCGCCGACTTGTTACAACATGTTTTGTCACCGACTTGTTATGACATGTTTTGTAGTCGACTTGTTGTGGTGTGTTTTATCACAGACTTGTTGTAGTGGATATTTGTGTTGTCGACGATTGGCTTCTTCGTGGGTTTTTGCGTTGGTAAATGATATGGCAAAGTTTGATCTGATAGAGTTCTCATATCAAATCATGTTCGTCAATATGTTGCAAATCTGAAATCTTAAGTATTCTAAGCATTTTTGGATTATCAAATATGTAGGCCTTAAGCTGATCATTTTTGCTATTAACATAAATGTTGCCTCATTTTCTAAAGTTTTTAACATTTTTTATTATGTGTTTCTATCAATTGTATTGTTAACCCAAATCAATAAATTTATATATTTTCAAATATATATTGATTAGGAATGGGAAGACTTATGAGTATATAAGAATGGATAACATCTAATTTGTATAAGGCCTTTTGTTGAAAAAACCCAAAAATAAAACCATAAGGGCTTAGGTCCAAAGTGGACAATATCATACAAATGTAGATGGAGAATGGGTCCATGGGGTTTCCCAACAAGTGGCATTAGAGTCGGGTTCAAGCTTAATTGTGTGGGTGGAAGTCGAAAAAAATGATGTAGTGTGCTCCCTTAGCAGATAGTGCTTCACGTAAGGTGTGTGCCCAAATGCGATGAATGAAATCCTGGTTTGAGGGAAGACTCGGTGTAACTTTGTTTGAGGGGAGATTATTGGGTGTGTACCCAAAGTCTCACAATGTCCCACATCGGTTAGAATGGGAAGGCTTATAAGTATATAAGATAACATTCAATTAGTATAAGACCTTTTGGGGGAAACGCCCAAAAATAAAGCCATGAAGGCTTAGGCCCAAGGTGGACAATATCATACAAATGTGGATAGGGAAGAGTCCATGAGGTTTCCCAACAACTAGTATCAGAGCTTGGTTGAGTGGAGTTTTTTTTTTTCTGTGTGCTAAAAAGGATGATGGGATGATAAAATTAAATTCGTTGAATTATTCCACTTAGATGCGTATGATGTGAGATTTGATCTAAGATATTTATACAAGCCCATTAGATTGGAAGAAAAACCATATAACACGCTTGATGATGATTGGACTGTCCAACATAAAAAAGTTATTGATTATATGAGAAGGTGGGTGGATCCAAATTTACATGAACACATTTTTGATGAAACGAAAGTAGATGTTTGGAAAAATATTGAAAACTTTATTTTCTAGGAAAACATCAAGAAATAAAAACTATTTTGATTATAAGACTTGTCAATTTGAAGTACAAGGATGAGAATAATATGATTGAGCATATCAATTCCTTTTAGGGTATTGTGAAGAAAATGAACATTGATAATGAGATGCAAGGATTATTACTTCTTAACTCCTTCCTTGATAGTTGGGAGACATTGGAAGTAACAATTAGTAATTCCACTCCAAATGGAATTCTGACTATGGAGAGTTAAAAATAGCTTATTGAATGAGGAGCCTAAAAGGAAAGAAAAAGGTGAATATTCTTTTAGAATACTTGTTCATAAAAAACAAGAAAGGCAAGAAGACCAAAAAGGCATGGAGGAAGTCAAAGTACAAATCCCCATGGTTTTAGAGGAAGATCCAAATCCAGAAAAAATATCAAATGTTATCTTTGCAACAAGGTTGGCCATATGAAGAAAGAGTGTAGAGGAGCATAATTAAGAGAATAAAGAAAATAAAGAGACTAAAATAATTGCTGAATATGATTTTATGATTGTGACTGATGATGGTTGTGTCAGTCTTGCAACCTAAGAAAACAATTGTGCAATTGATTCTAGTACCTCATTCTATGTTACTTCTCATAGTGACCTTTTCACTTCTACAAAACTTATGATTTTGGAAATATTAGAATGAGAAACAGTGGTATATCCAAGATTGTGGGTATTGAAGATATTTACTTAGAGAGTAGTATCGGAAATAAACTGGTACTAAAGGATGTTATACATGTTCTAGATATTCGTCTCAACTTGATATCCAAAGGCATACTTGATGATGAGGGATTCCCAAATTTTTTTGGTGAAAGTAAATGGAAGCTCACCAAAGGCTCTTTAGTAGTAGTAAAAGGAAAGAAACAAAACACCCTCTATGTCATGAAAGCTAAGCTACATAAAGGAGATATCAATTTGGTTCAGTGAGATGGAAGCATTGAACTTTAGCATAGGAGGCTTGGTCACATCAATGCGAAAGGACTTCAAACTGTTGTTATAAAGCAATTCTTGCCAAATATGCAAGGTTTGCCTGTTAAAACTTGTGATCATTGTTTAGTTGGAAAAGCACATAGAGTTGCATTCCACACAAATCCACAATTTAGAAGCCCAAATGTCATTAATTTAATTCATACTGATGTTTGTACTATGCAAACTAGAACAGTTGGTGATGCACTTTATTTTGTAACTTTCATTGATAACCACTCTAGAAAAGTTTGAAGTTTTACTTTGAAAACTAAAGACCAAGTGCTAGATGCCTTCAAAGAACTCCACGCCATAATAGAAAGAGAGTTATAGGAAGGTGATGGTGTCACTGAAAATGAAGATGACCCTATAGTTAATGATGTTGAGCCAATTAAACAAGTTGATGGAGAACTTCCACTACCATCATATGAACCACCATTGAGAAGATCTACCAAATAATGTCAGCCTTCTACAAGATATCCTCCCAATGAATATGTGATGCTTACTGACAAGGGAGAGTTAGAAATTTACCAAGAAGCCATTTTACATGACAGTAAAAAAGAGTGGGTTAAAGCCATGCAAAAAGAAGTCAAATCCTTACTTGAGAACCACACCTATGACTTGCTCTAAAAAACAAATAGGTGTACAGATTGAAAACTAAAAAGAATGGCTCTCAACTCAGGTACAAGGCACAATTGGTTTTGAAGGGGTTCAACTAGAAGAAAGCTCGAATTTAGAAGTTGAGCAACTTGATGTGAAACTTCATTTCTTCATGGTGATTTGGAATAAGAAATCTACATGCAATTTCATGTTTGAAATAAAAGGAAAATAAAATCTTGTGTATAAGTTAAAGAAGAGCTTATATGCACCCAAACAAGCACCAAGACAGTGGTACAAGAAGTTTGACTCTTTCATGATGAGTCATGGGTACAACAAAACCACATTTGATCATTGTGTGTCTACTAGAAAGTTCTCTAGTGATGATTTTACTATCTTCCTCCTATATATGGATAACATGTTGATAATTGGTCATGATTCTAGAAATATTGACAAGTTGAAGAAAAAGCTTAGTAGGTCTTTTGTAATGAAAGACTTGGGATTTGCAAAAATAGATACTTTGTATGAAGATATCCCATGATAGAAAGAATATGAAGCTTTGGTTATCTCAAGAAAGCTACATTGAGAAGGTTCTTGAAAGATTCAACATGAGTAAGGCTAAGGTAGCTTGTTCTCCATTTGTAGTCCACTTCAAGCTTAACTCTAAGCAATGTCCTATAAGTGAGAATGATATGAAAGAGATGAGTAAAGTTTCTTATGCATCTACTGTTGGTAGTTTGATGTATGTTATGGTTTGTACTAGGTCAGACAACGCCCATGTAGTTGGAGTTGTTAGCCGGTTTCTTTATAATCATGGGAAGGAGCACTATGAAGTAGTAAAGTGGATACTGAGATATCTGAGGGGCACTTTCAATGTGTGCTTATGTTTTGACGATGGTGAGCATGAGCTAGATGGATATACAGATTTAGACATAGTAAGTGATATTGATTACAAAAAGTCCATTTCAAGGTTCTTAATAACTTTTGCAGGGGGAGCTGTCTCTTGGCAATCCAAATTGCAGAAATGTGTTGCATTATCCACCACAGAAGCTAAGCACATCACTATTACTAAGGATTGTAAGGAAGCTTTGTGGATGAGAAAATTCTTAGAAGAGTTGGGGTTGCAACAAGAGAAGTATGTCACATAAAGGATAACTAGAGTGTCATTCAATTTCCGCACCCGACGCTCTATTCAAGATCAAGCATATTGATGTTACAAAGGATAGCTGTGAGTGGGCCCACTCTCTAAGAATTCGACATTCTATTCAAGATCAAAGCATATTGATGTTAGATATCACTAGATTCATGATGTGCTTAAGCCAAAGCAATTGCATTTGGAGAAAATACAAACCAGCGAGAATGGACCAGACATGTTAACTAAGTGTTTGCTTAAGGAGAAGCAAGAAGCTTGTAAGCAAAGAGTGGGCTTGGTTGAACCCAAGACATGATGCCTTTTAGGGGAAAAGCCTAAAAACAAAGTCATGAGGGCTTAAGCCCAAAGTGGACAATATCATACTAATGTGGATGGGGATGAGTACATGAGGTTTCCTAACAACTAGTATCAGAGTTGAGTTCAGGCTTAATCATGTGGGTAGAAACCGAACAAAATGATATGGTGGACCCTTGGCAAATGGTGCTTCACGTACGGCATGTGCCCAAACACAATGAATGAAATTCTGGTTTAAGGGGAGGCTTAGTGGAACTTTGTTTAAATGGAGGATTGTTGGGTGTGCACCCAAGGTCTCACAATGTCCCACATTGGTTAGGAATTAAAAGACTTATAAGTATATAAGCATGAATAATTCAATTGGTAGGAGGACTTTTGGGGGAAAACTCAAAAACAAAACCATGAGAATTTTGGCCCAAAGTGGATAATATCATACTAATATGGATAAGGGCCTATATATATATATATATATATATATATATATATATATATATATATATATATATATATATATATATATGATAAAATGATAAAATTAACATTATAAACTTTTCTATTTTTTAATAAAATTATGTTCAAATAAAATTTTAGTTAATTAATTATATCTAAAATAATAATTGAATAAAATTTTTATTTATTCTTACGTTTGTTTTTTAAAATATAAAATTTTTAATTTTGATCCCTCAAAAAAATGTAAATCTCATCCAAATGAAATCCTCATGTTGTTTTTAAAAAAATTCTAAATATATTAAAGGGTTTTTATCAATAACTAAACTCTTAATTATTCAGTTGTCAAAAAAAAAAACTCTTTATTATTCCCAAAACTTCTTTCTTTGTAGTTACCATAAACTAGAGGGTGCCTTTATCGAATTATTTTAACAACCCATATCCTTTCTTATATCACGAATTATATTAGCCATCCCAAACTCCGGTCCCTTCATTATCCTTGCACATACAAGCATTTAAAACACGTAGCAGTTAAATTAAAACTCGGGATTGTAAAGAACCATTTTATTCAGAAATAAAATGATAGAAAGAAGTATATATGAGTGATTTCAGCAAGACATATTGTCACGCCCGCCTCCATCCGACCCGATTGGAGGATCCGAACCGAAGTCCGGGGCGTGATACTATCTATCTATACTATATACTATACTGTACTGGGACTCTCATTGACTTATTCTTCTTTCTCGTAAATTGCACTGCACTCACAGATACAAATAATTTCTCAGAATAACAAAATCATTTTACATATACAAAAGAACTACCACCGGAAGGTCCCCTTCACAATCTATACATATATACAAAGTCCCTTTACTTATACAAATACAATTTCTATTACAAACATAAAGATCATAAGAAGGCTGTGAGCACCTATCTCGAAGCCTACCATGGCCGATGTGGAATGTCATGTCCTCTATCCTCGTCTTTCGCTTCGCATCTACACTGACACCCTCATGCTTTACGCTTAGTGGGAACATAAGCATGAAAAACCACCAATGGTGACCGTCACAAGCTTATACATATGCATATTCATATAACTTTAACTTACTTATCATCTCTACATTTCTATTGCATGTCAATCTTTTCTGTTACATATTCTATGTCTTTGGCCTATCTCCTATCTATACTTTTAGTGTATTCCTATTTCTATACTTTGCATATTTCTATACTTGTCATGTGTTTATCTTTCACGCCATTAAGATGTCTTTTCAATGTTCCTATTCTTTTCGTAGTTCCATATCATGTCTCTAGTCTATGTCTTTTCATCTTCTGCTTCTATGATTTATCGCATTCTATGTACTATTACATATAGCATTTCTATCCTGTACTATCTCCTATAATTTCATATACATTTGTAATGCTCTATTCTATCTATCCTATACTTTGTGCTTTCAGATACTTTCAGACTTTTCAGGTTTATATAATTTATTTTCATCAAGTTCTACTGTACTTCTTGCTGTTTCAGAATCGTCCCAGAGCTTTACTCCGCATACAAGGTTATGCTTCTTATATCATATCATATTATATACTTTTTCATATACATTTCCTTTGTGTATACTTTTCCTTTTCTTTTATATTCATGCTCGCAAATACCTGTGGCTTTATCAGAAATAACTGGTGTACCAAGATACTATCATCAGACAGACAAAGGATCTCTCGTCTCGTTAATACCCGAAGGTATCATCACCACGAGACAAAGGACCTATGTCATATGCTATATGTACCCAAAGGTACTAATACCGCACGGTGCGCTGATTGCCTATTGTGGTGACTTATGGGCCACCGATCCAAACTGATCTATGTCATCGACCCCAAATCCAGGGCCTGATATCCGTTTATGTATGTCAGCAAGAATCAGATCTTCCTCTATATAGGCATGCCTATCTATCCCTCTACCAGGTTCTAAGGCATAATCAATTTTTGTTACATTTTCTCGTATTATATTCCTTATAAAGCATGAATAAATTATTGTTATCATAATTGCTTATGTAATATATACTATCATTACTTTAATCAGATCTGCTCTCATATTTCATAATACATATATTCATATCTTTTGCTATCATTTAGTTTTGTCTTCGTATCATAGATGTAATCCTATCATATATCATGAATGCATCTATGCACTCTTGTATTTATATATTCATATACATCTTTATATATTCATATTCCTTTATATCATTTAATGATCCTATCTCTTACGCTGCTTCTATCATGATTTAAATTTATTCATGTAGACTTTCTATATTTTTATCATATATGCTTTTACTCATTCACATTTCGATATATGTAAATTTACTATTTCAGGCACATGTTCTCATTCCTACGTTTGTCATCTTTTTGCTTATCTCTATCGTTCTTATCATTTATGCCTTTCATCACGTGTTCCCAAGAGACGTTCCATCTTATTCCTTTCGCATGTCTATCATATATTCATATCATTTACGCATTCTAATTTGTTCTTAGCATGTTCTATCTATTCATTTAAGTATATCTATCATATAATCCTATATTCATATCATATTCATGTTTCATGAACACTATACATGGTCAGATTTTTATGTTTCTTCCTTGTTTCCTCGCTCTATTACATATGACACTTCATATACTTGTAAAGTATGATGTCTATGGAATCACACCTCATTCATATATACTTTATTCCTCTATGAATCTATTTTACTTAGAATCGAATCAATCCAATCGACTCCATCCAAATTCAAATTAAGTGGCATTTTATGCCAACTAGTCATTTTAATCGATATTACACTAGACTGTTTGAAATACTCCATTTTTCCAGTGTCTTGCCTCTATATTTGACACTGCTCCTTGTACTTTTTAAATATAAGGTTCTAAGGGTTCTTCTCCAATTGAATCACTCTAATTCCTGAGCACCGAAACTGAGTTACGCCCTAAACACGGCTAATCTATGTTCAAAAGCTTCAACTGGGGACTAGCTTTCGCACATACCACTTTGAGTGAATTTTTGGGCCACTTAGAGTCAGAATTAGAAGGTAGCTATTTCTATATGTTTGGTTTTCCTTGAAGTCTATTTTAATTAGCCACTTGAATCATGCAAATCGGATAAGAAATGAGCAAGTTATGGCTAAAATAAGAAAACTGGTCGAAACAAGAAACAGAGCATCACATGTACCGGTACACCCCGACCAGACGGCATACGCCCAAAATGACCGTAACCTAACATGTACCGTACATGTCTGGCTAAAAATCGCACATGTCACGTAGGGTCGCCCGTATCAAAAGTGTTTTTCTCCATTTTTTCATATTTTTCCACCCAATTTAACTTCTATACTTCTATACAATAATATCAAAACCATTTCATATTCATCTCAAATCTTTTCTACTCAAATCCTCTTTCACTTCTTATCTTCTTTCAAAAATATATCATGAATTACTCTCAAACCAACTATAATATGGATCCTAACCCATACACAAACTAAACATGATGATTAGTTAGGGTTTGTTCTAAACCCTAACTCAATTACTTTTCTTGAACTATGAATCAATCATCAAAGAGATGATTTCATATGCTTCTTGTACTATTTAAGGTTTTACCCACCTTACTTTCCATAATTTTTGGGTTAGAATGAAACCCTAGCAAAACCCTAGGTTTGGAGACTACTAATAACCATCCAAGCATGAAAATTCATACAAAACTTTAGAATTCCATGTAGTTCCATACCAAAAATCCAAAGTTCCATACCTTTTTGCTCCTCCATCTTCTTCCTCTTCTCTTCTTCTTCTCTTCCTCTTCCTCTTCTTCTCTCTTTTCCTCTCCCCTCTCTCTCTCTACGGTTTGGTCTTCCAAAATGAGACCAAATTTGTCTTAAATCCCATGTTTTGTTAAGGCCATGTTTGGCCAAGTCCAAAAACCCATTTTTTGTTTTAAGTTTCCTTATTTGCCTTTTAGTCCTTAAACTCCTTTCTTTTTGCAAAGCAATTTATGTCATATTCTAATTTAACCCCTTATCTTTCCTCAAATCCCATAATTACATATAATCTTATTGATTTATACCTCTCATATCCTCAAGTGGTAAATTACATATTTACCCTTGGCTTTATTATTAATTCCGAGTCTCTCGTTTTATTTCCGAAAAATTCCATTTAGCTTTTAATATACCCTAAACAAGTCCGAAAACTGCTAAGGTATATTTCGGGGTGTTACACATATATTATCATCATTCATCTTGAGATCAAGAACACATGGATTTTAGATAAAACTAATAAACATTATAAATAACAATGTAATAGATTTAATAAAAAAAATGATATTTAATTTAATTTTTTATATAAGAAGCATCATTTAGTAACAATATTTTCATCATTCATCAATGTTTTTTCACTAGGACCTCCAAAAAAATCAGTATCATAGTAACTTAAGTTTAGTCCATTTCTATCAATAAAATTTATTTATATGTATTTTTCTTTTTCTTTAATTGATGCTTGGTAGAGGTTAGCCAAATGTTCGGGTGGACGATAAATATGCGCTCAATGTCCTTTCATATCACATCTATGACAATTATTCTCATAGGCATTAGAAGGTGTATTTTGTATATACTTCCCATTTTCTTATTTCACCTCGGTATTATTCCACTTCTGGTGGTTCTAAGAGATTTTCCTTTTCTAGGAATTTGAATGATTACTATCATGAGTTCCATGGTATCGAAAATTCTTTCCACGACCACGACCATGATTGCGACCACGTCCATGGGTTTGGGACGATATCACATTCACTTCAGGGAATGGTTTAGATCCAATTGGACGTGATTGGTGATTTCTTATCAAAAGCTCATTATTTTGCTCAATAAGAAGAAGACATGATATCAATGAGTATTTCTTAAATCTATGCTCTCAATAATGTTCTTATAGGAGCACATTCGAGGTATGAAATGTGGTGAACATTTTTTCTAACATGTCTTCTTCTGTGACTTTCTCTCTGCACAGTGTGACACCCAAAATCTCGAGGGTCCAGTTGACGTTAACCCGGAATACTTCTGGGTTGTAACACCCCAAAATATACCTTAACAGTTTTCGGACATGTTTAGGGTTTAATAAAAGCTAAATATGAATTTTCGGGAAATAAAATGAGAAACCCAGAAATTAATATGAGAGCAAAGGGTAAATATGTAATTTACCACTTGAGGATCCAGACTGCAAAGGGAAAGACAGTTAAAATAGAAATATGCCTACCTTGATTTGCAAAAAGAGAAGAACCTAAGACTAAAGTGAAATAATGGAAACTTAACCCAAAAATGGGTTTTTGGGAGCCAAACATGGCCTAAGGAGAAATCTTTGATTTAAGACCAAATTTGGTCTCATTTTGGGGGAGAACAAACCGTAGAGAGAAGAAGAGGAAGAGGAAGAGAAGAAAAAGAGAAGAGAAGAAGAAAGGAAGAGCAAAAAGGTATGGATCTTTGGATTTTTGTATGGAAATTATGAATTTTGTATGGGATTATGTATAATTGGATCATGGTGGGGATTTCTATGGTTTTCAAACCTAGGGTTTTGTTAGATTTCATCTCTAAACCCTAGATTTCTTCAAAAATAGGGGTGGTAAATCTAATGGTACAAGATGAGTATGGAATCCTCCTTCGAGGTTGATTCATAGTTTAATCGCAAAGTAATGGAGTTTGGGTTAGAACAAACCCTAACTAATCTTTGTTTATTTCAGGTATATGGGTTATGACCCATATTAGAGTTGTTTTGGGAGTAATTCATGAAAGGTTTTTGAAGAAAGATATGTATTGAAAGATGATTTGAGTAGAATTGTGGTTATAAGATGAATATAGAGTGGTTTTGAAGTGTGTATTGATTATTGAGTTGATTTGGGTAGCAAAATATGGAAAAATGGGAGAAAAACCACATTTTCTCGGTAATTTCAAGGTGGTAGCTGTACAAACAAGAGTGGTACCTGCACTACAGTACTCACAACCGTACCGGTACCAGCTTGTTCGTTTCGACCAAGATTTCACCATAACTCGTCATTTCTATCCGATTTGAGGATTCAAGTGGCCGGTTAAACTAGACTTCAAGGAGAATAAAATAATTTCAAATAGGTACCTTCAAATGCTGACCATGTGGCCCAACCACCAAAGTGGGCTATGTTCAAGTCAATTTATGGTTCAGTTTTGAATATAGAATAGTTCGGGTTGTTTAGGACATAACTTGAGTTTTGGTTCTCCGATTTGGGTGATTCCAGTTGGAGAAGAACCCTTAACACCTTAGATTCAAAGGAGTAAAAAGAACCAGTGTCAAGTATGGAGTTAAGACCCTTGAAAATGGGTATTTCAAACTATCCCTAGTGTAAAATGGGCAAAATGACTAGTTTGGCATGAAATTATAACTGAAGCTTGGATGATTCAATCGAATGATTCCACTTCTAAGTAAAGTAGATTCATAGAGTGAACAAGAACAAGGAATGATGTGTGAATACATAGGCGCTATACCGCATAAGTATATGAAATGCCATATGTAATAGGTATGAAACAAAAATATAGGAAATGCAATATGCATGAGGTGTTATGAAACACAAAACGAACTCAAACATGGACATGAACATGAAAGGAAATATGTCATGCATATAATGTGGCTAAGACGCCCTAATTATTCTATACGAATAAAAGCCAGATTCTATATGATTATTATCAGCATATAATTGTAGAACCGCTCTAAGACCGACATGGAATGACACGACACCTGGCTAGCATGCCAAGCAGCACGATAGTGATTTCTCAGATTTCCTCTGATTAGTGCGACAAAGACTCTCCGATCGTGCTTCTAAGACATTAGTACTCGATACTCATTAGTACTTCTAAGATTTCCTCTCGACAGGCGCGGCGGCACTCTCGACCGTGCTTCAAGACATTAGTACTCGGGTACTCCGACAATACAGACGACACTCTCCATCGCGCTTCAACACATTAAGATTTATTCTGACACGCGACAACACTTGTCGCTGCTTCCCAAGACTTTGCTTGTGCTACTAAGACCAAGATCGTATTGTACCTTCTGGGTACTTATCAGGTCAGGTCGTGACTCCATCCCAGACATCGGGTTCAAAGTAACCAAAACGCTTACATGATAAGGGACCGAATAAGAATAAGAATAAAGAAATGTACATCGTTCTGATCATAATGTACCTACGGGTACCTCTATATAAGTATAAGTTCTGTAGTACCTACTAGTACTTATAAGTATAAGGTTCGTAGTATTCACGGTATTTTTGTACTGGGCAAAATCTCGTAGTACCCATTACGTACTTCCGTATCCGTAATACAAGTATAAGATCCGTAATACAAGTATAAGATCTGTAAGACAAGTATATGCTCTGTAATACAAGTATAAGCTCCGTAAGACAAGTATATGCTCCGTAAGACAAGTATAAGATCCGTAATACAAGTATAAGATCTGTAAGACAAGTATATGCTCTGTAATACAAGTAAAAGTTTTGTAAGACAAGTATATGCTCTGTGATACAAGTATAAGTTCCGTAAGACAAGTATATGCTCCGTAATACAAGTATAAGATCTGTAATACAAGTATAAGATTCGAAATACAAGAATAAGCTCTATAACACAAGTATAAGATCTGTAAGACAAGTATGCTCTGTAATACAATTATAAGTTCCGTAAGACAAGTATATGTTCCGTAATACAAGTATAAGACCCGTAATATAAGTATAAGATCCGAAATACAAGTATAAGCTCCGTAATACAAGTATAAGATACGAAGTACAAGTATAAGTTCTGTAGTATCTACTGCACTTTACTTATGTTCAAGAGAGATCCGATAAGTATTAGTCTAACGTGGTTCGCGATGTCCTCGAGATCCTCGACGATACGGTTCGATACAAGTACAAGTATGTGTCTTTAGGAGAGTTGAACAAGTAGTACTTACGGTACTTCCGTATAAGAATGTTCCCAGACACCCATAGTACCTATGGTACTTCCAAACAAGTGTAATCTCCGTAGTATAAGTATAAGCCCTATGGTATGAGATAAGCTTGTGAGTACCTGGCGGCAATTCCTCAGAGGCTATTAAGTTTTGTAAACTCCTACGGGAGATCTGAGATAGATATAAGTACCAGTACGTGTATAAGTATCTCTGTATAAGCATAAGCTCTATAACTCCTACGGGAGATTTGAACAAGTATAAGATAGATAGAAGTATGAGTACGTGATAAGTACCTCCGTCTAAGTATATGTATTAGTTCAATATCGCATACGAGGAAATCTATATAAGTATGCGTCCTATGGGAGATAAGTATAAGTATGTGTCCTACGGGAGATAAGTATAAATATGTGTACTACGGGAGATCGGAATAAGAATAAGTCTTCCATAATTGTAAGTTCTGAGTAAGTATAAGATTGCTATAAGTATAAGTTCAATACCGTAAACGAGATCCGACGCATAAGTCAAGTTACAAGGATAATTATGTATGTAAATGTTATATGAATTCATGAAGATCTCTGATATCCGTTATTGTTATATGTTTATTATGATTCAATATAAATGCATGTGTACTAGTATAAGTTATAAGATACGCTTCACTAAGCTGCAGTTTACACGTGGTTTTTAATCCGTAGGTACAAAGGAGGACACGGCGATCTTCCGCATACAACAAGACACTAGTAGGGTTCATCACAGCATGTCCCGCTGGCTTCCGATTTGTAAATGTAAAAGCATAGTTTTGTATATGTAAATGGGACTCAAAAGATATGTATATATTTTTGATGGACACCACTCCGGGCAGTAGTTCTTTGTATATGTAAACAATTTTGTTATTATAGAAATTTTGCTCAGATGCCCATAGGTATAAGTTCGCCTTGAGAAAAAAAAACAAAAGTAAAGAGTCCCAAGATATGCTTCTTGCCCTAAACCCTGCTCAGATCCGCATCTGCTCTGATTTGGGAACGGAAATATGATACGGGTATTGTATCTTCGATAATTTCACACACTATCATGTCTCATTGATCGAGACCCTTTTTTTATTATTTTTTTTTGAGTAAATGTGGCCTAACCAGGCCCATTTATCCATACTCAAGAATACACAAAGCTATATTACCATAATCCTTAAGATTTTTATTACATTACTCTTATACAAAACTTATATCAAAACTAGTTTGTTCTAATATATGTTTTGTTGTACAAAATCAAAGCCACACTCCATTTCTTCATACATGTCAGCTCTCGATGAGGGTCAACTGTCTCGCACATGACTCACAGATTGAAGGCTCACGATGGTGAGTAATGCCCAGTAAGGCTAACTCCTACAGCGCTACTTCCCACTCCAGTCGCACATGCAATGTCATGTTCACACAATAATACACACATCAACATTCCAATGAAGAATAAGCCAATTATAAATGGAATCCTACATGCCATGAAATGAGATGTGACTCACCATGCCCTATGTCCCGAAGTTCATCGACTTCACATACGCGATACGCTAATCAGGAAAACCCATAATTGGTATTTCATCCAATGACCATTTTTCCAAAACAAAATCTTTTTGTTTTATAAAACAAAACCCATTGGATATACCTCCAATGTCCATTTGATTTAATCAAATTCCATGTGTTTATACTTGCGCCCACGACCTTGTGTTCTCACCGCAGACGTCGTGACTCTTTCTATATTTTTACAGCCTTCACCGACGGACTGGCACAAGAACTGCCGTGTCTTTTCCCTACCTCAGGGGTATCTATCCTTACTTGCTATGCCTAATACACGTATATTTTTTTTTTCATGCCATGAAACAGTGAGACTCTGTTGGACGAAGTCCAAGGTACCGAGCTCACCACCCATTCACCAAGAATGATGAATGATTATAACCATGCACACACACCCAACTCAATGCGATGCCCCCGTGCATATACAATGCAAATGTCACTACATGTTATCTCATGTTACATGTATAATACACTACATGGAACACTTATAAACCGTGACTTGCGTCAAGTACCATGGCTAATTATATTGAAAGTATCTAATTTATATCTATTCATGCTAATATATAAAATAATCTACATATCAACATATTTACAACACATTCAGCATGCTATTAAATTTCCAGCAATAACACACAAAAACAATCCACACCAACTAGCCACTCTTGGCCATACTTGGCCTTGAAAATAATCTGGACTCATTATAGAAATTTCAGCTTTTGTTTTGTTTGTTTGTTTTTTTTTTTAACAACTTTCAAGACTGTCATTAACGGTTATAAATTCAGCCATGAAGTAGTCCTCAAGTTTCGCCTTTCTAAAACTCCGTCCCCCAAAATGGGGCTTCACAAAAATCTAGTATGCATTTTCCAACCTTCTCGAACTAAACCTACCGATACTCCACCTTCAAAACCTAGTCCTTAATTGTTCAAAAATGTTCCAATGTCCAAAACTCGCCCCATGGTCAATTCAAACCAAGGCCATTTATGACCCTGATTATAGATGAGATCCAAAGGTAGGTAAAAATTCTACCTTTTTTTTTTTGTTTTTGGCATTCTATCAGAGCTCGTCGAGTAGACCAACTTTAATTCTCAGCCTATCGACTTCCGATATTCGGAACATCGGAAATCGGAGAGTGCACGACCAGGTCTCTCATTTTCTTTCTTCTCTCTTTTCCTTTCTTTTTCCTTTTTCCTTCATTTCCCACGAACTGATTTTTTTTTTCTCTCATCTCTTTTGTTTTCCTCTCCTTTCTTTTCTTTTCTTTTTTCTCCTCTATCGATCTATTCTTTATTGATCCAAAAGAACTTCTCTCTTCCAATTCCTTTTACTTGACATGCACCTCGCATATCCATTTGTCATGTGTCACATGGACACATGCACTAGGTGGCCTCATAAGGGGCCATTTGGTATCCACATGGTCATGCCATGTGGCACCACTCCATGTGTCACCCGACACCTAGTGTCCTGAAAAACGTGAAATCCCAACTATCTCGAACAACGAAATTATCTAGCAATTGAATTTCATTTAGGTTTAATTCAACGGGCGTAAGTCCATTTCATTATCCGAGATTTAAAAATTTTTTGGGTTTCAACCTGTACTACAACAACAAATTACTGTTTTGCCATTTTTCCGAAAAATTATATTTTTCTAAGTTTTACAAAACAAACTTTCAACTAGAGTCGATTTTAAATAATGAGTTATATTCATCGGGATCACAAAATCTTGTAACCTTAGGTGCAATCTACCATATCAGTTTTGGAGAATCACAGCTTGGTGGGTCACAGATCCCTTAACTCATTCCATGTAGTGAGAGCGTACATTCAAATTATATCCTAGTAGTTTTATTGTAAGACCCTGAATTTAATGTTTCCATGAATAATAAATTTCATTTTTGATAAGTAGGTATTTGACTGGAAACGGTCAAATGAATAGTAATTTTTGAAAAATGAGCCCTGAATAATCGAAAATATTCAAAATAATGTATTGAGGCTAAAGGAATTGAAACAGATTAACTAAAATTATTTGTTGCAGAATAAAAACCAGAAAGGTAATTTTTCTAGGTGTTGGTGAAACCGTACTGCCATTGGAAAAAATATGTAATTTTTCTAGATCTCAGATGACAAAACAAACTTCATCGTTGAATCTATCTCAACTAGCACCAAATTGAATCTCACACCGAGACACGAATGGCTACTTTCAGATACGAAATGCTCCAAAAGCCACATGAAAGAGCGACTATGTGGTCGCCACATGGCATGACTATGTACTTTACATGGCATGACTATGTGGCTGCCACATGGCTCTGTATGAGGAAGACACATGGAAAGTGGAGAGAGAGAGGATAAGAGTGAGATGAAGATATTTTTCCAAAATATTTTAGAAAAAAAAATTGGAAAGTGAGAGGAAGTTTCCTCTCACTTGCTTAAAGTCAACTCATTTTTGGCCCGGTAAGACCACCTGAAGATGTAGAGAAACCAAAAGAAAAAGAAAGGAAAAGAAAAGGAAAAGTGAAAACAAAGGAAAAGTAAAAAACAAATAAAATGAAAGAGAATAGAGAAACCGAGAGTGAGCATTGGTGATAGACATAGAGAAAGTGTTTCTCCACTCACCCAGTTTTCACGGCCGAACCCATGGGGTCGGAGTTAAAGTTGCTCTACACGACGAGAGCTCCCATCAAGTAACGAATACCAAGATTCTTGCTGTGAGCCCTATGGTTCGGGGTTTTTCCAAAAACCGAGAAATTTTCAGCAGAAAAGGCGATTAATCTGGGAAATCGCGCTATTTGAGGTAGAGTTTTTCTCCTACTCGGTTTAATTTCTATATAAGGGCATGCGTGTGTGTTCAAGGGAAGTATTGTTCCATTTTTCCCTTCGACCCCATGACAGTGTTTTGGCCATAACTTAACCATTACTCATTTGAATTGAGTGATTTAAATGCTAGGTAAACTAGACTGATAGGAGAACATATCTCCGTAAAATAGATATATCCAAATTCCGACACCTTGAAACTCAGAAATTCAGTCAAAGTTTACCAGCACACTAATTCTCGGGTGGGACACAATTTTCATTTTTCTAATTGTTGGTCTCCAACTTCGGACGGCCATAACTTCTTCGTCCAAACTCTGTTTTGGGTGTTTTTAGACTCTATGGAAAACCCATTGAGTCAAGATTTTAGCCATATGCCTGTAGAGAACAGTGGATGATCATAACGTGGCTGAAAATTTATGTTTTGCACCAAGTGTGCAGGTTGCTTGGTTATGTCGATGTGAATTGCTAGGTTTTGACATGACCATTTCATAGCATGTTGTGCGCTATTGTATTGTGTAGTAATTGCCATGAGTTAACCTAATAAAAGCATGAAAAAAAAAATAGGTTGAGTTCAACTGATTTTAATCAATTGGAAGTGATTAAATGCTTAAGGGTTGCTTGAAAGTATATTATAGTTAATGGTTTAATTGAACATGATTAAGGTATGGATATTAATGAATTTTATGGATAATGTGACCTGTAGGAGGAAAGTGATTAAGGACAAGGGTGGAGGTGGAAAGTTTTTAAAGGGGGAAAAAGGGCTTAAATAACTAAGGTGAGGGAAAATGTAAATGTTTATGAAAATATATTTATTAATGTTTACTAATGTATATGTTTTCATATCTATGTTATAAATGTTCAAATGAAAAAAAAAAAAAAAGTGTGGTTTTCTTGACTTTAAATTATGTTGAGGAAATATGAAATGATTATGATTTCCATAGTTTTATAAAGCATGTGTTGAGAAAATATGAAATGATTATGGTTTCCATAGTTTGAAAGAATTTATGTAGTTTCCATATTAAATGAAATGTTTATGAACATATATATATATATATATATATATATATATATATATATATATATATATATATATATATATATATATATATATATATATATATATATATATATATGTTTATATGAATATATGAAAATGTTCGAATCCATGGATTTATCCTATGTTACAGATAAAAGGAGTTTAAGAAAATGAAGTAAGTACTTTCGCGTACATATTTGGGAAGGGATAAGTTTTGTTTATAGAGAGGAAGAGTGATGCATATTGCCGGTATGTAACGCTACGAAAATATCATATAATTGTTTTAGCATGTTTAGGGTATTTTGTAGGCATAATTTGAATTTTTCGTAATTTAAATATGAAACATGGAAATTGAGAAACCCGAAAATGTTACAAGACACAAGGACAAATTTGTAATTTATCAAAATGGGACATAGAAGTCATAAGATAAGAAGACTATGGGTTAAAATGGAAGTAACATAATTTGATTTGTAAATAAGGAGAGTTGAGGACCTAAGTGCAAATAAAAGAAAAATTAGATATAAAAAGGGGTGAGATCAAATTGGTCTCTCATTTTTTGGAGACACAAACCGTGAAGAGGAAGAGAGGAGAAGAGAAGAGGAAGAGAGGAGAAAAGAAGAAGGAGAAGAAGAAGAAAAGGCCAAGAAAGGTAAGGAACTTTGTATGATTTTGTATGGAAGCTACTTGGGTATGGATTGCTAGGGTTTTCTATGGATGATAGGTTGTTCCATTTCTAGGGTTTAGTTAGGAATTTATCCTAACCCTAGATTTTTTGGAAGTTGGTTTTAAAAACCCTAGTGTGTATCAAATGAATATGGAATCCTTCCTATTTCTATGGTTTTGTAAAGATTTGTGAACTTTGGTGTGAATCCTTGGATTCTTTGGCTAGGGTTTGGTTTAAGAAATTCTAAACCACCATTATAAGTGTTTGTGGAGTTGTTTTGGAGGGATTCCATGTTGGTTTTTTGATGTAAGTTGGAATAGAAGAGATTTATGGAAGAAAAGTGAATGAAAAAGGGTGAATCTGCCATTTAAGGCGAGGAATCGCGACTTCGATGCGGTATCGAAGCGAGGGGTGGTACGGTACCATATGTAGAGGCAAATGGAGTGCGGTACCATCGAAGTGGTACGTACCACTCACTAGAACAAAAGTGGTACGGTGTGCAGACAAAGTGTTACTAGTACCAGCTTCCAGAACATGATTGAATCATCGGGTACCAATCTAAGTGGTGTGCCCAGTACTTTATGCCAAGCTGACCACGATTTTTGTATTCGTGCATTGTTAAGCTCGAATTTGCATACCGAGGGAATAGGAACCCTAATAAATGAATAACGAGGATTCAAATAAGAATGTAACTAAGTGAAAAATGTATCGTACCTTACCGCCGAGGCTGAGCTTCGATGGTGGAAAACGTAATGCCCTTATTATAAGATAGTAAGTTATTGAACACATATAATTGTAGGAATGCTTAAGACCAGATATTGAATGACATGACACTTCTGTTACGTGGGCAGGTACGTATAGTACTCTGGTACTTCTGATAAGTGCTTCGGCACTCCACACTGGTCTTCTAACCTTTGTTACGTGGGCGGGCATGTATAGTGCTACGTCACTTGTCGGTCTTGACGGCTCCTGCTGGTGCTCACGACCTCTGGTATTCGTGGGTGACACGTATAGTACTCGGTACTTCTAATCGTTGCCGGCACTCCTGGTAGTGCTCTGACCGGTTCTATTAAGTGGCGAGACCGTCTCGGTGATGCCCGGCACTCACAGCGTGCTCACGACACCTTAGTATTTGTATGCCGTACCGCCCGGATACTTATTGTCTTTATGTCACTGCCATTTCTTAATGCGAATTACAGGTAATCCAGCGGTTATATGATAAGAATGCGAATAGCGAATAAGAGTAAAGAAATGTACATCGTTACGATTACGAATGTACCTCTGGTACCTATGTATAAGTATAGGATTCGTAGTACCTCACAGTACTTACAGTACATCTTATATGTCACCGCCTACTAGCGGGTGTGCGTGTATAGAAATCTGACCGTTACTTCTAACGACTAGAAATTCCTGTGAAGCGAAGCCGTGTTGCTTACTGAAAACTCGTATAAATTTTTTTTCCTTTTCTCAACTTATGATTTGGTAAAATCTCGGTAGCATATTAGCTACATGAAGGACATATTCCAAATCCTGTAGACATAATTCACACTTTTCCAAATATGGTAACCAACAACGTTCTTTCAAACGAGCCTCAGGCTCAACACATTTTCACAAAGCTACACTATGTACATACATATACTTTATACTGAACTATACAAATTCAAAGTATTTCCTTACAAAAGATTGTTAACACAGCACTAATACAAAAAGTCGGGAGAATCTGTGATGCTCAGCGTCGACATGCTGTGCACGGAGAAATAGTTTTTAAAGCGACAAAATAATGAGCTAGCGAGCTCCAATGAGTGTCTTTATAACATGTTTGCTTTTACTACGAAAATATCTCAAAAGCTATGGAACTCTCTTTTCAGACATTTTCGGAAACTGCTTGTATTTGCTTTGCTTTGCTTTAAAAGTTTCTAAAACTTTTCATAACTTCTTGCTTGCTTTAAAAGTTTGTAAAACTTTTCATAAACCTCTTGCTTGCTTTAAAAGTTTATAAAACTTTTCATAAACCTCTTTCTTTCTTTAAAAGTTTATAAATTTTTTCATAAACCTCTTGCTTTCTTTAAAAGTTTATAAAACTTTTCATAAACCTCTTGCTTGCTTTAAAAGTTTATAAAACTTTTCATAAACACGGGAGCCTGGGCTCGACCGTGCCGGTGTTGCTTGCTTACCAGTGGTTGATTTTCAAAATTGTATGAAAAATGCTTATAAATCAAGATCAACCACTGGAGGCCTTTCTTGCTCATTGTATCCTAGTAAACACGGGAGCATGGGCTTCTCTGATGTCGATTGGGACACAGGTCGCGTCACTAGGTGGAAGGGCCTTGGCTCACTGCACCTTTTATGGTAAATATGGTGGAATGACCTTGGTCTACGTCACCATAATCTAGCTAGCGCGCTAACCCTATATACTCCAGTACGTGCCACGGTCTCCTTTAAATGTCATGATGCATGAACTAAGTTTGCCGACCAAGCAAATCTAAAATGCATGAAATGATGTCCCACAACACCACCGCACATACGAATACCTCGACGGTATGCTTGCTTAAAACTAGGGATTTTTCGTTCGTTTGTTTTATAAAATATACTTTTTTGTTTGCTTGCTTGCTTGCTCGCTTGCTCTTTGAAATGGATTCTTCGAAACCATTGCTTGCCTTGCTTTTAAAAGTATGGTTGAATACATGAAAACCATTACTTGTTTGCTTTTCGCCTGGTTTTAAATCAAAACCATTGTTTGCTTACTTTAAAACTCATTGCTTGCTTTAAAATATGGTTTACAATCAAAAAACCATTAAATACCAACGTCAGCGATTTATAATAATACACTAGTATTTGAAAAATAAGTTTAGAACAACTGCCTTTATAACTCTGAAACTTGAGCTCAACTCCTGACTTGCGCCTTTGGCACACCTCTGTATTTCCGAATTCACGACAAAACATTAATCACCTGCGTAATCGCATAAACTTAATGTACTTCATAGGCAAGTCACTTTTAGTAACTAGCACTTATTCACACTTAATGAATATTCGCTTCGCTGAGGCGGCGAGGTACGGTGCGTTTTTATTGAGTTTCATTCTTCTTTGAACCTCTCTTAATAGTTTATTAAGGTTTTCATACTAATGGTGTATGAATTTGGGCTTAACTATGCGAAATTACAAAAATCTGGGCTCTTGAAAGCTGTGGTACCAGTACCACTATGTTTGGTACCGGTTCCAAACACATTCTGTAAGTTGGTACTGGTTCCACATGTCTTGAATGCTAGGTACCCAGAATGGGTTACGTTAAAATTAGGTACCACCTGATTTAATTATCAGTGCCGCCTTGCGGTTTGCCTAGAAATGTTGATTTTGCCTTTTTAGTACCGCTTTCTTCATACAACTTCTTTATTCCATAATGCCTCAAGAACCAACATGGAATTCACCCAAACTACCATGACACTTGTATTGGTGGTTTGGAGCTTCTTATAGCAAACCACAGGTAAAAAATTCAGAATTCATACCAAGGTCCACCAATCCATACAAAACCATAGAAATAGAAAGAATTCCTTGTTTATCTCATACCAATTAAGGTTTTGCCCACACAATTTCAGCAAATCTAGGGTTAGGATGGTCTCCTAACTGGACCCTAGAAAAGGAGGAACTAATCTCCAGGGAAAACCCTAGAATTCATACAAAAAACATACCTGAAATTCTTCCCCTTCTTCTCCTCCTCCTTTTTCTTCCTCTTCTTCCTCTTCTTCCTCTTCTTCCTCTTCTTTTCTCTCTTCTTCTCTTCTCCATGATTTGCCCTAGCAAAAAATGAGACCAAATGAGACATTTGTTTGTCTCATCTCCCTTTTATACTCTCCTTTTTGCCTTAATTACAAATAGGTCCTCAATCACTTTAATATTTGAAATCAACTTTTGTTATTTCTACTTTAGCCCATCATCTTCTCATCTTATGTCCTTTATGTCCCACATTTTGACCAATTCTGACTTTACCTTGTTCTAATGCAAATTAGGGTTTTAATCAATTTATGATTTCACAATTTCGTCCTTAATAACAACTCTCAAAATACTACAATGACACTTGGTGCACATATGCGCCCCTACGGTTACACGTACCGTACACCCTCTCAAGACGGGGCGTTACATATATGTCTGCTAAATAACTATAAGTATAAGCCTTGTACCTCCTACGGGAGATTTGAACAAGCATAAATTTGTTATAAGTACAAGTATGTATCCTACGGGAAAACGGAACAAGTATAAGTTGCTACAAGTACACGTAGGCGTATAAGCTTATTATATAAATTCATAAAAATTTTGATATATGTTACCATTATTTGCTTACTATAAATGTTTATATGCATAAACATATGTTTCCCACTAAGCGTAAAGCTTAGCACAGGTTTTCAATCCGTGTAGGCACAGAGAAGGACATCCGCGATCTTCCGCATACAGTTGGGCTAGCACATTAGTAGGGGTTCATCACAGTAGGTTCCATGCTCTGATTTGTAAATGTAAATGTACAATTTTTGTATATGTAAATGGGACTCAGGACTATATGTATATGACATGGCACCACTAAATTGGTAGTTTTATTTTGTATTTTTTTGTATCTGATATGTTGATACCAATTATAAGACTTGGACACACGATATGCGAAAAGCAGTAAGAGTCCCAGTTCGGTCTCTCCTTTCTCGGGCGTGACACCATGCTGCGTGAAAATCTGAAAAAGGTTACCAATGCATAATGTGATTTATTCCATAGTGCAATAGTATTTAAAAGAAAGGCATGATTTATCAGAGGTTCCTTTTTGGGCCATCGGTGATCGTAAGATTGTTTCCTCGTAGGTTCTTTCATGGGCCAACGGTGGTTAATGGTAGGCGGATTCCATTGGATATGACGAATTCAAAAAGGAAAAGAAAGTAAAGTAAATGTTTATTAAAATGATATGTTTATATAATTGTTTTACACATTGTATTTGAACTATATGGAAAAGAAAGTAAAGTAAATGTTTATTGAAATGAGATGTTTATACAATTGTTTTACACATTGTATTTAAACTATATCTGGAAACATTATTTTCCTATGAATTGTACTCTCACTGAGCTCCTTTAGCTCACCGCACTCCAATGTTTTATAAAATGTTTTTAAAGGGGCGAGGGTGTGACGATTCGAGCATCCTCAGTGGTGAGCACTCACTACTCAACTGACCACTTATTGAAATATATAGTTTGTTGTAAATAACTACTTGTGCACTTTTATTTTGTGATATATATATATATATATATGTTTTTTAAGGGAATGAACTGCGAGCTCGATCCTCACTATTTGATAAATGGCGACGATTGATTAATCCCGATGAGCCAATGGTTATATAAAAAAAAAAATTGTTTATATACCTATAGTGTTCAGAAAACGATTTTTAAAGTTTGATTTGAAATTGTTGTGGTGGACTTGATGTCTCATTGTTGGATGTGGAGTAAATTAAATTGTTTTATTACAGGTGTTGTAAATTAGGAGATGTTCGAAAAACAGAGGAAACTCTGCTTGATTTTTTACAAAATGTTTAATTGTATAAAAAGGGTTTAATGTTTAAAAGAAAAGAAAAAAAAAATCACCCACCATGTTTAATATGGTTTTAATGGAAAACATAACTGTATAAATGGGTTCGCTCTACGGATTCACTTTTGAAAAGGGTTACAAGAAATGTTTTTCTCCAATCCGGTAGGAGTGTGGGGAGGTCCTCGGGTTAGGAAAATCAGACTGATCCTGTTTTATGATATGTTTAGGGTATAATAAAAGTCAAATTTATATTTTTCGAAAATTTAAGTGCTAAGTGTGAAAAATGGTAAACTGGTAATTAGCCAATTAAGGACTTAAATGACATAAAATAAGAAGATTATATGCTATTGTTGGAATTTTGATAAGTTTGAACTTCTAAATTAGGTTAAAGAGGAGATAAATATTAAAGACAAAACGAGCTAAATCCCATAAGAGAACAAGTTGTCTTCTTGGAAGGGAAAAATTTCCCCATTTGCTTGGCTTTGAGCTAGGCAGTGTTGGAAATGTCACAATATATCGCTGATATATTGTCGACATTTCGGTTGTCGAGCCTTCTCGACACGATATCAGCATAAGAAAGTCGAATTAAGGTAAAATCGACGATATATCTATAAATAACCGATATATTGGACACAATATCGGATACAAAACAGCGTGTGTAGCAAACACGCTTGCCAATGCCGATTTTTTAATTTTTGACCAATATATCGGTAGATATCATCGATATATTGGTGAAAAATCGGTCATGATTTGACGGCCAAAATTGTTGGACACGTGAAAGGCTGAGATTTCGTCTCAAAATTCAAAACCTCATGGCTACCTACCGTTGGCGAACTGAGGTTCTGTCAGTGTTGATCAAGCGGCCAGAATTTCAATCCTTTGATTCCAACGGCTAGAATTTTTATCTAACGGTGGTTTGAATGTTTGTTTGAGTCTGCGTGAGTGATTTATAATGGCTGAATCAGAGATCTAATATTAGATTTGATCCGTCAAATCAACGGCGGAATTCATTTTAAAGGGTTTTGACCAAAAGCAGTTAGTTGGACTCACGAAATCTATAAATGGCCTAAAATCACTAGTTTCATATCAAACTCACATTCATTTTCTCTCTCAAACAATTGTGATTTATTGCACATCTTGAAATAATATTTTTGTCAATTTTTGGTGTTCAAGCCTTCCATTCAATACACAATTTGTGCAACTTAAGGTATGTTTCCATGTTAATTATTACTTTTTTTTTACATTTGTGCAATTTAGTAATTAATTTAAGTTTATATTTAGACTAAGATTGTTTATATTTAGATTAAGATTTAAGCTTAGTTTATATTTATATTAAGATTTAATTTAAGTCTATATTTAGATTAAGATTATGAATATGAAATATAAACATATATTATGTATATTTTATGTTAATTAATGTAAAAACATATTTTCTTTAACTTATGATAATTAATGCAACTTTATATTTAGATTGAGATTATAAATATGAAATAAGAAAATTTGTTAATTAATGTATAAAATATGAACATATATTATATATATTTAGATATTTAATATAACTTTAAACTTAGATTATGATTATAAATATGAAATATAATAAATTGTTAATTAATGTATAAACAAATTTTCTTTAACTTATGATAATTAATGCAACTTTATATTTAGATTGAGATTATGAATATGAAATATAAAAATTTGTTAATTAATGTATGAAATATGAACTTATATTATGTATATTTATATATTTAATATAACTTTAGACTTAGATGAAATATAATAAATTGTTAATTAATGTAAAAACACATTTTCTTTAACTTATGATAATTAATGCAACTTTATATTTAGATTGAGATCATGAATGAAATAGAAAATTTATTTAATTAATGTATGAAATATGAACATATATTATGTATATTTAGATATTTAATATAACTTTAGGCTTAGATTACGATTATGAATATTAAATATATTAAATTGTTAATTAATGTAAAAACACATTATCTTTAACTTATAGTAATTAATGCAACTTTATATTTAGATTGAGATTACGAATATGAAATATAAAAATTTGTTAATTAATGTATGAAATATGAACAATATTATGTATATTTATATATTTAATATAACTTTAGACTTAGATTACGATTATGAATATGAAATATATTAAATTGTTAATTAATGTAAAAACATATTTTCTTTAACTTATGATAATTAATGGAACTTTATATTTAGATTGAGATTATGAATATGAAATATAAAAATTTGTTAATTAATGTATGAAATATGAACATAAATTATGTATATTTAGATATTTAATATAACTTTAGACTTAGATTACGATTATGAATATGAAATATAATAAATTGTTAATTAATGTAATATGAATTGATGCAACTTTATATTTAGATTGAGATTATGAATATGAATTGATTACAATTATTGAAGTTTATAGGATGGATAGTGGAAGTGAAAGCAATACTTGAAATAGTGATCTTGCTTGGAAATATTGTATACCTATTGAATGGAACATAAATGAAATCATATGCAATTTTTGTGGTATAGTGATTAAAAGTTGCGGAATTACTCGATTTAAATTTCATTTATCACATACAAATCCCTACTCAAATAGCAAGAAGTGTCCTAAAGTGCCTCTCAAAGTGAAAAAAGAAATGAGATAGCTTTTGGTTGAAAGGAATAAAGCCAAAGCGAAGAAAACTGCAAATATTAAAGAAATTCGAGCTGAACTGCGAGACACAGTGGGTGGTAGCCATAGACATCTCTTTGATGATGGTGATGACGATGATGAGGAAAATAAGGAGGAAGAGGATGATGTCTATATGTATCCGGTTGACATGAACCTTGACGAGCGAGCTGACTATCGAGCAGCTTATCGTGCATCCAAAGCTAGTGAATAAAATTGACAACAAGAAGAATGGTTTATGAGATGCAAAAGAAAAATTGGTAAATATTTTAACTTAAATTCATTATTATAGTATAAACAGATTTATAAACATTTCTAATATATATAATTGCAATAGGTAAGCCTTCACAATCACATCCAACTGATCTAGTAAGGCATATGCAAAGATCTCAAAGTGTGAGACAATCATATCCATCACCACCTCTTGCTCCATCATTATACAAATATTCGGCAACAAGACAAAAGAGTATTAAAAATATTTTTAAAGGAGGTGCAATCAAAGCGATGGGTGTCGATAAATTCTTCATATGTAGAGCATTGCGCCTCACGAAGACTCTCACCACTTCACAAACATGATTGTTGGTGCCTGCAATAGTTGGTATGTAATCGTTTTCAATTTCTAATAACATTATTATCTTACATTATAGTTGCAAACCATATAATTATTTGCTTTAACTTGTAGGCATGGGAATAGAGCCACCATCTCCATATGAAATCAAAAACAAATATTTGGATATGGAGTATAAAGACATGAAAGATTATGTGAATCTCCAAAGGGGAAAAAAAAGACCTATAGGTGCACAATTATGTGTGACGGATGGACTGGTCCCACGAAATTAAGCATCATTAATTTTATGGTATATTGTAAAGGAAACACAATTTTTCTTAAGTCTGTTGATGTAAGACCCGAGAAATTCCAATTTCTGGAAAAAGGGCAAAATCGTAATTTCGGTTACAAAATTGTAATTTCGGTTAAAAATACAAAATTTATTCTATGGATCTCGGATTATGAAACGAATTTCACCGTTGGAATCGTCTCGCGAAATCTAGCTAGCACGTTGAATTTCGTCGAATTCCGAGACATTCGGAACTTACACGTTTTTCGAGGCATCGTGGTTCAATTGCCGTAAAACCATTTTCGATGCGACAAAAGTCACATATAACACGTACTCATGTGCCATGAGTGGTATGAGTATAAAAATGATGTAAATGGATGGCCGAGATAGAGCCGAATGTCAAAACTGGGAAAAGAAGGATAAAATGGTCATTTTTTGAAATGTTTAAGTTAGAAAAAGACAAAACACAAATAGTGTTTGTCTCCTTCATTCAAAAAGCAAAACAAAATGTGAAGTGAATGGAGAAAAGATACAGAAGCAAAAAATGGAGGTTTTTTAGAGAGAGAGAGTGAAGCTTCTCTCTGGGTGTCGAGCGTCAAATAGTACGCGGTCTTGGAGACCCGAAGGAAAATTTGCTCTACGACGGAGAGGGCTTCGCGTAGATGCCGGTTGAGGTTTGGCAAACTCAGAGGTAGGGGTTTCTCCCTACTTGGGTTTTCGCAGCTTTATTTAAATCTTTCTGATGTTTCGATTGGTTTGAGGCTTTAAATGGCCGTTTGATCGGTCCCAAAACTTGGGACCAAATTGTTTGAATTTATTAAAACCAATTTGTGCAGTCCGTAATTCGTAAGGGGCTGATTTGGGTCATTGGTTGTGCAATTGTGAAATAAATCATGTATTGATTGGAATGAGGCCGGAAATGGCCGTGAAACCCGGGTTCACTAAGTGAGCAATTTCGGGAATAGTAACTTATGGCTCTACTATTCTCGAGAATAGTGTCTACAAAATAATTTTTGTGAATTAATGTGTTTGGTCGAGTAATTCAAGTGAATTGCTTGTTCGATCATTAGCTCATGTGAGCTTAATTTTACGTGATGAAATGAGAAATTATATAACATGATTGTAGTGACGAATTTTTATGAATATATGCATAAGAGGATCGTGAATGGAATCACATCATGCATCTATATGTACTGGGACATCCTAGACGGTGAGTATGGAGTGCATGAGATGAGTCTAGAGAAAATGGCTCTGAGGGTCAGTCTAAAAAATACATTGGATCGAGGGTAGTCTATACTAAAATATCAATCGCTTCGAGACGCCAATTGATATACATCGGAGGGCAGTCCATATAATATCAATCGGGTCGGAGGCGACTCAAACTGATATATATAAGAATGGAGGGTTGTCCACTAATAAATAAATATAATAATTCCTTATACAAGGCTTAAAGAGAAAAGAGGGAGTTTGAGGACTCGTACTAGATGATCAGGGCTAGATATTCAAGTAGGTGGGATCATGCATCGGTTTGAATGCATGTTTATTTTGGAACATTGCATCGTGACTTATAGGGGGTGTGAGAGAGCCTACTTAGGGTGATTCCACTTAACAGCATTAGCTCACTCCTCACGAGGATACTATTTTACAAGTATGGAGGTGCGAGGGACTACCGTCCCAGTAGGACCCAGGTTTGTAAGAAAGCCGATTGTGGCTTTGGGTTATGTAAGTATTATAATGTATTAGAATTGTTTTAATTTAATATGTTGTATAAGAGTAAAATCTGAACTCGAACTATGGGTTGATAGTCGGATATATATACATTGTTACATTATCGTTTATGTCAAGTGGCCGCTTTAATCATAGAGATCAAGTATTGACTGCTTGGGATGTGGTTTTATGATTTTGTATTTGGGTAGAGCTCCTCGCATAAAGGAGATTCGCCTCGACATGGAAAAATGTCCGTCGCCCGACATCTACGGCAGTATTCCGCGCCGACGGTAATCACCTGACACTCTGTCGCAAGCCATGTACCGCATCGAGCTTAGTATAAGAATACATAGGAGCTGGTTGGGTATCCACTACCACTTGGGTGGTTTGATGCAGAAATATATGTGTTGTTGGAAACCTAGAGATTGAGGATCTGGGCTTCAGCTATAGTTTATAAGAACATCACTACTAGATGTGGCTCACATGTTGAGTTTAGGTATGAGATTACCTGCAAAATCACGAGATGTAACCAGGATATCGGTATTGTGTAACACTTTAAATATACCCTAGTAGTTTTCTTGACTTGTTTAGGTATTTTAAGTTTAATTTGAATGTTTCGTGGAGTTAAAATGTAAATATGAAACGAGACTCAAAGACAAACTGCTGACAAAATTGCACTATCTAAAAAGGGCCTAAAAGACATGGATTAAGAAGATTGAGGCCAAAATGAAATAAAGGGAAGTTGAAATACAAATACAAGAGATGGAGGACTAAGATGCACTAATGGAACTTAATCCTAAAATGGGTTTCTCGAGGCCAAATAAGGCTTAAGAAAATCTGGATTTATGATCAAATTTGGTCTCAAATCGAGAGAAACCTACAGAGAAGAAAAAGTATGAGAAGAAGAGGAAGAGGGAAGAGAAGAAGAGAAGAGTAGCCAAGGCTGAAGGCATGGAACTTGATTTTTGGTATGGAAACTCACCTTGATTATGAATTTATGAGATTTGGCATGATCTTTGGGTTGTATGGATGATTAATCTGCTCAAACCTAGGGTTTCATGCAGTGTTTCAATTTAATCCCAAAATTATGGGAAAGTATGTGGTAAAACCTAAATAGTATAAGGAGACTGCGAAATCCTCTTTGAGGATGGATTCATGTTAAATTGTAAGTAATTGAGTTAGGGTTTAGAACAAACCTGGTTTGTGTATGGGCTATAACCTAATATTAGAATGGTTTTCAAGGATTCATGAAAGAATTTGGAAGAAAGATATCCATTGAAAGATGATTTGAGTATAATTGAGATACAAGATGAATTTGAAATGACTTTATGTATATGAATATAGATTTGGTTTGGGATGGAAAAGGCATGAAAATGAGAAAATATACATTCGGCACTTTTCGAGACTCAGATCGTATACTTTGAATCAGATTGCATAATTTCTGGTTCTGGCTACTAAGAAAGTGTACTAAGATAATGCTAGGTGTACGGTGACACCCGAGGCTCGTCTCCTAGTTTCGACCAGTTTTTGTATTTTGGCCATAACTTTCTCATTTTTTATCCGATTTGAGTGATTCAAATGGCTAATTAAAATAGACTTCAAGGAGAACTAAACATAAAGAAATAGGGATCGTCAAATTCTGACTCTAAGTGGTCGAAAAATCTACTCAAAGTGAGGTTATGTGCAAGCCAATTCCAGCATCAGTTTTGATCATAGAGTAGTCCGAATTGTTTTGAACGCAACTTGAGTTCCTGTGTCTGATTCGTGATTCAATCGAGATGAACCCTTAGAACCTTAGATTTAAAGTATAAGCATAGCAATTAGTTTCTAAATATGGAGAGATAAGGCACTGGAAAATAAATATTTCCAAATTGTCTCGTAAAATTCCAGAACTGACTAGTTGGTACATGAAAATGCTGGCACTTGAGTTTGAATGGATCCGATTGGAATGATTCCAATTTCTACAAAATAGATTCATGTGAGGGACTAGAATACATGAATGAAGTGTGAATACATAGGCATTATACTATAAGTATATGAAATTCATAATAGTAACATGAAAATATAGGAAAATGCAAAATGCATAGCCGTGTTCAAGGAAATATAACCGATATGGAATATGAAAACAAATCGGCACGTGATCATGAACGTGAAATACCATCCCATTATAAACACATAATGGCTAGAATGCCTATTATAAGATAGGTGTTACTGAACTCGAAGGCACTGTAAAACTAATAAGACTGGGGCTTATTAAATGATATAACACTGGTCTCTCGATTAGTACTTTTAAGATTCTCGACATAGGTGCTCAGACTTGATTAGTACTTCCAGATTCCGATTAGTGCTTCTGACTCCCCCGACAGTACTTCCAGATTCTCGATTAGTGCCTTGCACTCATGATTAGTATCGTACTCCTAATTAGTGCTCCGGCATTCCCCGACAGACGCAGATTCTCGTTGCTACATGCACTCTGGGTCCCGATTGAAGCACGCACTGCTGTGAATGTATAGCATCTCCGCATTAATCGTGTCGTCCTACTCATTCCGTATTACTGGTCTAGGCCACATTTATATGATAAGATCAATAAAGAATAAAGAGTAAAGATATGGAATGTATCTTGTATCTGCTCAGAGTACCTATAGGTAATTCCCCAGATCCTGACAGTTCAGAGTAATCACGTACTCCCGCATCCGATCAAGTCCCGTGAGTACCTGGCGGTACCTTTGCATCCGACATTTTGCAGTACCTACGGTACTCTTGTATCCGAATAAGCCCTTCGATTAAGTCCGTCGTTTAAGTTCCGAGTACTCACGTAATTCGACCGATTAAGTTCTAGTACGGATGCGTACTTCGTGACCGACAAGTCCCGTGAGCACGGCGTACTCAGACTGATTAGGTTTTGTACTCTACGGTACTCCGTGATCCGGCCGTTATGTTTCCGGTTAAGTCCTCGCTTGCTTAAGTTCGTGAGTACTCACGTACTCCTCGACCGATTAAGTCTTAGTACCGGCGCTTACTCCCCGGGACCAATAAGTCCCGTATACTCTACGTACTTTATTCGATTGTCTCAGAGTACCTACGTACTCCCGTGACCGGGTCAAGCTCTGCTTCGATTAAGTCCCGTCGCTTAAGTCTGGGAGTACCTACTGCATCTCGGGATCCGATTGTCCCAGTAATTTACGAGCACTCGCATTTCATCAAGCTCCAGTACCCAGGGCACCCAGATCCGACAAACTCCAGAAGACTCCACGGTACTTCCGTGATAATGAACCTGTGCAGTACGGCGGGTACTTTGTATACTAATCACCAGACCTCCTGGCTGGAGTCCCACGAACATAAGTCTCCACAGGCATAAGTCCCGAATGAGAATAAGCCCAGGAATTTCCTGTACGGAGTCCCAATGATAATGTTTCTGTTATAAGTATAAGTCCTGAATGAGAATAAGCTCAGAATTCCTCACTTCGGAGTCCCGAATGGTAATAAGCCTGTTATAAGTATAAGTCCTCAGATAAAAAACAAACTCCGAATTCCTACGAGAGTCCCGAACGAATACACGTCCATATAAGTATAAGTTCCGATAAGAAGAAACTCAGAATTCCCACGAGATCCGACAAGTATAAGTCCAAAGAGTACCTACGTACTCCTGTGCATTGGTAAACAAGCATAAGTCCAAAGAGGTACTAAGAGTACTTTCGACTAAAATAAGCATATGTGACCGTTATGATCCCAGATCACGGCTGACTAAATGTCCATACCTCGATATGTATCTGTATGTCTGATTTTGTCTACTTATCGTGGGATTTACGGTACCTTCGCATAAGAATAAGATCCAAATACAAGAATCAATCTGGTGTAATACCAAAGATAAGTCTATAAGAATTATAAGTCTGCAGAATACCAGTGATAAGTTTAGTAAAAACAAGCATAAGTTCCACATGTATAAGATCCTCAAATACATGTATAAGTTCGAATAATGATAAGATCCAAAATAAGTGATAAGTCCGCTATGGCACCCCTGTAAGCATAAGATCGTAATGATAAGTGAAGGTCCGACAAGCATAAGTCCGTGAGGTTTCTGCGTAATTGTATGTCTACTATGTAAATGTCAATATCTGATACCTGTTTAACGTTATCCATCGTATTTATGTTCTCAGATAAGAATGCTCCCTACTAAGCAGTGTTTAGTACTTCCAGCTCTTTAATCCGTAGGTACATGAGAAGATGCTTTTTCGCAAACATCCGCATACAGCTTCGGGCTAACATACTTGTAAGGGTTCACTGCGTACGAGGTTCCGTGCCTCGATTCAAATGTAAAAGCACACTTTTGTAATTGTAAACGTGGACTCAGCTTATATGTGTATAATTTTGATGGACACCACTCCTATGGTAGCTCCTCTCTTGATATGCATATGATTTTGATTATGTTATAAGATGTGGGCCATACCTACAAAAAAATTACCATTTAAAAAAATCGTAGAAACCAGCCTCGAGTCTCAGACTCGACCCCGCTCGGATTCCGCCAATCGGGTCGGACTGGATTCGGGCGTGACAAGATGCATGTGTTTGATGTGTTTTGTGTGATTTGATAATGGAAAGCAAAGGGAAAATATCTTACAATATGGTCGATGTGTGATCATGCATTGTGTATGGTTTGTGTGCTTATGATTGTGCACTAGGAAAACTGGGCGATGTGTTGGAAAGTTTTTAGAAGTTTTTGCGCTTGTGAAAATTGGAACTAAGAGGAGAAATAAAATAAATTTTGGAATAAATCTGCCTGGTTTAATGGATGATAAACTAAAATTTTAATAATTTTAAGGTTGAATAATTAGGTTTCGTGTTGGATCAAGAGGTTTGAGGAGATTTGTGACAAAATGTCCAAATGAAAAAAAAATGAGGTGAAGAATATAATTTTCAAAAGATTTTATACAGAAATCAAGAAAATAAATTTTATGTTTTTGGGTGTAATCGAGAATGAAAAAACATGATATGTTGGATGTTTCCACAGTCGAAGGAATGGAAATACGAATTTTTTTTAAAAATATTTAATTAAATAAAATAAAATTCAAATAATATTAGATAAAATTTTCTAAAATAAAATTTTCAAAATGAAATTTTTGTTGATAAAAATGTTCTAAATGTATATTCGATTGCCTCAGACACTGTAAATGCAAGGACAATGTGTATATAATCGATTTATGTATGAATAGTGTCCTGGTCAGGTTTACGCCTTGTAGACATCGGGGGATTGGTAATTCAATTCGCCATTGAACTCAGATGGGATGGCTAGTCGAGGACTTGCGGACGTAGAGGCGCCCAAGAGGTACCGGGTCAGCACCACCAAGACTGGCAACAGTTCTTTGTCGAGGCTATAGAATATGCTACGTTATCGTGACAGGCTATGGAAGTGATTGTAGCCGTGAGGTCTTAGTAACTCTGTATTTAGGCGATCATCCTCCGACATTCACAGGGGAGGAGGATCCATGGGTGGCGTACTCATTGGTTCATATGCATTGAAGAATGTGTTGTAGGCTGCGGAGATTACTCTAACACTACTAGATTAGACTAGCCGGTTCAAATAGAGTGAGGCCAAAATGGTGGAAAAAGGGCAAGGACTCTTAGAACCTTTAGAGGAGCCTTTGTATGTGAGTTCTCCCTCAGGAATTAGGGTGAGAATAAGGATGATATGCTGAGGTCGCGAGTCGAGATCCTGAGGACACTACTCACAAAGTGGACCCCGAGGATCATGACATGTCGTAGAGTTCGATGTCATCCCTGATGGATCGCTAATACTCAAGGTGGTCAAGTATCGATCGCGGAGCGTAGGAGGGTTACTCGCCATACGCAGTGGATTTACTGTGTGGTATTTCAGGGGACAAGCATGCCATTCTTTACTTTAGATGATACGAGTCCACAGTGTCGTGGGATAGCTTAACGTTGATAGCTAGTCTTATTCTAGAGGACGAGGAGAGACCAGACTTAGATCTACCCCAGCAATTTGAGATGTGGATGTTTCTTTCCGCATGAGCTACCGACTACTCCACAAGAGGGTCGTGAGACTTCGACGAGTTACACTCGGGCATCACTCCATCTCTATGACTTCGCATAGGATGGCACCACTTGAGCTGGCAGTGAACTCGCAGTCCAAACATGGTGAGCCTATTGGACAAGGTTTACTGCACTTGTTAATTTCACTACGGGCGCCCGCCTATTTGCGAAGAAGAAGGCAAGACCTTCGACCGTGCATCGACTACAAGCAATCAATGTGGTTACGATCAAGAATCTGTGATCATTATCGAGGATTGACGGGATTTATTTGATCATTGAGGAGCAGTTCATTCCAAGATAGACCTTCGCACTAGTTACCATCACCGAGGGTTGGTGAGATGATATCCTTGCAAGACAGCCAGGACGCTGCTATAAGTACTCGGAGCGATCGTGATGCCTTTTGATTGATTTAATCGCGCCTGAGGCGTATCTGGCGGACTCTACATAGGCGTTCAACTTATCTAGATCACTTGTCGAGTTCCCGTGGGTGATATCCTGATCTACTCCCAAACAGAGGGAGCACGAAAGTATCACTTGAGGATTGTTTTACAAATTGTTAAGAGACTCATCAGTTAGACGCCAAGTTCAAGATGCAAGCTTCTGCCATCGAGGTGAGATTTTCGGGATAATGCAGGTTAGCACTTGGCGCCACGATCAGAGGAAGGCTGGAGGTGGATGAGTCGAGGAGACCAAATGTCAATCTTCGGTGATACGATTTCTCGACGGTCGGGTATTACAAGAGATCTCGAATGGGCCAAGTTGTCCATTCCTGTGTGGATTGTAGGATTCGCCTACGGGACATGGATCATGGTTGGACGCCTTGACTCATAGAGAGATTGAGGATGCTCTGAGCACTGGATGCGTGCTGGTAGTAAAGAGGGAGGATCGGCCTTCTTCTAGTTCGGGGATGAGGCGTAAGACTTCGCTTCACACGCAGCTCTGGTGACCAAATCCGTGATCGCGTGAGACGGACGCCCCGCAGATGTGGATCCCAGACTTTGTGACAGCATGCCCAAAGAATGAGAAATGGGTGAGAGATACAGCCATTCCTCCACACCCTAGTACGAGCCGTAGAATCCGCTTCGGGCTTGGAAAAGAGTATAAGCACTTCCAATAACACAGAGGTAAAGCAAGGGGCCAGAGGTGGGTCGGGTTGGGATGACTGTGAGTCAGGCAAATGGCGCAGGACCTTAGGTAGATATATTGGTTAAGTTGATGTCTGATGGCGGATGAGTTGATAGCCATCGGGTTGTTAGTAATCGATCTAATGGGCCATTATACCCATATATACCTACTGATTCGCTTAGAGGTTAAGGCCTTTAGAGGCTGTATGGGATGTTCTCTCCCTAGGATGTAGGGTGAGAGTTGACTGGCAGGGTCGGGATTGTGAGTGAGGGATCTCCAGATTTTGCCTATGGTGACCGGATCGGGGTGTCACAAGATGGGCATTATTACGCTCAGATGCACAATAACATCAGGTTTGTCTGGGGTGTGGGTGCACGGTATTTGCTGGTCCACTACCTTTTGGTGAGTGTGGGTTGAGTTTGTCTTTAGGACTAAGGCCCAATGAAGACTCATAGTCTGGACCCAATAAATGAAGAATAATTAAAGTGGTAATAGTAAAGCATGTAGGGGGCCACATCCCTAAGGTGAGAACTCCTTAAAGTTAGGGTAAGAGACCTGTGAGATATCTCACCCTCAGAATGTATGGGCCCAGAAAAGCAAGAGTTATGTTAATCGAGATGAAATACACGGTCAGGTTATCACGAGGACTTAGAGTCGAGTGATGGAGTCGGAGTGACTCAGATTCACGCCTTGAAATCAGGATTGCGTCGCTGAGCCGGTAAGTGGCTCGTATATGGATGTTGCTATATGACATGGACGAAGTTGACGTCCATTGGATTGTCGCGATTGTACCTTGGCTGGCTATATGGCAAAGTAAGGGTCAGGTAGGGTTATACGTCAGGAGGATTATATATGTGTTGGGGAGGACACGCCATAACATACGCCCCGAGTCTTATGGGTAGAGGAGCACTGTCTTTAGGTGGAATTCCACATAAATAATAGTTAATGTGCAGTATACAAATGGATACCATATGAGGTGCATTGTATGGGAGGCAAGCTATGAGATTATCATAGGATTGGACTCGAGATGGAAGAGAGCCCATCATGTGTCCTCGACTGACTAGATACCCGGAAGGCTATGAGCTTGATGCTACAACGTCTTCTCACGACTCAGAGCCGGCAGAAGAGTTATGCAGATGTACGACGTCGACCCTTAGAGTTCGAGGTTGGGAATCATGTCTTCTTGAAGGTGATGCCTAAGAGGGGAGTGGTCAGGTTCGGGAAGCGTGGGAAGCTATCACGAGGTTTATCACTTTCAAGATACTCGATAGGTACCCAGAGGCGCATCGTCGGCTTTATCACTTGAGCATGCCGTGTCCATGAGGTATTCTCATGTCCGCGTCTGGCATACGATTCAGCCTATGGTAGTGGATTGGGGATGATTGAGTTGACACCTGGCCGGACCTTCGAGGAGGGACAAAGGTGCATTTTGGATAGCTTGATCAGGTTTTACTTAATGCAAATAATCGTGAGGCTATTGAGGGTGCCATGGCACTATGGAGTGGAGGAGTCAACGGAGCGCGAGAACACGATGGACCACCTATCCTCTTGTTTAGGATTTAAGGTATATGGTTTAGTTATTTAATATTTATGACTAAATATATTAATAGATATGTATGTTGCATGCATGGGTTGTTGAGATTGTCCAAAATTCGGACAAAATCTTTAGGAGGAGAATGAAGACCCAGAAATTCCAATCTCGAAAAAATGGCAAATCGAATTTCAAATACAAAATCAGAATTTCGTGTTTTTAAAACCAAAATTTATTCTTCGATCCTACGATGAAACGGATTTCACCGCTGAATCGGCCTCTCACAAAATCCAGCGCACGCCGACCTTCACGACCCCAAGATACTTAATTTATACGCCTTTCAAGGCATTTGTCAAAAAGGTGAAATAAATTATGACGAAAGTCACATATAATGCCATCATTTAAGTATGAGGGAAAAGGAGTAGAGAAATGATGTAAATGGATGGCCGTAGATAGAGCCATCGTCAAAACTGGAAGATGATAAAATGGTCATTTGAAATGTTTAAGAAAAGATAAACACAAATAGTGTTTGTCTCCTTCATTCAAAAAGCAAAACAAAACGTGAAGTGAATGGAGAAAAGATACAAAAGCCAAAAATGGAGTTTTTTTTTAGAGAGAGAGAGTGAAGCTTCTCTCTAGATTATCGAGCGATCCGACCGTCGGCAGTCTTCGGGACAACAAGGAAAGCCGCCGGCGCGGAGAGGTTTCAAGGTGGTACTGATTCGAGGAGTTTTGATAAATCTAGAGGTAGGGGTTTCTCCCTACTTGGGTTTTACACTTTATTGAAGTACTATACAATATTTTGGTTGGTTTGAGGCTTTAAATGGTCGTTTGATCAGTCCCAAAACTTGGGACCGAATTGTTTGAATTTATTAAAACCAATCTAGCAAATTATAATTCGCAGGGGCTGATTTGGGTCATCAATGTGCAATTGTGAAATAAATCATGTATTGATTGAATGGGAGGTCGGAAATGTTTGAAACCTGAGTTCACTAAGTGGGAACTGATGAATCACGGATTTCCGAATAGTAATTTAGGGCTCCCACTATTCTGAGAATAGTGTTCACAAAATAATTTTGTAAAAATGTGTTTGGTCGAGTAACTGGTTTAATTGTTCTTATTGATCATTAAATTTACGCGAAATGCACTTTGATGTGATGAAATGAAATTATATACATGATTGTGTGATTTAGTTTTTTATGAATATATGCACATGTGTTATAGATCGTAATAAATTTCGATATCATGCATTCCATATGCACCTGATACCTTGTGACGGTAGGAGGAGGTGGCTGAGAGATGAGCCCGCAGAAAATGGTTTCGGAGGGCCGCCTAAAATTAATATTGATCGGAGGGTAGTTCCATACTAAAAATATCAATCATTCGAGACTACCCAACTGATACACCTGAGTGGTAGTCCATACACATCAATCGTCCGAGACGCCCAATTGATATATACATACATCGGAGGGTCATCCACTAACAAATAAATATAATTCTCAAGTACAAGGCCGAAGAAAGTGAGGAGTCAGTGAGGACTCGAGTACTAGATGACTACTAGATATCCAAGCAGGACTATGCACGGCTTTAAATGTATGTTTATTTCGGAATAGACGTACTTAGTGGAGTATCACTTAGGTGATTCCACTATTTGAGCATTAGCTCACCTGTTTAGGGATACTATTTAAGGTAATGTGAGCATGCGAGGGACGTCATTCTAGAGATCGAGGTTTGAAGAAAGCCGGATCGTGGCTTTGGGTTATAAGCATTACACATTAACTGTTTTAATTTTAATATATGTTACATAAGAGTAAAATTTGAATCCTTTAACTATATCGATAAATGGATATATATATATACTGTTATGAATATTGGTTTACGCCCATGGCCGCTTTAATCATAGATCACTATATCGGATCGTTTGAGACATGTGTCGGCGAGGTTTGTATCAGCTCCCTCGCATAAAAAGGAGACTCGCCGATTTTCGCTAAAATGTCGGTCGCCTGACATTCCTTGAGTATTCCGGTTGATTTGCAGTCAATCGGACTTCGGCTTCAGGCGTCGCTGTACTGATGCATCGATAATATCAAAGACAAATAAAATATATTTATATCGTTAAAGGACGGATAAAGGAATGACTTATAATGTTAAAATTATAGACAATGGATCAACATTTGCTGGCGCTGGGAATTGTTAATGAATAAAGTACAATTTATATTGACTTATGCAAATATACTGCAATCGACCTTATGCCTGAAGATATTGGTAAATGAGAAAGTGTTTTAATTTGATAAACTAATGCATACAAGATCACCAACTTACTCCGCAATCAAGGGATTACTGGTTACAACAATGAGAAAGGTCTGTGTGAGATAATGCATATTCAGGCAACAAGATTTGTGATAAATTTGTTATCGCTCTAGCAAGTCTTCTAAAAAGAGCTGATTTGAAGAAGATCTTTATTAGTTGATGGAATGTGCTTCTCATGTTTAGTCATGACTGCTGAAGCCAGGTCAAGGACCATGTTTGTTCATCCATATGGGAGAAGGTCTCTAATCTAGTACAATCTATGAGGTACTATATACAATTTCTTGCATTGTTGATTCCTAAATCGCCCCAATTCGATGCCATTTTGTGTGAGTTGATCTATGGGATGGAAGCAAAATTCATATGCACTCAAAGCCAAAGAATGGATCAAAAACTACTCTGCATCGTCGATAAAACCCTTAAACATCCTCTTCTATACAGTAGGTAATTCATTCAATATCATAATCACTTTAATGTATATTATTTTTCTTTATCACATACTAATTCTAAATCACTTTCAGAGTTATTGGTCATTCAATCCAAGTAGTAGTGACCTGCTTTCTGTCCTGTGTCGTCATGAAGTGATTGAAAATTCATTCTACTACTATAGGTCTTGATAATATTGGAAATGAGGTACACTCAATAGACTAGTATTTCGAATTAATTATCCAATTTATTTGCTGTTGTTCTATACATATATTGATCTGATGTTCATTCTCCTTCCTTGAATTCCATAAATTATAATGTTTCGAGTTAAGCAATAGACTAAGGATCGAACAATAAGAAGGCCAAGAGATTTAATGGTTTCTGCAAGTGTTGTTCTCATTAAAAGTTTGAAAAGTAAAGTCCATTACCATCTTATTATTAGATTTGAATGTTAGTAATTTTATCATGAATTAACGTGGTCATGTATGGAACTACGCTCCTGCAAAGGAGGAATTCACTCCTAAGGATCTTTCCAAACTGCATCATCTTTAGTATGTGAGAAATTAGATACATTTGTTTCTGGATCCACACAAAAAAAAATCGCTTAGCTTATCGACTAATAATTAGTTATTTGTCACTACAACATGAAACTAAAGATACGGTAGGATTGTGCGTAGACTCCGACAAAGCGTCAAAAGATTATTTTGATTTACTTTGATAATTCAGCCGAGTTTGGTGAAGAAAAGGATAATCAGAAATTATTCTAATGGGTTAGACTCTCTATTTGATTATGAAAAGGAAATCCTGATCCATGAATCAAGGTACATGTTCAATATGTTGATGTTGAGTGGTTTATCCATAGTTCGGTAGTGAAAGTTTCAGCTTAAGACACTAGAGACTCATTCCAGCCTGCTCACTAATTTCTTTGATTCAAGTGTTGAACATATTAATAGACTCAGTTTGCTGGTAATTTACCATGGTGCCATGATGGCTCAAGAGGAAAGGGGAACAATGATGGTAGTGGATTCCGAAACGATGGTGTGGATGTTCAGATCGACAATGTGCTGAATCCATCGAGGCCCATTCACCGTGAAGATGATTTGCCACATGCTACAGCAAGATGAAGGCCACGAGTCTATGAGAGCTGGTCCAGGTATTGGAGCCATTGGAAAGCCATGATAGAGGTTTAATAATAGCTGATGGGACATATACGGAGGGATTCGTTTTCGCTAGTTTCTTGAGTCTATGAGTATTGACACTCAATATAGTGGATTCATCCAATGATGCCAACGCTTTTCCTCCTTATACGTCGAGTTATGGTTAGCCTTCTTCTACATTCTCTTCAGGTTCCATTAGTAACAGAATGATTAACTATCCTCAAGGATCCATAAAATATATTCAAATTTATATCAATGCAGTAAGATTTCTAAACTAACGTGTGGGTGAAACCCTAATTTCTATCTAAGTGAGAGGTTGTGCAGTATAAGTCAAGATATTTATATGACATGTCTGATCTATAATCAATATTATCAAACACTATGTCTTGGTATGAGTATTGTTCACTAAGATGGGATCCTTTGTCAAATATTTCTGAAACGGAGCTACATCGATCTCATTCTATTTTGAAAGACTACCAGAATGTAATATCAATGTATATTTGATTATTAACGCTATTTTTACACTTTTTATCAAGTATATCCATGAATTCAAAGTATTTTGTTAATTTCTAATATATCGATATTCATAAAAATATCCACCATATATCTTCAGAAAATCCAAGTACTGATAGATCCAAGAAACTGGTATTTCAACCAAGGAGCTAGTAAGTAATACGCTCAGGGAGAAGAAGCCATTTTGGTTGCTTTCTCTTCATTTACTTTAGGAGTTCTACTTATCTAAGTAAGGAAGAGAAGAAAAGGCTGGGTTGAAGCTTCAAGAAACTGGTTAGAAAAGTAAAACCCTAACTCGCTTTGTATATCATTTCGTTAGTTTGAATTGGGTCTGGGTTCATGCATCAAGGTTAGGAAATCTCCAACCTCCTTCCCTTGTTAGCTGCCAGGAAACTATCCTAACTCCCTCTCCGTTTATATGTGTGTTAGGAAAACTCAACCTTCCAAAAACGTGTTTCGTCGGCTCGAGTGGGTTTGGTTTTGGCTTGAATTTGTTTTTTATTTTTGGATTTGAATGTGTCCAATGAAAAAGGGAAAAATTGCCTCATTTCATTCCAGTCTACGACTCTCCGCTTTAGATTTAAGGAGTACTACTTGGTGAAGCTCTTTCACTTTAAAGCAACCCATCATATTTTGATTCTTTGCCCATTCTCGCTTGTGCTAAGGATGCTTCACAACGAATCTACTTTGCCTCTGCAACTCCGCTTTCTTATGTATTTTGTTCTTTAGTTTTTCTCTACTCGCTTGCTTTCTATCTTTATGCAAAGCTTAAAATGCACGTTATAATACTAATATAAAAAGCTCTTAACATATATATAATTTAGCCTCCGCAGATCGGAGAAATAATGAATAGGCACATTCAAGTGTTGGTTTCGCACTCTATCTAGTGCGATTTATTAATTTATGCTCGTGGTGATAAGCACGCCTGATTAGTGCTACGGTTAATTCCCCGCTTCGTGCTGCGGTGCACGCCTGCTTAGTGCTTCGGCACTTGGTTCGTAAATGCATCGCATTTCGAGTACCTATTCCGCTGCATCCATCTCATCAATGTCATCAATGATGTGAGGCAAAATATCGATAATAGATATTCAAGAATGAAGAACATGAAAACAAAATAATTAGCTTTGATGCTAAGGCATATCTCAGTTATGTATTGTAGTGTACCGACGGGTGCCTTCTGTTAAGATATTTTTGTTATGTACTCCTACAGGAGATATGAATACATTGATATGTGAATTATTGAATTATTTTAAATGTATACTGTAATCAAGGACCATTAGAAGTGGTCATATATGTTATTTGTTTTTCTACTAAGCTATAAGCTTAGCATGAGTGTTACATCTGCAGGTATCAAGAGGCGACATCTCAAAGATTTAATGTAGTTGGTTACAGCCTTTAGGAGTCCTTCCATGTAGGTCCCAAATTAGTTTTGTTGGTAAATGAATGTAAAATGTACATTTTGAGATAGTGAACTCAGGTAAATATAAGTGAAATAGGTGACTTGCCAGCGATAAACAATACGATGGTTAAACACAAATGCAAGGTGGTAGTTTTTATACATATCAGAGGTAAAGAATTCCATAATTGCGCTTTTGATATAAGTATATGTTAATCTTATGAACATTTGGTTTGAAATGGGCCCATTAATACAAATCAAAGAAGGGGGCCTCAGCTCCTGGTGACGCTCCCTATTTGTCAAAGTATCAAGGGGCATAAAAGAGGGTCCTTAACTATAAGGCATTCACTTTTAAATCCTCGCGGAGGTGTCAAGGAAAATTCAAACGCTATAAGGACTAAGGATGTCATATATCCTTCTCTTGATGAGGCTCCAAGATTCATTGCATCAAGATGTATCTAAACATCAAGGGTCCAAGATAGATAATTCTTTCAGAATGTCATGCCATAACTCAGTTTAGTAAGATTTGATATCACATAAATTTTTGGGGACAATGTATTAGGACGTGGGTTTCTGACAAATAGTAGTATAGATTTTGGCTTATAATCAAACTAAAGCACTATAGATATGCAAAATCTAAAATAACTTCGTTATGGTTAGGAATTACCTTGAGATGCCTGCAGTCATAACGCAGTTATAAAAGCATTATAAAATGAAAACTAAGATGAATATGTTTCTGTCGGTACACGGCGCAGAACCATAAAGGAGAGAGAATTAAAAGAATTAAAAGGAGAGAAAGAGAATAAGAGAGAGAGATAAAGGGAGAGAGGTGATAAGAGTATTTCTCTCATCTGATGTGATTTGCAATGCAATAAATGTCATCAAATAATGTAATAATGTCCCTACTACTTATCTTAAATATCAAAGAATATGGATTCATGAAATCCAAATGAAAGGTTCCTTTGGATTCTATGAAGATTTACTTATTTCATTTTATAATGTTCCAAATGGGTTTGAAGGTGATTTATTCTACCATATAAATCAAACTCTTTTAATTACTTCCTTTTTATTTACCTCTTCATTTATAACATTTTTAACGTATTACACTGAAATATAATTATTAAATACAACCATTAAATTCAAACCTTATTTTGTCATCATCAAAACTTGAGATTGATAAAACTTGTTCTTACATTTCTATGAACAAGTATGGGTTAAAAAAAAAGTGAATAAATTAAATATAATTTTTATTGCAAAAAAGATCAAAAGTTGTTATCACCCAATTTTACCACGGTGGTAATTAGCAAACATGTTATTCAATTAATTTAATTCAAAAAAATCAACGAAGGGGACCATTGATATAATGTTTCAATAAGTCAATTGAAAGGTTCAATCCCATCAAATCTTTCTTTTTCTTAATATAGTAATTGAAATAGTCGTTTACGAGATTTCTTAATATTTTCTTGTAGAAAATCGTAAGTATATGTTTTATAAATTTAAAATATTTAAGGGCTGAATAAAATATTAATTTGAAAAAAAAAATACTTTTAAAAACATAAGATAGATATTTTTAACAATCAAGAATTTGGTAATCAAACTTCCTTAAAATGTTATATATATTTGTTCTATAGATTACTGTAGAACTTTATCTTGTTTAATTTTTAATAAATGAGGTAAGTGAGTTGGGGGACAATGTCCTGTCCTAATTCATGCCTCTATTTTAATATCTAATATGAATCCTAAATTTTGAATCTATTTTCAATAATATTCACAAAATTTGGCTTGGTAGCTGTGTTTTCTTTTATTAATTTGTTATTATGTTTCCTGTTGTTAAGAGTTTTATTTTAGATATTTCAGAATAAATCAATTTGCTACTGTTTTGCATCCATTTAATATAATCTAATTATATATATATATATATATATATATATATATATATATATATATATATATATATATATATATATATATATATTCGTTCATTTAATTCTCCTTGTTCTCGTATTCAAAATAAAAAAAAATAAAAAAAATTTGTCCTTATTCTCATTCATCCATATAATTGGCATCAATTTGCTTCTACTTTACACTATTTTGTTCAAAAATATAAAAATAAAAATATTTTTCCTTGTTCTCATTCATCCATATTGTGAGTATCATAATCTTTAAACCCAATACTCGATGGCTCAGATTCACACAGACTGAGGTAAATGGCCTAAACCTACTTATCGTATTAAGACTAAGCCGGACCGCCCAGACGAAAGTCTTGGAAGACGATGCAGAAAAACCAGAGCGCCTTCCACAGACTAGCTGTAGTGAGGCCCATCTGGTTTTAAGTCCCCTAACTGGTCATCCTATCGCATATGAGAGGTCCGTTATGGATAAGTACACAAAAGCGGAAAATATGCAAAAGATATATTTATCAACGAATTTCCCAGTTTCCAAATTCCTTATTTATCGGAAGGTTAATCCTTAATAGGAAGAAAGAAGTTTTATCCTTAAAATTAAGAGATTTTATCCCTAAAATTAAGAGATTTTATCCCTGAAATTAAGATATTTTATCCAAAATTGGTAGATTTTATTCTCAAAATTATAAGTTTTAATTAACTACGCCTATAAATTGGGAAGATCTCCCATGATGTAAGGGTATCGAATCTGTGCCAAAACTCTCCGCTCTTCTTCTATTCACGACGAATTATCTGAGAGGGCCTTGCACACCGCCGTCTGATCACCTTGCGTGTCTCAGGTTGATGATGCCTAGCAAGAGGTTCCAACGATCAAAGGTCCTTATAATTGACGCCGGGCCTGGTGGGAATCCCCAATGTAAAGTCTCATCTACAAAGCAAGAGGCTCTGGCTTCAACGACACGCCCAAGAGCCCCTTCATCACTGAATCCTCACGATTTCCCCTTCGCACCCACTCATTTGGCGCACAAGCAATGTCACCAACCCGATGGTCCAATCGCTGTGGCATCACCTCCGTTGGCGCTGTGACATGGAAAAAGAAACAGAGGAATGCTGGCATAGATGAAGGAACCGGTATATTACGCCAACTGGCAACAGAGAATGACTAACAGGGGAATGTATAGACAAAAGCCGCGATCTCGAAATACGACGAGATGGGCCATTGTCGTGATCCAACCACTTGCAATAAAGGGAAGGAGTCCATTGTCCCTGACAATGTCAATACCCAAGTAAATGATGAGTTGTCCTCGGACAGTTCCCCATATTTGAGTCTCTCATCGGCTAAGGATGCTCGAGGGAGCACAAAGACTAAATCGCGCAAGAGCCCTTTGCATCATCCTGCCTTCAATGATGCCTTTAGTGGCGCATCCCGCAGGGTAAGGAGGGAGGGAGGAAGGCAGGAGGCAGAACTAGGGCCCTAGGAACGCGTAATGATTGCCCAAAGGTACGATGCCATCGATATTGCTTAGTCGGCCGATACCAATGCCACTATACATCCCGCCTTTGGGTGATGTGGCCAACGCTCGATATGCCGCCTCGTGAGCCTTGCACCCGCACTCGATGATACGCTCTCTCTTCGCCTTGCAGTAGGCAACACATTCTTGACTATAAGCCTCCTCGTGGGTTTCTCATACCAGCTTTCACCACGTTTGATGGTTTCGCTGACCCTTACTATGCTCTATTATAACCATGCGATGATACTAAACGCCGACAACGACCAACTATTGTGCAAAGTATTTGATTGTGATTTCAAAATGATATATACAACATATGACACCGCTTGGCAAAAAGACTATTATCTAACCGCAACGCGCCCAAAAACTTGTTAAGATAATAACCATATGATGCGGATTAGTATAGCGCCAATCTTCCCGTACTACTCATACAAGAACTTTCAATCCATGGTAAATAACGCCAAAAACTCTGTCAAGACCATTTCTCATGTAAGGAAAAGAAGGAATCGTTTCTATTCTTTGAAAATGATCTATTTAGAATCTGTGTTTGTGGTCTAAATCACTATATGCACAGGTCGATAAGTAATAGTATGGATATTTAAAGTCCGTGATATCATTCCTAATGAGGAAAGATGATAAATCAAAAGACTAACTATCTAACTACTCAAGATCATTACTATTCGAATCCATACTGGAGGATGATAAGAAGACTAAAATGTAGTCTTAGACTGAAATCTTATATGTACAAAAGTAAAGTTTAATAAAATTTGGCTTGAGGATTCACTGAGTGAGTCAAAACTGGACATGGATCAATTAATAATAATCAATTTCTGCATCATTTCGATTCATTTCTCAACTATCAATTGGAAAATTGAGTTTGTCAAAGATGCAAGGTAGTATAGTTCGATTTCCCTAACCATACTTTTCTACTGATTAAAGGTTCATATTCATTTCTCTAAGAGCATGATTCTAATCAGTTACTTGGTAATATATAACTTCTTTTAAGATTTAAGTATTTTTCCTTTTCGACGATACTCGGGCCTTAGGACTAAAGAATTCTCATTCCATAGATAGGATATTGCAAGCCGTTTCTCCAATTTGATCGACACCTCATCCTACACTTCGATGAAAATTTCCATCTCCTTGATTAGATCCTCAGCCAACACTCGGATCAAAATCAATTCATTAGAATGATACAGATCTCCACGGAAAGGATTAAAACAAGGGTATACTTTATTCAATCATTCACTTATAAGTAAGTTATAGATCTATCCGAGTAATTCACTTAAAATCAAGTGAAACAAAACTGAAACAATGAACTCCATAATTTCCATCATTCATTTGTCAAACAATAAATGAAAAGAAGAATTTATAAAGAAATACACTCGTTTCCAAAATTTCATGAGTAGTCACCCAAATCCAAAATTAAAGGAAAACTAACAAATAAAACTATACTGGAGTAACCTACTAAATGGAAAATAAAAAAAGCAAAAATAAAAAAATAAAGTGTACAAGAGAGTCTCTTCAACCACCCAGAATTCGATTTTTCAAAAGTCGCGTAACACGTCCCCCTGGGCTGCAGTATTTATAGGTTTTCCCCAATGTCAGCCTCACTTCATTAATTGCGTTGTAGATTCCTAGAATTCTGGCCCAATTGGTCTCTTTGTCGCGACATAAAAAGGTCTATCGCGACATAGCGTTCAGTCTTTGTTCTATTGGAGTTTGTCGCGACATAATTTTCCTTGTCATGACAAACAATTGTTTTTCACTCGTAACCTGCCTCGATGAGTTTTATTTGTCACGATAGTTTTCTCTCGGTTCTTTGCCAAAGCCATGCCAGCCGTTTGTCACGACATAGAATTATATGTTATGGCATTAAATGCTCTTGCTTTATCTCCAAGCCTCTCTAATTTCTATCGGACCTACTTTCTTCTTCTATCATACATAATTTTATCATTCTTATTTTATTGTCACGACAAAAACTTTTTATCATAATGTGTTTGGCTAAATCTTGATTATGTCGTACAAGAATTTATTTTGTCTCACTCTTCTGTGTCGTTTCAAAGATCTTGTCATGATAATTAATTTACTCCATATGTTTTGTTTGGTTTTGATATAAATAATCTTACCGCCAACAAGAGATTGTGTTGTTTCTGCTGTGAATTCGACCGTTATGTTGGCGATGAAGTATTCTCTTTATTGCTGATAAGAGTTCCCTTCCTCGAAATGGGGTTTGATGGATGAAACTTTGTTGTAACATACAAGTCACTTAGTCTTAGCCGACTGTGCGTTACTTGATATTTTCTTCTGCTTATGCATTTAATTGTCTCTTATCATACGTAGAAATCATTAGTCTTCACCTTTACGTTGCAATATAGGACATAATGTCGCACAATTTTCTACCATTTACCTGAAGTATGTCGTGACAATTTTGTGGTTGTCGCATAATCCTTCCCAAAATCTCTTCAAGTTCTCTGGCGCTATAGAAACTTTACACCGTGACCTGTAGCTCTTTCACTCTCGAAACTGCTTGTTATAGACATTAAGTTGTTTGGGCTTTGAAGCATACTTCCTTTGGCTGTTTTGAATTTTGTGTCACGACATATAAAATCAGATCGGGACAAACCGCCGCTTTCCTCTTTTATTTTCGTCGATCTCTCTCATTTTTCACACTGGGTCTCAGAAACACAAAGTCGATGAATATTCCAGCCTGGGCATAAAAATAGATCTTAAACTGTTAAAACATGCTAGAAAAAATGGATTAAAAATAGATGAGTTTTGCACCATCAAGATTCTCACATTTAGTATGGCCTATGGTGGCTTGGTTCCTCCACAAGTCTCACAAACGGCAATAAACCCGTCTCAATGAACTATGGGCGACACATCGTGAGTATCTTGCCTCCAACACACAAAAATAAACACTACCTTCCTTATAGATCATTCTCTAAGCAAGAAGAAGAGTTTATCCAAGACTTGATAAGGAGGTCTTCAGCAAGCGCCAAGCAGAGTCGTATGAAGATGGATGCGCCTTCTAAAACTTGGGGGAGAAGCTTGTCATCTACTCCTTTCTTCAAATCACTATCTTTAGACCCGCTAGCAACAATGGAAGAACAGAGTAGTGCTCATAGGTACTCAAATGCTAGAGGATTAAGATTCAAAAGAACTAAACTCGGGCTATGATTACAAGCTAGCCGACCGAGGAAATGGGTCACTGGGAAAATGGCTTGAAACTAAGGAAGGTTAGGAGCAGACTGAAAAGCAGGATCCCGAGCCACAGTGAGCTCCCACAATTTACTCCTCGAATGTCTCTGAGAAAGAGGCTATTGTCCAACATTCACACTTTGCTGTGGTTTAAATGGCCTGCACCAATCTAAATGGATCCCTCCTAAAGAAACAAATCCTTACGGTGCAATTATCATAGAGATCATGGGCATGAGACCGACAAGTGCCTGGGCTTCCTAAAGCCCTGTGGAAAAGCTGATCAGGTGGACACCTTAGAGGTATATCAAAGAACTTAACCACTTCGGTGGAACTGGGGGCAAGTGAGCTTCAGGGCAAATCACAAATGGTTGCAAAAAACAAACTCCTGGCCAGAACTAAACCCTGATAAACTATATATCATGATCTATCCATCGACCAAGATCACCAAGCCCTAATAGAGGAATCTCTTGAGAGCCGCCACGCTAGCTAAGGTAATCCTATCCATATGAGAAAGGCGCATATGACGGTAAACGGTTAATGGGGATGGCCCCATATCCTTCCCTCTCACAACTCCTTAAATAGAATATTGTCCCACTCATGATGCACAATCGGTGTGCCACCATTTGTGGCTAACTGCCAAGGTGCATGGGTAATCGGTAGATCCTAGTAGTGAGGTCGACTTGTTGTAACTACTAGCCTTCAAGTAGATGAAGCTTTCCTTAGGTGTGGTGAACTCAGCCGGGCGAATCCTCTCTAGTTTTAATGGTTCAACTACCGTAACTCTAGGAAATGTTGCGCCCCTAGAAAAGTCGGGCCGGTCACTCAGTAAGTTTTATTCTCAATTTTCGAAGACTTGGGGCCTTACAATGCCATAATGGGACGGGCTTGGCTGCACTCGATGAAAGCTATCCCTTCAACCTACCACCAGATGGTTAGCTATTTGACTGTCGCCAGAAGTCAATTTTTTTATGGAGTCAACCGCCGCACGACAATGTTATCAATTATCTGCACAAGAACAGAGAGGGGAGAAATGCTTTGAAAGACATCCCCTAATAAACAAACTCCACGTGAGTAACGCGCTTGTCAATCGGGGAGCAAAGATATGATCCACTACCGTGGATCCCCTAAAAGTAACATCGACAAAACAAAAAGTTCACTTACACGCTTCTTGTCTAATGAAGAAAGGGAGCAGTTACGACTTCTGCTATTGAGTAACATAGATGTATTCACCTGAGCCAACGCCGGGAGGCGGCGCCGGGAGATTAACTCGACTATGACCTCCTCAAACTAAATATTATCCTCAAGGCTGCATCAGTAAGATGTAGAGTGAGGCTTCCACCCTAGACCGCCATCGATCATTTAGACCGGCAGACAACTGAGAGGAGTGTGTTTTATTAGAGAAGGCGCACCTGCGTGCGCGGCAAGCGCAAAAAGTGTGCAGCGTGCAGGTGTAACGTAATGGCTTAATAACAGTGTCCTTAAAGAAAGGAGGTAAGTGGCGAGTATGTGTGGATTACACTAACCTCAATGAAGCATGCCAAAAAGATAGCTTCCCTTTACCATATATAGACCAAATTATTGATGCCACAAATCGGTTAATGTAATACCGTTATTCTTTATGCGCTTTTCTTAGGTATCACCAGTTTCACAAAACTACCCATAACGTATAGAAACACTCCTTCATTACACCGCATAGGTTATACTGATATGATGTGATGCCTTTTGGCTTAAAGAATGTTAGGGCAATTTATCAAAGATTGGTAACTAAGATATTTCGACCACTGTTGGGAAACACCATGGAAGCTTATATCGAAAACATGATTTTGAAATCCAAAGAACGCTTCTACAACACCAAGCATCTACAAGAAACCTTTAAGCTATTGCGAAGGTACGGTATGGAACTCAACCCTTTGAAATGTGCATTCGAAGTCAGTTCGGGCAAGTTTTTAGGCTTTATGGGCGACCTATATGGATGGGCGCCAATCCATTCAACTCCAAAGTCATAATGGACTCTCGTTCTTGCTTCGTGGTAATAGCGGTAAATAATCGGGTCGCCAACCTGGGCAGCTTTCCTGGTGGATTCATATCTCTTGCCACATTGATTAAACCATTTCTTTATCAACTAAGGGGGGAGCCAAAAAGGGCGGTTGAAACAGGAACGCGACCAAGCTTTTGTATGATCAAACAATATCTACCGAACCATCAATTTCTGTAGGCCAGCCCAAGGCGTGCGCGATACACTCTATCTTTACCTAGCGTGTTGGGTTTCAAGAAGTGTACTTGTTCATAGAAAATGAAACCAAAAGCAAAGACCAGTTATTGTTGTAAGAAAATATCTATTTGAAGGTAACCCTTATATAATCTATCTCGAACAAGTAGCACTAGCTCCACGGGCAAGAAGAGCGTCACCTTCTACTTCCGCACACCCCATCACCGCGTCACTAATCCCTTTTCACAAGCACTATACACAAGCCCAACCTATCAAGAAGGATGTCTGCGGCAATTGAACTATGAATCTTATTCAATATAAACCGCATTGAAGGGATGATATTACAAATTTCAGTAGAATCACCTTCCTGAATTAGATGTGGACCAGGTTGATGCTAGATGGTGGATCCTTAATGTGGACAACGCTTCTCGCCAACCAGAGCTCGGAGTCACAGTAACTTAAAGCCCCAACCTGGATAGGGGATAAAACAAAGCCATATGGCGACTTCCTCTCGTCCAATAATGAGACTGAATATGAAGCAATCCCAGCCTGGCTCAATCTCGTGAAGTCTATATCCTCATAAAAAACTTTCATAATGCCAGCGTGATTTCTTAATCAAAATTAGATAGGTAAACGGAGAATATGAAACGCGAGACCAATGCACAATCAAGTATGGAAGTATGGTTAAGCAACGACTAGAGTGTTTTGCGGCTCGAAGCTCGAGATATCCCGCGGGATTCTGAATGAAAAGCGGTGTGAGCGCGCTGCAAATGTGAGCCGATCCCTCCAAATAAAAAAAATGATATTCCTCCCTATCTATCTCCAGTCGGCGTCATCAATTACTACTAACTAGGTAAACGAAATAGATAAAGCTTGTTCTTCTTGGATGACTCCAATAGTGCGCTATTTGAGCTTAGGAGAGTTTCCATATAATAGGATTAAAGCCCATGAGATTCAAGTTCAAACAACTAGATTTTCCCTTGTGAATGGGCAATTATATAAACGGTCTCTAGACAAGCCATATCTCAAGCGTCTCACCAATCAACAGGAGTAGTATGTATTGGCAAAACCCAATGGTTAAATATGCTGAAAAACCATCTAAGTGGCGTAACTTGGCTCAAGGCCCACACACGCAAAGCTATTATCGCCAAACCATTTAGAGTGACGTACCGCCTACCGCTGAAGTGCGACCACACAACAACAAAAGCCCCCATCCTAAGGTGTCGACTAAAGATTCAACCACCATCACAGGGCCCCATGGTCTCTTCTCGCCAATGGGGGATCATGAGAAGGACCATTACCATTTCACCCCATCTTAAAAGTTATCAAGCTTGCCACCGACTTTTTCAACAAATGGATAGAAGCTGAATCCTTCACCTCCATCAAAGATAAAGAACTCATTCAATTTGTTTAGAAGAATATAGTCTGTCAATTCGAAATACCTCAATCAATTGTAATTTCATTAATGGGCCATAGCTGACAAAGAGAGTATCTGTAATTCTGCTCATAGAGTTGAAAATCAAAAGTTGTTTTCACCCCACTAAGATTCGTATAAATGGCCGTGCGAAAGATCAACAAACTCTCTTCACTTGCTAAAGAGCCGAATTACATTCGGGCTGAAGGAAAATGGGTAGATGAGCTACTAAGAGTTCTCGGGCCTATAGAACAACCACTAAGCTCCACCGAGTATCCCCGTCAGCCTCCTTCACACATTTTGACGGAGGCCATAATTCCTATAGAAATTGGGATGCCCATGCTTCAAATGGAAATCCTTGAGAAGGCTAATACTGAAGCCATTACCAAAGACTTAGATATGGCAGACGAACTTCGTGAAGCTGCGGCTGTACATATGGCATCATACCAATAAAGAATAACAAACCTATACAATGCGCAGTGTAAAGATAACGCAGCATTTCGCCGAGACCCTAGTCTCGAGCTTGTCTTGAAACACGCTAACCTAGCAACTCAAGTTCCAACCGAATCGGGAAGGTCATACACTTATAGTTAAAGTGGGGGCAAATGGATCATGCGACTAGATAACCGAATGGGATGCTAATGCCTGATGTGGAACGCTATGCATCTTAAGAGGTATATCAATAAAAATTTCTTTAAAGGTGTATTATCAATAAAGTTTCTTTAAAGCATTTTCTTTCAATTTTAGGAATATTATCAATAAAATTTCTTAAAGTACACACTGGGAAACTTCTCTTAAAGGTATTATCAATTGGGCCCCTTTGGGGCATTTTCTTTACCTTGAAGAATCACCATATCAAAGATCAGATGTGGGTCCTAGTACGTTAAAAATTTCTCTCAAAAAGATCATTGTAGATGGGTCTTCTGGCTACCGCACTTTCAAAGATCGTATGGTTTCATAGCTTGGTCGGCACTTTCTCAAAAGATCGATGTGGCTCATAGCCTACTAGCATCTTCGCATGGGCCATGCTCCTAGCTCACGGGCACATGCTTAGTTTAACAATGGCTCTTAGCCTGGGCTAGAGCTAACGCTCCAAAATCCAGACTCGCCCATCAGTCCCCATGTGCAAACCTACTGCCTTCTCTAGTTTCCTTAAAAACTTGACATTGATATCCCTGAAGCAACTATCCTAGTCAAGATCCGTAGAAGGGAGTTGTGAGATAAAATGAATAAGTAGTATAAGTAAACCAAAAATTGTATTTCATAAATACGCTAATAGCGTTAGAAAAATACATATAAGTTATGGAGGCCAAACGAGGCCCATTACAAAGTCCTCAGCAAAGTCCTCAGCAAGAGTGCTCCTTTTTGGATCCTTTGCCTTCTCTATCGTTTTGCTTTGCTCTGCCTTGATTATGTTAGTAATGTGCCCTAGGGCAATGGTGTAATTGTTATTACCTTCATATTTCAATAATAAAGAGGCATTTTCATTATCATCTTACATTTCTAATTTGGTGATTTACTCCATGAATAGTTGTGTAAAGCCCCAAAAATACTCTAGAATTTTTATAATAATTTTTATTATATATTCCGGGTATAAATTGAGCCAACTTGGGTTTTTCTGGAAAACTAATAAATTGTTAAATAGTGAAAAGTGAAAAGAAAATGAGAGCATATGATTAAGTATTATATGCTAAAATGAGAAATTGACAAAACCCGAAAATAAACCCAAGTGAAAAATGGCAAATTTGGAAATTTGTAAAATGAGGACCTAAGGGTCAAATGATAACTCAAATGCTAATGTGAAATAAATGATAAATGAAAGCAAATAAAACCAATAAGAGAAAAATGCCAAAATGAGATGGGTTTATTGTGCAAGTAAACAAGGCTTTAAGGGAAGGAGAAAGAAGACCACATTTTGGTTCTGCTCACATTTGTGCAAAAATGTGAAGAGCTTGAGAAAGGAGAAAGCTGTGGTTTTGTGTGAAGATCAAAAGAGCTGTGTGGATTCTCTTCCTTTTGCTCAAGATCTCTCATGAGAAGGAAGAAGGAAGAAGCTAGGCAAGGAGTTCCAAGTGATTTGAGGTATGTAACTAAGCTCTAGAAAGTTGTGATTGGATGTTTGGTTGGGGAAACCCTAATCCATCCATGGGTTTTGCCTCATGGCTGGTTTGTGGATGGTGATTGGATGTTCGGGAGTGATTCTATGATGTATGAGCGCTTGAGATTTTGGGTGAAAATCACAAAAAGGAAAACTAGAAAAACTCGGGCATCACCCGGCCCCGCCACATCGAGTGGCACCCTCCGCCGCCGGGCGCAGCTCCTACGCCGCATCAGGGCCGGCCGCCGCAGGTGAGTCCCCAAGGGCCGCAGCGTCCCCGTCCCGCTCAAGGTGTATTCCTACGCGAGGCGATGCTTTGGTCACAGCCAGAGCCAGCTGCTACACCTTCTGGGCCGAAGCCACTCGCTCACAAAGGCGCTGATTTTGTTTCCGAACACCTCATTTTTGTACCCCGATAGTTTGCAGACCTTAATAAACAATTAATCGGGGTTCAAATAAGATAAAACTAAATGAAAATATACTGCACCTTCTCGTCGCCAAGAGTTCGCTCGTAAGAATTAGTGTCTTAACCCAAGACCGTTAATGAAAATTAATCGACATTCAATAAAAATGTATAATAATTGTTTATCTACTAAGAGTGGCATAATTTTTATTGACTAGATCGGTGAGGATCACCTAACCTAGGACCAGATCGAAGGGAATGTTCACAACGACAAATTTCCGCTTGTTCACCGACTCTATCCTTACTTCAAGTGTTTTTGGTAGTATACCAAATAAACTTTAAATGATTATATTTAATCAAGATATTTGAAATGATATTACGAAAGCGCATATGGATTTGAAATGTGATATTTAGAAATGAATGACGTATTAATCGCATGTGAAAGATAAATCGAATTGTAAACGATGTGGTCAATTTCTGACATCTTGAATTGAATCGATAAAAATCGAAGTCGAACACCAAGGATGCTCCCAATCGACATCCGTCATGAAGGCACTCGAAATTGTCCACGTCCCACTTGGCAAGATAACCAATTCCAAGATTCGTCATGATGGGCGATGGCATTGAAGAAATGTCCCACTTCGGGCAGATGCACCAATCAAGATCCGCCTGATGGCGTATGGCATTTTAAAATACACATGTCGGGCGCTACTCAATCAAGACCGGCACGACGGAGACCGAATTTCAGAAATGTAAGCACATTTCCGAATGATAAAAGTGACTGGATTCAAACCGAATGGAATCATTGCGAATGTGAATCGCATAGACAAAGGAAATAAAACTAACTGATAAGTGTAAATGGGGACGTAAACTAAACACATCTTTAAGAGTGTACGCTTGAATCTTGCCGAATCGAATCAGGGTATGATTTGTCGCATGTGAAAATGCATATATTTATATATAAATGATTTAGAAGTGAAAGGCATGCTAAATGAATAAGCATGAGTATAGTTTGATATAAAAGGGTACAGATTTTATGATAAATGTGTATTGCTGGTTAACTGGAAAATTGGGAATAGAATCGTAGTGTAACCACTAAGCACTAAAATGCTTAGCGTGTAGTTTTTATCTATGCGTTGTGTTTTGAACGTTGCGCGTGAGGCAGTACAGAAGACCTCACATATGCATATCATCTCTTTTGAACACATGTTATTTGTGTACCAAAGGGTTAAACTCAAAATGCTTTGTATATCGCTTTAAAAGGCACAAAGACTTCATTTGTAAACCAAATCAGAGGTAAGGAGTAAATGTTTCATACCAATGCTTGAAAGCTCACAAATGAGAATTCTAAAATGAAATGACGCGCAAACAAAAGATGATAAGATAAACAAAAACAACATAAACTGGGTCTAAGATTGGGATTCATCTATTCTGTCGAGCCAAGGATTCTGCCACATTTCAGAAAAAGAAAATTTAATAAAAAGGTAAATAAAAAGATTAACTGAGCATCCCCGAGGTTTTGGGTCGGATCCGCCATTCGCGTCGTACTGGGCTCGGGGGTCGCTACAAGTTGATTCCACTTATGGTCATCAAGTGTGTGACTTGATAGTAGAACCCCGATCACTGAATACTATTTAAATTGTCCTCGTCATTCATTATTGGTGGAGCAATAGTGAATTAAGACTAGTATGGAGTTTGACTGATGATCATGTTCCATTAATCATATGGATATATGATATTAAGTTAGCCTTGTATAAGTACATGTTTGAACATTGTAATGATCTGACCTAATTCATGAGAATAACAATACTATATGGATTATAAGTCACGCGTTTCTCATCATAATAATGTTTTCTTCAGTCATCCGTTCTTAACACCACCATAGGTCCCTACATGAGGAGCTTTATGTTTTGACACAGTTCAACATCATCTATAATAGGGTGGTAATACAAACTGTAGTTGGACATAGAATAAATCATATAGAGGGATACGAGTGGATTAAAGGGATTTTTCCCTCATTTTAGAGAGATATATGTGGGCCCCTCGACATGTGAGACTGGAAATTGCATGACCATGCTTATATGAATTAATAAGGGTTAATAATGTCATTTGTATTATTAGTTTACATGGAGGTCAAGAAAATTGCATGATTGAACTTTACAAGGGAGACATAGTCCATGCCTTGTGTTCAATTAGGATATCATGAGACAAAGGGACTATGACATTTATTATGGATTAGGTTATGTTAGGCTATTGACATCCACATAATTTGGGTGGTCATAATGCCTTGCTAGAGGCAGCTTATGATCCGTGGGCTCGAAATGCCAACATTATGTGGACCTACATGGTCACACACATAGAATGGGCCAGAAACCAACCATTAGACTTAAAATTTGTATTTAAACCCAAGGGGTCCTTATACGGATTCATTCATTCGTTTTTCACACTTAAGAGAGGCGGTTAGGGGTTTTCGTGAGACTCAACTCAATGCTAGCACACTCGTTTCTCTCTCGGTTTATAAGAAGGCTTCTATTCGTGTGGGATAGCTATGGGAGGGGGCGGAGTAATCATGTCGCGCCTTCATTAAGGAAGGGCTTGACGCGACACATGAGGCTGCGGAACAAAGGATCTTTCTAGCACCGAATAAGGCATTCTTCTATCCTCGAATCATCCGACGGACGATGGCGAATCCCTGTCATGTTAGAAAAAGGCTAAATTTTTTATTTATTTTTCCGTGGTGTATGTATGATTAATCGCCATTAGAAACCTAACAAATTGTTGTGGCCTTAGTGGATGCTCGAGCAAGGGGACACCTGTGGTTCATGAAAAACTCTAGAGGGAGCAGGTCCGAGGAGTCGAGTGTAAGACTCAAGGAAAAAAATCGAATTTTTTTGAAAAAATGGCAAAAAGGTAATTTGTCACTATAGTACAAGTTGAAAACCTAAAATTTTTTAGATCTCGGATGACGAAACGGACCTCACCGTTGGATTTTTCTCACGAAATCTAGTTACCCAAACGAATTTCATTGAATTCCGAGATGGTCGTATTTTTCATGATTTTCAGGGCGACAAGTGTCTAATGAACCCAAAAAACGAGATTTGGGAAAAAACCGGTGTAAAGTTCATTTAATATAATTTAAACTTGAATCGGGACAAAATAAATTGTTTCAGGGCAGAGACGGACCCGTGCAAATGTGGACACATGGCGCGACGTGGGCCACTCACTTAACTTAAAGTTAAGTTAGAACAAAAAGAGGGTGTAGACTGTCAATTTTGTCCCTCAACACTTACATATATCCTATGGGTGTCACACTCACCCATCGTTCTCATATATCACCATTAGGGCCCTTTTAGGCTTAGTCAGTCTCCGAGCCTTAGGTGGGCTTATATGTGGTCCATTGAGTGCATATGTAGTTCACTTCGAGTGCTTTAACTGGACTTTTTTAGTTATTGCATCGTGCCATGAAGCAAGTGCCTCCCGAGTGTTTTAACTCAATCGGAGTTTATTGGAGTATGTCGAATTAGGAGCACTTGGGCTTATTTCGATCATATCTCCCTCATCCGAACTCAAAATCATGCACCGTTTCTTTTGTTGGATTCTTTACTCATTAAGGAATTCTTTGACAATATTTGAGAATTTTTTATCAACCGGATTGACCATTTGGGAACCTGCTCAGCCAATTCAACGGATTTCAGTTGAAGTTCATTATTCGAGCGGGTCCCGAGCTTGTTTTGGTCATATCTCCCTTAGCCGAACTCAAAATAATGCACTGTTTCTTTTGTTGGATTCCTTATTCTTCAAGGAACATTCTATCAAATTTCAAATTTTTCTCAGTCGGATCAACTAGTTGGGAACCAGTCCATCCAGATCATTGTGCCAGCTTGTATGGAGCACTGATTTTGGTGATTTTGGAGCCCAAATCCTACTCGTTCAAACATAAGCTCCATATCACCTCAGGGCACAGCTAGCCTGGGCTTGTGGACTATTTTGTGGGTTGCCTGCAACCCACCTTGAGTCCATTTGGATTCTTGGTTGTTAAGCAAAGAGATAAATGTGGCCAGCTTTTGACCTCGTGAATAGAGAAGTGTTTATGGAGTTGGGGAAGTCCGAGACTGATTGGGGGAGTTCCCGAGACTGAAGGTGTGCAAAATGGAGTAAGCTTAGATGTTTATGAAAGAAAAAGACAAGAAAAAAAATGTGAAAAAAAGAAGGGGAGAGAGGAGAAAAAAAAATGAGGAGGAGAAAAAATGAGGAAAAAGAAAAGGATGAGGGATTCTCCAAATCCGAGTGGGAGTGGTCTCTCTCATTTTGAAGGGGGATTTCCTAAAGTTTTGAGGGAGTGGATACCAGGTTTTGGAGGCAGAAAATAAGGAAGACAAAGGGGGATTAGTCGTGAATCCTACAGGTATGAACGTTGTGTGCTTCTCCCGTTTCTTTTGCGCTTGTCTTTGCCTTTGATGCTCAAGTGTTCGTTTTAGGGCACTAGGCATTGTCTGGCCGGCCTCACACACCCGAGCCCGAATTGTACACCATTTGTTTAGTTGGATTCCTTTCTTTGTAAGGAATGTTCTGAAAAATTTTGAGAACTGTTCCCAACCGGCTCAGCCGGTTGGAAAACCAAATCAACCTGGCCTAATAGGCTTATGCTTTCAAGAACAACAATTAGGCATTAGGCAATGCTCAGCTATCTCTACTCATTTGAGCTCGAATTGTACACCAGTTTGTTTTGGATTTTTACCTATAAGAAATGTTTTGAGCAATTTTTAGAACTCCGTTTCTCAACCTGTTCGCATCGGTTGGGAACCTGATCATCCTGCCTCATTTGGTTTTGCTTTCAAGAATGAAAGTAGCTAAGAATAGGCATTGTTTGGGTCATTTCTCACTCATTCAGAGTTGGAATTGTACACCGTTTGTTTTTTTAAATTCCTTACTCTGTAAGGAATGTCTTGAAAATTTTTGAGAACTGTTCTCAATCGGATCAACCAGTTGGCAAATCGGATTTGTCCGGCTTCATTAGGGTTTTGTTTTCATGAGCAAAGAATGTGCATTAGAACATTTGATCAGACTCATTAATTCTAGCTCGGACCAGACACCATATATTTTTGGATTCCTTACTCTATAAGGAATGTTTTGAAAATTGTTGAGAACTGTTCTCAATCGAATCATCTGCTTATAAACCGATCAATGGCTTCATTAGGGTTGTGTTTTTAGAAATACTAATTAGGTTACTATGCCTTGTTTGGATCGTTTCTCACTTATCCCGAGTTAGAATTGTACACTGTTGCTTTTTTTGGGTTCCTTACTCTACGATGAATGTTGTGAAAAATTTTGAGATTTTATCTCAATCGACTCAACCGGTTGGGGAACTAGATCATCCAGTTCATTAAGTTTTTTTCGTGTGATAGCAGCTTAGGGCATCTGGGCTTGTTTCACCTGCTCTCACTATCCGGCCTTAATCATGCATCGTTTGTTTTTTAGATTCCTTATTCATTAAATAATATTCTTGTGAAATTTGAGAATTTTTATCAACCGATTGAACCTGTTGAGAACCGATTCCAACCTGGCCAGTAAGATATCTTATGGGCAAACTCTATTTTAGCACTTTTCAAGCCCGAACTCTCGAGGCTCGCCTATTTGCACTAATGCATCCGTGGGCCATATTTGGGTCTAAAGTTGAGCCTAACTTGACTAGAGGGACCCACTCTAGAGTTAGGACACTTGGGGTTAGGTGAGTTTGACTATGAACTGTGATCGTGGTTAGTGAATTCATTTGAGAGTGTGAAAGAAACAAACATCCGAATCCCCTCATTTTCCATTCACTTCCATTTTGAACACGAAGTTTGGTTACTTGATCATGGATGGATGCTGTGTGTTTAAGTGCTATTAACTGTCCATATCAACAAATTGGCCAAGGTGACCTGTGTACATATTGGCTTGCATTTACATTTATATGCATACATAGTGTTTGGACTTTGATATTTGTGGTGCGTTTGAGCTTGTTGATTGACCTCTTATACAACGCTTGGCTAGGGACCACAAGTACTCACCCATTGTTTTGTTTGGTCGAAAGGTCTGCATGTTAGATATCGGTGCAGGTCGGTGATTCGGTCTTCGTTTAGCCCGAGTGATCGATTGATCTTTGACCCATATGCTCCCATATACCCAATTCATTTGTAGAGACCAAGTTCCGGGCCTAGAGGGGTGCTACCTCGCATGAGGTACCTTCCTAATAGGTAACCCAATCCTCGAACCCAGAAATCTAATTTTCGTGGATCGTTTTTTCCTGATTGGAGTCAATGAGGGGTTTTTTTGTTCTTACTTGATTTTCCCCGTAATAAATAAAAATAAAAAGTAAGTGGCGACTCCAAACAAAACCGTTCCCCATTGGGGGCGGATTTTTTAAAGCTCTAAAATCAACTCACTTTTTTCCATTAATAACGAGTCACGCCGGCTCATGGATCGGGTAAGGTCCACAAATTGGCGACTCCACTGGGGATTGAACCCAGAATATTTGGTTTCATATGAGGGCTAAGCTTGAACTTGAGTCTTTGAAGTATATTGAGCACATGACACCATTGACCAAGACTTCAGGCTACAAAAATGACTAATGATCACTTACCTTGTTGGTATTTGGCATACACTTGTGGTTTGTTTGTGCTTGTGTGTTCACCTATTGAATTCTAGCATGCTTGCTCATGGTTGATTGGTACCTAGCTCTATGTGTCTAATTGGCATAGATGGTTAGATTGTGTGTGCTTGCATGACTGTTTGCTGCATGGCTAATCTTCCTCGTATGACCCGCTTTGATTTGTTTATGTTCTAGCGCCAGATCCCTTTGTTTCAATCACTAGTCTTGGCTCCATCATTCTCAGATTGCTTGAGTTGCTTAGGAGTCATTCCCAATTGTTTTCCTTCACCAAGCTAGAGTTTGGAGTAGGCTCCAGCATATGGGCTTATAATCGATGTTTGGAAGCACTAGCGAGACGACTGATATCCGAGCAATGAAGACCTCAGATGTACCTCCTGAGCCGGATTTCCCCTGCGGATATATGTACGTATGTCATTTTGATTGGTTAAGATCTTAGGTTACGCATCCCGTCCGATACAAATACCTATCTAGCTTTTAGGACTCACCTTTCCCGTCGCGCCGAGCCACATTACCCTAAGGTATCACCATGTCAAACCCTGCCTCCCCTCGTGAAGCCATCGCTTTAGTTGTTGACATCACATGTCAGTTCATTCTCCCGAGTGATTTAGTCATAAGACACGTTTGATTTCAGATTGATAGTCACGGAACCTGATATACCTTTTTCCTTTAAATGATTGTTGATCGAGACCTCAACCCGGGTTCCCGGCGCTTGATCCGATCGAAGATAAACTGTTAGAGGATCGAATCCACATTGGCCAATTAAAGCACATCGATCATAGGGATATATGGACTTGTACGCACGGAATTAAAGGAAGCAAAGAGACATAATGGTAGATCTTCTCCTGATGCCATATCGACTAGGTTGTGAGATTGACGGGCATCAGCCCAACCATTGCCGATTTTTGAGCACTGCATGACCCATCGTGATCTCTACCACCACCACTACCAATTATCCTGGACCCATCACTCAAGACTATATAGTTCCACCTCCACCACCACTACTTGTTCAATCAGCCCCATGGGCTAGGAGACTTGTATCGCACCTACGCCGAGACCACACCACATTCCTGCAGTAGCCCCGTACGTGATTATTGATGACACCCAGTTCAGATAGATAGGATTGAGCAGAGGATCAGTCTCTCGCATGTTTCCTGAATGACAGGTTAGGCAACCCGACAGATGAGCTCTAGGTACCTTTCCGCTTGAGTCTGCAGATACCACATTGAGGATAAACGGGTATAGGGTGCCCTCGTATTCACTTGCAATTATACAACACTGTTATGCACGGGCATAGACTGGATGAGGCACAAATGATTATGTTATTCCCTTTGTCACTGAGTGGTGCTGCTTTGCGTTGGTTTGCCTCATTGGACCCTTCAAGACGTAGAACATGGGCTGATTTAGGACTGGATTTTATCGCATAACATTCTTTTAACATCAGAGCGGACGATCCCTGAGGGAGCTCGGAGGCCCTCAAAGTGCAGGTCGGATGAGTCAATCACTCCATTTATCTCCCGTTAGAGGGAGAAGAGAGAGTAAATTATAGATAGACTCTCAGAGCGCGATCAAATTAGCATGATTTTACGTAGTCTTCAAATTTCCATTTGCTACATCCCCATGAGCTCTACACAACTGCATCTCGACCACATCGTTCAGTCCTATAGCATCGAGGAAGCCAAGTCAGTGATAAGCTCAGAGGATTATGCTTAATTCCCTTCCCCTCCAGATTCAAAGGGGAAGAAGCCGGGGCCAGGCCCCAGATCATCCATGACAGCCACAAGGCACTGTCGCTGCTCATATGCCACACGACTTTATTACCTGCAGATATTCCTTACCATATGGTATAAACAGATCCGCACACTGTGGGCCATCCCATAGGCCGACATGTGGCTTACTTATCTACATCCACCACTCACAGCCGTGATATGCCAAGAGCAGGTACCTTAGGAGGCAACCTATACAATATCGCAGCAGAGTATCGCTCCACTCGAGGCCTGGCTTAGCGCTTACATACAGCCTTGGGATGCCACTAAGTCGAGCATTTCAAAGATTGGTTGAAGGGGGTTTGATTGCTCCACTACCACCCAGGCCACTACCACATCCTAACCCACCAGGATTCAGGACAGATCTTTACTATGCTTACCACGAAAAGGTGCCATGATATTGCACAAACAGGCGAAGGCCGAGACACGCCTATCTCGTAACTTGATTAATCGTGGTTCGTTGATTTAGACGCCCTACAATGGATTACTTTAATTCGCTCTTCCCCACTCATGACGCTAGAGCTATACCTCCACCCACGAGTGGTGTACATTCAGTTGAGTTTTTGGGAGACAAGATATTCATGATGGGATAGGATGGAGAGGCTCCACAACTGATCAATTTATACACAGACTCGGATTTTAGTGGCTACACCTCTAGCCAGCATATCCCTAGGCCATTCAAACTTATCCCATATGAGGTTCCCATACATACTTCAATTTCACTCGTATACTTGTAGCATGTTCAGCCCATGACACCCTTCATTCTGTTCCGAAGGAGTATGGGCCTATTCATAGGGATGTTCAGATTGTTACACGAAGTGGGAGGGTAGCTTAGCCTCCACCCATTGACAAGCCTTTTGCTGGCACATCAGCTAAAGAGGATGTTCAGAGAGAGAATGATGAGATTCTGCTTTTGACATGTTTGGAGTTTCTGCTATTGATTTTGAGGATGTAACACTTTATGATGCCTACGCTGATGCAATGGACATGACGGATCGACCACATTCCTCGATGCAACTTCACTCGCCCCGCTATGTTTTCGACATGTTTGGGGATTTCTATGCTAGAGATAGATAATGATTTATGGACTTGTTACCGATATTATTCATAATACTATTCTGTTGTCGAGCCATTCGAATTTATGGACCCAATTCCTTTCTTTTAACACTATGTCCTGGTCTGTCACCCGCTTTGATGATATTTTTTATGGTAATAATGACATGAGTATTTTCGAGTATTTGCCTGTGTCACAGCATTTTCCTTTGATTACATCACCAGCACCCACAGCACATATATATGATGATAATGATGTGGGAGACACAGATGACCCACTCAGTGGCTAGTCGGAGTGTGATTATGATACAGAGGACAGGAAAGTTATACCCATTACTGGTAGCACAGAGTTGATAGATTTTGGGGCACCAAATCAGCCCAAGGAGATTACTCTTCCCTATCTCCTGATGAGAGGAGTAGATTGATTAACTTGCTCAGGTCATACTTGGATGTATTTGCATGGTCATATGAGGACATGCCGGGCCTTGACTCCTCTATAGTGCAACATCACCTGCCCATTCTACCACATGCTAGGCCAGTTAAGAAGAAATTGAGGAGACTACACCCTCAATGGAGTTTGCAGGTTAAGGAAGAAATTCAGAAGCAACTTACCGCTGGCTTCGTCGCTGGTTGAGTATCCTAGTGGTCAAGCACGTCGCCCTCGTTCCCAAAAAAGGATGGCAAGGTTAGAGTTTGTGTAGACTTCTACGGATCTCGAACAAAGCCAGCCTTGCTGATGATTTTTCCTCCTCCCACACATTGATATGTTAGTTGACAGCACTGCAGGACATTCAATGTTGTTTTTCATGGATGGATTTTCTAGGTATAATCAAATTATGATGGCTCTAGAGGATATGGAGAAGACTTCTCTTAGCCATTAAGTGGTACTTACTGCCATTCCAAGTTATGCCATTCAGCTAAGAAACGTAGAGCCACTTATCAAAGAGCCGCTAATTGCTCCATGACATGATGCATGCAGATGTCGCAGGTATATGTGACGACATGATAGTGAAGTCTCAGACAAAGGCGTATCACTTAGCGTTTTACAGAGGTTCTTGAGAGGATCGACGCTTCAGCCGAGTGGTCAACCCCAAGAAGTGCACCTCAGTAACCTCGAAATCATTGGGGCACATTGTTAGTGAGTGGGGTATATAGGTTGATCCTGAAAAGATCAGGGCCATACTTGACATGCCTACCCCAAGGACCGAGAAAAAGATAAGAGGCTTTCAGGTGCATTACAAAGATATCGCCCGCTTGATCGCAAACCGACACATAGCGCGAGCTTCATTCGTCTTCAGGAAGAACCAACCTACAAGTTTCTGGAATCCACGATCGCTGAAGAAGCTTCTTTGAGAAGATTGAGTGTCTCCTTTCTTCTCCAGTTTTAGTGCCTCCTGATTTACGTGTAGCCCGTAGGGTATCTTAAATCAACAAAATTTATAACCTAATACCTCATACTACCATAGTGTAGTTACTATAGTATAGCGTCTCTAGGATCGTCCACAGGGATGGGTTTTCTTCGTGGGAATGACTAATAATAAAGCTTATACTAGTGATTTCATTTTGGATATTTGGGTTGTGATAAAAAGAGGGGGGGTTTAGTGATTAAAACTAAAAATAAAAATTTACTAAAACATGAAAACAAATCCCTTTGAGGGTCAGGTCAATAGGTTTCAGGTTCCTTAGGAAAATGAGGGGTTTCCCGGGTCTCTTCCTCGCACTGGGGAGGATAACATATATTTATCTCCCAAACCGGATCTTCGTTTAGCTATAATAATTGACCCTAAATAAATATCCTTGAAAATTGGTATTTGCTTCCCATTAGTGGTTTCGAACAAAGTAGCTGAATACTTCGACTCACCTTCCAATGGTCCATAAATGATAACCGATTTAACATCACTGATTCAGCTTAAGGCACTAAATGAGCCCGTAAGAGCTTACTACAAATACTAACCATCTGGCGTGAATCTGAAGGGATCGAACCTAGAATTCTAGCTGAAATAAAAACATCCTTGAATTGCCTTCCAATAACCCATAGATTTATAATCTAACGAATGTCAATGGATCTAGTAATACATCTAATGAACCCAAAAGCTTATCATGTATCATTCGCTGCAACTCAAGGGATTAAAACCACGTTTGAAAAGACACCATTAATGGTGGAAAATAATTGCAACATGGAAAAACCCCCACCTTTCATCATCCGAACTCCTTTACTCTAGTTTCCTACCCTGCTGAAACGAAGGTTTAGGCCGCCCTTTCACAGAGGTTGTTTGTGTAGCACCCCTTTCCGGTCCGACCCGATTGGTAGATCCAAACCGGATCCGGGATGCTCGTTTAATTCTTTTTATTTACCGTTTTATTAAATTTTATTTTTCAAAAATGTCGTGACCCGAATCCCCGGCCCGACCCAAATGGCGGATCCAAACCAGAGCCCGATTTACTCCGACCGTTTTTATTTATCTTATCAAAACGTTTTATTTACGTCATTTCATTTTAGAGTTCTCATTTATGCGGAAGCATTTTCAAATGGTAGGCCTATAAAGATTTATTCTTATACAATTTGTTTAGAAAATGGCGTATCCTACCTTTACAAAATGATATACAAAACAATGGTTCAAAGTTTAACTCTTTTGTTCACAAAATGCTACACATTCAAAAAGGAATGATATGCATATGGCGGGGTATATACTTATACGCTGCAACTTTCTCTATGACTCTGCACTTCTTGATCTTGCCTTCTTTCCTATTTACTCGAAACCTGCGCATAGATAAACCATAATTAATCATTCTGTCGCTTAGGTGGTTCTATACAGTTCTATTCAAATTTTCAGTTTAACATGACATGCATTTATCATAAAATCATGCCTTTTATATCAAACAATACTCATGCTTTCACTTTCACATGCTTTCATTTTACAAATCATTAATCATATCAAAATATGCATTTTCACATGCAACCAATTTACTTAAATCAAATCATGAGATTCAAACATATACTCCCAAGGATGTATTTAGTTTACAAATCCCATTTACTCTGATCAAAGTTTGTTATTTCACTTTGTTTATACAATTCACATTAATGATGGATTCCGTTTGGTGAATCCCATTCTTTTTATCATTCAGTAATGTGCTTACACATTTAACAATTTCGGTCTCCCATTGTTGACAAACCAAAGAACACATACAAATTTACGACGTTATTACCAAGGATCCATATTGTCTAACTTCCAACGGCGCCTACAAAACTGCTGACAAACCAAAGAACACATACCAAATTTACGACGTTATTACCAAGGACTATTGTCTATCCATTTCAGAACGGCGCCAGAAGCAAAACTTGTTGATAACAGTAATATGTAGAACAAAAATCTCTTTAAAATAAGTCATTTTCAAAGTTTTGTTTTGATTTGCTATTCGCAAGTGCACAGTCAATGAAGAGTAAAATGGTGATTTAAGTCCGTATATCGATCCTACGTAGATCTCAAGAATTTTAAATCAACTACCCGACTACCAAGCTCCATACTATTTGGACGATAAAATGATATGGAGTCCGTATTCGATAAGCCGGAAAATTGAAGAACAAAAGGAAATAAATCTAAAGAACTAACAACCGAGATAAAGAATAAAGGAAGGTCAATGAATTTCTAATAAAGAAATGAATACCGACAGTTATCCTCAAGACACATCAATAAAATCACTTGCAGAAACTATCAATTCTCGTGAAGTTAACCGATAGAATTTCTCGATTAACTCAAGTTTCAAAATCAGTCTGCTGGCAATTGTAAAGTGTACCGATCTCTCCAATACTCACATTTCATTGTCTAATTTATGACCCGATTCTCTCGAATACAGGAATTAGATAACTACTTCTTAAAAAGGACTTCCCTTAATCCGGGTATTTTTCTTTACAATACTTCATACCCATTTTATGGATCCGTGAACCTTAACTCCCAAGTTAATGGGTCACAAGGATATACAACTTCGCATTGTTCGAAATTAGATAGATCAACCTTTCCTTGATTAGATCTCACTTAACACGGGATTGGACTCACTAATCGAATTGAGGTGAACTCTTTGTTTGTTTAAGTGATAACTCATTCAACTCCTTTCGATCCCAAGTGAGAAGATGATTTATCCAAGTGAACTTGCAGTTTAAAGGATCCCCGGCCAGTTGGTGTTAGTATACCTTCAAAGAACTAGACGTTACCTCAGGATTGTCTTCCCGTGTCACGCAGACTTCCTTGAAATCGTGGTAATGACGCACTTAACGTATAAGAAATCGTATTCGTGATCCAAAATCAATAAAACTAAAAATCTGAAGTAAATCAGAACCGAAATTACCAACAAACCCGCTAGAACTACTGGCAGAAAGATAAATTCTACCATAACGCTCAATTGATGGAAGTCGGATTCCTCAATTACTAAATTCATACCCATACAAAGACTCTCCGATCATACGGAAAACTCAGGTTGAACCGAAACAATCGAAATTCCGTAAATTTGTCCGAACTTCAAACATTCCGTAGTAATTTGAAAAGAAATAGAAATCGTGATTCAGCTTCGCCTTAAAACGATAACATCCAGATTCGTAAATACAACCCAAATGAAAATACGAAACATAATCGGCTTCTCTAAAACGATGGAAACAACAAAATAAAATAAAAAAATAAAAGAAAAGAAAGAAAAATGAGCTTTCAGCAATCCATACTCTAGGTCCGTGGTCGCCAAGCCATCTACTCGAACCGATAGCCGGTATTTATAGGTTCCTAACCAAATTCTAATCCCAATGTAGCCTACTGCGGATCAGAGTATCCAGGTGCCCAAGTTATCGCTTCACGCCGCGACTTCAGCTTCTCGTCGCGGACATCATCGAGGTCGCGACTCGATCCCACGCCGCGATTTCAGCCGCATACACTATATAGCCTTGATTTAGTTTCATTCTGATGTCGCGACATTATCATCTTGTCGCGACATCTTCACGCCTCAGCGTTTAAATTGTTCTTCCCGACGCCGCGACGCCGATATCTTGTCGCGACCTCGCCTTAAGGCCCTCTTGCAAATTTTCAATCGATAGCCCGATGTCGCGATTTCGAATCTCATGTCGCGACATCATCTTATGGAACCGTAGGCTTCAATCGTTAGCTCATGTTGTCGCGACATCAATGTCTTGTCGCGACATCCCTTATGGCTCGCATCTTTGATCTCAGCCGCCCTCGGCGTCGCCACTTCGACCATGTCGCGAAGACTCAACTTATGGCTTGCGCCTCTCTCGTTGAAGCCCATGTCGCGATTTCAGCCTTCGTCGCGACCTCGCCTTAAGGCCTTTGCGCTTTCTAACTTGTGTCTTCAAATTCAAGCGCGATTCTCCGAGTCATTGGCTTGACTTTACTTCATAAGCTTTGCCTTCAACCGAGCAAGGTCCGTGTCACGATTTCGATCTCTAAGGCTCACATAAGCTTTTATGTTATCTCGTAATTAACTCCGATGGTTCTGATGTCGCGGATTTCAAATTCTCTTGTCGCGGATATCATCAATGTCGCTGACATCAACTTAAGTTCCGGCAGCCTTCCATCGGCCCAAACCTCATAACTTAAAGGCGTTTCGCTTGTCGCGACCTTCTTATCCCTGGCCACGACATCAACGCGGTCGCTACCCCGGGACGTCGCCGCGACGCCGTTTTAGCTCTTGATTACCCTTCGCCGCCGATCCGTACTACCGCCGCGACTGCGATCAAATCTCTTCAAATTTCGTGTCGCGACTGCACTTGACTGCGGCGAACCCCAAAACTCGCATCAATGAATCAGCCACCCTTTCCATTTCCTCGCTTCTCCTCGCTTATCCGATCGCATCTTTCCTTCCATCTTATTGTCAGATTTTTCTACTTTCTTCTCTCCTTCCTGCCAATAGCAATTTAGTGCTGAGTTTCATAATTCGTATATTAATTATTCAATTTTAATCGAAAATCAAATGTAAAATGGACTAAAAATAGATGACTTTAAGCCTCATCAAACTCCCTAAATCTCTTAAAATTTTGCTTGTCCTCAAGCAAAGAGAAAAAGAATTTGTTTGTCCTCAAAACAAAAGAAAAGAAAACATTTTTAAGGACATTTTTCTCCCATTCATTCAAGCATTCAATTTAATTGGAATGCAAGGTATGCAAAAATTTTCCGTATATCTAACTTCAAGTCCAGCTTCAAGGTTGGTTCTGTTTTCGCTACACAAAACTGAATGTTGAAATTGTTTTACAAACCAATAGACCTATTGATCCTCGTTGAATAATGAATTGTTTTCCTTTCTCCTTTTTCTATTACCGAATCATTTAACTCCCTAAAGTTCACACTTGAATGTTTCATTCTTCCAAATTCATAGGCTTGTTTTTCATATTGATCTCCAATTAATGTAGATGATTTCAAATTTAAGATCTACTTAAATGCCTTTCGTCCACTTTCTCTTCTTAGGCTTATATTTGTTAGGTTTGGTAATGTATAGAGTGGAAGGAATTTTAGGTTAAGATTACCCTGAACATTTTCTTCTTCTACCCCCTTTCTTCTATAATTTTATAAACTCCCTAAACTGTATGTTTGGGACCTCTCTTGATTTCTTCAATTCAGAACCCAGAGGCTCCCTATTTCACACTTGTAATTTCACCGGGAATTTCCTTGAAGTACCACTCAGAATAGCAATGTTTTAACTTTTTAGTTTTCTTAAGAGTTTAAGCAATTTTTTGGGTTGTGAGTCTCTATATCGTGATGGTATTAGGTACTAGGTGTTGAAACAATTCCTAAGAACTTAATTGTTCAAGAGAATAGCCACAAGATAAAACTTATCCCTAGAAGCCTTCTTTTCGTCAGACATTTTCGCTTTTTTCTTTTCCTTCCTTTGAGTTCCTCAAAATTATATATCTACTCCCCAAACTTCATTTCTTCTTCCCCTTCTTGAATCTACGGGTAATCATTGGTTCTTATCAAGAATTGGAATTTTCGATGGGTCGGGGTTTCCATCAAGGCTTATTTTGAAAAATCATCGCTTAGCTCACCTCCATGGAATCCAAGGTATATGGCACCAAAGATATTAATAAAGGATGGCTAGGAATGGCTCAAACTATCCAAGAATGGCCTCGTGATCATTTCACTACCAGATTGTCACCAGATTTCGCCTCAATCAATAATCCAACAAATTCTAGAACTGATCAATGTACCGTGACTAACTATATGAGTATATTGACTCGCTGATTGATGAGTAGTTAAGCTCATTGATATTCAACAGTTCCTTGATCATCGCTCATACTACAAACTCAAAATATGTTTCGGTTCCTTCCGGCTGTGATTACCTTCCCCATTCGGACTTTATCGCTAAATATAAGTAATTTTTGTACTTGTGTTTTAATTAAACTACATGCATTTCGGTCTCTTATTCTACAATTTTTCTCATTTCACTTACTCCTACTCTAATCGTCTATCACTAGGGGTAAACCATACCTTCTCAACAGCTTTTATTCTCGAACTACCTTACCTTGATTTCTCCAATCATGTAAATCACAAAGCAACATAATATCATTAATCAAATGCAAGATAGCAAATAATCATTCAATTTAAATTTCATTTTATTCCTGATTTATTTGCAACCTGGATACACGTAAAGGATAAGGATGTTAATGAAGAAGTGCGAGAAGGTCTATTTTTCTTGGAAGAGGTAGCAAAATATCGTGGAGGATCCGGTGTCTGCAAAGTGTTCAAATGAGCTGGGAATGGAGGGAATTTCATTTCTTCTTTCTTTCTCGTTTCCTCTCAATCGTCAACACAACTTATTGAGATCAACCTTCTGATAGTACTTTGCCTCTTCCAAGCTCTATTGTCCTTCCATTTCGCCTATGACTCCAAGAATTTAGAAAGATTGCCACAATCAAATCGTAAATTTCAGCCAAATTCCTTTCCGCTCTCAGAGGGATTCGGGCCTCCATTGTTTTTATCTCATTGTTCAAATTTTGTTTTCCAGCCTTCAGAGAGATTTGAAGGCCAGCAACTTGAAACCCTTTATCTCACTCCCTAAATTCTAGCCATGCTCCTTTATCTCTTTCATAAATGCGCGGTGGTTGAGCATCTCGATCAAACTCGCTTGTTATAGAAAGCTTCAGCACTCAATGCTACTTTGAGTTTTTAAAAGATCTTGACTTTCCTTCATTTCTCTCAACTCCTCTCCTCACGCTTCAACATTTTCCCAACTGCTCCTTTCTAATCCATTCTTCCTTCCACTGTTCTCTCTTCGATCTCCACCTCATGCTCCTTTCTTTCTCGTTTAATTCTTCTTCCCACCGTTGGTCTCTCTTTCACCCTTTTCATACATCCCCTCTCCGAATTCCTGCTTCTAGGGTTCCATTCCTTCTCTTCTATTCTTTCTCGCATCAAATCAGAGCCTGCACTGAATTATCCTCAGGTTCCTCAGCTTTCTCCCGTGCTAAATTTCGCCAGGCCAGAGGAGAACCACAAAATGAGAAGTCTACTGGGCCGTCTTCATCCCCGCCCTTCATTATCCTGGCAGACAACCACATCAGGCTCTGCGCGCAGTCATCAAAGCCCCGCCTCTATCGGGCTCTCCGGGTCTCCTTTTCTCGTCCTTCAAATTGGCCTTTCACCTGTTTCTACCAAGACTCCTTTTTCCCTCCATTGCCCCTTGCTAACCTCCCGTCGAAGGAGTGGTGGGCTCAGACTTCTCTCCACCTCAAATTCCTTCTCACCCAGCCTTCAAGCATAGAACTGATTGTTGGCCGGGTGGGGCACTTTGTTCCCTTCATGATAATTCATGATAGAGTTCCCTGCGATAACCCTATATCGACTGGTATTCTCGGTACGTACACTGTTAAGATGTGCCTTCTTTGTTCTCTCATCAGGCATAAATGTTTGAACCACAGACGCAAGGAAGTAAAACCATACCTTCTCGCTTCCTCAGCAGGCCTCTCCGCCCGCAGCTCCCAGCTTTCCTTCTCGTCTAACCGCCTTCCATCAAAGAGCCCCGCAATCTTTCTGTACCAATTTTCACTGGAGCCATGCTTGTGTATTGTCATCCCATAGCCCGCATTGATACCGCTTCGCGACCTGTACCTCTAACATAACCATTCACCTTCCACTATATTGAATAAAACTTTCACCAAAGGTCAGATATCCGCTAAAGCGCAGAAAATTCTCCACACCTCGTTTATCATCTCCTTGAAAGCGAGTCATGGTGGTTTTTGAATTTCTGTAACAAAACCTTTATAGTATAGTACTTCTTCCGATCGGGAATAAGTCATCGATATGAAATCTTCACTTCTTCTTCTTCTCCTCTTTCCTTCCCCCCTTTCTACCGCTTCGAGAAACCTGAGCTTTGCAGCTGATGGCATCTCTCCCGCTGCTTTCCCAATGAATCTCATCTAACTGCTCTCCTCGACAGCTTCTTCTGACACCAGGTTCCTCATAATCTCTACGCCTAGGACCAGGTGGGAATTTCAGCCATCTGAGACAGGCAGGAAGGCCAAAGTTTTAAATACTATTTTCTGAGGTCGAGATTCAGGTGAAGAAGACGAAGGTGAATGGCTATGGGCTGGGAGGGAAATGGAAAGAAGGTTTCCAACCGCTGCAATTCAATCAATGTTTGTGGGCTATCAATGCTTCACTTAAGAATTGTCGCGACTTCCAATTCCGCCACTTTTATCGGAGGCTACAAACAGCTTGAATGAGTACTGGCAGCTGTGTCGATTTATGTCGCGATTACCCAGGATGTGTCGCACATGTCCGCCTTCGTGCATTATCGATGTGGGCGAAATTCCTTCAAATTTAAAACCTAATTCACTGGCCGTGGATCGCCGATGTCACACACGAATCTCCTTCCTACACCACCAACGTTTTTCAAAACTGGTTGTCACATCACTGCCATGTATGGACATTAAAGCCAATGTCGACATGACCCTTCAGGACCAAAGCCTTTAATTCAGCGATTTCCAAAACTTGAATTTTGGTTCTTGTTTCTAAATACACTTAGACATTTATCCAGTATATTTCAGCAAACGTATTTAATAATTAGTTCAATCATACATGCAGATTTACAAAGAGAAGGTTACTTCCTTTTCTCATGTTGCGACTTCCTCGCAATTTCGAATCGCTCCTATAACGGATCGTTATTCATGTCTCTCAACCCTTGCAAGATCACTGCACACACAGATTCAAAACACACCAAATTCTAATAAAAAATCTAAATCTATTCTTCAGAAACAAATTCACTTAATTCATCTACAATTAAAAGAAAAAAATAATTCAAAATTTAAATCAAGATTGAAATCCTCCCGGTCATCTCCCACAATGGGTCATTGGAGTCATTAATGGGACTTGGTCAAGTGTGGTACTTTCTTTCCTTAAGAACCGCTGAATTCTTCAACTTCCTCCTCCCCGTTGAGATAATGCTTTAACCTTGTCCATCGACCTTGAATTTTTACCGCAGCGTACTGTTATCGCCTCCAAATGTAGTATTTGCTTACCATCGTGTATGGCCCATCTGGGAATTGATTTTACTCGATTAGTTTCGCCAGAGTTAAACAACAGAACTCGTTCTCCGTTTCGAACTCTTTCCTCAAGATTCTCCGATCATGGCTACTTTTGTCTGATCTTTGTATATTCAGCATTGTCATAAGCCATTTCGCCTAATCGGGACATTGGAGCGCTTCTTCTTCCTCATAATTTAAAATCGGTTTTCAACTCGACATGGCCCATGACTGTCCAGAAATTCAATTCAGCAGGTAGATGACATGGTTTACCAAAACAACTCTCAGATATGGGGACATTCCAATGGGGCACTTGTATGCAGCCCCGAGGGCCCAAAGTGTTCATCAAGTTTGAAGACCAATCCTTCCCGTCAGAGCGCTCATACCAAGTATTCTTGATCTCCCGTTGAAATTCGTCATTCCATTGGTCTCGGGATGATAGCTAAACTCATTATATGCTTGATCCTACATTCGTCATGAGTTTTGGTAAATATTTTTGTTCGTTAAAATGGGTTCCCCCATCACTAATAATGGTTCTTGGGGTTCAAACTCGCTTCAAAATATTCTCAGCAAGAAACTCGCTCAATCGGTTAGCATCATTCTTCGTGATTAAGAATCGTTTTCCACCCATTTGGAGACATAATCTATCGCTAGCAAAGAGGGTAAATGTCAAATGATGGTGGGAAGGGTCCCATAAAAACGACTCCCCAAACACTGTAAAAATCTGTATCACCATAACACTTTTAGGGCATTTCTATTCCCGCACGATATTTTCCAATCCTTTGGCATCATCACACAGTCACCCATTCGCACAATCGTAAGATAGTGGGCCAATAAAACCCCGATTGAGTATCTTAGAGTCGTTTCTTTCTCCCCGGGCAAGTGTCCCCATATATGATGCATGGCATTCATTTAAAATGTTGCCTTTGCTTCACCTTCCGGCACACATCTTTCTATATCATGTCAAGACTTTTTGAATAGTCAATGTCATCCCAAATATAATATCTCTTATCGGGCCTGAAGTTTCCTTCAGAATGAAGCTCAAGGCATTACTCCACGTCGTGAGTAACACAATATCAAAGATACCATGGAAGTCGAAGGAAACCTAAACACCGTCATCCGGAAGTTCTCTCGTTAACCCGCACATCGGTTTTCTTCATCACTCAGCTTTTCTACTCTTGATAGCGATCTAATCACATTGTTTGCCATCCCTTTATCTTTTTATCTAAATCAACCTTCGCACGTTGTTAATCATCTTATCATCGTTTCATTCCTTTTCATCACATTTGATTGCTTCATGATCTGTGTGAATTGGCCACATGGGATCCCAAACATTGCCTAAATTTTCTACAAGCAAATAACACTGAGAAGCAGCATCTCCTTTTTCGCTTGTTGAGTAGTTCTCAGGCTTTCATTAGTCTACCAGCATAGTATATGGCCCTCGAATACTTCTCCTTCTTCGCTTCCAACACATCCTTATAGCAAATCACTGCACATACATTATTTCAAATCCCTCGATTCCATCTATATAAATGGCCATAGTGCCTGCCTAACTGATCTGATTTATCAAAGCATCCTTGGCAGAGTCAAAATTGAACCCGTATCCTTTCCAAAGAATCCTGATAAGGTCCCGCTATTAAAAGTCCTTGATGAATTTTTAAAATCCAAGATGCCCCAAGAAATTTTTACCCTTTACTGGTAAAGGTGCAAGAGTCCTGATAATGGATACTGACCAGTTTCTAGTCCAAAGAGGCAAATGGCGTCAAGAACACCTTCTACCATAAATGGCATTTTTCCCAATTCGCTTAGCCGTTGTCTTCGCATCTTAAAGCAATTGTCAGATTGTTCGGGACATTGACAAGCCGACCCATATTACGTGAAATCATCCATGAAAATCTCCATCATTTCTTCCAACCAATCCATGAAATAGATAACATGCCCTCTGAATGAAGTGAGCATTACATAACCCACCTAAATGGTATCCTTCAAAGGCAAAGGTACTATAAGGGTGTGAATGTGGTCTTCGATCCTTCGGGTGGCCAAAAACGATTCACCTCGAGTAATCGCATCCAGAAAAACAAAAGTGAAAAAGTCCGCTAACCTATCCAAATATTTGATCAATGAAAGGTAAAGGGAAATGACTTTTCCTTTTGCCACAGATTCAACTTCCTAATCACAAAGAGTACCTTCCAGGTCCGCCATCGTTTTTGTTGGAATCAATTCATTTTTTCTACTCATCATAGTAAAACTTCCTTTCTTTGGAACCATACACCAAAGGTCACCTAAGCGACACCAGTTAGCGATAAAACCAAAGATCAACACTGAGCACTCTCCTTCACTACTTCCTTCAACACGATCAGCCTTGATGTCTAACATATTTCAAGTCTTCTTCAAGTAACTGATGATATAAACCATTGACCACACCTTCATTTTCACTTGATCTCAAGCTAGAGATTCCTATGCTTCTTTAATATATTTTCAAAGAATCTTGTTCTTCAAAGATCACCAGTCTCACAAATGATCATCACTGTTTTTTTTCGCACCAAGTAGGCATATTTTTAATGAGACATGCAACTTTCAAAACCAGCCCTTCCCAGATCGGGTTCTTGATGATTTTTTCCTTTTCACTATTTTCCTTAATATCTTTCTTTTGTGCTTCAAGTTCAACGCGCTATAGAATGAATCACATGGAATTCAAGAAAATAAGATCGATACTGAAATTCATCTTTTCATTGATAAAACCGAGGCTACAATCATTGATAACATCGTAGCTGAAGTAGAAAGACAGACCACTTACACTGCAACCTTTCCTCAGTTCCATTCATATTTGTCACTTGACTGCTAATGGTGCGCTCTTTTCTCCAACCTCAGATAAGAACCCTTCGCATGTCAATCAGGTAAACAAAGGGCTAGGAATGGTCTTCCTAATAGTAGGGTATTTGTGAATCTTCTTCCATGTCCGTAATGATGAAGTCTAATCGGGAATACAAATCTCCTACCAAAGGACCAACACACCAATGACCCCTTCTCGTGGTTTCACCCATCGATCCTCACTCGCGATCGAGTAATGTCAGAGGTTCCCAACTTAAGAATCCCTCGGCAAATGAGGCATCAGACGATGACAGCCCTTCGAAATACGTAGAGCTCTGAATCCCAGCCCTCCAACAATACAAGGAATTAAAACTTCCGGGTCCTTCATCTTCACGTAGTTCTTTTCGACACGACCGCAAGTGGCATTGAGATTCACTATTCCTTCTAATATTTTCGCCAAGATAACCTTTCGGGGAATTTCTGTATAAAGTGGCATCCGAGTCACCATCAGAAAAGGCATACTGATTCCTAGAGTTTCCCTGGAAGTTCTCAAGAACCTTGCAAACCGCTCCCATCTTTGATTTCTCAGTCTTTGTGGAAATGGGACTACAGGCTTGATCCTGAGATGTTCTTCTACCTCTTCTTATCATTCCACGTCTCTTCCCTTTCCGTGGAAGTACTTTTCGTCAGCTTGGCCATCTTTTCCTCCTTCCTTCTAACTCCTTCCACCCTAAGCCTGACAGTCAAAACACATTTTTAGGTTCTTCTCATCACTTGGGAAGGCATCTTTCTTCCGGCTTTGCAGGTGGTTGGGCCACTCGCCTACTTGTGTCTCCAAAAGGTTCTTCAGTATTTATCAGAATTGAAATTGGAATTTGGTAGCAATGGCTCCACCCTCCAAATTTGTTCATGGAGGTCTGTCAGGCCTTTATTGTCCCCATAAACCGGCAAAAGACTGCCTCCTCGAAAGCTGAGGCCTCCGCCTCCTCTGCATTCATTCCCGTGCCCACTCCGCTACAAGGTCATGTGGAACCCAGTGGCCGTCGACACCCTGATTTGTTCTGTCTCGCTGCCTGATAGCCCTCCACCATACGAGAAATTCTCATGGTTCCTGTGCAAGCCGGGTGATAATGTGTCAAAGGTTAGATTGGGTTTAAAGATAAGTTTCTGCTCAACATATAATTTGAACTCGCAGCCATGTAATTCCTTTCCTTTTCACTAACCCTCCTGATTTCCCATTATTGTCCCCTTCGATTTGCCTTATTTACGAGGCAAAGCAGGGGTGTCTTTCTTCGTTTGTCTAACCTGGTAGCTAATGGCATCCAAATTTCTGGCCTATGGTCACATCTGCTCGGCTCCAAAAAGATCTCTTCCTCTCGTGTTTCCTCTTAAGCCCAAAGGAGTTTTCTGGGCGTTACATTTGGGCCAACCTTCACCGCTCCCCGCTCTCCTTCCTTTAAGACACTTTTTTCTTTTAATAAGACAAGATAATATCGATGATCCTTTTATATCATTCATGGTATGATATAATGTCCATTGAGTTTTTAGACGATCCTGTATGACACACTTCAAAGAACCGTCAATCTTTCCTAAGTTACATACAGCTTTCTATCTTTCCCCACAAATATCACAATGTATTTCTCCTTCTTCAGAGTTAAGCTCGGTGAATCTACCAAGTAGGCCTGCTAAATCAATCCTTCTTCCCTCCAAGTATCAACGTAACTATACGGTAATGATTCATCTACGAGTCGCCGATTCTCGGGTTAGAGTCAATAGGTGCAGCTTTATGACTTCGTCTCAATTTATCTTGGGCTTAATGATAAATGTCCCGAGGTGAACTTCTCCGGTGTCAGCTGACCAAGTGGGATGACCGGGAACCGATGCTGCCGGATCATTGTACCGCACTGGTTTAATTCATAAAATTATTAGCATCTGAATTGCAGTCGCCCGATCGCCGAGTATTCTTCCTCAGATAATCGGGTCTCCCAAACTTCCATCAGACGCTTGATCGAGGCCTTCAGCCTCTCGTACGATTTCAACCTCGATCCCGCCTTTCTTCTTCCATGGTTGTATTTTCTCTCGTCTTCAGCCCTTCGCTTCGAAAATCTTTCTATTTCCAGGTCACTGAATCGACGGTTCGCTTCCTCTATGTACCGTGTTTTTCTAAAGCAAAACACATCATTATGCAGATTAGTCAAATCATCAAACATTTCACCGTTTATTACGCATCAAGTACAAAATGTCCACCGCTGAAAAATTATTTTGTTCTTTTTCTTTTTAAAAATGTCCAAATTAGTATTTCTTTCATCTAATATTTGACTGTTAGATTCTTCTTATCCTCTAAATCCGCCTACAAAAACTTGTCGACAAACCAAAGAACACATACAAATTCACTTATTTTATTACAAGGATCTTAAACAACTCATGAACGTCATAAAACTTGTCGACAAACCAAAGAAATATACACAAACTTTACGATTTTATTGCCAAGGACTATTGTTCAATCCCTAAGAATCAGTTTCATAAACTTGTTGACAATTATAATATGTGTAACGCATCCCCAAAGAAGTCATTTTCAAAGCTTGTTTTCGCATTTATGGCTCGCAAGTGGCTGTGTCAACAGAAAATGATTGAAACCAAGATATATCAGATCCCACAGAGATCTCAAGAATTTTAAATCAACTACCCCGACTACTTCAAGCTCCATACTATTTACCCATAAATGATAGGAGTCTCAAAGATTCGATGTCGGAAATTGGAAGAATAAAAGGGCACTAAACAACTAACAACCGGGAGAGATAAAGAATAAAGAATAATAGAATTTCTAATAAAGAAATGAATACTGACAAGTATCCTCAAGATACATCAATAAAATCAGTTATAGTGAACTATCAATTCCTCGTAGTTAATCGAGACTTTGATTAACTCAAGTTTCAAACACTAGTGCAATTGGTAAAGGCAAATGATCTCTCCATATTCACATTTCCATTATCTAGATCGCAGACCGATTCTTCTCAATACAGGAATTAGATAACTACTTTTAAAAGGACTTCCTTAACTGGGGTATTTTCTTTTTAAGGTCATTTCAATCATTTATGACCTAAACTAACTCCCGTTGGTCAAGGATACAACTTCCGTATTGCTCCTCCCAAATTAGGATAGATCAACCTTCCTTGATTAGATCCTTCTACCAACAACGGATTGGACTCACTATCCGACTGAGGTGAACTCTTTGCTTGCCATGGATAACCCATTCAAACTCTTCTTATCTCTGCTTAGAAAGAGGATTTATCCATGAACTTGCAAGCGCAAAGGATCCCTACTAGCGTGTTATATACCTTCAAAGAACTGGAATGCTATGCATGCACCCTTCCGCTGACAGAAATCTCATCTACAGACCTCACAAGAACCTCCCATCAAGCCGGTCGACCGCCAAGTTAATACAGCTGCCGTTAAACTGGCTGGAACCGATTTTGGAAAACGCTGCAAAATTTTTCACTTTCTATCAAAATCACACCTTTAGATTTAACGAAATCCATAAAGATAACGATCACTCTGCGTCAAGCCCAAAATACAAAATCACCTGATAAAACAAAAATACCCCAATGTTTTCCAAATGTCCAACTATAATAAAGGACCCTGGTCCTTTATCAAAACAAAGATAAGGATCAACCAAATATAAGTTTGACGTGAACCTCGCTTTTCTCAAACCATGCATGTACAGTTTACAAAAGATATTTACATATACAAAATGCCGTTATTTACATCTCTTTACTATTTTGAATTTCATAATCTATCTATATATAATCACAACACTGGTTCAGGCTTATGATCCCGGAAAGGTTCTTTCGTCAAGACCGTGACTGGAAAATTATTTTAAAACAGAAAATCGGTGAGCCAAACTGAGTAATATGTTCTAAATGTCGGCCTCGTTGTACCCCAATATGAAAACTGTGACAGTAAATGGCAAATCATATGAGAAACCAGTTTTGCTATGGAAAACCATTTCAAAACTCCGTTTCAAACTATTTCGCCACAGAACTGTTTCTAACAACTATTTCGCCGCCGGAAACCGCTTCAAAGTGGCGGGTTAATATCCGAAAGTGATATATCAGAATCAAGTACCAACCACCGGGCCCATTTGAACAATCTAGAAGTGGCTCTGAACCCTAATCCTGGCATCGTAGTGAACCTCGGAACACTACCCTGGCCAAGATGGTCCTGAACACGCAGATCTATAGCACAATGGAACCTTGAATCCAAAATGCTCTGATGAACCCCGGAACCAACACCTCATCGCTATGTACTAAGTCACGCGCCTAACTATATACCTCAATGCAGAGGCGGGACTCACTATATAAATATATACTAGATCTATAACCCCACCACACTGTAATATAGTTAGGCCATAATATCCCATAACTCGCTTACACATAATCCGAAATATATCCGACCGGAACTGAAATATTATCTAGTTTTTGCAAACCAAAGCACCTGCTTTCAACACCGAATCAAACTTTTCATCAGTATAACAATTGGGAGGGTAATAAAAATGCTTTATAAATCTATATTTTCAAAGCACTTTACAAACTTGTAATTTAAACACTTTCGTTTTAGAAAATGATTTTGAGTACTCACCTTTTCACGACTAATTTCTTTCAAATCTTATCAGCACTTTAGATTCTAGTGGGATCTTTCCAAATCGCGCCTACAAATTCATTCAGTGCGAAAATGCATAAGTTCAGTTTTATGTAAAGCGTATACGAGAACTTTCAAAGTAACTATATCGAGCAGACCGATTCTAACAAAGCTTTGCGTCTTTAGTCGCATTCGATATGGACGTCGATAATATGATATGAATTATTAAAAATACCATTAGATGCCTAAAAACTATACATTTTAGTCAGCTTTTGACTCAAAGGACTTTCCATAGATGCAAAAATACTCGAAACATTTGAAAAATTCCGTCCGACTTGTCAGGCTACACTCACGAAATTTCAACCCAAACTTGTCAGCGGTCCCGAAATTCAGCCATGTCGCTTCCACAGTCCAATTCCACAAAAATTCCCTAAACTTCAGTCTAAAATTTTGGGACTAAAGTTTCTGACGGCTAGCGACTGAAAATTTCAAAGCGCTATCTCATAGCCTTTAGACTTGAAATAACACAGTAGGCAAATTTTCTACCTTTTTAAAGTTTAACAAAGCTAGATATTGGTACTATGCGTGGCTTCTCTTGGCGTAGTCGATTTTGCAGCCGACTCGACAGTTCACAGGTCCGATTTTCGTGAATCACGAAGGGGAAACAAAGAGAATAAAAAACGCTAAAATCGTCTCCCTCTCTCCCGAATTTTTATGTCCTTCTCCTATATTGATTTTTTATTGTTTTTTATTTTCACGTTTTCCTTTTTTTTTTTTTCTTTTTCTTTAATTATTATTATTGTATTTAAATAAATAATTTCTATTACCTCATTCGAGATCTATTTTTTGTCTCGAAATTTTATTTATCCTAATTAAATATTCTTTGATATTTTACCATTTTAGTTTCTAATCCCGTTTTGAGGTTTCACTCTTTAAGCTTCGTCTAAACTTAGAAATTAGGTAAAATATTCCGACTATCTCGAATTTACTTGAAGCTTTCTGGGATTTATAGATTTGTTGAGGCGAACTTCGCAGCTTACCGATCAGTTTAAGATACGCCAAGATCTAGAGAATTTCGAACTTCACACTGATATTTTGGCAATTTATTATTATTATTTTACTATTTAAACTTCATTAATTATCTTTCACCCTCCACCTTCCTTAATTGCAAAAGTGTCACAATTCTTTGAAAATTTTATAATTTCACCCTTAAACCAATTTTCAAAAATTCTATTATGGCACTAAAATAATTAAGGAAGCCCTTTGGTGCACTTACGGTTACACATACCGTACACCCTCTCGGGACGGGGTGTTACAAATCCTCCACTCATAAAAACATTTCGTCACCGAAATATGAACAGAACTACTATAAAGAGGATACCTTAATGCGAAAACAATTGAGGATGTGACTACGCATCGGAGCCTCACGACTTAATCTTTAATCCCATGATTCCCCAATAAAACTTTTGACTAATGGAATGACCTTATTCATTAAACATGTCTCTGCAGATCTACTATTTGCATTAATTTGCTCCTTATAGGTCAAATTATCAGCTAGTTCTCTTGGTTGATCTCGGTACATGGGAGGATCTGGAATGTGCACTTGCGAGCATGGATACATGAAACATTATGAACCTTAGACAACTCTAGAGGAAGGTCTAATTTTATATGCTACTGGTCCCACTACGGCAATAATCTCCTTATGGCCCTATGTGTATCACGGGCCTTAGCTTCCGTCTTCAAATCAGGACACCTTTCAGGAGAAACTTTGAGAAAGACCTATCGCCGCTAAGCGCCCAGATCCCTACGGCGTTTTGTCCGCATAACTTTTAAATACGTCTGCGGCTATCTTGAGTCTGTCTCGGACTGATCTGGATCTTATCTAAGGTAATATGTACTAACTACGGGCCTGATAGTTTTCCTCTCCTACTTCATCGACATACGGGATCTGACATAGGCCCTTCAAATGCTTCAAATGAATATCTTTGGATTGATAGCGTTTGTTGTAAGCGAACTCCATCAGAGATAAATACGTATCCCAGCTTCCCTTAAACTCTATCATATGCTCTAAGCATATCCTCTAACGTCGAATAGTTCTCTCATTGACCGTCGAGTCGAGATGGAAAGAAACTATCTTTAAAGTGCAATCGAGTCCCCATGGCATCCTGTAAACTGGACCAAAATCTGGATGTGAATCTGGGGTCTCGATCTGAGACTATCGATAGAGGAACACCATGCAATCTAACTATCTCCTCCACATACTGTCAGCGGGTCATCATTGCTATGGCCCAGAATCTTTGCGTTTAGTTAGTCTATCACTATCACCCATATGGCATCGTGTTGTCTCAGGTTCCTGGAAGTAGGGTAACAAAATCAATCAGTAATCTTGTACTTCCATACGAATGGAAATTTGTGTATCTTTCTGTGACCCCAGTTATACACCTTTGCACAGTGACATGTTCAGGCATCACGGATACGAATACGTTTCCTTTTTCATGCCCTTCCACCAATAATGCTCCCTCGAGTATGATGATACATCTTGGTGCTACCAGGTTACATGGCATATGTGAAGAGTGAGCTGCCATGATGATTTCCCTTTTTAGTTCACCTATTTCGGGTACACATTCGTTCCTCCCAACTATTACGCCATCGTCTCGTCACGGAACTGCGGTTTCCTACCACCCTCAATCTACGCCCTCAACAATCATCTGAAACATATTTTGGTAACTATAGATGATCCGAGGACGAGTATAAATGATGCCAACAATGTCCATATCATTTTATATTGAACTCGACTCGACTCATCAGCAATGGATATCATCTGCCGGAATAAACGCAGGAACCCTCAGGTTTAGGCTTAAGGCATCGGCCACTACATTGGCCATGGATGGTACTCTATCGTCTGAATCATAATCCTTAATCAACTCCGACCAGGCGCTGCCAAAGTTAAACTCTTTCAGTAAAGATATATTACGGAGCTCTTATGATCGGTGAATATACGGCAGAAGGCAGTATGGGATAATGTCTCCAGTCTTTAGGCGAAAACCACTGCTTTGCTAGTTCTAAATCATGGGTTGGGTGGTTCTGCTGGGTAGCTACTTTAGCGGCGGGGCACTTAGCTATCACTCTTTACCATCACCGCCAACACACCCAACCACCCATGCGGAGGCATCACTATATACACCATAACCGTCCTTTCAGCGGTAGTGCATCTCTTGGTACACGTCGTCAATCTCTGTCTCGACTCCTCAAAACTATCTTTAGTATCGACACTGAATTTGATCCTTTTCCAATATGAATTGGTCAGGGTGTTTATATCTTTGAAAATCCATGTTGACAAATTTCTGTATTACTGCCAATCCGAGAAAGCTGCGAACGAAGCATTGTGGCTTCAGTTCCTGCTTCAATCTTCGATGATCCACACTAATACCTTTACTGAAATGACATGACCCAGAAAGCTACTTTGTCGACCAAAGCGCGCACTAAACGGCGTATAAGCGGCGCTCCCAGAATCTGCAATATTGTCCGAAGATGCTCTGCATGTTCCTCTGGACTGCCTGAGTACACTAGAATGTCATCAATGAATACGATCACAAGCTTATCCATCTGGTTGAATACCTTTGTTCATCAAATCCACTGACGGGTGAGGACATTAGTCGATCGAATGGCAATCGCAAGACTACGTAGTAATGGGTATCTTTGTCTGACGATCTCAAAACATCGTCTCAGGACCCTCAAGCGTGACGACCTTAGGTCAATCTTAGAATATACCGAGATCCATGCAATTGGTCAAATAGCTCATACGAGGAAGCGGATGCGGTTGCGTATTGTCTTGGAATTGTTGTCATGAATCTATACATACTTAGTAAGCTTCCATCTCTTCTCTTCGAAAGCCCCAGAGCTCCCACGGTGGTGGTGATCGGATCTGTAACACCGCCTTAAATTCTCAATTATTGCCTTCAATTCTTTGACTCTGTGGCGCCATTACGTATGGAGGAATGGATATCGGCTCGATCCTGGAACTAGTTCAATAACGAGAACTCAATTTCTCTATATCAGGGTAAACCTGGAAATATCATCACGGAAAGACATCGGGAACTTCTTTGACTATGAGGATGTCTTGTAGGTATCCCCACCTCTTGTCTCTATCCACTACAAATGCCAAATATACAGCGGCACTGAGCAGCATTTTGGCGGTCATGGCATTAATGAGACTAGGGGCGATCTCTCTTCTGATTCCCAGAAATATCACGCTGGTTTCTCGGGCGCGCCAATCTTTACTTCTTTCTTATACTTGATCTAAGGTGGCGTCTATGCACGGATAACCAGTCCATACCGAGATTATATCGAAATCATGGATACCTAACACTATCCGTCTGGCGGAAAATCCTTATTACGGATCACCAATCTACTACACGGAACTATCCTTTCGGATGTCATAGTATCCCATTGGGTGCGAGAAACCTGCATCACGACCATCTATAGGCTGGGACTCTGTCACGGTGCCTCTCGGTGAATGAATGCTGAAATAAATGAATGAGTGGCTCACGGGTCCCTCCAATGCATATGCATCATGATCGTAAACTAAAATCATATACCGAGTAATCACGTGGTGATGCATCGCCTCTATTGTGTATTTGTAAATACCGAGCACGATCACAGTACCACTCGAATAAATTGTCGAATCTTGCCTCTGCCTCCCTCCTTTACCCGCGACCTACACAGTGCGTCTTGCCACCTGCTGAACCACCACCCGGCTGTGGGACCGCTAGTGCACAGGGTAGATGCTGCCACTACCTCGAGTCTCTGCAACCTAGCGTGGACCGGTCTCGGATAAAGTGACCCTTCACATGATGGAAACATCTGTCTTATTCATCACCTGCACTCTCGAGATGCCTCCTGCGACATGTGGGGGCCTGTGGAAAAGATGATCACGAAGATCTACCACTTATCCAAGAGGCTGTGGTGATCGAGCGGATCCTGACTGATCTTTGCTCCGTCTGAGCCTGCAAATTTGGTCCCTTCTTTCCTTTCTTTCTACTAGGCGATTGGTGCAGCCGACTAGTCTTTGGGAGCAGCACCTCTCTTATGATATTTGAGTTAGAAGCTGGCGTCGCTTTCTACCCATGGTAGGCTGACCGGCTCTCGAGTTATTTTGAGATGCCCAGGCTAGATGAACTTTAATTCTGCCCTAGATTCCAACCCGACCATGAATAAACACATGTTCCTCATTTTCCTGTATCATAGGCACCAATTTCACGAGTTCTGAAAACCTCTGCTCATAATGCATCCTTGTCGAGGGATCATTGCTCTAACACGAAGAATTCTTATTTTGCATCCTGATAACTACTTCGTCTCAGAATGTCACTGAATCGGTCCCAAGTGACTCCTGTGGTGTCTCCTCTTAATGGCCTCCACCGCCTCGTTCCTACCACATCAAGAACCCCGAAAGAGGACTTTCTGCCACCCCACGACCCCATCACTCAGATATAAATTTCACTAACCCTGCCTAGCCATAAGTATGTCGCTCCTGTCGCCTACTCATCATAAGTTTTAGCCCCTAATTTGCAGCGCGTCTCTATCATGCCCTCTCGTCTTTCCTGAGGCTCCCGTGTCTGACACGGTAAATGTAATAATCGTATGACCGATCCATCGTCATGCGTACCGCCACTGGTCCGCGGCCCTCGTTGGTTCTGGCGGGGCTGATTCATCAAGCATTTTCCGATCTAGGGTGTGCTCGACATATCTCTCTGGTGGTGCCCTCCGTGCGGGTCCTGGGATCGACTCTCACGACCTCGCCCGCATATCGCCGTGAATTTCAAAGCTAAAAAGATCTCGACACTTTTCAATATTTGATGCATGCAAGGGTTTAGCAAAACAATGTAGGTTGCAATAGGAAAATCATTATAAAAACAATTCTATAGGAAATAATGTGGAAAACGCGACAAAACAGTTAACTATCGCCTAAAACTCGCTTCATACCAAGTCGACGACCCTTCCTAGTGACAGAAATTCGGGCCGGTTAACTCCACAGCAACCTCCCGCCAAGCTTGCTCGACCGACAAGTTACCATGAAGCTGCCGCTAAAACTGCCGTAAACCGTATTTGGAAAACGCGGTTATGCGGCTACCTTTCATCAAAATCACACCTTAGATTTAACGAAAATCCGCAAGATAACGACCGCACTGGTCGCTCAAAATACAAAATCACCTGTATAAAACAAAAATACACTCCCAATGTTTTCCAAATGTCCAACTATAACAATAAAGGACCTCTGGTCCTCATCAAAATATAAGATAAGGATCAATCAAATATAAGTTTATCGCAACCTGTTTTTCTCAAAACCATGCATGCATATTTTACAAAAGATATTTACATATACAAAATGCCACATTTTAACTTTTACTATTTTTGAATTTACACCTTATCTTTATATATAATCACAAATACGCTTGCCTAGGACAGAGGATCCCTGAAAGGTCTTTTCTAGCCACGACTGCACCGAAAAATTATTTTAAAAACAAAACCGTGAGCCAAACGGCTCGCTGAGTACTATAAGTTCTAAATGTTGTCGTCACGCTTGTACCTCCCAATATGAAAACTGCACGTAAATGGTTGTAAAACTGCTTATGAGAAAACCGGAAGTTTTTGGTTATTAAAACCATTTCTCTCAAACTGCTTCAAACTCATTCGCGCGAACTGCTCTAACAACTATTTCTCTGAAACCTAAGTTTTTGGTGGTTAATATCTCGAAGATATATCAGAATCGTACCAACCACCGTGGCCCATTTCAAATACCCTAGAAGTGATGCCTCGGAACCCTGAACTGCACTAGGTGAACCCTAACACTACCCTGCTAAGATGGTCCCAGAACACTGGGGCGGATTTATATAGCATAATGGAACCTCTGGTTCAAAATGCTGGTGGATGGAACTCTGGAATCAACACCTCATCGCTATGTACTAAGTCAAGGCTAACTATATACCGAATGTGCGTAGGGCGACTTCACTATATAAATATATAGCTTCAGATCTAACCCCAAATTGCACTGTGCAATACATATTTATAATATCCCATAACCTTGCTATGCACAATCCGAAATACATCTCGACCGAACCGAGCCGTGTCATCTAGGGGTTTTGCCAGTCCGTGCCAATTGCTTTCTAAATACTGAAATCAAACTTTTCACGAGTATAACAATTGGGAGGTAATAAAAATGCTTTATAAATCTATATTTTCAAAGCACTTTACAAACTTGTAATTTAAAGACTTCGTTAAAAACATTATACTCAACTTTTCCAACAATTTTTCCCAAATCTTGTCAGCACTTTAGATTTCGTCTGATGCTCAAATCGCCTACACAATTCATTCAACATTTAAAATGCCCCCTCGGGCCTCAACGTTTAACCATAAACATATACGTGGCTTTCAGTAACTATATCGAACGAACTTCGATTCTAACAAAACTTTACGTGCTAGTCCTATTCGATATGGACATCGATAATATGATATGAAATTGACCAAAATGTCCCTACACATTAAATGCCCCATAAAAACTATCTGTTTTAGTCAACTTTTGACTCAAGGGACTTTCCATAGAGTCTAAAAATACTCGAAACATTTCTGAAAATTCCGTCCGACTTGTCCGACTACACTCCTGAAATTTCAACCCAAACTTGTCCCGAAAACAAATTCCGTACCAGCCCCGACTGGTCCGCACACAATTCCAAAATTCCTAAAATTCCCTAAACTCTGTCTAAAAATTTTGGGATTAAAGTTTACGACCTTTCACGGCCTCTAAGAAAATTTCAAGCCATTATATAGCCTTTAGACTTGAAATAACACAAGTAGGCAAATTTTCTACCTTTTAAAGTTTAACAAAAGGCTAAGATATCGTACCTGCGCGTAGCTCTCTCTCTTCAAGGTAGTCCAATTTTGCCTTCAGCCCGACGAGTTTCTTACTATCCGATGCCAGACCTAAGGAAACAAAGAGAATAAAAAACTAAAAAATCGTCTCCCTCTCTCACGAATTTTTTTATGTCCTTCTCCCCTGCCCATTGATTTTTATTGTTTTTTATTTTCGTTTTTCCTTTTTTTTTTTTTTTTTCTTTTTCTTTAATTATTATTATTATTATTTAAATAAATAATTTCTATTACCTCATTCAGATCTATTTTTTGTCTCGAAAAATTTTATTTATCCTAATTAAACATTCTTTTAAATATTTACATTTTTCGAGATTTTTCTAAAATCCCGCTTTCGTAGTTTCACTCTTAAACTCGCCGCTTAGAAATTGCAAAACATTCCGACTATCTCGAATTTAACGAAACTTTCCCCGGGTTACTAGGATTTCGTGAGACTGAACTTAACGGCACAAAATCGCTTCATCCGAGATCTAGAGAATTTTCGAGACTTCCCTGAAATATTTTGGCAATTTATTAATATTATTTTACTATTTAAACTTCCACACTATACTACTCCCCTCCACCTTCCTTAATTGCAAAAAGTGTCACAATTCTTGAAAATTTTATAATTTCACCCTTAAACCAATTTTCAAAATTCTATTATGGCACTAAAATACCAAGGAAGCCCTTGGTGCACTTTCATTTGCTACACATACCGTACACCCTCTCTGACGGGGTGTTACACGTTACCCCCAGATTGTCTTCCCAGGTCAATGCCAGAGGACTTCCTGAAATCGTGGTAATGACGCAATTCTTAACGGGTATAAGAAACCGGTATCTCGCATCCAAAATCAATAAAACCAAATCAAGTAAATTGTGAACCGAAATTAACAAACCGCTAGAACGACTACGAGTACAAATTGACGATAACGCCTCAATTTGATGAGCCGGATTCTCAATTACTAAATTACACGATACAAAGATTCCTCCGATCATAAGAAAAACTCGCAAGTTGAAACCGAAACAATCGAATTCCCGTAAATTCCTCTCCGAACTTCAAACATTCCGTAGTAATTTGAAAAGAAATAGAAATCGCATCTCGCCTTCAGCTAAACGATAACATCCAGATTTAGAAAATACAACGAAAAATGAAACATTTAAAACATAATCAGCTTCTAAAACGATGGAAACAACAAAATAAAATAAAAATAAAGAAAAGAAAGAGGGTCGAGTTTAAAGAACTGCACTCCTACCTGCGGGTCGCAAGCTACTTTGCATCGACCGATAGCCAGGTATTTATGGGTTCCTAAATCGCCCTAACTCACGTGTACCCCCCGTCGTGGATCGTGAGCATCCAGCCCAGTTATCGCTCACGCCGCGACTTCGCTCTTTGTCGTGACAACATCGAGGTCGCGACCGATCCCACGTCGCGACTTCGGGCCGCACAATTATATAGCCTTGATTTAGTCATTCTTGGATGTCGCGACATCATCATCTTGTCGACATCTTCTCAATGCCCAGCAGGTTTAACCGTTCTTCCCGATGTCGCGACGTCGATATCTTGTCGCGACCTCAGCTTAAGGCCCTTGCAGTCTTCAATTGATGTCTTCGGATGTCGCGACTTCGATCTCATGTCGCGACATCATCTTATGAACCGTAGGCTTCAATCGTTGCCATGTCAGTTTCACATCAATGTCTTGTCGCGACATCCCCTTACGGCTCGCATCTTCGATTCGTCGCTCCTCGAGCGCGTCGCGACTTCGACTTCATGTCGCGACATCACCTCCTATGGCCTGCGCCCCTCTCGCTGTTCTCGGGTGTCGCGACTTCAGCCTTCCGTCGCGACCCTCACTCTTGGCGCCTTTGCGCTCACCTCATTTCTTTCAAATGCCGCTACTCTCGAAATGTTGTCAGATCTTACTACAAGCTTTGCCTTCAACCGAAAGCAAACCGTGTCGCGACTGATCTCATGTCGCGACATAAGCTTACGTTATCTCGCAATTTCTCAACTGGATGGGTTCTTGATGCCGTGACTTCAGCCTCTCTTGTCGACAAAGCTTATGTTTAGTGATTCTTCATTTGGGATATTTTGAGTTTGCGGATAAAAAGCAGGGGATTTTAGTTGATTAAAAACTAAAAATAAAATTTACTAAAACATGAAACAATCCTTAGAGTGTCGTCACTAGGGTTTCAGGCCTTAGGCAAAGGAGGGGTTTTTCGGTCTTTTCACATTAGGAGATACATATAAGTTATCTCCCAAACCGATCTTCTCGCTTTTAGCTATAATAACTGCCCTAAATAAATATCCTCAAAATTGTATTTTGCTTCCCATTAGTGGTTTCGGACAGTGAAGAACATCTCCTTGACTCACCTTCTAATGGTCTATAAATGATAATTGACGAACATCACTTAATCTAGCGATAAGTATCCAATGAGCCCTGAGAGCTTACCAAATACTAACCTAACAAGATGAATTGAAGGGATTGAACCTAGAATTTGAAGGAAATAAAAACATCCTTGAATCGCCTTCCAATTACCCATAGATGATAACTAACTAATGTCAATGGATCTAGCAATAAGCATCCAATGAACCCAAAATCTTATCAAATACGGATCATTCAAGGTGACCCGGAGGGATTAAAACCAATGTTTGAAAGAAACCATTAATGGTGGAAAATACCTCCGTTAAAACATGGAAAACCCCCAACTTTTCATCCGGAACCTTCACCTAGTTTCCTTTACCCTAAGGAAACAAAGGGTTTAGCCACTCCTCTTTTTAGACGTTGTTTGGCTGTCGAGAAAGAGAAGAGAGAAAATAAGAAAGCTTCTGTTGTAAGCTTTACTGGATATCAACTGAATAATTACAAAGTCTTTTCGGGGCTGTTTTATAAAACCAAACTCCTTACAAATTACCAAAATCTACAACTCATAATACTATTAAATGAGGAGAAAGTGGGGAAAAAATCAAAAATCAAAAATCAAAAAGTCAAAGCAGGAAGGTTCGTAGGAAATTTCGCAAGGGGCTGCGAAAATTTGCAACCCTTGTGAATTCGACAAGGCTTCAGACGCATGTTCTTCTTCTCTCGCTGCTTCTATGCTTTCTTTTCATCCCTGAACTGCAACCTGGATTCTTCATGCCTTGACTTGAATCCCTGCCCTCAAGATATAAAGTCCCTAAAAACAACCAAACTTGCCATGAAATTTGATTAGTAGCATTGCTAGGTCTTAACATGCCAAGTGGGTTAGTTAGGCCAATTACTGCACAAAAAGTGCTCAAAACATAGTGTTAAAGGTATAAAACAACACTTTTTGGGTAGTAATCACCTCCTATATCGCATGCCTTTGCTTCTATATTTTCGCTCGCACACGACCTAGATGCATGCTAGCTCAGCTCGATGATTCAGGGAAGAAGTGAGCCATCTATTATTTGAGTACGAGGATGCTAGAGTATGAGTACAGATACATTATGATTGAGCACCTCTCTTTGGCATTGGTTTGGGCCACTAGGAGACTGAGACATTATGTGACAGAGTATTCCATACTTTTGGTCTCACGATTGATCCGTCAGAGGTAATTTGATAGGCTTCTGGTTTCGACTCCAGAAATTTTCATGAGATGGTCCAAGATCGCTAACGCAGTTTGATATTCAGTATGTCACACATAAATCAATAAAGGGAAGCTTTGTTGCAGATCATCTGGCTTCTTTGCCTATATCCGATGACAGATCTATTGACATTGATTTCCATAATGAGCAGTTTGTTTCCACGATCAAGATCGCAAGATATGCTATACTTTGCACGCACGCAATCGCTGTTTGTGGGGAGGTGACCGACCAGTGCTCAAAAAGTTCTATTGAGCCATGTTTATTGCAAGTTCAGCACTTTTGTGTGCTAATCAAAGGTAATTATCCCAATTCGCATTAAGAATACAAATATACTACTAATCTGTATTTTTCGCATTTTTTTAGTTTGGCTAGGGATAATCAAAGCCGAATTATCGAAATAACCAGCTAACGAAGAACTAAATCGAACTTGAAGCTCAAGACGTAAGTCGAAGGAAATTGAGTCCTCAAACTCGAAGAAAAGTGGACCACTGCGTAAATTTTGCAATTTCGCAACCCGCTTCGCTCCACTTCACTTCCATTTCACCACCTGCGGATTTTTTCCTAAACCGCAACATATGTATTGTTGGTAGTTCAAATATTTTTGTAATTTCCCCTGACTCTAAGCAAGATATAAGCCTCGCCGTTCGTACGCTATCGATCACCGGATGTAATAAAATCGGGCGCTCAAAGTTATAACACCCGAAATATGCCCTAGCAGCTCTCCCGGGATTGCTTAGTAGGTATATTAAAAGCTAAATGGAATTTTTCAAAATAAAACGTAGAGACCCCACGACAATAAATAAGGGTAAAGTGGTCTTTACCACTTGAGGACATAAAAGGCATAAAACAATATGTTTATATGCAAATATGAAATTTGGAAAAAAGAAGATGGAATAGAAATTAGAAAAGATAAAGGACCTAATGCAAAATGAGAAAAGAAGTTAGAATGCAAAAGTGTCAAACATGGCCTTAACTAAAAGATGGATAAGGTTATCAATCTCTCATTTTGAGAGACCAAAATGTAAAAGAAGGATCCAATAGTCATAAAGTTGGGTGCTTGATTTAGGCTAAATTAGAATATAGGATGAGTGTGATGCAAATAGAAGAGAATGGAAGGGCTAAATAGCAAAAATGGGAAACTAAGCCAAAAAAAAATTGGCTTTCCAAACGTGGCCTCAAGGAAGGGGATAAGTTGAGACCAAATTTGGTCTCTTAAGAGGAGATTTTCTCACTTTGAAAAAGGGAGTTAGGGCTCCCATGTAAGAGAGGAGAAGAGAAGAGAAGAGAAGAGAAGAACAAGAAGAGAGGAGAAGAAGAAGAAGAAAGAAGAAAGAAGTGTTTGCAAGAAAGATTCAAAGGTATGGAAACTAACCTTGAGTATGGATTCTAGCATGGATCATATGGATTTCTTGTATAGACACATGTTTGTGGGTTGTGGGTTGTGAGAAACCTAACCCTAAAATGAATTCTTGTATGGAAATCTAAAGTTTAGTATGGAACTATGAATTCTTGTATGAATTTCCATACAATTGTAATGATTAGTAGTCGTCTGAAACCCAGTCTGATAATTTCATCCCAACATGGTTTCTTTGTTTGGCATTTGATTTTCTAGTTTTGATGTGATTTCATCCCAACCCAAAAATTATTGAGAGGCAGGGTAAAACCCCCAAATGGTACAAGAGCATGAATCCCCTTGAGGTTGATTCATGGTTTAATTGCAAAGTAAAGGAGTTCGGGGTCAGAACAAACCCTAACAAATCCTTTTGTATTTGGTTTGTGTATGGGTTATGACCCATATTAGAGCTACTTTTGGGAGAAAATCATGAAAGGTTTTGATGAAAGATATGTATTGAATGATGATTTGAGTGTAATTCAGATTTCAAGATGAATTTGGAGTGGTTTTGATGTGTATATGGAGTATTGAGTTGATTTAGGTATCAACATAAGGAATAATGGAAGAAAAACACACATTCTGGGCAAAATTCGAGGGGCTATACCGGTACAGGTCAGAGTTGAACCGGTACCGATTGTGTTCTGCCACTGGTGCTTTGTTTTGACCAGTTTTCGTATTTTGGCCATAACTTGGTCATTTCTGATCCGATTTGAGTGATTCAAGTTTCTAATTAAACTAGACTTCAAGGAGAACCAAACATCATGAATAGGTACCTTCAAATTCGGATTCTATGTGGCCCACAAATTCACTCAAAGTGGGGTCATGTTCAAGCCAATTTCTAGTTCTGTTTTTGAATATAGAGTAGTCCTGGTTGTTTAGGACATAACTTGAGTTTCGGTGCTCCGATTTGGGTGATTCTAGTTGGAGAAGAACCCTTAGCACCTTAGCTTCAAAGTAGTACAAAGAAAAAGTGTCAAATGTGAAGTTAAGATCCCCGAAAATGATAAAAGACAACAGCTGCTACTACTGCTGCAGGTGCTGTAAGTTGCTGATTTTTGTCACGGCTTGCAACTTGCATAACTCCTTCGTTAGGACTCCATTATGGGTATTCTTGGACTCTATGGAAAGATCATTGAGTCTAGAATCTAACCATATGCTATTTAATGGAATTTGCGCCCACATCTTGTCTGGAAAATTGAATTGTCGTACTCAAGTGTACTAATCCCTTTGCTAAAGCAATTGGAATACATGAAGAAAGGATGCGTATATGAACAAGAAATGCAATATGTATAGATGTGCTCATGAAACATGAATATATATGGAAAATGAAACGAACCGAAACATGAATATGAACATGAGTAATGTTCATGAATCATGAGATATACAGAAGGCGACTATTATCACATGATAACTCAGGCAAAAAGGTAACAAATGATAGAAATACATGAAATAACAAGTATATTTAATTAACATATTATATGAATAGATAAAGACTAAAAGTAGATCACATAAATGATATGAAGACGTAACTTAATTATGATAAGTTATGAGTTATATTTTTGTGATATATATATATATATATATATATATATATATATATATATATATATATATATATATATATATATATATATATATGGTATATATATATATATATTTGATTTGAATTTATTTATTCTAAATATTATCATATTATAAATAACATGGAAGATTAATGTGTTTATGATCGATTATGAGTTTTATTTGTAAAGATACATATATATATATATCTTATCAATTATTGTTATTCTGAATGTTGTCAGCTAATATATACATGTGCATGTATTTGAACTCCATAAGTAAATTATCGTATAAAGTAAATTGATTTGAAATGGTCATCATCGGACGGAATCATATAATGATTCACCTCAACTGAATTCGCCATAGAAGGAAATTAAATGATGAATGTGAAATCACATTTTTATCGAATGACCAATATGACGGGATTCACCAACCGAATTACCATGAAGGTAATCAGAATTGTTGAATGAGATCAGCATTGTTAACGAATGACAAACATGCACGTGATTCACCCCAACCAATCGTCAGGAATGTTAACTTATAGCCATATGTGAGATATATTAATGTGAGATCAAAACTGTTACCGAATGACAAATGACAAGATTCACCAACCTAATTTGGCTATGAATGTTAACTTCTATAGCCATATGTGAGATGGTGATATTGAACATAAATCACATCAAATTAACATGTTCATGACAGATCACCAACTGAATTACGAATGTCGAATTTCTATAGCCATATATATGTAGATGGTGATGGTTTTAAATAGAACCAATGTTATCATCGACAAATGTGATTGTGATTCACCAACCTGAATCTGCTGTGACGTCAATTTCATTGTAACACTTCGAAATATACCCTAGTCGTTTTTGACATGTTTAGGTATTTTTAGGCATAATTTGACCGTTTGCTGAGTTAATGCCAAACCAAACGAGAGACCCGGAAAGTTACAAAACTTTAAGGACAAATTTGTAATTGGTCCAAAAGGGCTTTGAAAAAGTCCTAATGTGAAAAGACTAGAGGCCAAAATACAATAAAAGGAAATCGAACTATAAATGGCCAAGACACCTAGAAGGACTATTTTGCAATAAAGAAAGTTAACCCAAAATGTTTTATTTAAGGGCCAACATGGCCTTAACAAATCCATGGATTTAAAGACCAATTTGGTCTCAAATTGGGAGAGAACCCGTAGAGAAGAAAGAAGAGGAAGAAGAGAATAAATAGGAAGAGGGAAGTTAAGGAGGATCGCCAGACTGTCAAAGGCATGAAACCAATTCTGATTATGAATTCTTGGTGATTATGTATGAATTTACATGTTTAATACAGAACTTGCCCAAATCTAGGGTTTTTGCTAGGGTTTCATCTTAACCAAAAATTTATGTCAAGTAAGGTGGGTAAAACCCCACATGGCACAAGATTGGTATGGAATCCTTCCTTTGTGGATGGATTCATGGTTTAATTATGAGTAGATGAGTTAGGGCTTGAAACAAACCCACCTCACTCATCACACTATTGTGTGTATGGGTCTTAACCCATATTAGAATTGTTTTCTGGGAAGGGGAATCTGATATGTTTTCGGGAAGAAAGATATGTAATTGAAAGAGAAATTGAATAGAAAAGATTCCAAGGTAACTTAAATGGATTCAGATGTGTGTTGAAGTATAGAATTGATTTGAGTATCAAAGTATGGAAAATGTGAGAAAACACACATTCGGGCACTGGAGACTCAGACGCAGACAATTTGAACCAGACTGCACAACTTGTGTTCTCGGTCATGGTTGTTGTACTCAGCACAACTGGTTTGAACGTGCACACTAGTTTTTATTGCTTTGAGACATGAATGATCAATAAATGTTGTATCTCACGAGAAAAACTTTTATGGTTCAATTTTCATAGCTAAACGAAGATTCAAGCAGAAACAATTATAGTCATCCTCCCACGCTAAGAGTATGGACCCAAGGACTTCCTCTAAATGTTCAACTCCCCTCATACCTACACTTCATGGGTTTTACATCATTTCATTTTTGTCAGGCTCAAAACCACCAATCACACTTACAACCCAAATCTAAAGTGAATTCACCATTTTGCCACCTGAACCAAAACGATTTTCAGTAAAGAAAACTCGATCCTGGAGTCTAATTTCCTCTAGAGTCGTTATAACGTAGTAGCCAAAGCTGGGCCAGCTAGTAGAAGGTATAGGTTTACAAATTTTGTTGGTTCGGAGCTGCCTAGCTACACGTTTACGTGCGAATCAAATGGCGCCGTTGCCGGGGATGGTGCCTTAAAGCAAGTGAGAAACTGTTGAACTTGTGATCCTCATCACAAGTGTTGGTGAATTATAATTCCTTTTTGTCTTTACTTTTATTTCCCCTACCAGTTCACTGCTGGGTGGAATTAATTTTTATACTATCCATACATAGAATTTTTTTTTATTTAATATTTTAGCTAACCTTAACCTTTCTGGTAGCCCTGCTTTCTTTTTGGTTGTCTGTATGTGTTGCTTGCCTAGCAACTTATGCACCACTGACAGAACACCACAGCAGATAGGGAGGCCGTTGCTCTTACTTGAACAAGGTTGTGAAGTGAGCCTCAACACCAACCGCATGGACCTCCTCCACCCGAGGAACAAGAGCCAACAGGGGGTTCAAAGAATCCCAATGCAGCATGGGCACAATGAGGGACTCATATATAATCACTAAAGGGCAGAGTGCGCCTCACGTAGAGGTGACTCCTACCGAGGGATGCGGAATGTCAGGCCTTATCTCGTGCCCCTCGTCCCAACTTTCCATGGTATGGAAAATGAAATCCATACACACACATCCCGGGAGTTTGAGGAAGTTTCACATGACTTTCAAGGAGGGCGTGAACTGAGCATCACAAATTGAAAGCCTTCCCCTTAACCCTGAAAGACAAGGCACAAGATTCGCTCAACTCTCTCAGCCGAGAACTATATGAACCGGGAGATATGTGCATACTCTCAAGAAATTCTTCAACACCCATAAAACCACAAAGCCTAAAAGAGGAAAATTTACACCTTCACGCCTAGAAAATGAGAAATCTCTACCGCAAGTCGGAAAGGTACCTAGAGATCATCGTAAGGTTGCTCACCATGGCTTTCGATACTTGATGCCGGTTAATCACTTAGTAATGTAATGTCCTCTACTATGTAGCGCTAATGAAACCCAAAGTGAGGGACTTATGAGCAAATGATCCGAGAGGCCATGACTTTTGAACTATGGTTAGACATCCAAAGCATGGGATGAACCCAACCTTAGAGAGGCAGAGAGGATGAGACCTACAGGCAATTTAAGGGGAGGCATGTACTCAATCATAGAGGACATGGAGAAAAAGGCAAAGCTATCTACCTTGACTAGAAGGTCTGATATTTTTGAAATGTGAAACTCACTATGAGGTGTGAAAGCAAGGACAAGAAGCCTTGTGCACAAAGGAAGAGTAGGGCTAAATGTCAGCACAAGAAGGCCTCATGACCAACAATTCAATACACTAATCTGCAAAAACTCCAAAGTGAAGTACAAAGATCCCAAGCATCCTACCATCTCTAAGTATCATTGGAAGCACTTGTGTAGAAAAAGCACTATCAACTCTAGGGTGCTAGTAAAACTGTTCCTTATTCCGATGTACAAACATCTCGGCTGAGAATTAAAGCCCACTTCCATCACATTTTCAGATAGATCCATAAAGATACCAAAGGGGATAGTGGAAGATGTTCTATCATTAAGTGGGACAAATTCTACTATCCAAGAGATTTCGTTGTACTTGATACGTAACCCGGGCCGTAGTAAAGGGCTAACTATGTACCCATCATCCCTGGGAGACCATTCTCGCTACTTCCAATGCTATTATCAACCTGGTCGAATGGGGTTATGCATCACATTCGTAAACATGACTTGTAACTCAACATCTTCCACTTTCTGTTAAAACACATGCAACCCGTGAAGATGTCCAAGAATAAGTCCGCATAATCATACAACTTCAAGAACAAAGCATCTAGCGCCAAAGCTGTGATGTGTTAACTAAGGAACTTTTTTACTGTCCTGAAGAGCAGCAAGAAACCCAAGGCATGAATGTTGTGCAGAGGCATTGGAGAAAAAGGAAGAAATTTTACCTCTACTGACTGGGGGAGAAGCCAATGAGCCTCAAAAATTAGATCTCAAGCCCCTACCACTGGAATTTAAGTATGCATACCTAGAAGAACACAGCAAGGCCCGCTTGTAATTCCTCCCCGTCATCAACCAACAGAAACACCGTTTGACATCCTAGGAGAAACATGTGCTATCACTAAAATCACCGATCATGGTATTAGCCCGCCAGCTTGCACCCATCACGCTCTACTGAGGAGGAGGCAAAACCAAGAAGGCAACCACAAAGGAGACTAACCTCATACAGAAGTGGTATGGTGCGTGTCCTGGGTTGCTACAAGTTGGCATTATTTCCATATCCTAGCAAAGACTTAGGTTTAGTCCAACCCAGGTAGTGCCTAAGAAATTAGGGGTAACTACTGTGTTGTAATGAAAAGGGAGAAGAAATGCCCACCCGCCTTACTACAGGTTGGAGGGTATGTATTGATTATAGAAGACTAAATGAGGTAACAAGGAAGGATCACTTTCCTCTACCCTTCACGGACTACCGAAGGATTTCCTACCACCCTTCTATCAAGCTCTCGGATGGCTATTCAAATATTTCAAACTGAGATCATAGAAGACTGAGAAGACCACCTTTACCTGCCCATTTGGCACATATGCCTACAGGAGAATGCCCTTTGGCCTATGTAATGCCCCTGCCACATTCTAGCGATGCATGCTCGGTATCTTAAGTGATTTGGTGGAGCGCATTATGGAGGTTTACATGGATGATATTACAGTCTATGGACGGAGCTTTGAAGAATGCCTGATTAACTTAGAAAATGTTATGCATAGGTGCATAGAGAAGAACTTGGTACTGAACTGGGAAAAGTTCCATTTTATGGTCAACCAGGGGATAGTACTGGGACATATTATTTCCACTAAGGGAATTGAAGTTAACAAGGAAAAAATCGAGATGATTTCCAACCGCCTCCCCCACAAATGTGAAGACCGGGGAGGAAATCTGTGTAGGCATGCGTGCTTTTACAAGAGATTCATTATAGACTTTCAAAATTTTCCAAGCTCTCTATAAGCTATTGTGAGAAAGATGCAAAAATTTTCAGGGAACGAAGATCGCTAAAGGAGTTTCGAGAAGCTCAAGGCTCACCGACCACGCACCACAGTGAGATTCCCAACCGGCGCTACCTTTCAAGGTAACGTATGACACAAGTGACCTCCATCGGTGCCGCAGCTCAGCAAGAGGGAAGGACGAAACCCTATGTGGTCTATTACGCAGCAAGACATCGGTGAGGTCGTGAGAATTACTAATTACCACGTATGAGTCGCTTCGTAGCCGGTCTATGCTTCGACAAGTTCCAGCCTATTTGGTTGGGTTAGATATAATCATACCACAGATCATTCGCCTTCAAGTACCGCTCACCAAACAGAATGCTAAGGCCAGCTTATTAGATGGGTTCTCCGCCGCAAGAGTTCAACCCAGAAATTCCAGGACAAAAAGTGGTGTTGAGAATGTTGTCATAGATCATCTCTTTGAGACTAACCATAGCACACAATACCTACAACCCCCCTAATCAATGATGAGTTTCCTCGAGGAATCCCCGTTCCTGGGTCAAAACACACCAGAGCCCACATCGCAATTACTCGGGCAACATAAGAAGTACCACAGATTGAAGGCACAAGACGCAGTTTTTTCTAAAAATTCACTCATATTATTGGGAAGAACCCGTCTCAGATAACACCGTACGACCGTATTAATCGAAAATGTGTGCCTAAAGCATAACAATTGGGATACCGCCCACCGCCATGAGATTGCATGAGTCCATTTTGCTTCCCGTAAAACCCGCAAGAAGGTACTATAGTCCCGATTTTATCGCCTCTTTCAAGGATGGTCATACCCAGCGTGAGAATGCCATAAATGCCAAAGATTGGGAAAATTTCGTCATTACATGATGCTTCGAAACCTAATTTTGCAGTTAACCTATTCAATGTTCGGGGCATCAATTTACGGACCATTCCCCTTCCTCCTTCGATACATCTACATTTTGGTGAAATGACTATGTGTCAAAATGGGTCAAGTGGCTCGTGATAGCAAGGTAATTGCTTTGTGGTGGTATTGAAATTCCTAAAGGAGAACATCTTCCGCATTTGGGTCCCTAAAGCCATAATCGCTGATGGCGGCTCACATTTCTCGCAACAAGCCTTTTGAGAACCTCTAATCCATGGTGTCAAGCATAGCGGCCACCCCATACCATCCAAACTAGTGGTCAGTTTAGTTAGCCAACAAAGAAATCAAGACCATACCGATGAAAGTGGTGAATCCCTAATGTAAAGGATTGGTCTCTCAGTCAGCCGACTCCTTATGGGCATACGTAATGATACAAAACTATCCGTACGTCCTCCTTATCGCTCTAGCGGCGGCGCGTATGTCATCCGCCAAAGGGAAATCGAGTACAAGGTACGGTGGACAAAGAAGAAGATAAACTCGATATGGGCGTAAGAAATGGCCTTAAAAGGCTCCTCTTTGATATCAATGAGCCGGAAGAGCTAAGGAATGATGCCTTCACCCAACCCTAGAATTGCAAAAAGATAAGAAGAAGTGGTACATGATCACTAATACCGTAAGAATTTCAAACAAGGAGACCACGTCCTGCTTTACGACTCAAAGCTTCACCTTTTCCTTGTGCAAGCTATCAAGATGGATCCGACCATTCACCATCCAAGAGGTTCATCCTAATGGATCGTAGAATTCGCCAACTCCAAAGACAATAGGTGTCTAAGGTCACTGGCAAAGGCTGAAACCCTATGCAACACAACATCTCAGCAGACAAGGAGAAGATTCCCCTCCTTGACCCCCCATGAATTCGAAAAGGCTACTCGAAAGTGGAAGTGGTTTTAAAGATTCAGGTTACCAAAATTTTTGTCGGGAACTTGTGTGCTTTATTTTAAGTTTTAGTTGTGATTTTCTTTTAATTTCTTGTTTTTAGTTTTGTTTTCTTGCAATTTTTCATTTACAATCGTGTTTTCTCATAATTTTGTTCTCTATTTTTTGCGTGTGTCACAAGAGGCAAGGAGTTTTGGAAACAAGGTAAATCTCTGTGTTTTAGAATTTTCGCAACCTGTGAAATTTCGTAGGTTACGAATTTCGCAGGTTGAGAAAAACTTGCAAATTTTCGCATCATATGGTAATTTCGCCTACGTCGCACCGTTTCATCTTCTTTCCTGGCCTCTTTCACTTCCACATGCAACCCTTTCATTTCCTCGCGCCTCCATTAATTTTTCCATATTTTGAGTGCCACAACCACTAACCACCTATATTTATGGATGACTGGGCTTAATCCTCACCGCCTCTAACCATCTATTTAAAGGCCCCCTCCCTTCTCTCCTTTCATTCCAAATCACTTTTGAAACCTCTCCTTCTCTCATCCTCTCCATCTCTTCTCCTTCTCCAACCCAACCATGGTGAAGACTGCATGAGGACACAGCCTTCTAAGCAGAGTGCGACATATTCTCTCTCCTCTCGCCTAAGCAGCCTCCAACTCCCGTCCCGCTCCGCGTCGCCGCCTTCCCGCAGCCCACTACTCCCGCCGCCGTGCCCCGGCCCACAGCCCACCACTGCCGCCGGCCGCGGCCGGCCCGGCCCCCCGCGCCGCCGGCGCAGCCAAGGCATCCCCGCTAAGTGGGTCCCGGCTGGCCGCCGCGGCCGCCTCGAGGAGGTACCCATACCCTGCCGCCCCATTCCTCCATCCGCCACATCCTAGGCTATCCTCGAGGGACCCCGTCTAAGAGGGATCGACTCCCGCCAGGAGAGTCCTCCACCTGTGCCACTGTGAGCCCCGCCACCATCAGGCCCCGGCTGAGATCTCCTCCGGATCTATCCCCTGCATCGATCATCAGGAGGCCCTACATCCACTACAGCCCTATTCCAGGGAATGCTGATTACAATGAGACTTTGCACAAATGATATTTATTTTTAGATCTCCAGGCCATCAAGATCCGTAGCCCGTGAGACTCGATGCGACTAGTGCAACGGCACTGGGATACTGATGACACCTCGTCGATTTTTCTACCCTCATGTGGTCATCGAGTTCTACCACATCGAGTCTCTCAAAAAGTGATATTTTAAGCCATGTTTATTGCAGGTTTTGAGCACTTTTTTGTAGCACCGCTGTAATTAACCCAATTGGCACATTGTTGTCCCGCTTATACTACCGATCGTATTTTTGTGGGCATTTTTGTAGTTTTTGCTAGATAATCAGTCAAATTATCGAGTCAATCCAGCATGAAGAATCCTGCTTCGAACTCGAAGCTCACGACGTGTCGTAAGGAAATCGGAGCCTCCTAACTAAAGAAAAGTGGACCACCAAGAGAAATTTTGCACTAAGAACCTCGTCTCGCTCCACTTTGACTCTCATTCGACCACCTTTTGTGACTTTTCGAAACCGCCCATAAGGTACCGTTGGTAGTTCAAATATTTTGTACTCTCCCTTTACTCCGAAATGAAGTTTATGCCTCGCCTGCTTTCTTATACGCTTATCGATCACCGGATGTAATAAAATCACGCCAAAAGCTTGGCCTGTCTCGCCAGTGATTTTCTCATTTTCTCTTCCTTTCTCTCACTTTGCCACTTACAACACTCCTCGAGGATGACAACTCAAGGATGCTGACAACTTCATCCTTAAGAGGAAGGCCACTGGGCCAAGGTTTTGAGGTAAACTAATGTCCTCTCTGTTTCCAATGCATGCAATTATTATCATTTATGTCTCTGTATCTCACCTCAGGCTTAAATCTGATGTACTCTTCTGATTGGCCAAGACTGCAAGTTTAAGGGTTCAAAGTGGATGCCATCGCTAGATCCACCGAGGCTTACTTAGTTTCCATTTATTTGCCTCTCAGTGTTAGGGTCAAAGAATTAGTTTTTATCAAGCCGAGACATGAATGATTAATAAATGTCAGACTTCATGAGAAAAAACTTTAGGTTCAGTTTAGCTAACGAAGATCCGGCTCAGAAATGACTACAGGTCATCCTCCCCAACGCGAGGAAAAGGACACGAGGACTTCCTAGTCGCCCTAGAACCTCAAGCCCAGTGGCCCGAGACTTCAAGGAGTTCTTTTTACATTCTATTTCATTTTGTTTGTAGTTTTCAAACCACAAATCACAATGTTTTTACAAAAACCCCAAATCCAAAGTGAATTCACCATTTTACACTAACTGAAAATCACTTTGTGTGAAAGAAACCCATCCCTAAGTTCGACCCTAAAGTGCCTATAATCAAGAATAGCTAGGCCACAAAGAGTAGAAGGTATAGGTTTTCACCCTTGTTGGTCTCTGAGCCGCTCTACGTTTACGTGCGACCGTGCACTATATAGGAGATCACCCGATGGCATGTTGTTATTATGTCTAGACCGTGCCTTTGCAGATCGAGTGATGAGAAAGGTTCGTGCAGGAGTCTGTGGCCCACACATGGGAGGTCATATGCTAATGCGTAAAATCATGAGGATCGGGCTACTTCGTCAGACCTACGGAGACAAATTGTTGCCGCTAGGCCAGAGATGTTCGAGGTCGATGCACGTAGACTTGATACACGTGCCACCTTTCCGAAGTCGTACGACTACCATCCCCTTAGCCATTTTCAGTATGGGGTATTAATATTATTAGGAAGATCTCGCCCAAGTCTTCTAATGGGCATGAGTACATTTTAGTCATCATTAACTATTTCACTGCTAAGTGGAAGTCGCCTCATGCTAGATCGGGACAAATGCCAAGGTGGCCAATTCATCGACGTACATTATTTGTCGATATAGGGTCCTCATGAAATAGACATTTCTCTCGATGAGGGGTGCATTTCAAAAAGGTGGATTACATTGATTCAAGAGTATGGCATTCAAAGATCACGCATCGTCTGCGCAGCCGTGCTATAAACTAATGGGGCGCTTTGAGGCCGCGAATAAGAATATCAAGAGGGATTTTAAGAAAGATGGTCGAGACTTCGTAATTGGCCTGAGAAGCCCTTTCGCATCATGGCTTATCGTACATCTTTCGTATTCTAAGGAGTTACCCCAGATTCTCTAGTGTATGCACTATGCGCATAACATTCGAGAACGAGATGGGATTCGGGAGCGGGCACTAGTGCAAAGAGACATCCGAGAGGCCAGAAAGTGGACCCGCCTCCCGCTATGACTGCCACTGACGAGGAGATCGAGGTAGCAGATCATGTTCAGCCCATCAGAGAAAACATCCGCATTCGTAAAAGGTCCTTCTTAGAAAGTTTCAAAAAGGCGACCTAGTCTTGAAAGTCCCTAAGGGATTGATTGGTGACCCTAGAGGCAAGTTTAGACCGACTTGGAGTGGGCCGTATGTTATTCGAGATTTGACCCGAGAGGAGCAACTCCGTCGATGCATCAGACTAAATCAATTCATAGAGCCAGTCAACGTGGATCAGTTGAAGAAGTTTTATGCGTGAGATCATGGTCAAAGGATGGGTGGCCATCACTTCGAGTAGCCATATTCCCTACTGCACACCCATACATTGATATATCCTATTGCTAACCCTTTCAGCCTCACGTGGTTTATTATGACCTTTTTTTCATTCAACTCGTATACCTTTTCTAACCTTCGGGTCGGGGCCTACCTTATACGTCAGATTTATTATTAATCGATATGTGAGCACGTGTCATTCTTCGTTTGTTCTTTCTCGCATCATTACTCCTCTGCTTTTCTTCTCCATTTTGCATCTTCACTTTTCTTTCCTCAAGTTTTGTTTCTATCATCTTGTTCTTTTCACTTTTATTTTCCCTTTCATAGTATATAGATGAGAGACGTCATGTCCAGGAGCTATAGTTAGGTCAGGTTTCCGTGACTCTTCTGCTCCACCCTAAGGTTTGATCCAGGAGTCTTAGTTTGAGGGGACAATTTAGGTTTGGGATTTAAGGTTCATTGGTTAGATTGTGCTAGTGTGGCATTCATCTTACTTTGTTGGTTGTTTGACACAAAAAAAAAAAGAATTAAGGAAAATAAAAAATAAATAAAAAAAAGAGTTATGCTCATTCAGTATTCACTTCATTGGTATCTGAGATTAGCGTGGTTTGTCGACAGTATTATGGCTTAATCATTATAGATCATTTTGGATTGAGGGACTTATTTTTCTTCTGAAAGGTGGGTGAGAGCATTGTATGATCCTTTTCTCCATGGATCAGTATATACTTGGGGAGTGAGGTTTGGGTTTCTTCTTCAACTAAATAACTCTGATCATTATCCATATCACCCATTCCCATCTTATTATTGACTTGCTCGATTTGGCATCTCTTGTGATGAGTGGTTCACATCAGGTCACTCATCACTACTCTCAGATCCCACCTTGTTTCCCTACTTTCCTCATCCCTTTCATTTTCTTCTATCCTACTGGATTGGTTGCCTCGCTCATGAACGACGTGTCTTTTTGGGTGTACATCACCTATTGCTGGCATTGTTCACTTATGTGTTGGTTTATCACTTCATTCACATGATTCTCCGACATTTGCATTGCGCACACAAAGGTTTGGTATCTATTAGGTATTCGGGCCTTTATTTCATCATTTCATTCACTCTTTCACCTCGCCTACATTACGGTCCGAGTCAGAAGACCACCCGAGGCCATGAGATCTCGTGGTTTACTTCGACAAAGATTTTATATGGATGTGTTCCATCTACTAATTGAGTACCTTAATGTCGATGTGCCCTCGTCAGGGAATATCAAGGGTCACATATTGCCTTTCCATTCAATTCATTGCCTCAGGTCCATGATCAGAAATAGATGATACAGAGAGTTGGGACCATTGATGGCGCCTTAATTTGATGCTTTGACACGTTCACACTGGGGCATACCCCCATCCTTTCATCGGCTTCGCTCTACACATGTGTACACGCAGTCCGTTTCACCTAAAGACGTTTTGGGCATCAGAGTTTGAGTAAGCCCTATATTCAGCTTGGTTTCTTCATACACAGAAATGCCAGAGCCGACGGATCGATTCACGAGCATTCATTAACCCAACAGAGTATGATACTCAGTAAGTATCTCCATTCATTGTCTTGTTTGCTCGCCTCACGATCGGGCTCTCAAGATGTATTTCAGGGTTTTCATCGAGATATTTAAGCTTCAGATGTACATACATAGGCATACCCCCTATTAGTTGTTGGTGGATATTGGATGTTATGGATTAATGATGAGGGCTTTTCCTCAAGAATGAAAGTTTGTAATATTTCAAGCTTTGTGACTTTGAATTTATGTGCAGTGGTGGGTTTTTGACATGGTATTGATGCCTTAGACTGGGGCATAGCCCTTTCTTTGCGCCTTTGGACACGTTCGATTCCTTCTTTGTTTCGAAGTTCCTCCCAAGATTGCGCCCTGATTTGATCCTCTTCATTTTGTTTCCTGCCCTCAGCATCGCGCCCAAATTCCATCCCTTTCGATCGTTCTCGCATCGTGCCCAGACGATCCCTTCGTTTTATTTCGGGTTCTCCGGCGTCGCACTCGGATTTGATCCCTTTGTTTTGTTTCGGGTTCTCCGACACCGCGCCCGAATTCGATCCCTTCATTTTGTTTCAGGTTCTCCGGCATCTCCCCTCGATTCGATCCCTTTTTTTTATTTCGGGTTCTCCTATGATCGCGTCAGATTCAACCTTTTTATTTCTGTTCCCCAGATCGCGTCTGACATTCAATCCTTCCTTTGTTTCAGTTCTTCCAAAGATCGCGTCTTGATATTATTATTATCTTTTCTGGCATCATATCCGGATTTTCCTCATCTTCCTCGGCATCGTGTCCGATCATCGCTTATTTTTTTCAGCATCGCGTCCGACTTTCATTATCTTTTCTGGCATCATGTCCGGATTTTCCTCATCTTCTTCAACATCGTATCCAGCGGTCTCACTTATATCTTTTTCCTCGCATCGCGGATCGGTCCTCATCTTCTCGAAGATCATGTCCGGGAAAGACTTTATCTTTTCGACATCACGTCCGTGGCCATCATCTTTTTCGTGCATTGTGCCCGGATTTCCCTATCTTCACCGACATCGTGTTCGAGCATCGCTTATCTTTTTCAGCATCGCGTTTGGCTTTCATTATCTTTTCTGGCATCGTGTCCAGATTTTCCTCAGCATCGTGTCCGAGCATCACTTATCTTTTCCAGCATTAAGCTCAGCTTTCATCATCTTTTCCGGCATCGTGTCCGTATTTTCCTCATCTTCCTTGCAGACGTGTCCGAAAGACGCTTATCTTTTTTCCAAAAGATCAAGCCCGAATTTCATTATCTTTTCCCAAGATTGCGGTCCCGATTTTCCTCATCTTCCTTTGGCTATCCGAAAGCATCGCTTATCTTTTCGCATCGTGGTCCACTCTTCTGCCATTCATCAACATTGTGTCCGGATTACCTATCTTCCTGCATCGTGCTCGGGTTCTTAGTCCTTCGCCGTGGCGACTCGGGCCCATTTTAATTTTTGGTACTAAAGGGACAAAATCTGCTGTCATCTAGCTCACTAGAGTTCATTTCACTCTTGCATTGCATGTACTTCGCACCCACGATTCACTCGTTCATTCACTCTACTAAAGAGGAGCATATTTGTAGACCCTCAATTTTGTCCTTCAACATTTGCATTTATCATATGGGTGTCACACTCACCCATCGTTCTCATATAGCACCATTAGGGCCCTTTTAGGCTTAGTTCGCCTCTCGAGCCTGCAGCTTGTATGTGGTCCATTGAGTGCGTATGTAGTTCACTTCGGAGTGTCATCGTGGCTTTTTTCTTAGTTATTGGCATCGTGCCATAGGAAGCAAGTGGGGCCCCCCGAGGTTTTAACTCAATAAGAGTTTATTAGAGTATGTCGAATTCGGAGTACTTGGGCTTGTTTCAATCATATCTCCCTCATCCGAACTCGAAATCATGCACCATTTCTTTGTTGGATTCCCTACTCATTGAAGAATTCTCTAAAAAAAATTTAGAATTTTTTATCAACCGGATTGACCAGTTGGGAATCAGCTCAGCCAATTCAACGGATTTCAGTTGAAGTTCATTATTCGAGCAGGCTCAAATTCGGAGCACCCAAGCTTGTTTTGGTCATATCTCCCTCATCCAAACTCGAAATCATGCACTATTTCTTTTTTTGGATTCCTTACTCTTCAAGGAACATTATGTCAAATTTTCAAATTTTTCTCACCGATTGACCCGCTTGGCAACCTATTTAGCTAGATCATCAGGCCGCTAGGAGCACAGATCGATATTTGGGTGATTTAGAGCCCAATCCTACTGCTCAGCCCATAAGCTCCATATCAGTCCTAGATACGGCTTCAGCCTGGGGCCAGGGGGCATTGCTCTTACAACCCATCTTGAGTCCATTTGGATTCTCGTTGTGGTTAAGCAAAGGGATGGGAATGTGGCAAATTTTTGACCTCGTGAATGAGGAGTGTTTATTGAGTCAGTTCGAGACTGACAGAGAGTTCCCGGATCGAAGGTGTGTAAAACAGTAAGCCTGGGCCACATGAAGGAAAAGACAAGCAAAAAATGTGAAAAAGGTGGGGGGGAGAGGAGAGAAAAATATAAGAGAAAATGATAGGGATTCTCCAGATTCAAGGGAGTGGTCTCTCTTATTTCAAGGGGATTTCCTAAAGCCGAGGAGTGGATAACAGGTTTTGGAGGCAGTAAACAGAAGACAAAGGGGAGCAGCCATGAATCCTACAAGTATGAACGTTGTGTGCTTCTCTTCGTTATTTTTGCACTTGTCTCGCTGATGCTCAAGTAGCCTCAGTTTTAGGCACTAGGCATTGCTTAGGTTTCGGGCTTCACTCATTCAGCCTAATTGTACAATTTTGTTTTTTTTTATTCCTACTATGTATGAATTTTCTAAAAATTTTGAGAATTTTTTCAACCTACTCAACCATTTGGCCCGATCACCGTCAATAAAGTTATGTTTTCAAGAATGTGACTAGTGGCATTAGCATTATTCAAAAGTTTTTTACCATTTATTGAATTTTACACCTTTTTTTTTTTTTTTTTGGATTCTTACTCTATATGAATGTTTAAAAATTAGAATACAGCCTTAACTACTCAGATCAAGCCGGGAAATCGAATCAACCGGTTCATTAGGTTTTGCTTTCAAGAACAACTAGCTATTAATTAGGCATTGTTTCAAGAATTCTCACTCATTTGAGTTAGAATTGTATTAATCATTTATTTTTTTTTTGGATTCCTTACTATATGAATGTCCTTTAAAATTTTAGAACTGCTTCTCAACCTGCCAACTAGCTTAGGAAACCGATCATCCAATTCATTGTGTTTTATTTTCAAGAATGCCAGCTCAGAACTAGTCATCATTGATCGCTTCACTATTCAAGTTGAATTGTAATAATCGCTTATTTTTTTGGATTCCTTACTCTATAAGGAATGTTTTGAAAAAAATTTTGAAAATTGTTCACCTGTCTTCAATATCGGGGAACCTGATCATTCTGGCTCATTAGGTTCGTTTTTCAAGAACAACAACTAGCTATGTTACTTTGTCTTCGCTTGACTCCAGCTTCACTCATCCGCAGCTCCAAGATCGCATTAATCGTTGCTTTTGGGTTCCTACTCAGAGAAATGTTCTAGAAAAAATTTGAGATTTGTTCTCAACCGCTTGCCGATCGGGGGAAACTAGATTAACCGCCTCATTAGTGGTTTTTTCGTGGGATCAAGTAATTCAGGCATCTTCGGGTTTCGTTTTCGCTTATTCTAACTCATCCAGGCTTAGAATCATGCATCATTTGTTTTGTTAGATTCCTTATTCATTAAAGAATATCATGGTAAAATTTGAGAATTTGTATCATGATTCGTGCCACAGTAGGCTGAGCTAAAATCAACAATATTTATATACCTAAGCTCCTACAACTGCCGTAGTCAAGCCATCACAGTATATGGTCTAGTGGTCAACACGGATGGGCTTTCATAAAAATGGTTTGCATTAGGCATGAAGGTAAGGCTTATTTGACTCTTGACCCATATTCAAAAACATGGGAATGGGTTTGAAAAACAGAAATTTCAAAACCGAAAAGTTAAAAACTAGAAATTAACAATGAAGAAATTTACTTGAAGATTTAGGTCACTAACTCGCAAGTTAGCAAACACATAACTCAGTTTTATCCTCCTATGTGAGTCAACACAGGATGTAGTTACGGCCCCTTTTTGTTTAAAACCCAACATTCTTATCATTTTGTAGGCTCAGAAGATCTAGAAGAATCATGTTGGCATCTCTCACCCGAGCAATCGAACCCTAAAGTAATGGAGAGTATTGACCTAGGCTAGTAAAGACCATCTAGAAGAATCACAAATGCATCTCACCCGAGCACCGAATCCTAAAGCATGGAGAGTATCACAAAACAATAAAGTCAATGTTATTTAACCCTAATTTGAAGAACCCTAACATGTAAATGCTACCGCAGGCAAGTAAGGACCATCTAAAGAGCCACAAGACTGGTCACAAGCATCGGATCTGGGCTACGGAGAGTATTGGCCAAGACAATAACATCCCCATGTTATGAACTCGAGCTTCGGAAGATAAGCCATAATTACACTACCCGTAGCTTTAGTACATGAGGACAATACGCTTAAGCCCCACTCGCTAAGCTAGCTTCCTTCCTCTTCAAAGGAAGGAGGTTTAGCTAAGCATCTCGAGCCGCCATCCTCAAGAGGTGTTCTCAAAATTCGAAAGGAAAGAAAGAAGAGAGAAAGAAGAGAGAGAAGAGAAAATAAAAGCAAAACTTAAAAATAAAACAATTTATTTACAAAAGTAAAAACTTACAACTATTATTCTCCCCAAACTGATGCTTGAAATTGTTGCTTCTGTTTACAAAACAAGAGGGGCTTTATATAGGCCTCCTCAAGGTATGAAAAATACCAAAAGCCTAACAACCTGGCTAAGTTATAGGACAATGATGTAATCTACCAAGCTCAAGGCGGTTTGCATTAATTACAAAGCATGACGAGAGCATCCACTGCTAGAGCTGCCACCTCGCTAACTAGCGAAATGCATGATCCTCGCGCCATCAGCTCCATCATCACCGTTTCCCGCCGCTTCTCTTTCCATTTTCTTCACTAACTCCGCATCAATGTCAAAATAAATTTTCTTCACTTTGCCTTGGTTTTCTCATTGATTCTGTGGCTGGTTGATGGTCGAGACTTGAATTCCAACTTCATGATTCATCCTTTGTATTGAGATTGAATCTTCTAAAAGTGCAATAAACACCTACAAACAACCAAAAAACACCCTAAATGGCATAAGTGTTACTAAGATGACTTGAACACTTCAATTCATATAAAATGACATGATTAATGATCAAAAGCACTCAAAACCTATCTAATATGTGGTTCAAAATTGCACTTTTGAGCACTAATCGCACTCCCCCAACCGAAACGTTGCTAGTCCTCAAGAATGCAAAATAAGAATTCGAGATGGCAGATTTTCAAAAAGGTTGTGATTCAAAAGGTTGATTATACTTATATACAAACTAACATTACTTTAAAGTGAACAATTGAAATCAACATTTGAAAACCTATACAAGAATAAATCCATAAGAGAACAATTTTTAGAACAAACATCAAGCTTCCATGATTTTCAACTCGGATTTCCACCTAAGTCTAATGATTCATTTTGTATAACCGCATTAAGCTTAATAAACCGCAAATTGCCACCTCCCCCAACCTAAAGACTGACATGGCCTTAAGTCAGTTAACAACCCAGATGTAATAAATTTACACTTTTCCTATTTTATTCATCAACATCATGCAGTGCAATGCTTCTAAAACTGACTTCACCAAAGTCCGTGGGGTCCACCGATGACTCCCAACCACTGGCGCCAGGCATCAAGCCACGAGGATCTTTCGACCACTAACCCTTTCCGTGTTTCACCTCGACCAATGATTCTTCAAAACTAAGCACCCACAAGTCATTAAACCACCCATCCACCCATGTAACGAACACTAACCGATGACTCCCACCAATTAAGGCTTAGTGGCACGGGGTTTCCAAAGGCCGCCATACACCCTGACCGCGCTCTCTGTTTCAAAGCAAAAATTCATGACTTTATTTTTCTTTTTCTTTTTCTTCTTGCTTTTTCTTTCCTTTTTCTTTTCTTTTCCTTTTTGGAAGACAACATTGGTCTTCAAATGTGGGTAACTCAAAACTATCCTAGGTAGCCAACATACCTAAGGCCTAATATGCAGTTTAAAGAAGGCACAATAACTTCAATAAAAACTTATAAGAACAATCCGGGAGCGAAGGTGTGACATAGCATAAAGGGGGAAATTTCAAGTTGAACATGTCGAACAAAGGATCGAACACAAATTTTTCAAGCATGGCATTTGTTCTAAAGATATAGGTGACAAATATGAAGATTCACTATCCAATTTAAAGCAATTCAATCGTCTAAATAAGCAATTCAATCGTCTGGGCTAGAGTAATTCAATCAGGTAATTGAAAGAAAACACTTAAGTACACATAGCTGACACTAAACATAATATGCAAAGTCGAATATATATATATATATATATAACTGAAAGTAGCTTTTGATATAGCTAAAATGGCTTAATACATGCATACTGTGTTACACAAAAACATATCACGCCTACTATGGCTAATACAAAAATCATAATCAAAATTAGCAGCACTGATGTCGAAACTATACAAAAACCAAAAGAAACCTAACCACCACCGCTGTGGTGGTGTGGTCTCAGAGCACCACGCCAGATATCCAATGAGGTCAGACGCTGGCGTGCTCCTCTCCGGGCAGATCATGAGGAAGACCTGCATGGGTCATGATCGATGAAGCATAGAATGGCACTGCCCCAAAGTGGCCCACCAGCCACCCTCGGTCAGCGAGCCGATGCCTGCCGCTCGAGAGGTCAGCCGAACTAGTGGAGCCTTAAATGCCGGTTCGATGCTCAACCGAACCCGCATTCGAACCAACCACTATGCCATGCAATGCATTGCCATCTTTGATGCGCAAAGGCATGTACGTAAGCCACTAGTTCTAATGTTTCGCAACACAAGCGCTGATTGGTGGCCTCGTGGTGATGCTCGAGGTTTTTGGCCAGGTCGGTACGGGCGCGCATAGAAGATCGAGTCGTGAGTGCGTCAGAATGGTCGACTTAAATTTTGGGAGTCGGTGCCGGCTTCGATTTTGTCGTTGTGTGTGGGTCAAAGGTGGAGGTAGAATATATACTTGATCAATCAAGGCTACTAGCAAGGAGTATTTGGTATCTGCAAAGGGCACTAGGATTTAACTTCACGGGATTGGCTGAAGGATAGGTTCAAATTCTTCCCCGTTTCATGTCCACTACTCTCCTCGCCTACCGCGTTGTTTTGTTCTTCGTTTGTCCAAGGCAAAAAATTAACTGGGGCATCCTGCAGTTCCTCAGGAGCTTTTAATGATTCCACTTTCAATTCCCGAGGTCGCTGAATGAGCCCGTCTCAATAAACCGCTTTCGGGCCAAGCACTTTCCTCGACTCTCTCGACAACGATCGTTCGCGGCTACCTCATCGAGCTGACTTAACTGCCTGCATCATTGGCTTTCAACTCCCTCTACCACTTTCTCAAGGTCACAAATCGCTTATTTACCGGGTCTAGTAGGCTAACCCTCCACTGTGCCTATTTTATTCACCATATTCTGATATCATGTCCTCGGGAAAAGGCTCTTTCCTTTTCTCGAACTCACCGATTAGACAATTTTGAAATTTCCTGAATGCATATTGATAGTTTCACATTGCTTAACTTCAGATCGCTTCAATATTTTGATTAGTTTGGCATTCGCACCTTTATGTTCTTTCTCGCTTACCAGGCTTACCATCTTACTTAGATTCACCGTCTCGTCTCTCGATGTGACAAGGGTATCGTCATGGTCGGGCTGTGGTAATCTAATCACACGATCTACTGGAGGTAGACAGGTAGATAGGGTCTGGCTTCCTGCAGGATTAGAGCAAATGGTTTTTCAAATTTCGAATATTGTAGATCTCACTAAATGGAAACATTATCTATCGTGGTCTACCCTTGATTCAAAATTGACATCTCTCACGCTTCCCATAGTGACCATGTGGACCGATGGTCAGAGTTTAAGGTCGGACGTACAACCTCACTCCCATCGAGCAACATTATTTGATTTTTCATTTCCATCCCATCCAACTCCGAGTCAAAAATGATTAATTCTTCTTCTCATCACAGGTCCCCTCAATTGCATGAATGGTCCCCCCGGTAATCCTGAAAGTACATCAAATACCCTTCATCCTCCTCGACGAGGTTCATCCCATGCCTTTGAGGTCACCTATATAAGCCAAGAAGTCTATAGCCTCATCGTATGTTTATTTAGTGCTGCCTCACACATTGTTTCTACAAGTTGTTTGCTGTGGGGACATCCCATCATAGAAATGGTTTACTAGCATCCGTGTCAAACCCACAGGTGTGTGATACACATCGCTTCATAAACCTCTCCCAACACCGGTAAAACTTCTCACCTTCATGAGTCGTAAAGGTGTAAATTTGTCTTTTCAAATTGTTTGTCTTATTATGAGCAATTAAAAACTTCTTCAGAACTCGCTTGCAGCTCACCCCAATTTCTTATGGTTCTAGCTCCCAATGAATCGAGCCATATCTTGGCCTCAGTTCTTAGAGTCAATGGAAATGCCTTTAGCTTCAGCAAATCCATGTCCATCATACCTTCCTCGAAGGTAGTGCATACCTCCTCAAAATCCCTAAGATGTGTGTATGGATTTACTTTCCATACCATGATATGTGGGAAGTAGGGGTACTAACAAGGCCCCATCACATCTTCAAAGCAGGAGGAATGATACAGACGGGGCACTAACTCTGTGAGGGCGTGATCCTCATGGTTCTAGGTATTTGGATTCATAGGGTTCCCGTTGACTTTGTTGTTCCTGTAATGGGATCCATGGTATCGCCTTTGTACCTTCAACTTAGCTAGGTCAAGTTGTGTACTAATCTATTCACCACCAAGTGTCTCTATCCCATCATGTTGTATGCACGCTTGTTACACAAATTGTAGAGACAACAATTAAACCAACAAAGAGTGCTAAAAGAAAATTAAACTAATCTTAACAAAAAGAAATAAATGACTAATGAAAATTGAAGCCGACCAGCAGCAATTATTGCCATGCTAAATCGCGCCTCGTAACCGATATGCAAAAAGAGTACACTTTCACTATGGATGGATCAAGGCACTTAACTTACCATCTGTATCGTGCACTATCCCTGAACGTGCATTTTGATTCGTGCTACAAGAGTTGAGCTAAAATCACAATATTTATATACCTAAGTTTCTCCTACAATCACTGTGAAATGTTTTACCGCAAAGATAGTTGCTCAGGGCCGAAATACTTCGCATGGGTTTTCTTCATAAAAATGGCTCAGATTAGGCATGAAGGTAAAGGCTTATTCGACTTTGGAATTCATTCAAAAATGTGGGAATGGTTTGAAAAATGTAGAAAATTTCAAAATCGAGTTAAAACCTGAAATTAACACAACAAACATTTAAAGATTTAGGCTCATTAACTCAAGCAAAAATACATGTCCTCGTTTTATCCTCCTATGAGTCACATGTGATGGAAGTTATGGCCCCTTTTTGTTTGAAACCCACATTCTTTATCACAGGCTCGTGAAGATCATTAGAGGACCACAGCAGCATCTCTTACCCAGCACTCGAATCCTAAAGCATGAGAGTATCGACCAGCTAGAAGACCATCTAAAGAATCACAAAGGCCACCCGAGCAATCAAATCCCCAAAGCATGGAGTATTGGCCAAAACAATAAAAGTCAATGTTATTTAACCCTTAATTTGAAGAACCCACATGTACCCGCCTCAGGCAAGTATGATCACCCAAAGAGCCACGCACTCATTACTACACCTGATCTAAAGCATGGCAGAGTATCGCCAAGGACAACAATATCCCCAATGTTTATGAATCGGTTTTGAATAAGGGCCATAATTACACTACCCGTGAGCTTTTTAGTACATGAGATAACCATGCTAGCTCCCACTCATTGCTTGGGCTCTTCCTCTTCAAAGGAAGAAGCTAATGCTCAAGCATCTCTTGAGCTGCCATCCTCAAGAGGTGTGTTTTGGCAAATGTGGGTGCTAAGAAAGAAGAGAGGAAAGGTAAGAGAGAGAAGAGAAAATAAAAAGCAAAACTTAAAAATAAAACAATTTATTTACAAAGTAAAAACTTACAACTATTATTCTCCTAAACCGATGCTTGAAATTGTTGCTTAGGTTTACAAAAATGTAAGTATGGCTTTATATAGCCTCTCAAGGTATGAAAATACCAAAAAGCCTAACAATAACTAGGCTAAGTTATAGGACAATGATGTAATTCACCAAGTTTGGAAGGTAGTTTGCATTAATTACAAAGCATGACGAGGTACCAATTTCGCTAGGAGTTGCCACTTTCGCTAACTATAAATGCACAGATCCCGCGCAAGCACGCTCCATCGCTCTACCTGCTTCCGGCCGGCTTCCATTTTCTTCCCCGCTTCAACTGCATCAAATTTTCTTCACTTTGCCTTGGTTTCATTGATTCGAAATGTTGATGGTCGAGATTCTGAATTCAACCTCCATGATTCATCCTTTGAATGAGATTAAATCTAAAAGTGCACAAACACCTACAAAACAGTTCAAAACACTTAATGGTGACATAAGCGTTACGGGCATTTGATTTAACACTTCAATTCCAGATAAATGACATGATTAATGATCGTTAATTCAAAACCTATCTAATATAGGGTCTAAAATTGCATTTTGAGCACTACCCAAATATATCAACGATTGAACCAATTGAGAAATCGGTCTAATTGGTCAGGCATCATACTATGAAGCCCCTATTTTAGCACTTTTTCAAGCCCGAATCCCTTGAGGCTCAAGCCCATTTGCACTAATGCATTTGTGGGCCATATTTGAGGTCTAAAGTTGAGCCTAACTTGAATTAGAGGGGACCTTACCGAGTTAGACACTTAGGGCGAAGTAGTTTGATCATAAATGATGATTGTGGTTAGTGAATTGTCATTTGGAGAGTGGAAAGAAAAACAAACATCCGAATCTCTAATTTTCCATTCATTTCATTTTGAACATGTAGTTTAAGGTTTTTATCATGGATGCATGCTTTGTGGGCTGAAGCTTACTAACTAACCATATTCCATAACACATGGCTGGGGACCACAGTACGCAGCCGCTGCATTTGCATTTATGTGATATGGTGTTTGGACTTTGATATTTGTGGTGCATTTGAGCTTGTTTGATCGAATTTTTATGCAATGCTTCTTGGCTGTAATTTACAAACACCCATTATTTATTTAACAGCGTTTATGCATGTTAAACATCGAGCAGGTCATGATTCGGTCATCCGTTTGTGTCCAGTAATCGATTGATATTTGACCCATATGCTCCCATGTACCCAATTCATTTGTAGAGACCCAATTCCGAGCCTAGAAGGGTGATACCTCTCATAAGGTACCTTCCTAATAGGTAACCTGATCCCCGAACTCAAAAATCTAGTTTTCGTGGATCAAGCTCAATCGAGTCAATTAGGTTTTTTGTTCTTACCGATTTTCCAGACAAATAAAAAATAAAAAGTAAGTGGTGACTCCAAACAAAATCGTTCCTCATTGGCGACAAATTTTTCAAAGCTTGAAAATCAACTCACTTTTTTTCCATTATCACGAGCTCTACTATGGATCAAAGTAGTATCTAGCGTAGGATTTAGTGGCAAAGAGAGCTCATTTGCTGTTTTTTGCGATGAGAGAGAAGAGAGAAAAGAAGGAGGAGTTTAAAGGCTTCCTTTCATCCATCGGAGTTCGCTGGTTTGCCACGTGCCAAGACAAAGTTCATCATCGACGAGGGTACACGTGGGTACTTAGAACGAGATTTCAATGAGGATCCAAGAAAAGAAATTTGAAATTCTGTCGCTGTTTAGGAGGCACTCGTTTTTCACGCTCAAGAGGTGTAGTGTGATTCTTCCTACTTGTTTTAGTTCCCATTTTTAGGCTGATTTAGGCTAAATGGTGGAACGCAGGTCCTATTAAAAATACCCAAACCTGATGCTCTTCATTTAAAGGAGAACTGGTTTTAGCAGCCTGAGGAGAGTGCAATGTGGGTCTCCGGGTCCGCCTAGGCAAAGTGCAGGCTACGCTAGCGAGCCCCATGACCAGGTTTATGGCATGTCTCGGCCTGGCCTATGTCCTGCTTGTGATTGCTCAGGCTTGCTTAAGGCCATCAGATGACTTGTTTAAGAGGTCATTGCTCGACTAAGAGTGATGATGTTTAGAGCGTCAATATGTGTGTACTAATGCATTGAGATATGTGAAGGAATTTCATAAAGTAAATGGCCATTGCATTTAAGCCAGATTTGGTGTGTACACATCGAATAGATTATATGTTATGTTGATGTTATTCTGGGCATACATACTTGACATTAATGAGAATGATTTATGTCATGCATGTGATGATTTATCTACGACTCTGGAGGGTGTGGATTGTGCTAAAATATGCATTCCATTATACATGTGTTTCATGATATAACATGCAATAGTGCATTACATTGCATATGCATGTGACATCAGATTGAATGGTGGGAGGCATAGTTGAAAAATCAGCATCAAGGTTTTATATCGATTATCAACGCATCATGATGTCCAACCGACCGCACGGCTTGCATGAAATGAAAAGAAAACTTGTGTTTCGTAATAGCAAGAGGGCTAGATTTTCTGCAAGGATCCACCAAGTCTGACACTCATGTGGCAAAGTCCAAAAGGTTGGAAGGGTGGGAGCCATTATGGGACCAAAATTCGCCACCAATAAAAGACACATGAGCTTGTATAAATCATCGTTTGTAAGTAACATCCACAAAAGCTTTGGGTTTGAAAACAAATGGATTTGCTTTGTAAATGATTACTGATGTAACCACAAATGATGGATTTATCACCATTGGCATTCTACTGTCAGGAGACAAGATGCACCCTAGAAATGGTAAGGCCTTAGAGACTAGGGCATGGCATATGATTGAGTCTTCATCTTACCATATACTTATTACAGATCATAGTGAACAAGGCTTTACTTGGAATGTAAATGTGAATTGTGAACATGATCATTTATGTACCCCAGTGTGGAGTAGCCTTCAGAGGGAAGGCTCACCGAGGCGTGGCTTACCCTATATGGGAAAACATTTCGTAGGGTATTCCACTCAAAGGGACGCTTAATTCGAGGTCGTACTATGTGAAGGCCAACATGTGGCTGATAAATCTTTTGTAAACTGTAACAACTTGTCTCTCGTGTATGTAATAATGGTAAAAGATGATCAACCTACAGTTGTTTGAAATTTGAATGCTACAGTTTTAACTTAATATGGATAAATGGATCCTAAAATGGGACATAATATGTATTGTTACCGCTCAGATTCACAACATTGATATTAGTTTAATATCCTAATCTTAGATACATTATCACTATGTATTTTTACAAGTTATTGCAGCCATCCTGAACCTTTGGCTGGTCTCCATAGATGCTGTGTTCGAGTACATAAACATCCATACACCAGGTGCAAAGATTAACTCCAGCCCTCTGAAGTCTTCTCCAAGGTCTTTGTCCTTTGCCCGCTGATAGCGAGAAGACACTTCATCCTTAGTCACCCATCTCCAAAGAAGAGTGAAGTCTGCTTAACCTCTCTAGGGCAAGTGGCTCCGCCTCCACCTTCCGTTTCAGCTCTCCACAACCGCCATAGCATCGGATCTTAGCTAGCTTACCTCCGCGACGCCTTCACGCTACCTCGCACTGTAACTAGCCAAGCGAGCCGCCTTCCCATATTTATCTTTCTCCACACTCGTAGTCTTCCCCACACCAGCCTTAGCCTCCCGCTAGTAGTGCTGCACCTAGCTTTAGTTCTCACCTGGCATCATCTATGTCAAGCTTGGAAACAACCTAATTGAAAGATAATCAGAGCTTCTCAAAGATCCCCAACCTATGGTAGAAGCTTTCCATGTGCTGGCACGCCTATGCCTCTCGGCTAGGTGGTGATAGCCTACAAAAGAAGAGGTGTTAGGAGGGAATCACAACATAAAAGTCACGCTCAAACGTTAGAAGTCTAGTCATACTACAAATCTCAACCTGCCTCGCTAAAGTCGTATAACAAACATCTGCCGCCCAACTGGTTATCGGTAGATTTCTATCCATGTAGTCGGGAAGAAACAAACATTTTTAGTTACGAAGCAAACAACCCATATCGGAGAATGTGGTAAAGTTCACGATAGCGTAAAAGTCCTCTTTGCGCGGGTGTTCCAATGATTTACGAACACTCGTGCTTCATCTAACTATATTGAACGAATTACCCGGCGACGATCACCCATCGCCACATACAGCCTGATCAAAACGGTCGTAGTTGGTCAGCCAGAATTGCGAGATCGACCATCTTAGTTTGCAACGGCTGACCAATGGTCGTCAGACTCAGCTCGATCCACGGGCTTGCATGACATGAATAAAGAAAGAAAATGGAAAAGCCTGAGTTTTAGAAATTTATCCCAAGAGGAACGGTTTTATTGGAGTCACCACTTATTTTTATTTTATTATTACTTAGGAAAATCAAAGAACAAAACCCTTTTTCAATAACTCCTCACAGAAGAGAACGGTATGCTAAATCGGATCAGTTATCATCGAAGGTACTCATGTGAGGTAGCACTCTCTCAAGCTCGACTTGGTCTCATAATGAATTGCTGCATAAGGGTATGGTCAAAGATCCGCGAATTAACGGGCGTTACGCGTATATGAATCACATAAACTGCAATTCCAACATACATTTAATCTCAACAAATTATAATTCAAAGGTACATAATTCCTGTGGTCCAACAGCAAGGCTGATGGTAAAGGAAATAACAAGGCATCAAGTATGTAAGGAAACACAACAAGATCACGTTAACTCCACTGATCATCATCAAAGACATACCTATGGTCCTCAGCCAGCACCGTAGGGAAGATCATATTTCAGCTTCACACAATCTTCAACCAACATCAAAAGGAAGTGGTGCCATGAGGAAACCAAGAATGTTACTACACCACATGTCTAGCTATAAAACCCATGCCAATTCACTCACAAAGAATCAACTTCCACAAAACACCACCGATTACTAGTGCTTAATCAACCACCTTGACCCTCATAAACCCTAATTTTATGAACTGAAAATGACCAACATTAACCTAAAATAAACCCCATTTCCTGTATTCAAACAGCCTACACTGATCTAGAGTGAACGGGCTTGAATCACAAAGGTTATGGGCTCCAATTAAACTGTAACCTGATACTTCACTTGAAACATCAATGGAACTGGGTTTAACTAGTCTCAATGAGCCATCCAAATTTCTGAAAATGGTCGATCTTAACTCTTCAACTGAATGATCCGATTGAGAAAAAATCTAAAAAAAATTTAGAACATTCCTCACAGAGTAAGGAACCCAACAAAGGCAATGGTGTATGATTCTGACTTCGGATGAGTGAGAATCGACCCAAACAAGGCAAAGTCTCTAATTGCTATCCTTGGAAAAAACCTAATGAACTGGTTGATCCAGTTCCCCAATTGGTCATGACAATTGAGAAAAAAATCTAAAAATTTCTCAAAACATTTCTCATAGAGTAAGGAACCCAAAAAAATCAACGGCATACAATTTTGATCCTGCATTTAACAGAACTCACCTAAACAAGAAAGCCCTAACCATCAAACAAAACCTAATGAACTCAGTTTTTGATCCAGCCTCTAACCGGTTGAGTCGGTTAGGAACAAATCTTTAAAAAATTTCAAAACATTTCTCACAGAGTAAGGAACCCATCAAAAGTAAAGACGTATGATTCTGACTTTGGATGAGAGAGAACCCGTTTAAGGAAAAGGCCCCACCTGCTCATCCCCGAAAACTAATGAACCGGTTGGATCTAGTTCCCTCAACCGACGAGTCAGGTTGGCAAAAAATCTCAAATTTTTTCAAACATTCCTCATAGGCATGGAATCCAAAAAAGAACCGTACGATTCTAACTCCGACAGAATAAGAACCGACCAAAAACAATAAGTGTCAAAACTAGATCGCTAACATCAAAGGCAAAGACAAGCTACTGTTTGAAAAGAATGGGAGGAATGCATAAATGTTCATGACTCAGACCACGCCATTTCTCTCTGTTTTCTTTCTTTTCTACTTCCAAAACCAGGTATCCACTCCCTCAAAACTTTAGGAAATCCCCTTCAAAATGAGAGAGACCACCCCCACCCAGACCTAGAGAATCTCTCCTCCTTTTCTTTTTCCTCCTTTTTCCTTTCTTATTTTTTTCCTCTCTTTTCTCCCCTTCCTTTTTCACGTTTTTTTGCTTGTATTTATCCTTCATAAACATCTGAGCTCACTCCATTTTGCACACTCTTTCGCCACGGAACTCCCTAATCGCCTGGACTTCCTGGGCCCATAACACTTTGGGAGCACAGAGGATGGAGGTCAAACTAAGTAGATTTAGTTTAAAATTTACCAAAATTACGTTCTTTCCCTCTTCATATAAGCTGCCTAATGATTCATAGTTCGGTTTCAAACTTTTATTAGCTACTGAGAAAAATTGAAATTTGAAAAAATATTTCTTTAAGAATAAGGAGTCCGGAAAAAAAAATGGCGTGTGATTCCGAGTTCAAATGAGGGAGATATGACTAAAAAAATCTCGGGTGCTCCGAAATCGAACTTCCTTGAATAATGAACTTCAACTAAAATCCGTTGAACCAGCTGAGCCGTTTCCCAACCAATCGATCCGGCTAGATAAAATTCCTCACCTAACATAGAACTACAATGAGGGCGAATCCCAAACAAAAGAAACGGTGCAGGATTTCAAGTCCAGATGAGAGATATATGGCGAAAACAAGCTCGAGTGCTCCTTATTCAAGCTTGCTCCTATGAACGCCAGCATAACTGAAATTTGCGGAGGATATATCCCATAAAGACGATACGGACAAGGAAAGAGCCATGACTGCGCCCAAGATCGGATGCACTCTCCTATTGATAGAATCGACAACTCCACAAGAATCCTAGCCGCTTCCGCCGACCGATAAGTTACCATGAAGCTAAGCCGTTAAAACTCATCACTGGAACCGTTCTCGAAAACGGGTTATAAAATTTTCTACTTTTCATCAAAATCACAACTTAGATTTAATCTAAAAACTATAAGATAAATAAATGATGGTGATTTAAGCCCAAAATACGTAAATCAATTCGTATAAAAAAAAATACACTTAATATTTTCCAAAAAAATCCAATTATAACTACAAAGGACCCTGTCTCATCAAAATATATAAGATAAGAATCAATCCAATATAAATTCATCGTGAACTCGTTTTCTCAAAAACCATGCATGCATATTTTATAAAAGATATTATATATACAAAATGTGTCACATTTACTTCAATACGTTATATTACAATAATATTTTATATATAAATACAACATAGCCTAGACCGAGGATCCCGAAAGGTCTTTCGCCGCACTGCAGACCCGGAAAATACTGAAATGTAAACTCGGAAACCAAACTGCCAATGAGTACTATAAGTTCTAAAATGTTGTTGTTCGGTCAGATGTGACTCCTATATGAAAATCAGACATAAATGGTTGTAAACTGCTTTACGACAAACTGAAGCTTCGCTATGAAAACCAATTCAACTATTTCATCACTTTAAACTGTTTCTCAAAGGATGGTTGGTATCTCAAAGTTTATAATAAATCAAGCATCAACCGCCAAATCGACAACATTTCCTAAACATCCCGTACATGATGCCATGGAACTGCATCTAGAGGAACCCTGAACACTACCCGTCTAATATGGTCCGATGAACATGGCGGGATCTCTATAAACATAATGGAACCTCGGAACCAAAATGTTCGGTGATGGAACCTCAGAACCAACACCTTATCACCATGTACTATGTCAGCGCGCTAACCATCTATATATCCCGAATGTGCAAAGGGCGACTCACTATATAAATATATACTATATCTAACCCCAATTGCCGATCAGCAATATAGTTAGTCATAATGTCTCATAACTCCTGCCATGCAATAACTGGAGATACATCTCGACCGGAAATCGAAATGCGCCATCTAGAGTTTGCTAAACCAAGACAAATTTTGTTTCTAAGTACTAAATCAAAATTTTTGTCGAGTATAATAAGGGAGAAACCAATGCTTTACTAATTACATTATATTTTCAAAGCACTTTACAATCTTGTAATTAAACATTTTCATAAAACGACGAAAGTAATTGTCTTTTCTAATTAATTCTTTCACCTCACAAGACACTAGACACGTCGCATGCCCAATCACCAATCCATACAAATTACGAAACGCCATCAATTCAACGCTTAACCATAAACATACAAGGGCTTCCAGCGACTATATCGAAACGAACTCATTCTACAAAACTTTTACTTAAGAAGTTACATTTTATAACGACATCGATATAATAATGAGTGAAATTGACCAAAATGCCCCTACACATGAAATGCCCCATAAAAACTATCCGCTTTAGCAACTTTTTTCAAAGTGACCCCTATGCTATTCATATTATATTACATGTCAAGACAACTATGCAATTTCGACACTTGGTGCTACAATTAATTTTTTTCCAAAGAATTTTATGGGTACCAAATGCGAATATTGCATACGTGTTAGATTCTACTGAGGACTTCCATAGAATCTAAAAACACCCAAAAATATTTCTGAAAATTATGTCCTAATTATCCGACAAAACCCAACAACCCAACCGTCCAAAAACAACCAAATTCACCCGATCGTCCGAAAAGAGTTCCAAAATTTTAAAATTCTAAACTCACCAAAATTTTGGGACTGAAATTTACGACCTTCACGGCCTCTAAGAAAATGTCATTACATAAAGATTTAGGCTAAAATAATCTAAGTATGAAAATTTCCTACCTCTTGAATTTGATAAAATGCTAAACTTTAGACTTCACGCGCAGCCTCTCGTCAAGGCACTCAACTCACTGCTCGACAAAAAACTACGGTCCAATTTCCGTAGATCTTAGAGAGAAGTGAAAGAAAAATAAAAAATAAAAATTTTCTCTCTCTTAACGCACTCTCTATCCGTCCTTTGTCCGTCCAAATTGATTTTATCTTTCTTTTTTTTTATTTATTTATTATTATTATTATTATCTGAATAATCGTCTATATTACCTCGCCTGTCCATTCTCACCCAAAAATTTATTTCTTTTCAAATTCACTTTATTGTAAATGAATGAATTCAAGTCATTTCCCGACTTGCGAGATTTTTTTTGTAAAATCTCATTCTGGTTACCGATATTTTATCACTCGTAAAATCTCCGTGAAATATTCTAACCGTTCCCGTGTAATTTGACGAAATTTTGGTCACTGATTTCATGAGATTTCCACTCTAACGGTGCAGCCCATTTCATCATCCGAGATCTAGATAATTTCATAGGCTTCTCAACTATCTTCCGATATATTATCATTTTACCATTTTGAAATTTTCCATTTTTTTCAGAGATCACAATACCCTCCACTTTCCTTAATTGCAAAAGGCGTTGCCAATTCTTTGAAAACTTTACAATTTACCCTTTAAAAACAACTTTCAAAAATTCCTATTATGGTACTAAAATAATTAAGCCCTTGGTGCACCTATTTGATCTTAGGATTACACGGCTTTATACCACTCATCGTAGAAATGAGCATTACAAAGATGAACTTCATGAATGCATCATGAACAATAGATGAAACTGGCACAAGGTTAAAAACTTATTAAGCCAATAAGGGGCTAGAGTCGTGACATATAAACGACTAGGTACAGGTGACACCCCTAAGATAAATGCAATTGTCGAGGGGCAAAATTGAGGGTCTACAAATATGCCCCTCTTCAATAGAGTGAATGAATGAGTGGTTTGCAAGTATGCGGTACAAGTGGTAAATGAGTGAAATGAACTTCACTAAGAATCTGCAAGGCCAACACCCTCATTCTAACGACAAACAAGGCTAAGGGAAATGGGTAACGAAGACTAGAATTCAGGCGCGATGCTGAAGGAAGGGGCCGGGCGAGTGTCGAAAAAGGGTTTGAATCCGGGTGAGTATCGAAAAAGGGTGATCGACCCAGTAAGTAATCAAAGCCGATCGAACTGGAAAGTACCTAAAGAATCCCGCATATCTAGTAATGATCAATTCAAGTGGTACCAAAAAGGGTCCAGGAGTACTGAAGAGCATAATCTAGGCAAGTACTAAAAGACCAAAGAGATCGGAAAAGGATAGAATTCCGTGGCGAGTACCAAAGTTATGTCCGCGAAAGATCCGGAAGTGATAATCCGCAAGTACTGTGTTAAGGGCTTGGGCGAGTGTTGAAAGAGCGATAGAATCCTAAAAATGGGGCGGGTCCGAGCCAGTACTGAAGAGTAGATAGAATCTCGGGCAGCATAAGAATCTCGGCATCAAAAAGTGATCGACCAGTACTGTGAGAAGGGTCCGCGAGCATCTAATACATAGAATCAGGGCAAGTACTAGAAGAATCGCAAGCATCGAAAAGTGATCAAATCAAGTAAATTACTTAGAAGAACTCGGCGAGCATCAAAAAAGTGGATCAATATAGGTACCAAAGAAGGGTCCGCGAGCATCGAACAGTGATGTAATCCGGGCAAGTACTAGAAGAATCGAAGTACAATCAAAAGTAATCAATCGCAAGTATCACAGCGGTCCGCGAAAATTCGAAGAGTGATAGAATCGAGTACTGTAAGAACTGGCGAAAGTACCGTAAAAGTGATTGAATTTTAAGCAAGTACAGAGAAAGGTCAAAGCAGTACTAGAAGAGTATTAATCCGGGGCAAGTACTAAAAGAATCTGTGTGATACGAAAAATGATCGACCGGGAAAGTACTGTAAGAATGGTCCGAGCGAATGAAGATATATAGAATCTAGGCATTAAAAAAGAATCCGGGCGAGTACCGGAAAAGTGATCGAATCTAGGCAAGTAACAGAGAAGGGTTCGCTGAATGAAGAGCATTAACTGGCAAGTACTAGAAGAACCCGCGAGTACCAAAAAGTAATCTAACCGGGTAAGTAATAAGAAGGGGTTCGTGAGTATTTCAAGGAGTGATGAACTGCAATAAAAAGAACTAAGTAGTACCGGAAAAGTGATCGAATATTAGCAAGTACCAAAGAAGCAAAAATGAAATGAGGCGATCACGATGAACAGAAACTCCTAATTACCAGCAACATAAGCCATCTCAATGAAAATGGGGATATGCCCTAGTATGAAGTCAAAGGAAACCACTAAATTACTCAAATAAGCCAGAAATCAAACACCTTAAACATGACAAAATAAAGGGGTATGCCCTAATAGGATCGTTACTATCGCGCAACGATACACTCAACCCACAATGTCCAGAGGTGAAAGAGGGCTATACTCCCAGCTCCAAGACATCAATACCATGTCGACCTCAGAATCTACACATATGGTCAAAGTCAAAGAACGATACACATCACAAACATTCATTCCTAGAAAACATCCAATATCCACACACACTAATAGGGGGTATGCCCTAGTGTGTACTGATCCGACACAAGAATAGCCCAAATAAAGACTCTAAGATACGTCACCGAAAAACCCAATCATCCGAATAAGCCATCAGGTATCAGATAGCATGCTCTAGTCTACACACCCATTGGGTCGATGAAGATGAATTTGATCCCTGCCAATTTTTGTGAAGCATCCCACGTATGAAGAAACCAAGTCACTGGGGCCTCCACTAAACACTCATATGCCAAGTATCACCCGTGAATGTAAGAACCGATGCCATCATGCAAGGAGGTGGGTATGCCCTAGTATGAACATTAAACCAGGCAAGAAGTGGCCCTGATCTACCCCGACTCTCTATGATGTCCATTTCGATCGTGGGCCCCGAGGCATGCGTAATGAATGGAAAAGATACATCATATGCATACATAAGAGAAACATCCCTCACATCTCCTAAGAAATGGAGTCCTATCGGCATTCCACACTTCAATCAGTAGTCGGAGCCTTTCCGAATGAAATGTGTCGAAGTAAACACGAGATCTCATGGCCTCAAGGTGGTCTTACGACTGGGATTGTAACGAAGGCTATGGGTAAAAGGTGAATGAAATGACAGGAAACAAAGGCCCAAATACACAATAGATAATGCCAAACCCCTGTGTGTGCAATGTGAAATATTTGAGAATCATGTGAGCAAGGTGACCTAACTAGCACTACATGAACAATGTCTCCTACAACAGTGATGTACCAAAGAAGCTCTATTCATGAAGCGACGACCATCGTACAGAGGATAGAAAAAAATAAAAAGGGACACACAAATGATGAATATGTAGAAGAAAACGGAGGTGTCGTCGATACAAATGTAGCAATATGATAGTGATGAATAACCCATCCCCTAACACAATCATGTGTGGTCACTTACTAAGATGGAATGGTGATATGGACACCCACCATGGGACCTAGCAAAGGAACCAAACCTCACTCCCAATGTGTCTCCTGATCCATGTAGAAAAGGATCATACAATGCTTTCACCCGCTTCGTAAGAAAAACAAGCCTCAATCCAAATGACCTCCGATGATCGGCCATGATACCACCTACAAAACCATGCAATCCAAAATACTAAAATAAGTGAATATCAATGAGTTTAACTCTTTTTTTTTAAAACCAAACAACCAAAAAAGTAAGATGAATGCCATACTAGTACAATAAAACTAATGAACCTCAAATCCCAAACCCAAATGGTCCCCTCAAACTAAGACTCCTAGATCAAACCCTAAGGGTGGAACAATAGGTGTGACCAACCTAACCTGTAGCTCCGAGACATGAGCGTGTCATCATCACATAAAGGAAAATAAAAGTGAAAAGAAACAAGATGATAAAAACAAAACTCAAAGGCAAGCAAAGTGAAGATGGAAAATGGAGGAAAGAAGAACCATGAATGACCTAAAAAATAACAAATGAACAATGGCACAATGTGCTCACAATACTCACCAATCTAAACAATAAATGCAAAGCACACACAAAGAGGCCCCCAACCTAGGTGAGAAAAGGTATGCAAGGCTAAATGAAAGAAAAGGCCATAATGAAGCGTGTGAGGCTCAAAGGGCTAACAACATGATATATCAATGTATGGGTATGCGAAAGGGATATGGCTACTCAAAATGACGGCCGCCCATCCTCTGACCATGATCTCATGCGTAGAACTTCTTTAGCTGATACACATTGACTAATAGCTCGAAACTTATTTTCGTTAGATTCACCAACCGCCAACGCTCTCGAGTCAATTCGATAACAGAAGGCCCGCTTCCATCCTTGACCCAACTTGCCTCCAAGGTCACCAATCAATTCCATAAGAGCCCTTAAGACTAAATTCCCTTTCTGAAATATTCGGGGCTTAACTCTCATCCTGAATGCTTGAACCATTTTTCATTAATAAGCTTGCATGTGTTTTGTAGCCCTCAATCTCCTCTCATCAAGCAAACTCAACTAGTCATATTTGGCCTGAAACTAATCTATCTTGGTAATCTAATGCTCCAATGCCACTCTTAATGAACTCACCTCCATCTCAAAAGGTAGACTCCGCCTATGCCACGTACCACAAAAAGAGAGTAGCCCCGTGAGGCAGCGATATGACGTATGGATACCCATAATGCTAAATAAAGCTTCAACTAATCTTGAGAGATGTCTTTCCCCAGCTTAGATCTTTCGCAAGATTCCTTCATATTTTATTTGGCAAACTTCAACTGCCTCCCATTAGTCTCATGTCTATATGCAAATAGACCATGATGCCTAATACCATACTAATCATATCCACCCCGCTTCCGAAATGCACCCCTATCTCGAGATCAACCAATCAGTGGACCCCACATCGCCGTGATAATGTGGATCCAAGGACTTGGCCACCTTAGCCGGGCACAACTATTGTAAGAAGTCGGCTTCACCCACTTGGTTGGGTAAATAATCACAGGCTAATAGATTTGTATCAGGTGACCACCTTAGAGGATTCTCTGGGAGACCTTACCAATCACATCAATAATCTCACACCTAAATGGCCAAAGGATGTATTAAGGAAGCCTATATGGTAGGATGTGCATCAAGTCTCCGCGGCATCTGAAGATTCCTGATATCTTGCACAACCAACAACTGCTTCATGGTTTCAATCAAAAGTAGCTAATCCTCAGATCTTATGTGCCAACATATGACTTCACAAATAACTCATATATGACCTCTCATCACCCATTTTAAGTATGTACGATCTACACATAGTAACAAGATACTCATCCAGTTGATCTCCCAGTGGGTATACGCCCCCACAAATAAAAACTGACAGCTAACCTGTCTTAATGTTTCTCCCATCTCTGTCAGTCATACCCAAGGTAAGTGCCCAGATAGAACCCATTAATATCATGATACCATGGTAATTAACTGATCCTCCCATCTCCCAATCAACAATGTTTCAGATGTAATCAACTTCAATCAACAATGTCTTATTAAATAATTTCACAGATTCTAATCACGGTTTCAAATTACAAAGATCGAACTGATTTTTCTAGTCAAGATATGATAAATTTCTAACTCTTAAACTTATCAACTAACAATCCAATGAAGGCAGATAGGTTTCAAATTTTTATCCCAAGTTCTAAATACTCCACTATGTCAATAATCAAAATTTAGAATCCCCGTGATCTCGCCTATCTAATGCTGATCAAGTGCGCCTCTAGGCCTATGATGGCGTCTCATAATCAATAAATGTTATTCGTCACCGGTGATGACTGTGAGAAATTTTTTAATCAAACTGACTTAAGAATATGATCACCTTAGGTATATTAATAAGATACCAATGCCAATCCTAATCATCATGCACCATCAAAGTACAAACTCGCCATCTTATGATACCGGGTCACTGGAAAGAACTATCTGTCGGTTGAAATCATCATCAATCGTCTCACATCTGATACTAGCAAAGAAGCCAGATGATCCGCGAACAACGCCTTTACTACCGTGACACAATAGATATCAAACCCACAATAATATTAGCCATCCTACAAGTTTACCTTACTAGAACAGCCCATCAAATAGATACCCCAACTGATTCAACGCAGACCAAAAGTATGGAATACTCTACCACATAGTGTCTAAGTCTCCTAATGGCCCAAACCAATGCCATACAAAGGCGCTCAATCATAATGTATCTACACTCATACTCTAGCATCCTCCATCAGAGCACAATGGCTCGCTTCTTTCCCCAACCATCAACAGCCACTGCATCCTGGCTATGTCCAAATTATTAATAAATATACAAAAGGCGCCTTTAGTATGTGAGGTACTTCAAAATTGGGGAGAAAAGGAGACACTCTTTAATTCCAGTGTGCCACACTAGCAATTGTCATTCTTAAACTGAGGGTCAGTTCTCTTAGAAGACCGAAATAGGCTCATATATGTTTGTCAATTTAGTAATGAAACGATCACATAATAAGTAATGTCAGAAAAGCTTTTGATTCCTTCAAGTCCTCAGTGCTCATGGTTAACTATGGCCTGATCTTTTCCGATCACCTCTATACCATGCTCACATGCAACAATGTACTTAATAATTTCTAGAAGTTACCCGAACGCACTCCTGGATTCAATCTCTAACTGAATCGTTTAACTTTCCCAAAGAATCTCTAAAGTCACAGTGATCTGTTTCACTCGAACTTTATTATCATGTTATCCACATACCTCAACATCTCAGGCATCATGTTTATGGAATTGAAGTAGTGAAAGGTATTTCTTTGGGGTGGCTCCCATTCTTCTAAACCCAAATGGCATAACCCGGCAGCAATAAGTACCTCGCCGATGAAAGATGTCTTTCCGAAACTTGAGCCATCAAAACTGATTATACCTAGAAACCCATCCATGAAGGGACAAACATCAAAATGACTAGCCAGCATATCAACCAAGATATCAATGTGTGGGAGAGGAAAGTCATCCTTATACGACCTTATTCCAATTCAAAAGTCAACACAACTCTAACCTTATCATCCCTCCTTGGGAACAGAACCCATTGAAGCCAGCCACTCAGATACTCAACCATCGGTTGCAGCCAACAATGAGTTGCTTCAATCTCCTCCTTAACTCTTCAAACTCACCATGGAAGCCTCACTTCTCACTAACCTACACAGCGCGGCGATGGGTAGTATGTTGCTGGATTATAGAGAGGTTGCACAAGACTGGCATGTCCTCATATGACCATGCAAATACATCCAAGTATGATCTAAGAAAATCAATCAGCTTATCTCTCTCGTCCGGAGATAGGGAAGTGCCAATCTTAAGCTCCCTAGGTTGATCAGGGGTCCTAAAATCTATTGACTCTATGCTACCAGAAACTAGCATAACTTTCTTTTCTTCTGAATCAGAATCATAACCTGGTTGGTTTCCCAGTGGGTCATCTGGGCTTTCCACATCCTTCATATCATGTACCTGTTCTATGGGTGTCAGTGATGCAACCACAAGAAAATGTAATGACATAGGTGAGTACTCGAAAATGCTCATATCATTATGGTATTCAAAAGACATGCCATCATGGAAGTGGTGACAACCGATATTAAGCCAAAGGAAAGGAGGTAGGGTCCACAGACCCGACGTCAACCGTAAATAATCATGAATACTGCCAGGAAAGTCATCATCACAGAGCCGGCAAGCTCCGGGCAGCATCGGGTCGGGCCGGGCCCACACCGGCCAAGGGAATAATCGGGAGCGGACCGAGCCTGCCCGGATTTAAACCGGGGTCGTTATTCGCTGACCACCCTACTCTATATCTGCCACAAGCCAATGCCACCAAATTTCCATGGAAAAATGTAAATTATTTTATTCCAATAAATTACTTTCCTTCTATTTGTTTCCATTTCGGGATGTGGCCATGATTTCTCTTTGCAAATAAATACCATTGCCTTGTAGGTATTTCTATTTTTGCTCCATATGTCCATATGATATGTTCGCTTCCACTATTAATCAATGAAAAACAAACTATACGAGTTTCATTTATAGATTCTTCTCCAAATGGAGCCATCTCCAAATAAAATAAATAGAAAGAATATGAAACATGATAGTACAACGTTGTACAACCAATTAATAAAGATCCGAAACCGTTTCACCAATAGCAACTTTCCCGCCACAAATCAATAAATAACAAAATTTATGCCAACTAATTTCAGGATAAATTATTCAATACTATATAACATATACATTGAATTGAGCTATGAACTAGAGGAATTTAGATTTAAAAGCCATGCGTAATCAAGTAAATTACAGGCAGCTAGCCCAGCAGCCCACCCTCCTACTAACACCAGGTTTCAAGATAAACCTTCTCTCAAAGCCGCAGCCTTCATTTCTAGGCCTCTCTAGCCCGTTCTAGCCCTTTGTTATTGGGTTATATACCGATTGACCCGAAAAATAAAAAATATTCAGTATCCGCACACAATCGCGAAATGCCCTTCTAAAATTGACACCCAATCGGGTGCTAGAAACTACAATGTGGAAAATCAACCAACTTACTTAGTCTAGCTAAAGGTGCAAGTAAAACACCGCTTTACACTGGGCCGGAAGTGTAGAAGGCTGTAAAAAGACACGTTAATCATCAATTAGAAAAAGTTCAACTAAAGAATCTGAAACTAATCAACAAAAATACTAAGAAAGTTCCATGACCATAGTAAAATAAAAATTCAAAGACTAACCCCTGGAAAAGCATGCAACTCCGTGAATTGGAATGCTAAAGGTATCGTCAAGAAAAGAATCCATTTCTCATCGTGAGGTGATTATAACTCATCCCAAAATGATTTGCATATTAATAAGCACTGCTCCAAGAAAATAATACCGACACCATCAAATTTCCTGTGCATTTATAGAATAGTACGCTACATAGGTCAAAAGAGAAACAAATCAATTCAGCAAGAGTACAGGCAGATCCATAATTATAAGACGTGAAAATTTTAAAAGAGCTTTCATTCCGATCCGGTTATCTGGGTATCTGGAAATACAAAGAAAATGTGAATGGAATAAAATTAAAAGAGATAAAAATAAATATTAATCAACCCTACTATATTTCATGTGATATTAGAGTGCTTTCTTTGATTTCGTGGTTAATCATTTTTGAGAAACGAAAAGCAGCAAGATAATTAATAATCTGAACTAAATGTTTGTCCAAAGACTTAAACAGAGCTCAAACCTAAGCCTTAGATCATAACTTGTTTATTTAAAATCTGTATGGATTTGCATCTTTAAAATGACAACCACAAACCTTTAGTCTTTGTTCAAGAGTTTCAATAATTACTTCATTAACAACCTGCTAAGCTATTAAACACACAACAAACAAACAACAACAAATAAAAATAGAATAAAAAGAAAATGAATTTGACACTACTAACTTAATGAATAAATATATGAAATTGTTCGAGGAAATAAGGAGCTTATTTCATCCATTCAAATTTCACCAATAAATTATTTCTGTAAATGGAACAATCTAGCATTCAATAATTGATTATGTCAAGAAAAGCAACAAACATTGATAATATGGTACATAATATATACAAAACTTGAACTCTATTGAACTGAACTTCTAACACTACTTCAATTAATTTTCAGAGCCATCATCAATATCTCCATGTGCAAGAGTCATGGAGATGTTTCACTGTGGATAACCCTCACATACTGGTCATAAGAGAACACATAAGATGTGAAATTTTTAAAATGAATGCAATATGCATGGGCAGTCGATTGTATTTAATGAAAAACATTGTACAAAAAATAAGGTAGTAGCCAAGAAAACCAGCTGGGCTGGACTCCATAATTTAAAACCAACATCAAGATATGATGAAAAATGGAACGTCACCCACTTGTTTCAAGGATAGTCTTTCATGTTCATAATGTATGGCATCCAATTCTCTATTCAGAGGCATAACATGGGGCAAGCCATTTAAAAATATCTTCCTTCCCTTTGGGGTTTTCTAGAAGCTACTCCATCAACAACTACACAAGGGAGAGGAAGAATTGAAGTTTCAATCTCAACGAATCCATATAAGAAAGGATAGCTTATGATTTTCTTTCAAGCAGAACACATGTAAGATAAAATTATTTACTCTAGAGAAGAGAAGAAAACAAACCCTAGTCGAATAGAATTAATTTTTTAAAAAGAAATATTTTAACATGACACAAACAACAATTAAATGGTAAAATTGATTGCATATGAACTTTGGTAAATGTTATAACTCCGTTCAATGATATTTTTGAAATGAAGTTAAAAGCAAGAGAGTTATGCTAGTAATTTTACTTTGCACAATGGAATATAATAATAGCTCCACCACTCAAGAGAACAAAACCCTAATTTTGTTGTTTTTTTGTTTATTCCTTTCCTCGGGCTTTCCTGAGCTCTTCTAATTGTCACATACGTCTATACTAAAATTCATGCACCTAAAAGGGACAACAAGTTAACAAAATGTAAACCATTACTGACAGAAATGAGGCAAGAATAGCGTATATAATTTATGACGTAAATAGAATTAACCAAGAAAGTAACCTAAGATGTACATACACCATACAGATAGCAATACCCCAAATTAATGAATAAACTTGAAAAGATTATCTCAAAGACAAAAAACCAAGCTAAACAAACATATAATGAAATCATCCATACAACAACGTAAAAGGTTTGAACTTCACATAGACACCTATGATTAGAGGCAAAATCAAATAGACCTTATCATTTAATTCAAGTTCAATATGCTTGAAACTCCAAGAACCGTAAATGCTTTACATTTAGATCAACCTAACATCATTATTGATTATATCACCATCCGCAAATGATAAATTGTATATAAGTGATTTGACCGCTTAAAACACAATAATTTAACCATACCGGGATTCAAGAAATATAAGCTCTTAACAAAATAGACTCAAGTGGACGGAATCGGGTATTCCATGGCAAATGCATTCATTCATCGATGTGACAAACACTCTTTTGAAATCCAATTATAGCCTAGTAAAAGTGAAGAATCTCAAAGATACCTAAAATCGAACTTCTAGGACATCCGTATCAATCCAAAACTTAATCGAAATGGGTAAAATGTAACAATAGACATCCGCATCATGGAGTTGTCGCTTTAAAGGTAAAAGCATTCAAGTAACCCTCCCGCTACTTTTCAACCTAAACTTATAACATCAAATAACATACAAAATTCAAACCAAATAGAATTACAAAAACAACATACCCTATCGAATAATCATTAAATTAAAATCTAAAATCATTCTCATTGGAGACAAGATCATCATCAACAACAATATTTGAATCTTCCTTAGATAATCGAATATCCTCTACTTCCTGCACATCTGCAATTCATAAAACCAAAATGTTTATTTTGTAAGTTGTAAGTAAGAAACAAAAAAAAACAAAACAAAAAAAGTTCGTGTGGAATAAGCAATTTTTACCTTCGTATAGTCCAATTTCTTTAAACATGCACCCAATTACTTAGTACAAACAAGGGCTTGCACAATTGGGAGCAAACAATTTCTATACTTATGTAATATACGACCACCAATACTAAATGAAGACTTTGCCACCAAGTAGGATTGGAATGCTTAAATGTCACAAGCCATAATTGCAAGTTCCAAGGAATTTGATGTTTATTTAACTTCCAATATTCTAGCACGTCGAGGTCATTTCCAACATAGCTTCCTTCATCCAAGTATATCAGTTGAGACTGACATCATTTGAAGTCATTCACTCATTTCCATGTGATACTCCTAAAATAATACAAGCAACCAGCACATAAACAAAATCATCACTATACTAGATACTTGAAAAAAGAATAACAAGAAAAATAATGAATAAAAATTATAATAATCAAACTTACATCAAGTATAGATGTCATTGATGATGTTGAGCTGTTCCGCTTTCAACTGAGGACGTTTTGTCAGGAATAAGACCCATGGTCATTGATGATGACTGTTTAAATTACAATTGAGTCATATCATTTCATACTTTGTATATTTAGGCAAATAGTTTATACAAGGCCTCCTTCACCCTATTCACTTTCTGATGGTCATGCTGATAAAGTCTCTTATAAAGCCAAAAGTTCAACTTAGAACGAGGATCAAGAACACATCCAAGTGCAAGAGGATGTGCATCATCAAGACTTATCAAATTTTACCTTCATCCTTGCTGCCATATCTTTGATCAATTCTATCTTCACTATACAAGTTTTCATTCAACTTTTCTATACTATAAACTTGTAGGAAATACAAATTGAGGCGGGTAAGACGATCCGTGATATCAAGTTAGTAATCTGATAGAATGGGGCCAAGAAAGCACACATCTTCTCCGCTCTTTCCCACTCTTCATTAGATGGACAAAGCGTATAACTTCTATCATTAAAAGTCAAACTATTGAAAGCACGACGGTACTTAATAGCACTTTCAAGCATCATGTAAGTAACATTCCATCTAGTTGACACATCCAACTCAAGAAAACTACCAATATCATCTAAATGCACTTCTTCAACACATTTATGAAAATTGCTTTTAACCTCCCCTCCTAAGCCTTCACATATTTAACACTTCTTATTTTATAAAGCCTCTTTAGCCACTTTCAAACCTTCTTGAACTAAGGAGATTCAATATATGTGCACAACATCTAACATGAAAAAAATCACCATCACATACAAGCCATTTTGTACCTGTTTTTCAAAATATTTTGCATGCTATCATTAGAAGAGGTGCATTATCCAAAGTCAAGGAAAATATTTTCCATCTATTCCCAATCTTTAAGCACTCCAAATACCTTTCCGCATAATTCAACTCTGCATGTGGACTCTCTAACTCACAAATGCAGCAATTTTACTATTTAATCCCACTTATCAATATCATAATGAGCCGTAATCAACTTGCTAACTCGAGTAGTTACAGATTCATACATCAGAAGTTAAACAAATTCTACCAGGAATATTAGCTAATATGCTCTTTAGCTTTGTTTTTTCACTCAAAAAGACATCCCAACAATCAGCCTTAGCAGTGTTTCTACTAATAGGTTTGAAATCAGGATTCAAAACTCTATTCACTACCCAAACTCCTTCATACTCAGGATAGCTAAATGGAAGATCATGCATTATGATACATCTAGAGAGTGCATCTCGATAAGCCTTATGATCAAGTTTCTGAGACCTCAATGTCCCATAATGATCAACCAACATGGCACCCACATCATTGTATTTAGGAATCAAATGACACTTTTGGACATGACGTCTTAAATGGGTAGTTCCATTTTCTGAATTACAAGTATAAAGCCTCCCACAACCCTTGCATTTACATTTTTCCACGCCATCTACTACATCAATCTTTTCATAATTATTCCACACCTCAGAGGTATTCGCCCGAACTTTCTTAGCAACAACTTCTTTCCCAACATCACTACTAATTCTTTTACCACTAGCACCAACAGACTTAGTCCTATCATTAGTACCACAACCAACGGAAACATTAGTAGCAGTAGCACTCTTAGTTTCAGGAGTATTTTCAAACATTTGCAATTCATCATCAGCATCCCCACAATTAGATTCAAAATCCATAATCAGTAAATATAAAATTTATAAATTAAATACAATTGACTTGCATAAAACCTAGGGCCATTTTCATGAACAAACTGGATTCAAACTAACGTAAAAACTGAGACCAAACATCAATCCGTACTAGCAACACCACAACTAAATGGATTAAAGGTTCAATTCAAACTCACTTCGCATCAAATGGCAAGGATTCCCAAATAATCATTTCATAGTCAAGAAAATATCCAATAATATCATCTATTTTGATAGGTCTCACACACACCACATACGTAATCGAATATAACAACTTAGCTAAACTCTGAGGGTTGGCTTTATTATTATTATTATTACCTAATTCCTAAACCTAGTAATGAAGTTGTTGTCACGTATCTTTTTCCTCTCAATTCCAAGAATATGAATAAAGTCATAAACCATCCTACCCACCCAAATTTCGTTTTCTTTTTATTGGTAAAATCGTGGGTCCAAACATTGCGTTCATTAGCATTGGATTTGTTACCATTACACATGATTAATCGTTAAATCAACCACCCTTCAAGTTCATCGTTGATCGCCATATTGTCTCGTAGGAGACCTATTCAACATCAGATCCAATGGGTCGTGAGGATTTGATGCCTTTCACCATATCTACCGGAGATAACCGCATTAAGTTTGGTTTTTAGGAGACAAAGTTCCTAATGTGAAAGAAATGTGTCCATTAAGTTTGTTGGGGCTAGTTATTATCTAGACTATGAGATTGCTAAGCTATATTGTCTAAGAAATCCATCAACCTAATCTGAATCAAGGATAAGTCCAGCTTCTTTTCCAGAATTGGAACCCCAAAGAATATGAGATAAGTCCATTTTCCATCACTTCAAAAGGGTTCGCCTCATCACAATTCATAAAATGGTTTTTATTCAAAACCGGTTTTTATTATCAAAAACTCGGGTTTTTATTATCAAAAACTGGTTTTTATTTTGAAAAACCGGTTTTTATTCTGAATTGTGGATCGATGTCAAAACTGCTTTTATTCGAAAAACCCGGTTTCGATATTTTCATCATTCTTCTAAAACCGAAAATATATTATCTCTGGAACCTCAATGCATGAACATACCAACAACCAACAAAGTAAATCGTGCAACAAGCAACACAACAACACTTCAAAAAACACCTATCAATTCATCAGAAATCTTAAACCAAATATAACCTCTATTCTAGGTTCGTCCACCGCCCTTGAAGTTGAAGATAGCCGATAATGCAGCGCTACCCATTTCCAAAGATCGAAAAAGAAATAAAAGCATTATAAGATTAAGATTTTATGTTTCATAAAAAGATCAAACAAGAAAAAATTTGAAGCAAAAAGTGATACTTTTTTTACCTAGAACGATTCGAGGTCAACAAATATAGAGGAAGTGGATCACCGGATCGACCTCAGACAGCGAGAAGACAGAAAAATGCTTGGAGGATCGTTGTCGAGGAGCCGAGGAGGTGGTTTGCTGGAGCGGCGGAGCCTGGAGGAAGGAGAAGAAGAGCTCGGCTGCTGCCTGCTAGGGGAACTTTTGCAAAAAGCCAAAACAAAACTAACCAGGCTCGAACTTGAAGGATAAGGTATTAAGTGATAATCGGATAAGTAAAAGTAAAAATTTGTTTTTTATTTAATTACAAACCGGCCAAATTAAAACCGCTAGCCCGATCCGATTCTATTAGCCCTGGTCAATTACCGGGCCAAATTTGTCCCGGTTTTCGGCCAACAAAATTCAGAGACCACTACTCACTTCGTCAGCCCGCCAGCCCAACCCGCCCGCCCAAATTGCCACTGAATCATCATCCATCTCAATCATAAAAACTCTGAACATATCAAAAGTAGAACGGGGCCTGTGTGGAGCTATATCAAGAATACGACCAATACCTATCATATCCATCTCATCTGGGCATCATGTGAGTTGCTCCATCGTTTCAAATACAAACCCAACAAGTCGGGAAACTTAATGATGCCTATGTGGAGCTATATCAAGAATACCTAATTCAATACCCATCATATCCATCTCATCACAAGCACCACGCAGGAGTCACATCATCGGTACCTCCCTGCATCCATGAGCATATCATAGTTAGTGAACTCTTAGGAAGCACATGTAAAAACACACCGCCCTGCTCGCTGATCGGGGTGCAAACTATCATGGCATTGATACCCCAATCAACCCAAGCATCTAAATGCATCTCTCCCAAGGTCATCGATGTGTCCTAATCCTAACAAATTTCCGAAATGTGAAAAATCTCTCTCCCATGCGTGGCGTTCGAACCCTAATAAAGTAATTAACCGAACGATACGCTTAAGGGGATAATCATCAAATGGAACCCTGCATGCGAGTCTTCACCCTATCCTTTGCTAGCCACTACGTGTCGCACATCGGGCTCCTGATAGGAGGTAACCCAATCCACAGAGGGTGTATCATGATTAGCCGTGAAAGCAAACTCATGTGGCCCCTACTTCCGATGACCCAATCCCATGCCAGGCAGGTAAGACATGCCTTTCATCATGCTACTATATTGGTCAAATGGCATAGGCACTATATCTCTCGGGCCGTCATTCCCTGTGTCGACAACCCAACCCATTGGAATGTAAACTCGCCAGCAAGTCATCCCCACCAGGGCTAATATGCAACACTGGCTCAAAATAAGTAATGACATCTCTATTAAACTGTATCATGATGACACATCCTTCATGTATGAACTTCAACTTCTGATGAAGGGAAGATGGTATAGCGCCAACCTCATGGATCCAAGGGCGACCGAGAAGCAAGTTAAAGGTTGATTAGATCCTGAGAACCTGAAATAATATGGAATATCTGACTGGCCCAATCATAACATGTGTAGTGAGTGTACCCATAACAGTCCTCTGTGTCTCATCGTAAGCTCTAATAGTCTGTCTAGAAGGCCCAAAATCAACTGGAGAAAATCCTAGTGCAATAGTTATCACTAAAGGATAGACGTTTTGTAACACCCCAAAAATACCCTAGAATTTTATAATAATTTTATTATATATATTCTGGGTATGAATTGAGTCAAACTTGGGCTTTTCCGGGTAATTTGATAAATTGATAAATTGTGAAATATAAATTTAAAGTGTGAGCATATGATTGAATACTATATGCTAAATGAGAAAGGACAACCCTAAATAACCTCAAAGTGGGAAAAGGGCAAATGTGGAAATTTGTAAATAAGGACCTAGGTCAAATGATAACTTAAATTGGGAAATAAATGATAAATGATAAGGAAAGTGAAATAAAGAGTTAGAATGTCAAAAATAGGAAATGGGATTAATTGGGTGGCCAAACAAGGCCTTATATAGATTAAGTGACTTAAGCCCAAAAAGGTGGAAAAATTAGAAAGGATAATAAGTGTGTAGGCCAAACAAGGCCTTACACTTAAAGGAATATAAAGGCCAAAATGTGGTCTTAGGGCTCATTATATGAGCACCGCTTTTGAGTGGCAAGAGAGGAGAAAAGTGAAAAGCTGTGGCTCAGTAAGAGATCAAGTTTCGTCAGTTTTGTTCCCATTTCTGTCTTCTATGAGACCAAGCAACATACAAGAGGAGATTCAAGAGGTAAGGTAAGAAAAATTTAACCCTAACCTCATTCTTTTTTATTTGGATTTGGGTGAAAAGCCCTAACTTGAGGAAAATGGATTTTTTTAGTCTAAACCACATTTGGAGTTGTTTTGGGTGGATTCCATGGTGGATTTTTGATATGGGACGAATTGGAGAAGATTGGTGGATGAAAAATGTGTGAAAATGCAAAATCCCGCACTTTTCTGGGCAAAAACCCGTAGGATGTACCCACCGCCCGAAATGCACCAGAGTACAAGGACGCAGAGGGCACTGAGCTGCACTCTGCACGACCGGGCAAAGGATAACTCAGACGGCAGGTCAAAGTGGTACCCGATACCTATTGTTCCAAGCAAATTCTTTTCGACATGTTTTCGCACCGTTAAGTCCCGTATTCATATACCAAGAGTTTAGGGACCCTAAGAAACGATTAATGAGGGTTCAAATAAGAATGAGACTAAGTGAAAAACGTACCGTACCTCGCCGCCTCGGCGATATTCTTTTAGTATGATTATTTGCTTAACCACTAAGAGTGAAGAATCTCAGATTGACTAAAGGCAAGTAGAAGACGACAACCTGACTTAGGATTGATATCGAAAGAGAAAAGGAATCGATAATTGATTTGTTCTTTGTTCCCTATTTGTTCTCAGTTGTTCTCTATTTGTGAAATATATATATATATACATCAATTTGAATTATTAGTATTTGAAATGCTTGTCAAATATCTGCATGAATGCGTGTATTTGAACTATAAATGAAATTATTGCATAAAAGTAAATTGATTTGAAGTGTAATATTGAATGACCAACATGACGGGATTCACCAACTAAATTCATCATGACGGTAACCGTAAATGTTGGATGTGGAACCACATTGCTACTAAATGACAAATAGGACAAGATTCACCAACTGAATCTGTCGTGAATGTCGATTTCTATAGCCATATGTGAGATGGTAATATTGAATGTGGAACCACATTGCTATTGAATGACAAATAGGACAGGATTCACCAACTGAATATGTCGTGAATGTCGATTTCTATAGCCATATGTGAGATGGTAGTATTGAATGTGGAACCACATTGCTACTGAATGACAAACAGGACAGGATTCACCAACTGAATCTGTCGTGAATGTCGATTTCCATAGCCATATGTGAGATGGTAGTATTGAATGTGGAACCACATTACTACTGAATGACAAACAGGACAAGATTCACCAACTGAATCTGTCGTGAATGTCGATTTCTATAGCCATATGTGAGATGATAATATTGAATGTGAAACCACATTGCTACTGAATGACAAACAGGACAGGATTCACCAACTGAATCTATCGTGAATGTTGACTTTATAGCTATATGTGAAATCACAAATCGAAAAGCGGAAAATGATATAAAAAGTGTATTTGTATAAGCATCTTTTACATTACACAGACATTATAAAGGCATTATTTTGATAAATGCATGATATATATATATTGAACTGAAATGGAATAGAGAACTATATAGAACTTCACTACATGTGAAAATGCTTAGCGTATTGTTTTATCAATGTGCGTACCGAAAGATAGAAAGAAGCAAGACCCAAGATCGAGGTTTAAGTCATAGAGAAAGAATTGCGAGTATGCTCACATGCATTCACTCCATTTCTTCTCGAACAACATTGATATTTTGTAAAACAATTTGAACTCGAACTTCTATTTTCATTAATGTATTTTGTGAAATGTAAATGTTTATGGGCTGCTCTAAATGAAATGCTTCCGCACTAAAAAGTCTAAAATGGAATAACACAAACAAATGTTTTGAGAAGATAATTGAAAATGCCTGAGTAAACTGCTTCTGGCTTGATCCGCTAACCGGGTCGAGCCGTGATCTGGGTCGCGACACTTTTGAAAATAAAAATTTAATAAAACGATAACTAAAAGAATTAAACGGGTGTCCCCGGATCATGAAATGAAATTGCTAAAGGGATTTGATTAATGGCTTCACGGCATCCCTGCTTTTGCCTGGACCCGCCTAACCTGGCCTGGGTCTGCCCAAGCCCTGGTCGCTACACGTTTAGAGCAGATCCATTGTCCAGCAAGACAGACGGCACTCGGCGGCTTGAAGAAGCAACAACGATGTATGTTTATAAAACATGATCCGATCCCTTTTAGGCAAGTCATCATCGTAGTAAATACAATGTGCATAGCCTATCAACTGCTAGAATGTGAATAAGCCTCACTCGTCGAGGCCCCACCAATGCATCTTTGTGTGTACTAGACGAGGTTAAGAGGCTCCAAATGGATATGCAAGCCTGAGTAGTGCGTAGCTGGCACAGAATCTCATCATCCTCTCTCTGAATCTCCTCTTTGGTAGCTATACCAGCAATTGGTCTATCAACGGGTGGAGGATGATCTACCCTTCCATTCCATGTGACTATCTAAACATCTCTATTAGTGGGCCCATATCCCTCTGGGAACAATATGAATGGTGTCATAGGCAGTGGATGCTGAAAATATACCAATGATACTAGAGGCGGCCTGTAAGTCCTGTTTGGGGTCAACATGAATGGCCTGGGGATCCGCTGGTCAGATGTATATCCAACAAAATCTAAGTCTTCATAAAGACTTATCGGTTGAGGAGCCTCTCTATCCCATCCCATCATAAATATCTCACCCTTTGTGTGCTCAATCGTACCGACTCTTCGCTGCGGGGAAGGGGTACAACCTAGCATTTCGAGTAGGTATGGTCACAGGCACACTCGAGCATCCCAAATCAACTAAACCTTGGTTAATCAAATCTTGAATAGCATGTCTCAAGGCTGCATAACACTCTGTATCATGACCCCTTCTTTGGTAGTAGGCGCAATGAAGATCCGTCTTGAAACCTAGTGGGGTCAATTGTAGTGGTGGTTTGGGTGGTAGTGGCACCACCCTCAACCAATCTCTGCGCTACCTGGCCAATGGCATCCCTAACTATGTGCTGTCCACGTGAATCGTTCAGTTGGCTCAAAAGTGGAGGCGAAAGCCTATAATGATGATAGAACCCATAGACGGCCTATGAGGTGCCTCATTGTAGCATATATTGCTATGTGAGGGTGTGACATAAGTAGTCCCAAAGCCTGGGGTGACCGGTTCATACTCGCATCATATCGTGTCATCCAATGTTGTGCATCCGAAACTATCAAACTGAGGCAACATAAGACCCATGTCCAAATTCAGCCAACAAATAACATCCTCCATGGCCTGTGTCGATCCCGCTTCTTCCCTTTGAGTCCGGCGGAATCGCCCATAATCCTCCGCTATACCCTCCTCAATGCCAAAGAGGGTCGCATTTCCACGAACCAAAGTCTGATCAGGAAACTCCTAGCTTTTATTGCTCAGCAAAATCAGCTAAAGACCGCGCACAATCATACTCGATCCATCACGCCAGAAGATTTGTCAATGACGCATGCTACCTTCTCTGTGGTCCAAATCCGGAATGAGGTGAATGATTCGCTCAGTCATCCTTTTTAACCAACGAGCGCCACCACTGACAAGGGAAACAACATGATCGGTCTGCGTTCAATTCAATCGTGACCGCCGCTATTGCACGTAAAGTTGTATGATTGTAATTGGATACGGGGACATCCAATCCCCATGTATCTCTCAATATCTGGCATACGAAACTCAACAGGCAGAGCTGCCACTGGCAAGTCATCATATCCATCCTAACTCATAACCCAATCGATAAACACAGTAGCCTATTAATCGTATCTCTACTCAATCCTACCAATACGCATGTGAGTATAATCCACAACTGGGCAAAGTTGGTCAGAACGCGACATGGACTCGCATGTCCATGCAAAACAAATGACCCGCCTCGTGGGTCGCTGCTGAACCAGGTAGTGAGGCGTGAGTGAAACTGTGTGTCCCGTGCATGGTGCAGGTCCAAATGGTGAGGCGTATGGGCGTGTACGGTAGAAAGTCAAGCAGAGTACGCCTCCTAGAACCACAGGCAATGACGGGGCCCTCGCGCCCATCAATCCTCTCGACCAATGCCCAAGATAAGATCCCCGAAAGGATGTGGGGCAAGCTTATAGCGCAATCTCATCCAACTAGTTGATAGTAGTACGCAGTCCGTTGTCTCTGCGATTTGACAAGCTTTGCTCTAACTCCGATCGTAAGAATAACCGATACCTACAAGCCTACCGACCTCGATCCAAGCTCCAGAACCCAAGTCGCCTCAATCAACAATCCCACAAAAGGAAGGAAGATCAATCCCTCGTGGACTACTCGGGCCCGAAATCAATTCAGAATGTGATCCCACGGCCAAATCCTCCGAGGGAATGAACCTGTCATGATTTAACAACTAATCAATACAATGTCCCATGCAGGAGCCAAAGATTCGATTACGGTGATACCCTTAGGGTAAGGTGGCTGGGAGAAACGGCGGGACAAAAGTAAAGTCCCAAAGTCGATGACCACCAACAAGAGGATACGCACCCAGATCCTAACCAACAAATCAAAAAGGACACACCGGGCCACAAAGAGGTATCCAAAAAAAATCCAAACTGTGGCTATATAGGTCTTCGCTTCTGATAATCATCATCTCCATGGTGCTCCCATACACTGATATCCCTTTAGCTGGGGCCCCACTCCAAATCCCTAGCTCGGGTCGGCAAACAAATTAGAACAACTCCAAAACCCAAGAAATCAATGATGAGTAGTCGACCAAGACTAGTGATTCAGATATAAGGGGATACACACGTGTCCCATAAAAACAAGCAACAAGTAGTCATGCAAGAGAAAGAGCAACCATGCAACAAGCAATCATGCACAAAGATATAGCCTACCATAGAATCTACACACAGACTAATCATTTATGACAATCGAAACACATAGCTATGTACGTAGGTCAATGAACAAACATGCTAGAACCAACCAGGTAAACACACATCACAAGTGTAAGCAAAATACAAACCAGGTAAGTGATGTCATCTATCATCTATCTAGCCCAAGAGTCTACTGATCAATGAACCATGTGCTCCAATCTACCCAACTCAAGTTCAAGTTTGATCCTCTTATGAAACCAGAGATTATGGGTTCGATCCCCAACGGATTCGCCAATTTGTGGACCCTACCAGATCCACGAGCCGGCGCGACTCGCTTTTATTAAAGAAAGAAAATGAAAAAGGTTTCCGAGGTTTTGGAAAATTCGTCCCCAGGAGGAACGGTTTTTTTTGAAGTCGCCACTTACTTTTTATTTTTATTTATTATGGGGAAAATCAAGTAAGAACAAAAACCCCTAATGACTCCTGTCGGGAAGAAACGGTCTGCAAAACATGAGTCTGGGTCCGGGGATCAGGTTACCTATTGGGAAGGTACCTCATGTGAGGTATCACCCCGCTAAGCCTGAGACTTGGTCTCTATTAATGAATTAAGCACATGGGAGCATATAGGTCAAAGATCTATTAACCACCAAGGTTAGACAAATGACATGAATCACATAAACCTGGTGGCATCCAGCATACATTTAATCTCACCAAATTATAACCAAAGGCACATACCTGTGGTCCCCAGCCATGCGCTGCATAAGAAGTTTGTCAATAAGCACAACAAGCATGTATGGAAAACAAGCACCAAGTGTCACAACCCCAACCCCCGCTTGGGCGGATAAAGGGGGGCGCGAAACTATACTGGGACTCTTTACCTGCTTTTTCATACATTGGTGATCCCAAGTCTTACAACTGAATCAAAATATCATATAAAAAGATACAAAAATAAAACTACCACCGTAGTGGTGTTTACAGTGTCAATACATACAGTCCTAAGTCCCATTTACATATACATATACAAAAACTCGTATTACTTACATTTACATAATCAAAGCGCAAAACTCCACAGTGACGGACCCTCACAAAGGTGCTAGCCTAGCGAATCGTGGAAGGGTCGCTGACGTCCTCCTTTATACGCATTACCTGACAAAACCCATGCTGTTTAACGCTTAAAGGGAACATATGACTTATAATGTGTATACACATGCATTAATACTTTATAGTAATCATATAACAAGAATATATACAAGAGTGTATATCATAATTTTTATGAATTCATATAACAAACTTATACAATATTACTGTGACTTATAGCAGACTTATACTTGTTCGGGATCTCCGTGAGAGTTATGTATTTACACTTGTACTATGAGGTACCGTAGGTACTACAGAGCTTATACTTATACAAAGGTACCCGTAGGTACTACAAAGCTTATACTTATACAGAGGAACCCGTAGGTACATCAGAGTAAAACAATATCCATTACTTTACTCTTTTTCGTTATTCAGACTCTTATCATATAACTGTTTGACTACCCAGACCAGTAAAAAGAAATGAGTAGGACACAAAGATAATGGGTACTGGCTGCGTACAAGATAATCGAGGTGTCGTAGCTGACAAAAGCAGATCAGTCGGCACCGCATAAAGAGTGTCGTCGCACTAATCGATAATCGGTACTAAATAAAGCAAAGCACTGCCAGAGAGTGTCTCACTAATCGTGAAATTCAAGTACTACATGCCCTGCCTCACATACGTAGGAACGTGTCATTCCATATCTAGTCTTGGGTAGTCTTACAATTATATGTGTTCAGGAACTTACTATCTTATCATAAGGGCATTAAGTTTGCCAACATCAAACTCTGCTTCGCCGAGGCGACAAGGTACGATGCGCTTTTCACTTAGTTTCATTCTTATTTGAACCCCCATTAGTCATTTATTAAGGTTCCTTTACTATCGAAGTACGAATTTGGGGCTTACTGTGCACGATACAAAAATCGTGCCATTGAATATCGGTACCTAAGATCGCCAAGATCGATACCGGTACCAACCTTTTTTCAGTGGTGGAACGGGTACCGCAGACACTAATCCCTTGGTACCGCACACTTGCCTGTCTAATGTGGGCACCTGCATCTACCTCTGTGATCGTACCAATACGCGAGTTCTACCCAAAAATGGCAGATTTTGTCATTTTTTCGTTCACAAAAACTCAAATAACTTCCTAAACTCATGTATCTCATAATCCACAATGGAATCCTACCAAACCACTCCAATAATGGGTTAGAATCAATAAAAACCTCTTTTCCTGGGTTCAGTATTTTTCCCTGGCATTAAATCACAAAAAGGAAAGTTAGGGTTTTGTTTTCTTAACTTAGCCTTTTCAAATCTTCCCTTCTAAGTTGCTTGATCACAAAGGAGTAAGAAAGTAGGAAGAAACTCAACCAAAACTTGATCTTCTTCAAGCCCTAGCTCTTCTCCCCTTTTCTCCTCTCTTTCTCTCCCAAAAACGGGATTGGCTTCTAAAAATGAGCTTCCTACACCTCTATTTGGTCTTTAAACTCCATTTAAGTGTAAGGCCATGTTTGGCCTTCCACACTTAGTCTCATTTCTCATTTTTGGCATTTAAGTCTCCTATCACTCCCATTATTCCACTTTGGGATATAATCTTATTATTCATGACTTTCATATCATGTTTTTAATATCAAATTCCACTTTACCCTATATCTTGTGTACACTCGGCTCTCGAATTCTCACTTAGCAGGTCACCAATAAAATTTTCCAAATGCACTTATAATATACCTGTTGACAGACCAAAGAACACACACAAATTTATGACACTATTACCAAAGGACTATTAACTAATCCCCGGCAACCTTGCCATAAAACTTGTTGAGACCAAAACGTGCATACAAGATTTACAAATTAATCAAAGTACCCAAGGACTATTAATTAATCCCGGTAACCTCACATAAAACTTGTTAAAATTATAATATGTAAACCAAAAATCTCCTGTAGTGTCATTTTCAAGTTTGTTTGATTCGCACTTCGCAAGTGCAATGTGTCGACAAGTAATAAATGGATCTAAGTCCGCATATCGATCCCTCGTATCTCAAGAATTTCAAATCAACTACCCCCGATCTACTCAATTTCTATACCATTCGACCACTAAATGATAGTAAGATCCAGCATTAAAGTGCTGGAAAATTAAATGAACATAGGGAGATAATTGAAATGAACAATAAACTTGAATATAAAGAATAAAGAATAAGTAATAGCTAGGAAAATGAATAGAAACTGAATGGTAATTGTTTAGAGAACGCATTAAGATCAATGCTATTGTGAAGAATCAATTCCTGTTGTCAACTTGTAAATTTTTCTTGTGAAATCTAGATTTTCGTATCATGTCCATGCTAATAGTTCAGCCGATCTCTCCACACTTCACACATTTCCCCATTATCTAAGTTTCACCCGATTCTCTTAATACGTTAATTGTGATAACTACTTTTAGATGCGGACTTCCTAATTTCGAGTATTTTCTTGGCAATACTTCATACCCATTTTATGGAATCAAACCTTAGCTCCTGCTATTTGGCCAAGTCAGATATACAACTTCCAAATTCTTCCTCGAAATTAGAATAGATCAACCTTTCCTTGATTAGGGATCTCGCCTAACACGATCAGTCTCACTATCCGAACGAGGTGAACTCTTTATTTGTTTAAATGGATAACTTGCTCGACTCGAATTTCTGGGATTCCAAGCGAGAAGAGATTTATCCAAGAAACTCACGTACATAATAGGATCTCTAATAGCAAAAGTTAATATACCTTTAAAGAGATGTTCATAGCTCCTCAGATCGTTATCTCTACGCCACTCAAAGACTGAAATCGTAGCAATGAAACAAATCTTAGATCGTATACGAAACTCGATATTCGCATCAAAAACATTAACCCATAATCGAAAGTAAATTACAACCGAAATTTTAATTTGCCGGAAATATCAATAGTAAGATAAATTTGCATATCAGCATTCACAAATGGAAGTCGGGTTCTCATCATCGACCACACGCTAGCGCATTCTCCGATCATAAGAATACCAGATTTCAAACTGGATAAACCGACTTTAAATTTGTCTCAACTTCAACTTTCCAGTAGTAATTTGGAAAGAATTAACTCTGCACCGCCTTCTTCGCAAAACGATTATATCCACTCAAAGTAAAAATTAAAAACGTATAAACTAATCTAATCTCTCTAATTATCAATATCAGCAGGCCAAAAGAAAAGAAAAGAAAACAAAACAAAACAAAACAAAAAATGAGCCTTCGCCACTCGCACTCGTCCGCGGGCCGCCAAGTCGCTTTTAATGAGCCGGATAGTCACAGATTTATATGGTTCTCAATCGGGCCCTAATCCCAATGTAGCCCGGCCAGATTTCAGTATCCAGCCCGTTTCATCGCTCAAGTCGCGACTTCAGTTTCTGTCGCGGACATCATCGACATGTCGCGCGACATCAACTTCACGCGACATCAACTTCTACCGGCGTAGCTCGATTTGAAGAGTTCTGATGTCGCGGCTATCATTTATCTTGTCGCGGCATCTCTCACGCTTTGTCGTTTCAATTGTTCTTCTTCTCGATGTCGCCACGCCGATATCTTGTCGCACTCTCAGCTCATTTCCATCCGCAGTCTTCAATCGCGATGTCTTTCGGGATGTCGCGACATCACCTCTCTTGTCGCCGTACATCATTCCATGGAATCGTAGGCTTCAATCGGTCGTCATGCCGTTGTCGCGACATCAATATCTTGTCGCTGGACATTCTTCACATCTTTGCAGCCTTTGATCTGGTCGCGTTCCTGCGATGTCACGACATCAATATCTTGTCGCGACCTCACTTCATGAAGCTTCACCTCTTCAAATCGAAGTAGTCTGTGTCGCGATTTCGATCTCATGTCGCGCGACATCGCCTTATGGTCAGCTCATGTTTTTGATGTCGTGATTTCAAATTTATCGTGACAGCAGCCATTTCCCTCTGAGCTTTCATCCGCTGGTTCCTGATGTCGCTGATTATCGATCTCACGCCGCGACGTCGCCTCATTTCTTTGCAGCCTTCAAGAGCGCCTCAAGTCGTGACCTCAATATCTCGTTATCCATGTCACACCGGACCGATATCCTTCACCCGATGCGCCACCTCATGACTGATAAAGCAACCTAAAACTGTACCAATGGATCAGCCGCTTTTCATTGGCTTTCCGCTCAATCGACCGCACTTTTATCTCCACTTATTTCGCATTTTTCTAATGCTTCTTCTCTTCTTTCTTCCATTCTACCCAAGCACAATGTATGTGGTGAGTTTCTTCATATTTCGCAAAATAATTGTTCTTTGTTATGAAAATCCATAGAAAATGGACTGTAATAGATGACTTTTAAGCTCATCAAACTCCCTCTCTAAACTTAAAAAGTTTTGCTTGTCCTCAAAGAAAAATAGTTGTTTCTGTGGTTCCCAAGCAAAATAAAAATTTTTAAGGACATTTTTCCTCGATTTGTTCTCAAAGGGTCTTCTCAATTTAATTGTAATGCAAGGTATGCAAAATTAAAATTTTCTCAGACATCTATTTCAAGTCCAGCCTAAGGTCGGTCTCTACCTTATGCTTTTGGGTAAACTAGAATGTTAAAATTGTTTTACAAACAATATATTCATTGGATCCGTTGAATAATGAATTGCTTCCTTTCTCATTTTCATACCGAAATATTTAACTCCCTAAAGTTCTTCACAATTTTGATTGTTCCTTTCTTCCAAATCTATAGGCTTGTTTTTCTAGTATTGATCTCCACTAATAGGTAGATTTGCCTTCAAGATCAATCATCAGTTCCTTTGGGCTTATATTGTAAGGCTTAGGTAATGGGTGGATGGAAGAGTTTTGTGTTAAGATTACCCCGGGGATTCTCTCTTCTCCTTCACCCTTTCTTTCTATAGTTTCTCTAATAGACCCTAAACTCATGTTTGGGATATCTTTTGACTTCCTTCCAATCTTAACCGGTATTCCCTATTTCACACTTGTAATTTCACCGGGGAATTTCAGTTTGTTACTGACTAATAGATAGTGCAATGTTTTAACCTCTTTTAGGCTTTCTAACACTCTAGCTAACTTTGGGTTAAAGAACTCCATTACTAGATAATATTAGTACAGTGCCAAACACCTCTAAGAACTTAATTGTTCAAGAGGAGTTAGGGCCACAAGATAAAACTTATCCCTGTAGCCTTTTCTCATGCATTTCATTCTCGCTTTTCTTTCTTAATTCCTTTTGAATTTCTCAAAAACATATGATCCCCCAAACTTCCTTTTCTTCTTCCTTCTTGAATTCCTGAGTAATCATTGGTTTTTTACTGAAGGACTGAATTTTCTGGATGGGTTGGGGTTTCCATTGGCTTATTTTTGAAAAAATCAGCCTATTTAACTCAATGCATGGAACTAAGGTATATGCATCAAAGATATAATAAGAGATATTGAACGGCTCAAACTATCCAAGAATGGCCTCGCATCATTTCTCAAGCCACCGTATCACCTAGGATTTCGCCTCAATCAATAATCGAACAAATTCTGGGACCTAGATCAACAAATGTGGGACTAACTATAAGGAGCATTCGACTCATTTTTATTTATGAGTAGTTAAGAATTGATATTCCAACAGTTCCTTGACTTACCGCTCATACCAGCCAAAACTCAAAATATGTTTTGTTCCTTCCTCATTACCTTCCTCTTAACTGACTTATCGCTAAATATAAGTAATTTTTGCACCTTGTGTTTCAATTAAACTATATGCAATTTGTCCTTATTCTGCAATTTTTCCTCATTTCAGCTTACTAGAGATTGGATCTGCCCAATCCACAAAGCCTTCTAATCCCGCTCCAATAGCCTTGATATGTCCAACCTTCTTTCCTTTCTTTCTTCTTCTACGCCGCCCGAGAGCAGCTCTGACCAACCAGTGGTTCTCAGTGTCTCGCTCGAGGCTCTCACCATTCCCCCTACTTATGAAGAGCTACCCGGGATCAACTCTAAAAGGTCAACGATAATGAAATGTTTGCGCCTAACAAGCTTTGCTGGCAATGGGAGATAGATGATGGGGACTATGTAAGGGAAGGGACTGGTGCCTAATTCTCGCAAGTTCTTCACAGATTAGAGGACCTTGTGGTTGCGTTCCACCTTAGTGATATCTAGAAGTCGTCTAATGCGCTCCAAACTAGCCTTCTCCACCCAACTAACCAGTTAGCCTTGCCTTGGCCTACCTACAAAATTTTCAGAAAAGAAGGGCATGTCAAAACACAAACGACCTAGGGGAGTACAAGTCCCACCAAGTTGAAACAAACCTGGGAACAAGAAAGACTAGTTCAGATCAAAGGAAAGCCCTGGAGAGCCCGGCATCTCGTACCATAGACCTTTCACCAAAACAACCCTATTCGCTTCAGTCTTAGGGGAGTCCAAGAGCTCGGTTACAAATTACAACCGAGGGTTGTGGGCCGACATAGATAGGCGGCCCCCAATCCCAAGCTTCAAAGTGTAAATAAAACAAATATCTACCAACAAAATATCTAGCTGGTAGAGAAAGTTTAGCACACTATAACCCATCAGAATTCGAAACACATTTGAATGTACAAGTGCATGAGGTGCCTTAGTAAAGTGTAGAAACTACTTCACCAAAGAAGGGATGGGGAGGGCAAACCCAAGAGCAAACTGCTTCCTCGTGTAAAATAAACAAAGATTATCTCACATCTCCATTGTCGAGGTAGCTGCTCGACACCTCTAATCTTATTACGGCATGAACTTGTTTGAAGGACCTCAAGTCCTTACGCATAGCAAATACTAGGGCCGTGATACCGTCAAGTGCTTTCCTGGGGGCTTACTTATGCCTGTACCGACCGGGTGGAAGCCTCTTCACGACCTCTCACCATTCTACATGCAAAACGAGATAAGGATCACCCGAACCAAAGAAATCACCCTTTGAGTTTAACATCTGGCGACAAAACTGAACCCACCCAGAAGCCCGAACGATGTTCGCGCCAAGAAAAGCGAGAACTTCGACCCAAAAATACTCAATAAACGAGCACGAAACACGAATAAAGAAGCGTCTGGCGAGTAAAAGAACTCATTGGAAAATTGAAGTTGTCGGGGTCTCAGATGAGTTCCTTTAAAGAAAAAGTTTGCGAAGCATAGGAGAAGAAAGTACAGTAGGCGAAAGAGAGCTTAGTGCTGAGTTCATAAAGAGGAAAGCCCTCAAGAGCTGACCCATATATGAAATGAAAACATCAACGGACTCATAATGTGCCGTCAGGACATCATGCGCCACAGACATGTTGGGAAACGTGTGCTTCCTACACGCTTTGTACCCAAACGCATTACACCTTACCGAGAATTCAATTTACGCATTAGTTCTCCCAGACCTTTCAACTTTCCTCACCCAAGATTTAAACACATAGTACTTTCCCCCGATTGAAAAAGCACAAAATTACAACCGGGGAAAAAGGGGGCATTGTGAGTATAATCTTGGGCCAGGTACTCCCGATGGGCCCGAGGCATAACCAGCCCGCGCATGGCAATTGCGCGTCGTAAGACGACGGGACATCGACGAAAAAGTCTTGAAGCACGTGCGAGAAAGCCAGTGTTTCCATGCGTTAACCGGGGTGGCTCGTTAGAGTTTTAAGTCCCAAGTAGGCCATCTTACCACATATGAAGTGCGGTATGGATAAGTACACGACGGAAAATCTGTGAAGATATTTGCCGATGAGATTTCCAGTTCCAATCCCTTATTTCTCGAAAGGTTAATCCTTAGTAGGAAGGAATATGTTTTATCCCTAAAATTAAGAGATTTTATCCCTGAAATTAAAAAATTTTATCCCTAAAATTAAGAGATTTTATTCCTAAAATTAAGGGAAAATTAACGAACTACACTCTATAAATCAAGAACATCTCCCACGAGGTAAGGGCATTCAAACTGTGCTAAAACTCTCTGCTTCTTCTTCCTCTTCTTTTGCTGACTTAATCATTGGAGAGGTGCTCGACACATCGCCGTCGGATCACCTTTTTCTAGGTTTACATTGCGCTATTGATGCCCAAAGGTTCCCAACGATCAAGGTCCTTACACATATAATTTCCATCAATTTGCTTCTACTTTACACTTTTTTGGTTGATGTTATTATTATTCTTATTCATCCATTGCATTGAATTGTTCTCCTTTAACTTTGTTTATCATTTTGTTTCACTATTACTATTGCCTATAATGATATGCTTACTATATGCTATGGTATTTCTTGTCATTCTCATCATCAATGTTGGGTTAGAGATTGTCAACATTTTTGTCTCTAGTGTTCTATAAGAAGATGACTACTTCAGAGCTCAAGTTTGATGAAATAAACGTGAAGTCCCTAGAAGAACCAGAAAATAGTTCAGATTGAGGCATTCCAACCGTGTAAGGACATGCCAGACTCAAGAAGTTCGAACTAGGGACAGAGATGTCGTGGGACACATGACAATCTGCAAACTTGAAGACCAAGGTTCTTGAGAAGTAAGGTACTGATGGGTCAGGAATCGATTTGGCAAATGGATAAAGATCAAATCAAGAAGATATGATCATCTACACTATCGAATGAGAATTAGAAACAAATCAGGTTTCTATTCTGAAGAGGATACTCGAGTAATAAGTTTCTTTATTTCGTTGTGATAACTTAAAAGACAAGTACAGAAAATAGAAGGTAAAGTTGGAGTCATATTAGGATAATGATCTAGCCTTATCAAGACTTTCAAGACCGAATTTCAAGTGCTATAGATTTAGAGCTTTGAAAGTTGTATGCAGTTTTAAAGACAAGAGCGAAGAAAGACAAGAAGTGCGGACGGCGTGTTGAAGAGTGCGAGATGTAGATAATCGATTGAGGTGGCTGCACGTTAAAAGCTTTCACCTTGTGTGAGAAATATGATGTTTGCGTTCTTGTCTTATACGCATGTAATGTGGGTAGGGGTGGGCAATGCTTATGAGAGGGGAATGGAGGGAGTTCATTTTTAATTCTGTTATGAGTGATTAGGTTTCAAGAAGGGTCATGGGCAGAGTTAGAGTCTCGTACCATATAAGACTAATTATGAAGCACTGAATCGGATAATTAAAATCCTTACATCTTAGCCTGACCACAGTGGACTTAAGCGATTCTGAGATCACATAAAGTTGTGTGCTTATAGTTTTATACATATATCTTATATCTATTTTGGAGACACTTTCGGTCCACGAGGAGTTCAAACATACATGCCCGAAGTCCTAACTCTACGCACAGTCCCGAAGCCCCAGAATTTGTCGTTCAAGAACACTTATTACGAGGAGTCAGGCCATCTTTTAATTCACTTCGCGTTTATGTGTTTTTTTCTTATTTTTACTTGATGTTCACACCTTTGTAGTATAGGAAAGGTCTGACCCCACCCCTCGTGTTTTACTAGATATCACACTTATACCTCGAACTTTTTTTTATCCAAATAAGCCCTTACAGTTTACTTTCGTGACTTAAGTGTTTCTATCGCTGGCCAAATAGTTAAGTGATCAAACGATGCTAAAATTATCGTTAAGTCGTGATGTGGGTTCGAGTGGCACGTGGAATCTATATACATATCCCCTCTCTCTTCCCTCTCTCTCTCTTCTCTCTTCCTCTTCTCTCCTCTTCTTCTCTTTTCACATCCTCTCCTTTATATTTCTCACTCTCTCTCATCATAGTTAGATGCGCTGACACCCATACAAGTACAAGGCCCCACCTTACACTCGCCTAACCTTTTTTTATTAATTTCTTTTTTAACTATTATTTTTTTATTGGAATTTTATTTTAGTTTTTAAAATCTAATCAATAAAAATTCAATATTTATTTTTTTAAATATAAATAAATTTTTGTTAATTTAAATCTACTAAACAAAATTCAATATATATATATATATATATATATATAAATTATTCCATTATTTTAATTTTAAATAAATTATTTTCAAAAATTCATTTAATTTTTAAATATACTAAATGAAAAATCAAATGGGTATGAAATAATATTTAATATTAAATATCATTTCAAATGGATGATTTTTTAATATTTATATTAAATATTAAATATTAAATATTTTTATTTAAAAACTAATCTATTTTAAATGGTTGAGTTTTAATATTTTACATTTTATTTAAAAACTAATTGTAGACCCCAAATTTGGGCTAGGTTTAGTTTTCCTTTTTTATTTTTAGTTTACCTTATTTTTATTTTATTTTACCTTATTTTTATCTTATTTTACCTAATCTGATTTATTTGATTTGAGGGAAAATTATGCTATAATTTATCAATATGTGATTCTTTCTTTTTTTTTAAGTTTATGAGTAATGGGAAATCAAGTACAAGTTAACTCATTTAAAAAAATTTCATATTAGGTTGTTACTAGTGCATAGGGAAATGCCATTTTAAATGGCGTTAACAAAATCCTTAAAAAAAACCCAAAAAAACAAAGAAAAAGAATCATATTTTTTTTTAAATAACAAATTTTGAAAAGATTCAAAAAGAAAGTAAAAATTAATATTCAAAAAAAAAAAAAATAACCATATATATATATATATATATATATATATATATATAATATGTTTGTGCATAAAATTAAAATATACTAAAAGAATTTGAAAGTACTATTATTTTAATTTTTATATTTATCATTTTAATTTTGATTTATTTTGAATGTTTTTATTTTAAAAAATTAAAAATGTAAATTTATAAAAAATTTCTAATGTATATATTTTAAATAAAATATTGAACTTCATTAATGTTTTATACTTTTAGAAGTCACTACGAATTTATATTTTTTAATGTGCAAATAAAAACATTCAAAAATAAATCAAAATATAAAAGATAAATATAAAACTTAATTTTATGATTTTATGCACAAACATATTATATATATTTTTTAAATACACTTTACTTTCCTTTTTCTAATCTTTCAAAATCTGTAATTTAAATATGTTTTCTCATTTTTAAAAATAATATTTTTGAAACAAGAACTTCATTTCACACGAGTAATAACCTAATAGGAATTATTTTTAAATAAGTTAACTTGATCTTAGTTTCTTGTACCTAATAAGAATTATTTTTAAATGAATTAATTTGTCTTTAGTTTTTCATTTATTATATAAATTTTTTAAAAATATAATTATATTAATAAATCATATCATAAATTTTCTTCGATTTGATATGGGTTTATTTCGGAAATGAGTGATTATTCTACTTTTTTGTCTTCGATTTATGTGCACATATTTCTTGTTATTTATTTGTATTTTTTATACGTTTCCTATTGATAAAATTTGTTTATTTTTTTCTCATGTTTATAATCACTGTACATAATCATTACTTGCAACATGCTTTTTTTTTTTTAATTATTTAATGCAATATCAATCGCTTGCTTTATTTTAACAGCTTCAAATACAAACATTATGTGCTCCACGTTTTGAGCTATTAGATTATTTTTCTTACTTATTTATTTTTATTTACCTATTATTAATTGTCGAATCTCCTGTCACTCAAAATTCAATTCAAATATTTATTTATGTTGAATCTTTTACTTGCTTTCATGGGTTTAGTGAAAATTTTATAGGCGTTGTATTAGATATGTGGCATAGAGAGAGTATTTTTTTCTTAAAATATTATTTTGATGTTTTATTATGTAGGATTGATAAAATTTGACAGGATACGAATCTAATATGGTTTGTATGGGTTTGTATTAAGTATAATCGTGTTTTAGTTATATTCGTGTTGATCCGTCTAACACGTTTAATAAATGGAGTCATATTCGTGTTGATATGTTTAACACGAATTTGATCCGAATTGACCACCCGTTTAATTATTATATTTATTAATTAACCTATTTAATAGGTTATTTGTGTTAAATATAGATTATTAATTATAATTCTTATTATTTTAAATATTAAAATTAATAAACATGTTAAATTTAATAAGCTATTTGTGTTAAACACGAATGATTAATTATAATTCTTATTATTTTAAATAATCAATTAAAGAATTAAATGTCGTGTTGGCCTGCTGAATTATAAATGGGATTGGAGTTTGAGTTAACGAATGTTGATACGTTTATTATTAGGTGTAGTCGGGTTTGGGTTGTGAATGTTGTGCGGTCATATGGTGCGTGCGAATCACGGATGGACAACGAATTGTCGCCCCTAGTATTATGGGAGTTAGTGAAGTTAATATGTAAATTTTAAAATTTGAGTTTTGGATTTTAACTTCTCTGAAAATGGGGTGAAAACGAGAATATGAAGCGTCTGAGGATTGATATGGTGCAAGGGTGCGTAGGATTGTTTATTAGGGGTAGTAATTTGTGTCTATGGGTCATATTTGTATCGTGTTAATATACGGATCGTGTCGATATTTGTTAAGCTCAGGCCAGAGCGAATAATAAACATATTAGATATTCGTTAAGCTCAATAACATATTGATATTCGGTATTAGGCTGGTCAGCAATCTTATTTAATTTGATTGAGCTTTAAAATAATAAAAGTCCTCAGTGTCATCCATCATTTAACACAAATAGCTAGTGATAAATTTAACATGTTTATTAATTTTATTATTAAAATAATAAAAATTATATTAATAATCATTACTTTTCCTAAATAACTGCGTAAATGGATTAATTAAATTAAAATAATAATTAAGCGGTCGACTCAGTGAATTAAATGTAGGCGGGTGGCGCGAGATATATTGTTGAAATAAGCGTCGGCGTTGATGCGAATGGCCGCAATGCGATTATATACTCCAGCCAAACCGTAAGCGGAGTGTTGGGGTTCGTATCGTGTTCCATTATCGTGTCGAATTTTGTAAGCGCAATTCGCATCTTGAGAGTGATTAATTCTTTAAGTAGGTGTATGATGGTAGTATGTAATGAGGGAGTAATTCTGTACTACGCAAGTGCAAAATAATGTCATGTGATGATGAGGAATGATCCAATGTTACGCATATGTATGCCAATGACGTGCCCCCACCACGGATTTGTTTATTTTTTATTATTATTATTTATTATCATATCTTATCATTCTTGTTTTTTAATATGTTAATTATTGTTATTATTTATTTTTTATTTGAAATTTAATTTTCTAATCTTCTAAAATAAAATTCAATCTTCTAAGTATTTTAAAAATTGATATTTTTTTCATATTTATTCAAGAAATTCATTTCTATAATTTAGAACAAAATAAAAAAAATCATTTTCTTTAATTTATAACAAAATAAAAAATCATCTTCTTTAATTTCTAAAAAATGGAGAACTTTTAGAGTAAAATATATATTTTATTTAATTTCAAAGAATTTTAAAATTGTTTTTCTAATTTATAAAAAATTCAAAAATCATCTTTAATTTCTAAAAAAAAATCGTTTATTTGATAAATATCAATGGATGATTTTCTTGAAGTAAATCTATTTTAAAATATTATTTAAAATGTCAGTATTTATTTATTATATTATTAATTATTATAAACAATATATTTATATTAAAGATATTAAATATTTTAATTAAAATCTAATTTATTTTAACAAAACAACTATACATAAAATTAAAAAAAATTGAAATTTTTTTAAAAAAGTGAATAATTTATTTATATTTTAAAATAAATAAATTTTGAATTTTTATTTAGTACATTTAAAAAATTAAAATAAAAAATTTTGAATTTTATTTAGTAGATTGAAAATAACTAATAATTTATTTGTATTTTTAAATAAATTTTGAATTTTTATTTAATAGATTTTAAGCGAAATAAAATTCTAATAATAAAAATTAAGAGTTAAAAAAATGGTTGGTTTGAGTGTTGGGTGGATTCAGCAGGATGAGGGAGGAAGTGGGTGCGTGTGTGTCGTAGATGCATCATTTCTTAGCATTGATGCTTGTTTATCCTTTAACTGATATGATCGTGGTATGAAATTTAATTTGAGTTAGATGGCTACTTGAGGTCTATTTGGACCAAAAAGTTCGAGGTGTAAAAGTAAAAGTAGTAAAAAGACGGGTTTTTGCACCTTTTCACTTCCAGTATTTCCTGTTGTATTTTCCATTATTAGTTATCATCATCAATTTGAAGGGAGTACCCAGTTTCCTTGCTTCCTCATGTTTGTTTTGTTTTGTTTTTTATTCTTTATGATGGTTTTTTTAAATTTCATTCTTGCTTTTCATTTCCCAATTTCTTAAGGTTTTAATTAATTTCTCACAATTTAACTTCATTTTTCTAAAAATTTACAATGCTTTTTTTTAAAAAAAATTTATAATTGAAATAAAATTCTTCTTTTTTTTCCAAAATTTATAATTAAAATTATATTTTTCCAAAATTTACAATTAATCAATTTTTCTAAAATTTATAATTCAAATTTCTTTTATTCCAAAATTTATAATTCATATTTGCCTTTTCTAAAATTCACAATTCAAATTCACTTTCTAAAATCCACAGTTCAAAACCATTTTTCTAAAATCCACAATTCAAATTTATACTTTAGGAACGATATAATAAACTATTCTCAATGAGACTTCAGTTCGAATTCCACTCCCCTCTATAATGTATCTTTTTTAAAGGTTAAGTACTCTACCACTTATCTCATAAGTCGTAAGTCAAATTCAATTTTCCTAAATTTCATTTTCAACTCATTTTGTTTCAATTTAAAAAAAAACACTATTATTTTTATAATTTTTATAAAATAAAATTTTGTGGAGTTAACATGATTCCTATTTTGTTTGTAATTATCTCAAATATGTTATTACAATAATATTATTATCTATTAACAATATTCTTATTCACCACTAAGGTACATTTTCATTCCTCTTTAATTTTACATTTTATTTAATATATGCGCTTAAAGTACTTTTGATTAAGGGTGGGCAAAAAAAAAATCTAAGAAACCAAACCAAAATAGAACCAAAAAAATAGGTTAACTAAACCGATCGGTTCAGTTTTGGTTTTATACAATTCTTGGTTTCGATTTAGATTTAGGTTTACAAAATACAAAAACTGTGATTTCGGTTAACCAATCAAAAAATAAAATAAAAATAAAAATATTATACTAAACTTATAAAATACGATGTATATAATATATATCATGAAAATAAATTTATTGATTGACGAGTTAAACTCATCATTTTGTGAGTATTAATAATTAGGATGGAAATAATTTTACAAAGGTGATATTGATTGACGAGTTATATTAATATTTTGATATAATATTTGTTTTTGATATAATATAATATAATATTAATATTATAAAACACTTTTTAGACATATCTAATCTCGTCAAACCAAAGCATATAGGTTGTAATTATTTTTTATGTAGTTTTTTTTTATTGAAGTTGTTAAAACACATGATTGATTAAAAAAATCATGATTAAATTATCTAATTTCTTGCATTCCATATATTATTTTGATTTATTTTAAATGTTAAATTAATAATGAAGTGCAAATGAATTGATAACAATTTATTCATTTTTTGTTGCATTTTTATTGTATTTATAGTCATTATTAGAATTTGAACTTTAATATACGATCACGGAATTATAAATTTGTTTTTTTAATTCTAGTTAACCAAAGCGATATATGGTTACCAGAAAAAAGTAGGTTTACTGTCCGAATATTTAGTTATAATGTGTTGATGATTAGGTTTTTATTTATATAAATATATGGCTGAAATCGATGATAGTTTCTTTTAGCTGCTTGCGGTTGGGTTATAGGCCTTGAAATCTACGCTACACTAATGTATATCATTGATTATTTTGTTTGGTATATCTATAGATTGATTAGTGAATTGCTATATTTTTATTAATTTAATAAGTAGAAACATAACATTAGGGTTTAACATACCATTCCTTATAGAGGTGTGTACATGGGTTGGAGGAAAAATAATAACCGACCCGACCAAATCGAGTTGATTGGGTTTGGAGTTCCACCCAGTCAACTCGTGGCAGTAGCAATGAAGCTGGCCTGGCTTATAGCCAATGACTCTGAGAGTTGGGCTTGAAATTAAGGCCCTAAATTCAAATATTAAATTTAAAAATTGGGCCTCAAGTTCGACTTGAAACACGTGATTATTTTAAAAAAAAAAAAACTTTTTTTTAAGCCACGACAAATATTCATTTAAACTTTTATTTTAAAGTTTGAAAAACATTGTATATGAACGAAGAAGTTCTAGCTAACCCAACCAATTATAGACCTTCAGTTGTCTTACCTGGTTGGGTTCAGTTGTAAACCATGATATGACCTGTGGATTCGGAGTTGAAAGAATGAACCACGGTCCCCCACTTCTATCAAGTTTTCCTATTTTTGAGTCGGGTCGGGTCAATCGTGTTTTCCGAGTTTACGGGTTTGTTGAACATGCTTAATTCCTTATCAACAAGTAACCATATCCTCGAACCTAAATTTGATTTTTCTTAAACCTACTTTTGAATCAAGAGTTACATTCATTGTTTGTTTATTTTATTTTCCCTTTTAAAAATAAAATAAAATATAATATATATGACAGCTTCAAAACATTGTCAAAATTGATTTTTCAAAAATATAAAACCTTGGAGTGAAAACACCTTACTATATGTCTTAAAATAAATAAATTTAATTTTTTTGGATTTTTATTTACTTTGCATTGCAATACTCTGTTCTACTATGTTCTTACAAAGATTCAAATCTAAGATCTCTCGGCCTAATTAAATTTAATTTTAAATAAAATAGATTTGGATATTTTGGATATTATTTACTTAAACGGCAAATGAATATTAATTATTGATAGTCCCCATAAAAAGTAAAATAATAATTACTCTTATTCATTATCTTAAAAATTCAAATTTCACGTCCAAAGCGTATAGTTAAAATGGTTGGGATCGCCATGGCTTGTCCCGGTCTTCGATTTAGTCTTAAAGAATGCAATTGTGTTATATGTGATAAAGTTTACGTCATTGTGATCTATTTATTCAGTGGAAATTGAGTACAGGTGTGGTATAAGCTCCCAAAGATGTCTTTCGTGCGTGTGATTAAGAAAAAAGAAAATTTCAATTTACATGAAATAGAACATTGATTGCACTAGCTAGCAAATTTTTAATTTTTATAATAAAGCATTTTCTATTTGAGTCATATAAACCTACAATAATTACAAAGATAAAGATATAACTAAATGATATAAGTCAAAATTCAAAATTTAATTAAAAAGGGAAATTATTTTTACTTATAAAAACAATCCATAATAATCATAAAATTAAAAAAAAAAAAAAAAGATGAAAATATCACTTCTTAGGTATAATGTAAACGGTGACTAGTTGAATTTTACGGATATATTAAAAAGTATTTGGTGAAATTAATTACAAAATTATAAATGAAAAAAATTGATGAAAAATTATAATAATAAGTAATTTTTTTTTAAAAAGATGATAAAAATTAGTACAAGATAAGTCAGTTTATATTACTTCTTTTGTTTTTACATTAAACCCATTTAAAAAAAATATGAATTAACTTTTTTATTTTGAATTTATCATTTTAAAGAAGCTTTTTACATTGAAATTTCATCTTTTTCAAAAGAAAAATTCAGCTCAAAATTAAAAAGCTCTGTAATTTTTAGAATTATTTTTTATGTTACCATTTTCTTAAAAATATTTTCAAAAAATACACTATTTGGTCATAAAACGCTTTTATTGGGTTCAAGGAAGGAGCAATCCCACATGGGTCCATGGGCCCATGGGCCTACATGCAGTTATTGGGTTGGAGCCTCCAGGGCCGTTTTGTTGGCCATGTCGGGGACAATCCACGTGCTTTAAATTTGTCGTGCGCTTGCCTTGGCGTGGAAATTTTAAGTGGGATAATGGGCCTTGTTCGATGGTGAAGCCCCGGCTTTCATCCGTATTTATAAAGGGTGGCTAAGAAAATAATGATCAAGATAAAGCCCCAGGGCATATTAGTGGGGCTCGAATAGGCTCACGGCTCATTAGGGTTTGGGCTTAGTCGGTGTTTAAAGAAAAATAATAATAATTTTTTTTGAGTTATTAAATAATTGTTTTAATAAAATAAAATAGTACTATGAAAAAGTAATTTAAAATAAAATAAAAAATATATAAATATAACTTAAAATAATTTATTTTATATAATCTTTTAAGAATATAAAAATAAATTATAAGTATTTCAAAGAAAACTTGCTCTACAAAATATAAAAATTGTAAAATTGTTATTTATTATTTATTTTTTAATTTTTTAATGTCCGACCCATTTTCACCGATTTTGATATGTAATCTTTTGCATAATGTCAGAGTTAATTTAGCAAAAAACGAGGAAGCTTGAATAGCAAGTTGAATTAGCTAACACATTTGGCTCATGCTAATGGATTTCAGCCCGCTTAAATCGGGGCCGTCCGTTTTAAGACTATAGGCAGGAAATAATTTAAATTAACGGGTCCGGTTTGGGATAGGTCGCCAATTCTTAAAACACGGATATAGAAGAAACATGCATTCTTGTCAAGATTTCATCACACGACACTATTAGTGTAAAAAAAAAGTCACTATAATTTTATACGGGTAGTAATTTTTCGGCAGGTTATAAGAAAGGAAAGAAAGTAGATAGTAGGTATTTATGTCATTTAACTTTTACACTTTTCAAGTTTATCCTTAAAAACTTTCTATTTTTAGAAATTATGTCTAACACCATGGTGTCGTCAAGCATTTTCGGAAAGTAAAACTTGTCTATTTTGTTGGATTTGTTTATTTATTATAGAATTGCATATTGTATTATTAGATCAAACCTTTTTTGGTGTATGGGATGGATGATTGAATTTGTAATTTATTTTAAAAAGTGAGATATTCTAAAATAAGAAAAAATTTAGGGTTAGGACAAATAAAATAAAAAAATAAAAAAGCCATTCTAACCCCTGTTTTTTGAAATTCAAAAAAACAAAAAAAGGATACACTTTCCGAGAAAAAATATCCTTGGGATGGGACGAAATGCCCACGGGGATAAAGGATATTATGTAGGTGTTTGGCAAAGCGGGGCGAGGGATTCGTAATTTTGAATGAGAATTAATTGAAGTCAGCCGTTTGGTAGATCTTTGGGTGAAGTGGCGGGACAAATTAGTGAAGGTGGGTTCTATTTTACTGTCTTGGAACTAACCCTCAAATCGATGGGTTTAGCTGGACTATTGAGGATAAAATATTTTATAGTTTTTATAAAAAAATAATTAATATAACTAAAAAATTTGAACAAAAAATTTATTAACTAATATATTATCAAATAACTAATACTAAATACATGAAATAAAAAAATAGCTTAATATATTATATATGATATAATATATTATAAAATATAAATTTAACAATATATAAATATTTCTCATACAAACTAAAAATATTATGAATTTTATAAATTATTTATTAAAACATTATAATAATTATTATTATTTATATTAAAAGTATAAAAATAAAATAATAAAAAATTATTTTTAAAAAATATAATCTGAAGTGAGAACTTTATTATTATTATTTTGGATCGTAGTTCGTATTCTTCGGAGATTAGTTTACAACAAAGCGATTTATTTTCTTTTAGTTCTTTATTTTAAATGAACTTTATCTGGCCAATTCACCAACTTTGAGATTTCGTAAAAATCTCGTCGCGGAGATCAGCGGTAACTTATCCTTACGAGAAAATCGGAAAGAATTTAAGAACACTGCGCCGTAATTCGGCGAAACTTTTGGGTAAACAGGCTCGTGAGGCAATTTAACGTGTGGGTTCGTTTGATATTCAAGATCGCAGAAATTTTATTGGTATTAGTAAAAAAGCATAATCTTAGTTCGTATATGCACGAAGCGTGGGATAAAAAATAATGGTACATTAAGTGCCAAGCGGGACCGGTGTTAAATTTGTCAGATCTGATCAAACCAAGTTGATAAGTCAGTCTGAAAATTAATCTCTTGTCCTTATGTCTAGAACATAGCCTATAAGTGAGGATTTTAGATGAAGTATTTTATTTAAAAAGTAAATTATAAAATTAGTTTGGAAATCAAATTAATGTCCAAAGTAATGTATAATATCGTTGTCATGGATAATGGTAATTGGAATTATTAAATTCTTGAATAAGTTTGTCGTGGGCCAGTAGCGATTGGTAAAATTATCGAATATCGTTGTCATGGCGTAGTAATTAAGCTATAATAATTTTGAAATGGGGAGAGAAATAGGGAGGAAGAAGACGAGGATAAATAAAAGAGATAATCTTAGTTAATCAGAGATAGCGATAATTGAGAAAGCCCGGAAATCAAATACAGTTATCAAGGCGGCAATTAGATAATTAAATCTACGGTTCGTGATTAGAAGCGTTAAACTTAAAGGAAAAAAATGTGATCGAGAACAGCACGGTATTTGCCCAACCATGCTAATTTGAGCGTTAATTTGGTAAAAACTAAATTTCTCTTTTTTTCATGAAATATTATTCGATCTAAGCTGGAAATTAGATTATCATGTGATTTAGTTACCATGTGGGGATGAGAATTCGGGGTATTTTTGGTGTATAGGATGGATGATTGAATTTGAAATTTATTTTAAAAATTGAGAAACTCCAAAATAAGAAAAAGTCTAGTTAATGGTCTAAAATGGACAAATTAAAAAAAAAAAAAAAAAAAGGAAGAATTATGTATGAAGAAATCCAAAATCAATGGTTTAGTGGGAACGAATTTTATATCGTTAAATTCAATTTTATTTTTTAAGATCTCAATTTCCTCATACATTATTTTTTGAATATAGCGATGTAAAACTTAGATTCTTAAAAGTAAAATTAAATTTAATGATATAAGCTGAATTCATATCACTACCTGACATTTTTTAAGAAATTTGGGCTTTAGTGGAGGGATAAAGTTGCAAAATAACCGTTCCAACAAACACGTTGATAAGCGTGAAGGTGGATGGCATCCCCGATAAATTTTTTATCTTTTAAATTTTATTTATTTTAAAATTTCGAAAATTGTTTTTTTTTTTAAATTTGTCTTATTACCTTTTAAAAAATATTAATTTAAAATAAATTTGTCTTATTACCTTTTAAAAAATATTAATTTAAAATAACAAAAACAATTTAAAATAAATAAAATTTAAAGGTAAAAAAATCTCATGTGATGCGCTGTAGCGTGTCCATTTCCTTACTTACTTTATCAATTTGTTTTGCTACAATTAGGATGAAGCGAAAGTAAGTCAGTAAAATTTGATACAATAGAACAGCGATGAAGCTTAATATGATTTTTATGAGTTTGAATTGAATATAATAAAGTGTTTGGGTCGTATTAAATTGATCGAAATCTATGGCAGTTTAATAAATGGGTTATATTCGTCATTACTTTTATCTAACTTGAATTTGATTCGAATTGGCGTTTTAATTATTATATTAATTAATTAACTTTATTTAATAAGTTATTTGTGTTAAATATGGATGATAATTATAATTCCTATAATAATTTAAATAATAAAATTATACTACATATTAAAATTAACCAGGTTATTTGTATTAAACATATGAATAATTAGTATAATTACGTATTTTAAATAATAATTAAATTGGTATGTCGTGTTGACACCACTTTAACCATGAATAATAATGGGTTGGAGTTTGAGTTAGCGAATGTTGACTACGTTTATTATTATTCGGTGTCGGGTTTGGAATTGTGAATGTTAGCGCGGTCGTATATTGTGCGATTCGTATATTGTGGCAGCCAGCGAAACAGCCGTGACTGCAGTGCTTACTTTAATGAAGGGATTATTTGTGGATCTTTTGATACAAAATTTCGTTTATTAACAATTAGTTGTCTTGATATGTCTTTTTTAGGATCGATAAAAATTTGATGCGACCTTGAAAAACACGCGTAGTTTTTATGGTTGAGTTAAGAGTATAATCGTGTTGGGTCGTATTCGTGTTGGCCGCTGTCGTTTGACAAATATCTTCGTATGGAGTTGACATACGCGTAGTTTGATGCGAATTGATCCGTTTAATTATTATATTAATTAATTAATCAATTTAATAAGTTATTTGTGTTAAATATATATTATTAATTATAATTCTTATTAATTTAAATAATAAAATTAATAAACATGTTAAATTTAATATGTTATTTGTGTTAAATATGTATGAATAATTAATTATAATTCTTATTATTTTAAATAATCAAATTAAATTAGTCATATTTGTATTGACCTGTCTAACTCGAATAATAAATGGGTTGAGTTTGAGTTAGTGAATATTGATACGATTATTATTCGTGTCGGGTTTTGATTGATGAATGTTAACACAATCCGTACATTAACACGACACGAACACGACTTAATACTGAAAGCTATTTAGCTTCAGTATTAAGTCAAAAAACAAACGCCACCTTAATTATCATAAGGGAATTTTGGAGTATTTTTATCCGAAATGTGCTATTTCTAAAATTACTTGTGTAAAAGGTTAGTTTTACTAATGATTTTTTGGATATTTACCCTTTTAATTATTTAAATAAATCAAAGTAAATATAAAAAGGTTATTTCATGACTAATAAAATTTTATACATCAAAAATTAAGAATAATTAATATTTTTTAAAAGGTAATAAGACGCTTTTTAACAAAAACAATTTTCGCAATTAAAAAAAAAAATAACAATAACAATTAAAAAAAAAAATTTTTTTAAATAAATTTTAAAAGGTAAAAAATCTCTTGTGATGCGCTGAAGCCTGTCCATTTCACCGCTAGCTTTATCAGCGTGTTTGCTGGGAATTAGTTTACGAACATAATATATAATTTATTTTCAAATTAGTTGTCTTGATATATAATTCTAGGGCTGATAAAATTTGACACGATATAAATCTAACATGATTTTTACGGATTTAAATTGAATATAATTGTGTTTGGATGTGTCGTGTTAATAAAAACATCGTTTAATAAATAGGTTATATTCGTGTTGATACAACATGAATTTGATTCGAATTATTGTTTAATTATGTGAGTAATTATTTATTTAATAAGTTATTTGTGTTAAATATGAATTGTCAATTTACTAATTCTTATTAATTTAAAGAATAAATTAATAACATATTAAATTTAATAAAGTTGTTTAGTAAATATCATGGATGATTAATTATAATTCTTATTATTTTAAATAATCAAATTAAATGAGTCATATTTGTGTTGACCTATCTAACATGAATAATAAATATGTTGAATTTGGGTTAGTGAAAATTTTACACCTAATTACCGTGGTTATGACAATGATATTTAGAATTCATGAAATCTAATTAAAACTTATTAGTAACAGCGAGCATTACGATATTCTTTTCGTAATTACTTTTAGTTTTCAAAATAATTTAATAATTTTTTTTCAAAATAATTTAATAATTTTTTTTCAAATAAATTATTTTGATCTAAAACTCTAAAAATCTCATGTGTTGTAGCGTGTCATTTCCACTGTGACTTTATGAGTCTGTTTTCACAAAAATTAGTTCTGAACTTTTAATATAAATATAAGGTTTTCCACAGGCAGGTCTCAGCTCCAGCGGAATGGAGGCATTTCTGTGACGACTCTATTAGGAAAGCGTAACGTAAAAGAATAATTCACCATTTTAGAAATAGAGCCATGCCACCGTTAGGGGAAGAAGTAAATCAACAAGGAAAGTTGGATCTCGCATATCTCACTCAAAGAAGCAATCGTATGAAAATAAGGTCTGCGTGCGATTGAGGTATGGTTCTAGCCATAAGTATACAAGAAGTACAGCTTTGCCATCGAAGGGGGCGATGAATCTTATTGTCTTGCTGACCTTGTTTCTGAGGTTGCGGTCGATTGGTGAATCACGCAAAGTGTCAGGTGTGAGAAATTCGACGACAATTAAGATGGACAAAGGGATATTTTTGGATTCTTCATACCAATTTTACATTTATTTTCAAATTAGTTCTCTTCATACATAATTCTCCCAATAAAGAAAAAAAAAAAGGGTAAAACTAACACATTTTTTTTTTAAATTAAAAAATAAATATCAAATCACATTTTAAAAAGGAGATTTAGTTGAAATGTGCTATTTCTAAAATTACTTGTGTAAAAAGGTTAGTTTTAGTAATAGCTTTTTGGATATTTACCCTTTTAGACCAAAATTTCTCATTAGATTCTCGGTTGGTGAGAGTGTTCATTATAATGTTTTTTAAACGCTTTACACTTTTTAAACGGCTCGAATTGCTTTGACTCCCGCCCCAAAGACAAAAGTTCATTGGGAGAAGAGAGAGAGAGAGAGAGAGAGTCTCCACCGAAATCAAGTGTCGTTTCCTCGGTGGAAATTCAGCTTTTCAGCTGGAAGCTGCTGTCACTTCTGATCTTACCCCTTTTTTTTTTCAAATTTTGAACTCGAACGTTTTGTTTTTTCTGTTTTATAAAAGTAAAACTGGAAAATTTTTTTCAGGTAAATCTTCAGTCCTTCTCTACGAGTACTAGTTAGTGTTTCTGTGTATTTCCCAAGTTTTGCATTGCTTGTAGCTTGATTAAATGGCGATCTGAAATGAAATGATCTGAACTAACTAGTTTGAATAGCTTTAATTTGCAGGGTTTCGAACTTGAAAATGGTGAAGAAGTTCTCCATGGCCGCCCTGATGCTGTTATGCTGGTGGTCGGCAACTGTTGCAGAAGCAGTAAAATACAAAGATCCGAAACAGCCATTGGGTCGGAGAATCAAGGATCTCATGGCCCGGATGACTCTGGAAGAGAAGATCGGCCAGATGGTGCAGATCGAGCGCCAAGCTGCTTCCGCCGACGTCATGAAGGATTACTTCATCGGTAAACAGTTTTAAATCGAAGCTTTTTGAGTTTTTCCTTTTTGTTGTAATGGAAATGTCGCCGGCGAACGTGCAGGGAGTATTCTGAGCGGCGGAGGGAGTGTTCCGGCGAAGAGAGCATCGCCGGAGACGTGGGTGAGTGTCGTCAATGAGTTCCAGAAGGGTTCTTTAGCTACCCGTCTTGGGATTCCGATGATTTATGGGATCGATGCGGTTCATGGCCACAACAATGTTTACAACGCCACCATTTTTCCTCACAATGTGGGTCTTGGAGCTACCAGGCAAGTCATCTACATCTACCAATGAACATGTTTTTGGGCATTCTTTGATCAAAAAATGGGGTTTTAATCACTGTTTAATAGGAACGAGGCGTCTGGTACCGGTTTAATCGGTTCGAGCCATGCGTGCCGTGGGCCGTAGCTTTTCCCGGATTAGTCATGGGTCAGATCATCGATTGGTGACTGGTGTTACCTTGATTGTCTGACCTTCGGGGCATCAGTAGACCAACGTAAAACCTGCAAAAAGGTCGTGGGGAGTCTGTGTTTTGTACTTTAGTCTCTCCTTGATTTTGGAAGAGATAATCTTAGGATTTTGATGATAAAATATATTTTTCTTATTCGGGAATTTGTCTTGGTCGGGTTATGTTTTGAGACGTATGAGATTTGGATACTGGGAGATTTATAGATAAATATTATATGTGTAATTTCCTCAATATATTTATCGACTTCCCATATGTGAGAGAATAATGACTGAGGAACAGAGTCAGAGATGGATCGCTTGGGTTAGGCCCCTTGGCCCTCCAGGTTATCTTGCCAGACCCATCTAAGAAGCATTTGCTTGGTTTGAGACAGATAGTTAGAGCCTTAGACCATCTAAACAGCACAAATTTCCACGCCATTTAAATCAAATTGGTGAGAATTTATAGCTCAACCCATGCATTCTGCGTTATTCGCTTTGAAATTTGGTGCCGATAGACGATCTGTCAGTAAATTTGGTGATGCCTTCATTCACCGTTCTTTTAGTCATTCTTTTGATTTTAAATTTATAAAAAGAACCCAAATAATATAACTTTTATAATTTATGCCCATCTAATATTTTGAATAATAAAAGTTATTTTATTTGAATAATAAAATTAATGTTTACTTGTAATATATTGTTTCAAAATTATGTTGTTAATGCAAATTTGAATTTTATAATATATTGTACTAGACTTTTGAATATATATAGTTTTACAACTTTTGAAATAATAAACAGCGATGTTAGATCAATATGTAAAAAAATTATATGTAAAGGCACTTGGTGAAATAAGGTAAAAGTTGAGAAGCTAAGAAATTAATATAAAATGAGATAAAAAGAGAATATTCTTTTTGGTGTTAAAAATGGTACGAAATATAGATTGTTACACCGTTTGGTGTTATGGAGTTAGGTGGTCTTAAAGCTAGTGAATCGGTAACTTTTCCAGATTAGCTACGGGTCGGGCCATAGATTGGTAACTTTTTCGGATTAGCCATGGGTCACATTGGCCGAACCACGTAAATCATCTCTGTGTTCTTGTTTATTCTCTTCGGATCTGCTGTTTATTTTGCAACGCTTTTAAATGTCAGGGATCCAGAGCTTGTGAAGAAGATTGGAGCTGCAACTGCTCTTGAAGTTAGAGCTACAGGAATTCCCTATGCTTTTGCTCCATGTATCGCTGTAATCAAACACATATATTCACAATCAATACTTAATTATGGAGTTCTAATTTGTTATTTTTTGTCTGTGAATTTTGAATTTTGAATTTTGAATTCTGTTCTTGTGTTTATTTAATCAGGTTTGTAGGGATCCAAGATGGGGTCGATGTTATGAAAGCTATAGCGAAGATCATAGAATTGTTCAAGCAATGACTGAGATCATCCCTGGTTTGCAAGGAGATTTACCTGCTGCCTCTAGAAAGGGTGTTCCCTTTGTTGGTGGAAAGTAAGAAATATATAACCACTCAATTATATATTATTCTTTAAGTCGTGTTTGTTTTTTGACTTTTTAGTTTGTTTGATTTCGAACTTTTACATGACGTATTGTTGATTCTTTGAAACGTTTTAAAGAATATAAGTGGTAATATATAATTTTAAATGAAAATAAATTGGACCAAAAAACCCTTATAAATAATATAATATTTTACAAATATCTCTTGGTTAGTTTGGATAGTTCTAAAAAGTTTAGATTCTATTGGTTATTTTTTAACCATATTTATGTCTTTTTTTGGATAATATTGAATAAATATTTTTACATATTTTTAAACATGTATTTACAATTAATAATTGTAGTGAAAAAATAAAATATTATTAGAAACTTTATTTATTTTGGATATGTATAAATTTAATGATAATAAGGGTAAATATGTAAAATACGCAATTTTGAGTATTCAGCATTCTGATTATCAAACAACATATTTATCTTCAACATTCAATTGGTAGTAACTTGCTCAAGCAATTTTGTTATAGATTAAAATCCCTTATGAAATTAGTGACTTAATTTTTCAACACTTAATTTTTTCATTTTATCAAACAGGGCCTTAGTGTTGAATCTTTATGTCCCTTTATTCGAATTATTATTATTGTTTTATCTTAGAATTTCTTTATTTTGATCAATCTCACATTGCTAGTTACATTTTTAAGTCAAAAAATTTGAGCTTGTGAGATCTTGATGCATTTTCTTATTTCTATACAAAATGCATATATATGAACTTATTTAGATGATCAGTCAATAAGTCATAACTTTTAACTTATTGAGATCATTTCTTTAGATTTTTAGGTCCTAATCTACGATGATTAGGCGTGGGAACGGGATTGTTGGGCGTGCACCCAAATCTCACAATGTCCCACATCGATTAGGAATGAGAAAGACTTATGAGTATATAAACATGAATAACAAACATCCGATTGGTATGAGACCTTTTGAGAGAAAAACCAAAAAACAAAACCATGAGAAAGACTTATAAGTATATAAACATGAATAGCGATCGAACCAGATTAAACTGGGACCAAAAAGGCCACCGATCGATTCGATCCGATTTTTAAATTAAATTATTTTTTTCAGGACAAAGGTTGCTGCTTGTGCAAAGCACTATGTGGGGGATGGTGGAACTACAAGAGGCATAAATGAGAATAACACTGTAATTGATTTGAATGGATTGCTGAAGATCCACATGCCTGCATATCATGACTCCATCAGCAAAGGTGTTGCAACTGTTATGGTTTCCTACTCAAGCTGGAATGGAAGAAGATGCATGCTAACCATGATCTTATCACTGGATTCCTCAAGAATAAACTCGGCTTCAAGGTAAACGATCGATTCTCCTAAAAGCTTTGTTAATTGTTGTTAAACGATCGATTCTCCTAAAAGCTCAATTTCGTAGGATTTGGATTTGATACCAAACAGAGTCTTCCCCCATGAACTTAATACCATGTTATCCTTCCATATATATATATTAACATGGTGGAAGAGGCTCCACACTTATCATCCTCTGGAAGGACCGGCCTCCGTGTGAGGCGGAGTGTTGGAAGTCCCACATCTACTAGATTGATCCAATCGAATCCTTTATTAAGCCTTTAATGAGAGATGAAAAGGGTTCTAAAATATTAACGATTGTAACGAAGGAAGTGCAGGATCGATTATCCTAAAAGCTCAAGCTCGTAGGATTTGGATTTGATACCAAACAGATGTTATCCTTCCATATATATATATATTAACATGGTGGAGGAGGCTCCACACTTATCATCCTTTGGAAGGACCGGCCTCCGTGTGAGGGGGGAGTGTTGGAAGACCCACATCGACTAGATTGATCTAATTGAACCCTTTATTAAGCCTTTAATGAGAGATGAAAAGGGTTCTAAAATATTAACAATCGTAACGAAGGAAGTGCAGGATTGATTGGTATACATAATGTGTTTTGGTGGAATGTATTTCAGGGTTTCGTCATATCAGATTGGCAGGGTATTGACAGGATTACATCTCCACCTCATGCTAATTATTCCTATTCTGTTGAAGCTGGGGTTGCTGCTGGAATTGACATGGTCAGTCAAATTTTGCTGGTTTTGGTTGAGTATAATCGTGTTTGGGTCAAATTCGTGTTAACCCATATAACCTGTTTAATAAGCAGGTTATATTCGTGTCAATCCATATAACACGAATTTGACCCGTTTAATGATTATGTTAATTAATATTTAACCTAGATTAATCCATTATATGTATTATTTGTGTTAAAAGATAGATGAATGAGATATAATTTATATTATTTTAAATTACCAAATTAATAAACGGGTTACACTTATATAATCATGTTACACGATTACTAGTTGGGTCAAGTTTGAATTTGGTATTTCTGACCCGTTTATTATTCGTGTTTTGTTTGGGTTGGTGAATACTATAGAAAACCTATTATTGACACGACTCAAACACGAATTGGCACCCCTAATTGAGTAACTTTTTGTACTGATTCTGGATATCTGGAATGCAGGTGATGGTTCCATACAACTTCACAGAATTCATCGATGATCTAACCTTCCAGGTGAAGAATGGCATCATCCCCATGGCTAGGATTAATGATGCAGTGAAGAGGATCTTGAGAGTCAAGTTTGTAATGGGATTATTTGAGAACCCAATGGCTGATCTCAGCCTAGTCAACCAACTTGGGAGCCAGGTTTGCTATTTCAAACCCCTCTTTAATATACTTTTTTCATGGCAATGGGTCGGATTTTGGTCGGATTTAGATTCTTTATTCCCATCTCCATTTATTATTTCTGTCTTCACTCTTGCCAATTTAGATTTTTATCTTCGTCCTCCTTATCCATGGAGGATTAGGCGCATTTAGTAGGTAGAAAATTTTACATTTTATACATTCAAAGCTTTTGAAAACAATAATTTACGAGAGAATGGAGACAAAAACAAATTTTGAAAACAAAGAAAGTGATTCACTATTTTAACATTTTATATATAGATGAAGCGTATCTTTGTTTGGCATTTTCAGATCGAAAATCGAAAACACAATTCTGATCGATTAGGGATAAAGCGAACACGGGATTATGGCATTTATTTTCACTTTTCTTCTCTGGCTAAGTGCCCAAACGTTTTGCCTCATTAGAACCATGAAAACACGGGATTGTGAATAATGCCTGCGTTTAAACGCATTTTAAATTGTTTTCATTAACTTCATTTCAAGAAAATAGTTTTCTAAGCGGATTTTAACGTGCTTTATTTTCAATAAAATTGATACGAAAGCGTATTTGAAAATGGCCAAAGATTAAGAATAAATTGAAAAATTTCGTAATACGAATTTTGGATAGAGTTAAAAAATTTAAGTGAGTAAGCGGGCGCGTTCTACCCGGCCTGTGATTTAAGGGGCGGTGGGATCTGCTCAGACCATTCCCATCCCGACCCCATATCAGAAAATCTCCGACACTGATTATACCAGAATATTAAATGGGTCACAAAATATTCCTCCGTATCCTCTTTCATTTGGATCTGGTATTGGATTCTTCATCCGGTTAGAAGGAAATTGCCATCCCTAATAATGTGGATGAACAGGAACACAGAGAGCTGGCGAGAGAAGCCGTGAGGAAGTCACTTGTGCTGCTGAAGAACGGTAAATCTGCTGACAATCCATTGCTTCCCCTTCCCAAGAAAGCAACAAAGATACTTGTTGCAGGTAGTCATGCTGACAACTTGGGTTATCAATGTGGAGGATGGACGATTGAATGGCAGGGTCTTGGAGGCAATGATCTAACATCAGGTGCAATTTGAAATCACACTTCAAACATAAGTTTCCAATTTCTTAAAATGGCATTGATGTGTATTATTCTGAAAGGTGTTTCTGATGGAAATTGGAATGAACAGGAACCACAATCCTAACGGCGGTGAAGAACAGTGTTGAACCAGGCACCCAAGTCGTCTACAATGAGAACCCAGATGCAGAATTTGTCAAGTCCAACAAATTCTCATATGCAATTGTTGTTGTGGGTGAGCATCCTTATGCAGAAACTGCTGGTGATAGCATGGATCTGACCATAGCTGAACCCGGTCCAACCGCCATGACCGACGTCTGCTCAGCTGTTAGATGTGTGGTTGTCGTCGTCTCTGGCCGCCCTGTTGTGATCAAGCCCTACCTAGCGAAAATCGACGCCATTGTAGCTGCTTGGCTTCCCGGAACCGAAGGGCAAGGTGTTACAGACGTGCTGTTTGGTGACTATGGATTCAGTGGAAAGCTAGCAAGAACTTGGTTCAAGACAGTAGAGCAGCTGCCCATGAATGTTGGTGATCCACACTATGATCCTCTGTTCCCACAGGCCCAGATCTAACCACTAAACTGAAGCGAACACCAAGAAGCTGTTCTGGATCTAAAGACTTTTGGTTTGAAAAGCAGAAAAACCTATTAATACTTTTTCGCAATTATATTGCAGTTGCTGCTCATTGCTTGTATTTTTGTACAAAAGGATTCTTATTGGGGACTCAGGAGAACAGGAGATCAAAAGATCAGAGGTTTTTGGGAGTAAGGAGGACTGGAATAAGCAGAATGAGGCTTCTCATTGACTGTGGATGACCTTGCATAATAGGATAAGACACTCAGGGCTTTTGGTTGCATCCCTGGGCCTCCATGTTTATCTATCCATACTTCACCGCTTTTGTAAAAGCAGGAAAAATAGGATTGCAGAAGAGTTTATTCATGAGATTTTAGTTTGAAGACTAGAGTTTTACCTATACAGTTCAGAAAGAATCAGTTTCCATGAGTTCAGTCAGTTTTGTGAGTATTCTGATCATCAATGAATTTTAAACCAGGACACTAGAGGACTTTGTTGGTTCCCAATATTTTCAGAGGCTGTGGAATATTGGGCCATTCAATGGCATAAACAATGTGGATCTATATCAACATTGGGGGAGCAAACAGGCTCAGACACTCAAATATCAGACAAGACACAATGATCAAACTAAATTGACAACCTTAGAAAGGAAAATAAGGAAGAAAAATCAGACCTTAGGCCACTGGATCAGTGGAACCATGGATTACTTCTGAATGGGTTTGCAGGAGCAGAGAATTTTTTAGACACTTTATATTAGCTTCTTGCTATTATAAGTAAAACAAAGAGACAACTTGCAGAGAAACTCAATGATCAACAGGACCCACCACTTGTTTTTCTAGCCCTCAAGGACCCTCGTGATGACTGAAGTCCTCATCACAGAAAGAATTGATCTTTATATCTTCGGCCAGGACATGGACCTCTGGAAGATACCATCACATTCAAAGATGACTCAAGTTTAGGAATGGGACATGTAAACATAATTGTTTAGGTGGGCGGATGGTTTCAGTGTTTATCTTTTGAAATAAAAATACAAAGACTGACCAGTTTTAAAGTGATGACAGTTTTTAATAAACGTGGATAAACAGATGATGAACTTTTCAGACCGGAAACTAAGTGGTTCATGCAACAGGCTAATGTTAAAAGAATTGCCAGGCTCAAATGTGTCAGTTTCAAATATTTGACTGCGGAAGAAGCGAGGCGTGAGAGAAGTTGCGTGAGTTATGAAACAAACGACCTTTAAACGATTAAAATGTTTGATTCAGTTTTGAATCGTTTTTTGATATCAAATAAATTTTATTTTTATTCAAAAACACTATTACGTCCAAACTAAAATCTGCCCTAATGGCTGATGGAGACCAAATTTACAGAAGCTTCACCTGTAATGGGCAGAGGCTTCACGATGGCCAGAAGTTGACTCACTGTCAAAATAGCTGGCGGGTTGTCGACCACCTTTGGCACTGTCTTGACTCACGGAATAACATTGACTAGGATGACCAGATGGAACAATGCGCTATGACATCTCATAAAGTTCATATTACACTCATACCTCATTTCTGACTTTTATTTAGGTTTGAATAATAATACTAACATGTTTTGCAGGCTTCACATAAAGCTATTGCTCATTCCCAGATGGATGATGAATTTCACCTGGCCCCAAAGCTTCCACGGATAAGATCTGACCGCATCATACCTGACAGGACACAGGCTGTCGAGAGTACGGCAACTTTTTGTTGGGGGTGGTATCTTGGACTTCTAGGCTCCAGCAGCTAATGGATGAGAGAGGACTTCGCAGCTCATAATAAGGCCATGACCCTTCCTGACAGGTATGGACTCTTCCCATTATCCCTGCCCTTGGGTGGGTGGAGAACCGCTAGCCAATTTCGATGGGTGAGGAACTTATTGATAACACAGCTCACAGATACAGTGTTAGGTGATCTTGAGCTTTCAGTAAAAAGTTCAGTTTCATGAGATGAGTTTTCCTGCCTTATATTAAATCATGACCTTCCCGTAGTGTGGGATAACCCAACACCTTTGTCTATGTCGACAATATTATTATCACTAGGAATAATTCCAAGGGTGTGTAGACTCTCATTCAAAAACTTTTTCAACGCAAGTACATTGGCGATCTACTTAATAGATTAATTCACATGATTGAAGACAAGCCTACTCCTTGCTATCAGTCTGATTCTCATTGTACAATTCAAAACTCCACTATTTGATTCGATCAAGTATCAAACAACTATTATAAGCCTCTCTCATTCAGTCAGACATTGCCTATATGGTGAAAAAACTCTCAGTTCATGCATCAATCAATAAGTGATATTGGAATGTGGTCAAGCATCTTTTGCGGTGTCTTTGTAGCACCTTAGATCACAACATCACATCGTTGGACCTCCTCACTAGGACTTCATGCCTTCTTAGATGGTGGGCGACGGCAAGGATGATTCTGTCGACTAGTGCATCACGTAGTCTATTAAAGGGTCACAATCTTATTTCTTAGAGAGCTCGAGATGTTGAAAGTGTCTACCTTGTTGTGAAACACGGGAGCATAAAACCAATTGTTTGGACATTCAGAAGCAACACACACATAATCTTTGCAAAATAATGGTTATTAAAAAAACCAAAATAAATTAAATCGATAAGAAATGAGGGAATATAACAAGTTGAAGAAACAACTAAGGTCTTGTGAAATTCACAATTTCCTTCAAAACCAATTAAACATAAGTTGGTCTTTTGAGATTCCCGAGGCGTCTGTCACCATGAAGGATAAACGGGTGTAGAATGAAAAATTCAATGGCAGCTTTAAACCACTCAGGCGAAACGATGATGTGTTTCTTCCCATAGCAAACAAAAGGACGAAAGGAAGGAAAACTCAAGACTCGATGATCTTTTTGGCACCTCGATGACCTGACCTCACGCCAAGACAAATACTCAGATAACCTTTATATAAAGGAAGACTTGACTTTGGAATGCCAAACCTTTTGCTTCCCAAACATAAATTCAAAGAAATTAACTATTCGATTTGAATATCACTTAATTTCATTCATTGAGTGTCATTCATTAGAATACCATTAATTCTTCATTGAATCTATATTTGTCATTTATTATAAGCGAAATTCATAGAATTACGAACAATGGTTATTGGTGAATGTCATTCATTTCGTTACTACTATATCGACACGAGAAACAACAAACTATTGCTCCTCTTCCGTGAGAAACATGTACGATCAACGATCTACATCATTGTGAAATTTTTGTATTTGCTCTTTTATTGTTGAGCTTGATATATTGCTCGTCTCCAACAACCAGTTATTTATTGTGATAATGCAGGCACAACCAATCTTTGTTTCAATTCGATCGGTGCATGAAAGATGTTACTCTCGACTATCACTTTGTTTGGTAACAAGTTTAACATGGTCAAAGAATACCCAATCAAGTTGAAAATAAAATAAAAGGATATCCATGTTTGAATTTTGAATATCGAGAAAGTTAAGGATAAAATGAAGGGATTTCCATGTTTGAACTTTAGATTTGTTTAATTAGAGTATATCACAAATTTTATGTAAATAGGAGAGATTAAATTTTAAATTTGAATCTATCCCTTGTAAATTGGAAACTCCATGCATTTAGGGGTTGGAGAGACACCTTCAATGAATTCTTCAAAATCCTTCTCTTTTAAAACCATTTCATATATTTATTAGATAAAATTTTTAAAAATAACATTTGAAGAATATAAAGAAAACAATAAAAAATTTGAACACATTTAAAAAGAAATTATATATGAAGATTTTATGCATTACGTGGTAAAGAGAGAAAGGAAGGAGGTTGATAAAGATATTACCTCAGGAAAGCGCCGTCAGAATGAGAAAAGACAACAAGCTATAAGCGGTAGGGAATGATGACTCGAGTCACAGACTGAGTGGCTCTCACCCAGAGGCGATTTGTGGCTTTGCCTCCTTTGTGCATGCAGTTGAATAGCGTCGTCCACGGGACCTGTCATAATGAGATAATTTCTGTTTTGATATTACATGCGCAACATATCTTGTTCAAATCTGCGATGTATTTTGTCTTTCTTCTTCAACATATACTTAAAAAAAAAATAAGTGGTTTTTGAAAACAATAGCTGAAGACGTTCTAATTAAAACGTGGGGAGTTAAAGTAAATAGGAAATTTAAATCACATCCAGCAAAGTCAGGAAACGTGGTTAGTTGTTGACAAAATCAAATAAAAAATAAGACAACTTATCATATACAAAGGCCCCCCCAAGTCTTTGATATTTAAATATGTATAGGGTAGGGTTCGAACTTGGGTTGTGGGGTTGTGTGAGCCAAAACTTAAACCATTCTCCTACCCTCCATCTATTGTTCAAACACACATACCAATAGTTTTAAATATATTATTGCACTAACAGAGGTTTTGTTCTCATTCACTATTTATTGCGGCTCTCAACATTGTAGATATGCATCATCTCTACTCAGCCACAACCGCCTTTGTTGTAAGACCAAACCCTAAGGGGAAGAGTGGGTCATAATGAGCATCCCCATAATTCATAGGCAACTGCTCTACAGTCTTGAACCAGGTATGAGGCAGCTTCCCGGTGAATCCATAGTCCCCGAATAGAACGTCGGCCACGCCTCGGCCTTCACTACCGGGAAGCCAAGCAGCGACTACAGCTTCCATAAATGGAAGATATGGCTGAATGAGTAGAGGTCGGCCGGAGATTATAACCACCACGCACTTGATGTTCGTGCATACATTAGTGATCGTGGTTGGACCTGGTTCAGGAATTGTTAAGTTCAAATCATCACCGTACCCCTCTGCATAAGGCTTCTCTCCCACCACCACAATGGCGTAGGAGAACTTGCCTGACTTTACAAACTCAGAGTCTGGATTCTCCTTGTGTACCACTTGAGTTCTGGGGTCAATGGCTGCTGAGATGGCGCTGAGGATGGTTGTCCCTGTTCATTCAAATATTAAGGTTCATATAATTAAGTTGGTCAATTATAATCCGCACTAACCATCTAGGTATTGTCTGCTTTGGATCGAATGGTTCTTGTGGCTTTAAAACCATTTGTAACTTAATTAGTAGATAATATTAACATGATTAAGTGAGTCATGTAGTGGGTGCTAAGCGAGTAGCCTTGCTCCCCAGGTATTATCGGCTGGGTTGAGATAGTTACCGTACGTTTTCAAAGCGGTTTGTAATTTAGTAAATGGCGTTTTAAGGTCGCAGGGCCCTTAAAATTCAAAAGCGATAATATCAACATGATTGAGTGTGAGTCCTTAGTGGGTGGTGTAAACGAATCAAGTTATTTGTGAGCTATTTGAACTCGACTCGTAGAATACTCGAATATGGCTCGGAGTTGATCGAGTCGAGTTTGAGTATCGTAATACCCGACTCGAGCTATTCGTGAGCTTGTTCGAACCGCTATTTGTATTATTTGATGAATTATCCGCAGTTTAGAATTTGACGTTCGAGGTTTAATCGAGGCGACTGAGTCAAGTTCAGTGGCTTCGACTACTTTTCGAGTTGAGTTTTGAACATATGGAAAAAGCTCAATCAAGTTCGAGTCGAGTTTGGGCTTTTAGGTTTTTAATTGAGTCGAGCTCGAGCTTGCCTCTATATCAACTCAACTCGACTCATTCTGCACTATTGTCAATTCCTTAGTATTACTTGCGATTAGGGCAGCGTCGGGCGGTAGGGGTCGAGCAAGAGATGGCAGGATTTTCGGGCCGAAGATTTCTAATGTGTATTTCTTGCTGCTTAAGTTTGGTCGGTGAATAGCCTTTCAAGGCAAAAAAAGTGTTGGTAGTAGATAGACATCTGTTGCAGGCCATGTGGGCAGTAAGGTGGCCGGTTTTAGACCAATAATTTAATGGCCCGACCCGTACAAGATTAAGGAGTGGGCCAGGGCTATTGCCGGGTAGACCCATTTTGCCCACCTCTACTTGCAATGCGTAAAACTAATGAAGCATCAACAATAAGCATATATACCAGTTGTGTGGTTGTTTCCCTCAAGTCCCTGCCAAGTCATAGTCCAACCACCACATTGATACCCCAAATTGTTGGCGTGGGTTCACTGACTAAATCCTGGTCTGCCTTTTTTTAGGAGGCGCAAGGGAGGATGCATTCTCCATTCTTCAAAAGAACCAACGACTTTCTAACTGCTTCTCTTGCCAAATCTATATGAGCCTGTTTTATAATGAAATAAACATGAGACTTCACAAAGGCTATATGTTAGAGTTTAGTGACATCAATTCTTCTGTTCTATTTGACCCGAAAAAGTTAGTTCATCGTTATAGATTTTTAGTAAAAGACTAATACTAATAAACTTATAGGGGTATGATCCTATTTAGTTTTTGATAGATAGGAATAAACTTTTATTCCTATTTAGCTCATGAGTAGCGTATTATTAATAAATAATAAAATAGTAAAGTTTGATTCACCTGTTGTGAATCTTTTATTTCTATTTGAATCTTTTGTGCCTACATATGTTTGGTCATATGTTCAATTTGACCCTTAAACCTTTTCTTTTGGGCCCAATGCCATTCCTAATGTTTGTTCCATAACTTAAATATGTCTGTGTTAATAAAGTGAAGCAGGATGGACAAATAGGCGTCTAACTGCAGTTAACGTGTTATCGGATAAGCAAAGCAGTGAAACTTGATTGGTTGGTTTTTGTGGTCGATGGCGTTAGATACTTTCGTTTGCTCATTTGTTTAACTAAGTGTGACCAGACATATTTGAACTATAACAGCGATAGAGGCGGCGTGGAACGAAAAGATTAAGAACTAAGATAGAGCATATGAACAAACATTTGGGCATTTGTGTAACTTATTCCTAAATAAGTATTATGTCTTTTCGTTTTTTGGCATGTTGTAGTAACACTACATGATAGATAGGAATAAACTTTTATTCTATTTTGGCTCCTGATGCTTATATTATTAATAAATAATAAAATAGTAAAGTTTGATTCACCGTTGTGAATCTTTTATTCCTATTTGAATCTTTTGTGCCCACATATGTTTGGTTATATGTCGATTTGGCGCTAGCGCTTCTTTTGGTAAATCTTGAAAGTCTTTGCGTTTGTTCCTGCCTTTCAAATATATCATATTGAAAAAAGTGAACGGATAGACGAACGGGCGTCTAACACGGCCCGGCGTGTTATTTAGATAGGCAAACGAGTGAACAGTTGGTTGGTTTTGTGGTCAGTGGCGTTAGATACTCGTTTGCTCATTTGTTCACTTCGTTGACGATAGGGCATATTTGAGCTACATAACAAACGTTAAGGACAACATTGAACCCAAAAAAAGTTTAAGGGCTAAGATAGATATATGAACAAACATTTAGACATTTGTGTAACTTATTACTAATCAAATGTTATATAACTTGTTTTTTGTTGTTAACACTACATATTGATAGATAGGAATAAACTTCTTTCTATTCCCAGCTCCGATATGGCGTCATTATTAATAAATAATAAAATAGTAAGAAGTTTGATTCAGATTGTGAATCTTTATTCCCTATTGAATCTTTTGTGCCTATATATGTTTGGTCATATGTTCAATTTGACCCTTAAACCTTTTCTTTTTGGCCCAATGCCGTCCCTAACGTTTGTTCCATAACTTAAATATGTTCTTATTGTTAATAAAGTGAACAGATAGACAAACAGATGTCTAAAACCGTTAACGTGTTATCCGAATGGGCAAACAAGTGAACAATTGGTTGGTTTTGTGGGTCAGTGGCGTTAGATACTCGTTTGCTCATTTATTCACTTCATTGACGATAGGGCATATTTGAGCTACATAACAAACGTTAAGGGCAGCATTGAACCCAAAAAAAGTTTAAGGGCTAAGATAGACATATGAACAAACATTTGGACATTTGTGTAACTTATTCCTAAATAAGTATTATGTCTTTTCGTTTTTTTTTTTGTTTGTTAACACTACATATTGATAGATAGGAATAAACTTTTATTCCTATTTAGCTCACGAGTAGCGTATTATTAATAAATAATAAAATAGTTAAGTTTGATTCACCCATTGTGAATCTTTCATTCCTATTTGAATCTTTTGTGCCTACATATGTTTGGTCATATGTTCAATTTGACCCTTAAACCTTTTCTTTTGGGCCCAATGCCATTCCTAATGTTTGTTCCATAACTTAAATATGTCTCTATTGTTAATAGAGTGAATAGATGGACAAACAAGTGTCTAACACCGTTGACGTCGTATTATCAGATAGGCGAGCAGTCGGTGAGTTAGATACTTTCATTTGCTCATAGTTGACGATAGGGCATATTTGAATACATAAAAGCGATTAGCAGCGGCGTTGAACACGAGTTTAAGGGTTAAAGATAGACATATGAACAAACATTTGGGCGCATTCAATGTAACATTGCAAATAAAGTATTATGTCTTTTCGTTTTTTTTTTTGTTGTTAACACTACATAACACTAATGGAATTTTGTTAAACATATATTAAGAATATATACCTGGGATCCAAGGTGGCCAATGAAACTAAGATCAGCCAGAGGGTTCTCAAACAAACCCATAGTGAACTTCACTCTCAGAATTCTGCGAACTGCATCATCAATTCGGCTCATGGGAATCACCTTTTTCTTCACAAGGTCGGTTAGGGTATCAATGAATTCCCTATATTTAAAAGGAATCATAACCTGGAAAATGCCCATAAAAGGCTTCAGCCAAAAAGTCAATTCAATTTATATAGATTTAGAAGATGGTTATAAACATGAAATCTTTGGTTAAAAGACTTTAAATAATGCAAGATTTGTGAATCTAACACACAATTATAACACACATATAAGGCACATAAGGACCATTTCGGTCAGGATCGTTAAAGGAGCCCATCAGCAGGTCAGAAATTTCCTGTATCACAATCCCGATTTTGGGACTGACCAACGACTACTCACGACTCATACAATCCAAACCATTTTAATGGCTCTTAAGTAGAAAATAAACCAAGTAGGAAGACCCCTACCTCCACGGGTTTGTCGACTCCACAAAACCCCGGTACCCATCGTAGCCCTTGCGCGATAGAGCAACTGTCTCTTAACAATGCGGGGCGAAACTGTCAGGCCAGTCGGACCGTCAACCGACCACAAAGCGGTCGGTTCAATGCAAAAAACGTTTTGATCGAGCGGCGGTGACCAGGTAATCCCGAGCCGTGGTTGGGCGGCGGTTCCATAATTTTTGTTTTTGTTTTTCGAGATTCATGATGTCATTTGATGTTTTGCATTGAAGCAGTATCGTTTTACTTAAGATAAAAAAGGCTTATGGGTTAGAAGGCTTGTAACTAAAAAAAAATTCTAGACAAAGGAACCACTCTACCACTTTGTTATTATTTTGAATAACAAAAAACAAAATTATATATTTATATAATAAATTTTCTCCTTTAATATATTTTCATATTTAAACATTATATATATTTTAAAATACTTTATTTATATAAAAATAACTAAATAATATCATAAACATTATTAATTATATATTTTAAAATATAAATAATATATTTTATTAAATATTAGGTTATTGTGATTAAACCATAAGTCCAAGAACCCGATGAGCCGTGAGCAAAAGCAGCTTTTCGGTCAGTCACTGTCGGTTTAAAGCATTGAAACCGATGGCAATGAAAGAAAACGGGCTCTTAGTTTCAATTTGATGGCATGAAATGTAAACAATAGATAAGTTTTACGAGGTGAAACGTTCGCCAAGGAGTTGAGTGATGAGTTGATAATTAGCATGCATCTTGACTCCATTGAAGCTAGAGTAGGCAACCATGACTGTGGACACACCCTTTATGATGGAGTTGTAATAGGCAGGCATGTGAATTTACAGGAGAAGCATAAAATAAAAAATTTACAGGAGAAGAAAATGGGCCCATTAGTAGTATTGAATAATTACTGCTAGATGAACCAATAACAGATTTTGGACAGACATTTAATGACACAACTGGGGACAATGGTTATTCATTTTGTAGGCTCGTCTTTGAAACCCGGAAAATACTAAGGAAAAAAAAAATAGAAGAAAAATGGAAGGAAAATAAAAAATAGGTTTAAATATAATAAATTAATTATATATGTTTATTTAAACCAATTTTATTTGTTTCTCTCTATTATATAAATATTCAGAAAGATGAATTTTGATTATATTTGATTTTTTTTTTTGTTACAGTAAAACCAAACTTGACAAAATCATTTTTCTTAGTATTTTTTTTTCCTTTTTTTAGTACTTTTTGGATTTCAAATTGAGCCATAGTCTTCAAGTTGTTTTCTTAATCTTAGTACTTTTTTTTTGGATTTTCTTAATCTTTGAAACCCGGAAAATACTAAGAAAAAAAATATAGAAGAAAAATAAAAGGAAAATAAAAAATAGGTTTAAATATAATAAATTAATTTTATATGTTTATTTAAATCTATTTTATTTGTTTCTCTCTATTATAAAAGATTAAGAAATTTAAAAATATGTAAAATCTTGAGTAATTTTGATTATATTTGATTTTTTTTTATATTTTCACAATTGAGTAAAACCAAACACTTGTCAAATCATTTTTTAGTATTTTCTTTCTAGTACTTTTGCAGATTAAAATTAAAGGCCATAAAGAGCTTCAAGTTGTCCCATGTCGAAAAAAGAGAGAACAATTGAGGGTTTCTTTGTACAATTAATTAAACGGGGCTCCATCCTCTCCAACTATCGTCCATTCTCCATATGGAGATTTTAACCAAAAATCATGTGCCAATCATTTTCCATTTGCATATCTAAATACGAAGATGTGAATAGAGTATCTTTATCTACGAAGATTAATTATCATTTATCTATATTTGAAGACGTGAATAATAAGATACTATTCATCCATTTTTATTTTTATAATAATAAAAAGTGAAAAAGTGAAAAAGTGAATAGTAAAGTACCATTCTCCTTTTTTTTTTATTTATAACATTTGGGTATATAAATAGTGATTTGAAGATGAATTTAGATCTTGTTGGTTGGAGTTGGAAGTGAAGAAAAGCAAGCTCCGATTTAGGAGTGTAAACGAGTCAAGCTACTCGTGAGCTCCTCGAGCTTGATTCGTAAAATACTTTAATTTGACTCGGAGTTAATTGAGTCGAGTTCGAGTAGCTTGTCGAGTCGAGTTTGAGTATCACAATACCTAACTTGAGCTACTTGCGAGCTTAATCAAGCTCTACTATTTTATTAATTTAGTCGAACTCAATTTGAGTCGATTTTGAATATAATTATATATAATTTTTAATTGATTCGAGCTTTATCGAGTCGAGTTCGAGTAACTCAACTACTTTTCGAGTCGAGTTTCAAACATCTGGAAAAAGCTTGATCAAGTTCGAGCTTTGAGTTTTTTAATTGAGTCGAGATCGAGCTTAGCTCTATATCGACTCCAGTTGACTCGATTACACCCTTAGGCCCCATCATCTCCAAATATAGAGGAGATGTCAATTTGGAGATAAAAATGAAGACTTATGGTTGGAGATGCTCTAAAGCTTTTATAATCTTTCCTTTTAATGTAGAGAATAATGGTAATTTTGTAATTTGAGTTTTTGGTTTTGACTCGTGGAGACCTCTCTTACGTTTTCAGAAGAATGCCAAGAATTTGCATTACTAATTGTTTGTACCCAAATTTAATTTGGCATGATCCAATGTTTATTTAGGCTTGAGCTCAAGCCTAGGGTTAAAAATCCAAGCGAAATAGATCTAAACCCAGTTGAAAAGTCCATGTAAAAAGCTCGAATATTTTTGAGAAATTAAAATTTTTTGAAGATTGGTAGCGAAAGATAGTGAGACTTTTTCATGAGATCATGACAAGAAAATAGGGAAACTTGGGGAATAAGCCTAATTAATGGCGATGTGGACAATTACTTGAGGAGGTGGGGAGAATGGTAAAATATTAGTGACTTGGACATTGTCTGACCATTACTATAAAACAAAGAGCTCACGGTGAATGCACTAACAACCAATCAATCAACAACAATGAATCACTTCTAGCTTAGTCAACTGAAAATTTTCCAAGCTTTTCTTTCTACGCATTTTGTCATTTAGCTTCCTAGTGAAATACAACAATTTCTATAACAATTCCTTCATTTTAGTTTTCCTTGTGAAATACAACAATCTCTCCAATAATTTCTACAACAATTCCTTAAAATTTCATTTTGTTTATTTCAATTTATTTATTATGACATTTTTACTTAGATTATAGATAACTATCAAGGGAACCTATTTTTCTTCAAATTATAAGTTCGATTTTTGGCACACTATTAGTTTGAAAACACTTTAAGTTCCTCACACGCCCATATTCACCATTCTAATTATCATATCATTATGTATGTTGTAGTGAAATCGCCAACACTAATATCTACATGAGGGCAGATTAAACTTACTTTCCAGCAAGATAGGGAACACCCTTCCTTGAGTTGGCAGGAATGTCGCCTTGTAGGCCAGGTATGATTTCCGTCATTGCCTGCACAATTTTGGGATCCTCACTGTAGCTCTCATAGCATTGCCCCCATCTTGGATCTCTGCACACCTATTATACACACAGGGCTATCTCAAGATCAGATTATTTTGAAAGCCATATTTCATGGGGACTAGAAAAAAAGATTAATTTTACTCAAAATGATTCTCAAAATCTCTCTCTCTCTCTCTTTCTCTCTCTCTCTATATATATATATATACCGCAATACTTGGTGCAAATACAGACGTAATTCCTGTAGCTCTAACTTCCAGGGCCGTTGCAGCACCAATCTTTCTCACAAGTTCTGGATCCCTGCAGGATGACATAATAATCATGTGTGAGGATGACAGAGATATTGACTGCACAAATGATTCAATACGATTTCGTAGAAAATATATTATGTTTCAAGTATGATAATGCCTAGGTACTATCTTAATAAACTCTAAATACTATCTTAACGTTTTAAGTACTATATATCATAATGAATGCTGGTACCTACAACTTTATCGAAAGCAGAACTGCACTATCATAAATTCGAAACCGTATTGAACTATGTAATGTGCATTCTTACATATATTGATTCAAATAAAATTTTTTGAAACTTGTGTTTCAATTCATTGATTTGGGGAATAATTGTAAAAACATAAATACTACAAAAATACATGATTCAATAATGGTTCAGAAAATAAATTATGTTTCGTATGATACGCTAAATACTATCTTAATAAACTGTAAAGACTATCTAATGTTCATACTAAATATCATAATAAATGCTATACCTAAAGTTTTATTGAGCTAGTAACTAAGTACTATCATACCTGAAACTGTATTGAACTATGTAATGTGCATTCTTTACATATATTGACATCAAAAATTTTTTGGAAACTTGTGTTTCAATTCATTGATTTGAGAATAATTGTAAAAAAACATAAATACTACAAAATACATGATTCAATACGGGTTCAAGAAAATAATTATGTTTTAAAAAGATAGCACTGGCACATCTTAATAAACTGCAGCACTATCTAATGTCTTAAGTACTATATATCATATAATGAACAAGGTACCTACAATTCTATTGAGCTAGTAACTAAGCACTATCATACCAACATATCAACTACAGACACATTTTACATATATATTGACAAAGAAAATTTTTGGAAATCCTATGCTTTCAATTCATTGATTTGGGAATAATTGTAAAAAAACATAAATACTCCAAAATACATGATTCAATATGGGTTCGTAGAAAATAAATTATGTTTTAGGTATGATAGTGCCTAAGTACTATCTTAATAAACTATAAGTACTATCTTAATGTCTTAAGTACTATATATCATAATGAACAGTGTACCTAAAGTTTATTGAGCTAGTAACTAAGTACTATCATAACTGAAATTGTATTGAACGATGTAATGTGCATTCTTTATATATATTGACAACAAATTTTTTTTGGAAACTTGTGTTTTAATTCATTGATTTGGGAATAATTGTAAAAAAACATAAATACTACAAAATACATGATTCATCACGGGGTTCAGAGAAAAATAAATTATATTTAGGTATGATAGTACCTAAATACTATCTTAATAAACTGTACGTACTATCTAATGTCTTAAGTACTATATATCATAATGAACAGTGTACCTAAAGTTTATTGAGCTAAGAATCATACTATCATAACTGAATCAGATTGAACGATGTGATTGCATTCTTTATATATATTGACAGCAAATTTTTTTTGGAAACTTGTGTTTAAATTCATTGATTTGGGAATAATTGTAAAAAAACAAAAATACTACAAAATACATGATTCAATACGGGTTCGTAGAAAATAAATTATGTTTTAGGTATGATAGTGTCTAAGTACTATCTTAATAAACTGTGAGTACTATCTTAATGTCTTAAGTACGATATATCATAATGAACAGTGTACCTAAAGTTTATTGAGCTAGTAACTAAGTACTATCATAACTGAAACTGTATTGAACGATGTATTGTGCATTCTTTATATATATTGACAGCAAATTTTTTTTGGAAACTTGTGTTTAAATTCATTGATTTGGGAATAATTGTAAAAAAACAAAATACTACAAAATACATGATCTGTCACAGTCGAGAAAATAAATTATGTTTTAGGTATGATAGTGCCTAAGTACTATCTTAATAAACTGTAAGTACTATCTTAATGTCTTAAGTACTAAATATCATAATGAACAGTGTACTTACAGTTTATTGAGCTAGTAACTAAGTACTATCATAACTGAAACTGTATTGAACTATGTATTGTGCATTCTTTATATATATTGATAGTAAATTTTTTTGGAAACTTGTGTTTTAATTCATTGATTTGAGAATAATTGTAAAAAAACATAAATACTACAAAATACATGATTCAATACGGGTTCATAGAAAATAAATTATGTTTTAGGTATGATAGTGCCTAAGTATTATCTTAATAAACTGTAAGTACTATCTTAATGTCTGAAGTACTATATATCATAACGAATGTTCGTGACTTACAACTTATCGAGCTAAGAATTCAAGAATATCATAACTCGAAACCTATTGAACTACGTGACGCGCATTCTTTATATATATTGATAGCAAAAATTTTTTGGAAACTTGTGTTTCAATTCATTGATTTGAGAATAATTGTAAAAAAAACATAAATACTACAAAATACATGATTCAATACGGGTTCGTAGAAAATAAATAGGTATGATAGTGTCTAAGTATTATCTTAATAAACTGTAAATACTATCTTAATGTCTTAAATACTATATATCATAATGAACAGTGTACCTAAAGTTTATTGACCTAGTAACTAAGTACTATCATACCTGAAACTGTATTGAACTATGTAATGTGCATTCTTTATATATATTGACAACAAATTTTTTTTGGAAACTTGTGTTTTAATTCATTGATTTGGGAATAATTGTAAAAAAACAAAAATACTACAAAATACATGATTCAATACGGGTTCGTAGAAAATAAATTATGTTTTAGGTATGATAGTGCCTAAATACTATCTTAATAAACTGTAAGTACTATCTTAATGTCTTAAGTACTATATATCATAATGAACAGTGTACCTAAAGTTTATTGAGCTAGTAACTAAGTACTATCATACCTGAAACTGTATTGAACTATGTAATGTGCATTCTTTATATATATTGACAACAAATTTTTTTTGGAAACTTGTGTTTCAATTCATCGATTTAGAATAATTGTAAAAACAAAAATACTACAAATATATGATTCAATACGATTTCGTAGAAAATAAATTATGTTTCAGGTATGATAGTGTCTAAGTATTATCTTAATAAACTGTATACTTATCTTAATGTTCAAGCACTATATATCATAATGAACAGCTGGGTACCTAAAGTTTATTGAGCTAGTAACTAAGTACTATCATACCTGAAACTGTATTGAACTATGTAATGTGCATTCTTTATATATATTGACAACAAATTTTTTTTGGAAACTTGTGTTTTAATTCATTGATTTGAGAATAATTGTAAACAAACATAAATACTACAAAAAGCATATGATTCACGGGTTCTAGAAAATAAATTATAAGTTTTATGCATGATAGTGCCTAAGTACTATCTTAATAAACTGTAAATACTATCTTAATGTCTTAAGTACTATATATCATAATGAACAGTGTACCTAAAGTTTATCGAAAGCAGTAACTGAGTATCATCATAACCGAAATCGTATTGAATGATGTATCAGGCATTCTTTATATATATTGACAAGAAAAATTTTTGGAAACTTGTAGTCACCATTGATTTGGGAATAATTGTAAAAACACAAATACTACAAAATACAAGGATTCAATACTATGTCGAGAAAATAAATTATAAGTTTTAGGGGTATGATAGTGCCTAAATACTATCTTAATAAACTGTAATTACTATCTTAATGTCTTAAGTACTATATATCATAATGAACAGTGTACCTAAAGTTTATTGAGCTAGTAACTGAGTACTATCATAACTGAAACTGTATTGAACGATGTATTGTGCATTCTTTATATATATTGATAGCAAAATTTTTTTGGAAACTTGTGTTTCAATTCATTGATTTGGGAATAATTGTAAAAAAACATAAATACTACAAAATACATGATTCAATACGGGTTCGTAGAAAATAAATTATGTTTCAGGTATGATAGTGCTTAAGTACTATCTTAATAAACTGTAAGTACTATCTTAATGTCTTAAGTACTATAAATCATAATGAACAGTGTACCTAAAGTTTCTTGAGCTAGTAACTAAGTACTATCATACCTCAAACTATTTGAACTATGTATTGTGCATTCTTTATATATATTGACAGCAAAAAATTTTGAAAACTTGTGTTTCAATCAATTGATTTGGTAATAATTGTAAAAAAAAGCATAAATACTACAAAATACATGATTTAATATTGGTTCATAAAAAAGAATTATATTTCAGGTATAATAGTACCTAGGTACTATCTTAATAAAATATAGGTACTACCTAAATGTCCTAGCTACTACCATAATGAACCAAGTACTTACCGTTTATTAATAAGATAGTAACTAGGTACTATCATACCTTAAATTATACTAAACTATGTTTTGTACATATATATATATATATATATATATATATATATATATATATATATATATATATATATATATATATATAAGTTTTGATATGTAGGTTTTAGAGAATCATAACCTGGTAGCTCCAAGACCGACATTGTGGGGAAATATAGTTGCCTTGTAGACATTGTTGTTGCCATGAATAGCATCTATTCCATAAATCATTGGGATGCCTAGACGGCTTGAAAGAGAGCCGTGTTGGAAGTCGTTGACCATTTGAATCCACTCTTGAGCCGTGGCTTGAAGCCGAGGCACACTCCCTCCGCCGCTAATCACACTGCCGATGGAGTATTCCTTCATGATGTCTGGGGTGGCGGTAGCTCGATCGATCTGTGTCATCTGACCTATTTTCTCTGCTATGCTCATCCTCCTCATAAGGTCGAAGATTCTAACCCAAATGGGCAGTTTTGGATTTCTGTACATCTCTTTTGATTCCCCCATGGCTGCTGCTAACCCCCACAACAGCAGAAGCACCACCACTAAGAGTGAAGATGGATTAATCTTTGCCATGTTTCCTTCGGGAGCACTATTAATTAGATCAAGATACCGAAACAACAAGATGAAGAACAATGATAGCAAAAGGTTTAGCAGTTACGAATGTCTGTGAGAGTGGTAGGGATCGATGAAGAGGAGAGAAAGATTGCAGAAAATAATTTATTTGTTGCCTAACTAGCTTTCTTTCAACCTGAATGGGATTAAATGATCAGCATAGGAAGATGTTCAATATTCACAAGACAACAAAACCGGTATAACAATCCAAAGATTACTGTGTCAAAAAACAATGGAATACTGGGCACTTCTATACAAGTCACCACTACCATATATCCTAACAGCGATTAGAAAGAAGACTAATGTAGTATGAAGATAGGATGAAAAATGTAAAAGCGTATTGATTAACTGAGAAATAAAAAGAAATCCTAATTTGGCAACAACCCAAACCAACCGTTAAAGTTAAAGAAACCACAAGAATCTCCTTACATAATGACCAAGATTTATAACTAGTCATAGTTGTTGGGATTGAGAGTGACTTGCGGAGGTTTATCTTGTTATGAGGGTTTTACCATGTTATATCGGATGTCATTATTTGGCTCTTCCTTCTATTCTCCGCATCGACTAACCATCCATCTACACTTCATTTCCGGGCCAAGATAACCACCCAACCGCTGTTTTTTATTACGTGATCGAATTCGCTTCCAAAATTGCTTATTTGCATTTTCGTGAATTGATACAACCACCCAACTGGCTGCTTAATTTCCTCGCTGCTCGCAGATTGCCACTTAATTGTCAAGGCGATTCGCGATTGACCTTGCACTCCTAATTGCTAACATTTATAGTGGATTGGTAAAACTACTCAAATATTACTTGTTATAATATTCTATAGGCCACTCAGAATCTCAACAACTAGTATCAAAGCCCAAAAAGTCATTCATTCGAATTTCTTCATTGAATAGGCTATTTCTGAGATTTTTCCTTCTGGGGTTGAATTTCCTTGACATACCACCAAAGTGTTCCAACTGTCTGGGAATGAGTCGAGCAGCAAGCAGCCATTAATGGGGCTAGACCCCACCAATCCCAACAATTATAGCTGAAAACTTAACACCAGATAGAGAGCTCAGTGCAGAAAATTCTAACCTGCATGATGAAGCAAATTCTTGGTGCGCTGATGTGTCCTCCATAGCTGCTGCTGATGGTGCTCGAAAATGGATGTGCAGTATGGAATAATTCATGCGAGAGATGCGCACTGAAAGAAAATTGAAATATTTGGTTAAAAGAGATGGAATAATTCAAAATTTATAAATCTAACATTTTCTATAATTTTTCTGGAAAAATAATTTATTATAAACAAAAATATCCTTTAGGTATTTACAAGTGTATGGTAAAAAAGGGTTATTTCTAAAAAAAAAAAAAAAAAGGTTATTTTTATAAGAAAATAATGAGTATTTATGTCAAAAAAGATAAAAAATTGATGAATAATTAGATTTCTGATATTCATATTTCAAAATCTTTTAATCAAAACCCAAATGGCCTCCACTAAGATGCGCACAGAAATGGAGAGTTGCTGGTGAAATGTTCTTCCTCCTCATCAATGAAGTTGATATATATATGCGCACACACCAAAATTGAAAAAGAAAATGTCGCTGTGATGATGATGAGATGCTGATCTACCTTGTCCTAGATCTCCTCTCTGCCAATGGAAATGCTCCTTTATGGAGTAGTGTTCCACAAAACCTCCAAACATGCGAGATGATAATGGAGTCTCCTGTTTAACAGATGTCGCGTGATGGTGATCTCCCTGTCGATTATGTGTGATGGCATGATGGAAAAGTGTCCACTGCCGAGTGGTATGATGTGGTGGTACTCCCAAAGAAGCTTGTTGTAACATGTGACTTATATTGAGGCTAAAGGATTGGGTAAATGCCCGAGTGGAGAGAAGTGTAGTTAGGGGAGTGTTAGAGCGTGTGGAGCAAAGCGAAGGCATTTTTCCTTCATGCATAACCTCTTTTGTTAAGGAGGCGAAATAATAGGTTAGGGGAGCGGATGTGAAGCCCCTATGGTTAAATACAATATATTTAGGGTATATGGATATTTTTGTAATTTGGTCATATCCAAGATTATTATAAATATCCTCATATGTAAACCTATTTCGATATAGTGAAAAGTTTTTGCCATAGTTCCTGTGGATGTAGGCACACTGTTGAACCACGTAAAATGTGTTTTCTTTGTTTTTCTTTACTTCAATTTTATCATCTTTGTTGCATGAATCACAACAACTGGTATCAAAGTGTAGGCTACGAAAATTGCGATCTCCCCTGCGAACATAGCGAAGTTTAGTGGATTTGGGAACTTCAGATTGTGGTAGAGGAAGGTTAAGGATGTGTTGGTGCAGCAGGGTTTGGTGAAGGCGTTGAGTGGAAAACAAGAATGAATGTCATAGATTGGAAGGATTCGAAAATCAGGGTTGCGTCGACTGTCAAGATATGCTTGGCCGATGAGGTGATGTACCATGTCATGGATGAGGAATCTCCGGTAGCAATTTGGTTGAAGTTGGAGAGTCGGTACATGTCAAAGTCATTGACGAACAAGCTACTTCTTAAGAAGAAGTTGTATGGTCTAAAGATGGCAGAGCGGTCAACACAAGATCAACACATAAATGTGTTTAATCATATCGTTAGTAATCTGAATCTAGTTGATGTGAAGTTCAAAGAGGAAGACATGGAATTGATTTTACTGAATTCTTTACCTTAGTCTTATCATAATCTGGTTACTACTCTAATGTGGGGGAAAAAAACCCTAGAATTGGAGGAGATCAATGGTGCCTTACTAGCCTTTAATCAAAGGAAGAAAGCTAGTGATGGGAGTTCACAGGGTGAAGGGCTTATGGCCAGGAGTAGTCAAGAGCGTGGGAGAAACAAGTCTCGGAGTGAACCAAGTAGAAACAAATCTCGATCTAAATCGAGGAGAAGGAAGGATATTCAGTGTTACAAGTGTGAGAAAAAGGGGCACATAAAACGAGAATGTCCAAAATGGAAGAAAGGGATCACATAAAACAAGAGGGTTCATCAAAGTCTGCGAATATAGTAGAAGAAGGAGACTTAAAGAGCGATGATGGTGACATGCTTTCAGTTTCATCCAGTTGAGATCATTTAACGGATTCTTGGATTATGGATTTTCATGTTCTTATCATATGATATCCAATAAAGACAGGTTTGACACTTACATGTTAGTAAATTTTAGTTATGTTCTGATGGGTAATGATGCATCATGCAAGATTGTCGGAATAGGGAATATCTGAGTTAAGATGTTTGATGGTGTCATTAGAACATTGTGTGATGTTAGACATGTTCATGATCTAAGGAAGAATATGATTTTATTCGGGACTCTAGACGGTAGTGGTTTTAATTACAAATCTTCCAATGAAGTAATGAAGGTGAGAAAAGGTGTCATGATAGTGATGAAGGGGCAAAAGCTGGTATGAAATATTTACAAACTGATGGGTACCACAATTGTAGGTGGAGCTGCAATCGTAGAGCCTGAGTTAGATAGTACAACCTTGTGGCATATGCGGTTAGGGCCTATGGGTGACCGTGGGATGATGAAGCTTCATAAGAGAAAACTATTGAAGGGTATCAAAACATTCAAGCATGAATTTTGCAAATATTGTGTTTTTGGGAAACAAAATAAGGTTCAGTTCAAGACATCCACACACAAGACATAAGGGATTCTTAATTATGTTTATACAGATGTTTGGGGGCTAGTACAAATAGCATCTTTGGGAGGAAGTGTATATTTTATGAGTTTTATTGATGACTACTCACAAAAATTTTGGGTGTACTTCATGGAGCACAAGTCAATAACTTTTGCCAAGTTTAAGCTATGGAAAGATGAAGTGGAAAACCACACATGAAGGAAGATCAAATGCCTCGGGTCAGACAATGGTACAGAGTATACAAATTCAAGATTCTCAAAATTGTATGAGGAGCATGGAATTAAGAAGCGCTTCACAGTTTGGAAGACACCACAACAGAATGGTGTGGCCGAGAGAATGAATAGATCAATAGTTGAAAGAGCTCGTTGTATTAAGTTGAATGCAGGGCTAGAAAAGAAGTTCTGGGTAGTGGCAATGAGCATGACATGATACTTTATCAACAAGTCACCAAAGGTATCATTAGATGAGAAATTTGCAGAGAAGGTATGGATAGGTAATGAGGTAGACTGCTTGGGGTTGAGAGTGTTTGGATGTCTAACCTATGCACATATTGTTGAAGAGGAGAGATCGAAGATTGATGCAAAGTCTAGATAGTGCATCTTTCTAGGATATCAAAGGGTTAAAGGCTTCAAGCCGTGGGAGTCGAAGGCAAACAAGGTGGTGATAAGTAGAAATGTGGTTTTTGTTGAGAAAACCATGTTGCAGAATACTCAGAAAGAAGAGAAGTAGGCTCTAGAAAATCATGATAATCATGAGTGTGTGGTATAAGTGGAGCTAAAGATAGGGAGAGCTAGTACTTAGAATGAAAAAGATGGTACTTAGTATGTAGGGAGAGCTAGTATAAAAGATTAGCAGCCTTATAGTATAGCCACAGGCAAGGACAAGCACACTATCAAGCTGCCTACTAGGTATGGTTTTGAGGATTTGTTTTCTTATGCACTAATCACTAGTAGTAGGGATCCTACTAACTTCTAGGAGGCAGTACATAGCCAAGAGAAAGGTAGATGGATAGGTGTTATGGAGGAGGAAATGCAATCTCTACATAAGAACCAAACATAGGAATTAGAGGAACTTCCTAAAGGAAAGAAGGCTATAGGGTGTGAGTGGGTGTACAAGAAGAAAGAAGTGTTTCAAAAAAGGAGGGTGAAAAGTTCAAGGTTCGCCTAGTAGTAAAGGGTTACTCATAGAAGCATGGGGTTGACAATGATGAGATATTTTCCCCTATGGTCAAACATACCTCTATTAGGACAATGTTGAGTTTGGTAGCGTATTTTGATATAAAGTTGGAGTAGATGGATGTAAAGATAACTTTTCTTCATGGTAAATTGGAGGAGACTGTCTACATGGTACAACCAAAAGGGTTCACTTAACATGGACATGAACACTTGGTCTGAAAATTAAAGAAATCACTATATGGGTTGAAAAAATCTCCAAGGCAATTATACAAGAGATTCGACTCCTACATGATTTGAATTGGCTACAAAAGATGTGAGTATGACTATGGTGTTTAATTATATGAAGCGTCTTGATGATAGTTCATCTATTTTTCTATTGCTTTATGTGGATGATATACTAATTGCCACAAAGAGTATGAATGAGGTCAACAATTGAAGATTTTGTTAGGTAGAGAATTTGACATGAAGGATTTGGGTGCGGCCAAGAAGATTCTTGGGGTGGAGATTTGCAAAGATAGAGCTCTATGGAGATTATGGTTGTCTAAGAGTGACTATGTTGGGAAGGTGTTAGAGAGGTTCAACATGGAGAATGAAAAACCAGTAAGTACACCTTTGGCGAACCATTTCAGATTGTCTATTACACAATGCCTAATGACTGATGATGATGTACACATATGCTCGCTGTGCTCACATATGCAAGTAAAGGTGCTTCGATGTATGATATGGTCTGCACAAGACTAAATTCCGCACAGTCGTTATACTTGCAAGCAAGTTTCTATCAATCCAAGACATCGTATCGTATGCAAACAAGTGGATCTTCGATACTGAGGGACTATGTACTAAGTGACATCATGTTCACAGGACAAACATGCTGATCCTTAGTTACGTGGATATGGATGAAAATTATGCAAGGGATTTGGATGACAAGGGGTCCACCATAGGTTATGTGTTCACTCTTGGTGGAGGACCTATTTGTTGGAAGTCTATGGTACAACCCCTAGTTTCATTATCTACAATTGAGTCAGAGTATATGGCAGTAGCTGAAACTGCCAAGGAAGCATTGTGTCTTGTAGGATTGGTCAGGGAGCTGGGTATTCAACAAGGTGTAGTATAGTTGTAGTGTGACATTCAGAGTGCTATGTTTTTAGCAAAGAACCAGGTGTATCATGCAAGGACCAAACACATAGATGTGAGATTTCACAAGATAAAAGAGTTGGTCTCTTCTGGTGAGTTTTTGCTTGAGAAGATTCATATTTCTGAAAATGCAACAAACATGTTGACAAAGCCAGTTACCATAGAAAAGTTCAAACGCTACTTGGACTTGATTAATATCTCCATATGCTAGATGAGAAATGCCCCAACATATTTCCCAAAGTGGAGTTTTCAAGCCATGGTTGGTTTTCTTCAAAGAGGTGGATATTCGTTAAGGGGTGGAGATTGTTGTGTCATGTGGCTCATATTGAGGCTAGAAGGGTTAAGAAAATTCCCGAGAGGAGCGGAGTGTGGCGAGGGGAGCATAAGTGTGTGGAGCGGAGCGAAGGCATTTACCCTTCATGCACCCTTTTGTCAGTTGTTGTTAGGGGTCAGTGCAGGGGGGGACGAATCCCCGCTGCATCAGATAATATATTTAGGGTACGGGGGTATTTTTGTAATTTGATCATATATAAGGTTATTATAAATACCTTCCTATGTAACCCTATTTCAATATAGTGAAATGTTTGAGTTGCTGTTCTCGTGGATGTAGGCACACTACTTAACCACGTAACCCTATTTCAATATGTGCTATCAATATTGTTTTTGAATACCTGGATTTTCATTGAGACAGATTTAGAATGTCTTAAATAGATTTTCAGGCACCTTGGTTATTTTGGGGCATGGGAATGAAGCAATTTAAGGTTGAACAAATATTTCAAGTCAATTAAACATTGAAAAAGAAAAAAAAAGAAAAAAAAAAGAACAAAGAGTACCTTGGAAAAATTTTCAATAAGAGTTATGAAAGCCTTTAAATTGTGGACTCTCCAATCGGCTAGAAAAGAAGAGAGAAGAGTAGAGGAAGAGAAACGAGAGAAAAAGGACTTCCATAAAGGTAATATAGGAGCATTTAAAAATTTTTAAAGTATCTTTCTTATTAAAGAAACATAATACATTTTCCTTTATTTTTGATAAAATAGTTTCTTAAATAGATAAAATGTGTTTTTATAGAATGCATTGCGAATCAATAAAATTATCTATTTTAAATAAAAAAATCATTGGACAAAATGACCCCAAATGAATTAAATTTAAAAAAATTATTTCATATAATATAATTCCCAACAAATGTGAAGAAGGTGCCAAAACCCTCCAAACCAATTGAAAAACAAAAAGAGGGTCAAACACCATTTCTATCTAATAGAATTATCACTCCATCTTCTCAACAATCACTCCTCCATTATTATGACACACACTCAACATTGTAGATATGCATCATCTCTACTCAGCCACAACCGCCTTTGTTGTAAGACCAAACCCTAAGGGGAAGAGTGGGTCATAATGAGCATCCCCATAATTCATAGGCAACTGCTCTACAGTCTTGAACCAGGTGTGAGGCAGCTTCCCGGTGAATCCATAGTCCCCGAATAGAACGTCGGCCACGCCTTGGCCTTCACTACCGGGAAGCCAAGCGGCGACCAGAGCTTCGATAAATGGAAGATATGGCTGAATGAGTAGAGGTCGGCCGGAGACTAGAACCACCACGCATTTGATGTTCGTGCATACATTAGTGATTGTGGTTGGACCTGGTTCAGGAACTGTTGTTCAATTGATCTCGCACCTCTGCAAGCGCCTCCACCATCGTCAACACGCAGTAGCAAGCCGTTTACCTTTGCTAACCGTTGTCAAGATCTCGGAGTACCAGTTCAGTGCTTGGATCAATGGCGGCTGAGATGGCGCTGAAGATTGTTGTTCCTGTTCGTTGGAAGTGGAAGAAGATGATTATGATAATATTTGAACCAAGTTGGATATAATATAACTACTAATGCCTAATGCTTGCAAGGAAAAGGTGCATAAATAACCTCTGGCTCATGAGGTTTTTTTTTTTTTTTTTAGTTCATAGGTGCCTTTGACTTTAACGTTGTAACTCATTCAAGCCCCTGTCGTTATAGATTTGTACAGATGGACAAATAGAAGCTATCAACGTGAAAACGGCGTTTTAATACCTATTTGTCCATTTGTGCAAATCTGTGACGGTAGAAATATAAATAAGTTATGATACTAAATGTCGGATCACGAGTGGACCGAAAAAACTCAAGGGTCAAATTATGATAATGATAATATTTGCACAAAGTCAAATATAACTACTAATGATTGCAGGGAAAAGGTACATAAATACCTTTGACTTATACCCGCAAATCTAATTTTTCCTCTAAGGTTTTTTTCGATTGATAGGTGCCCCTGACTTTAGAGTCGTAGCTCAGCCATACCCTTGTCTTCACAGACTTGCATAGATGAACAAAAGGAAGCTGTCCATATGACATTGACATTTTAATGTCGATTTGTCTATCAGTGCAAATCTGTGACGGCAGGGACTTGAATGACCTACGACACTAAATGTCGGGTTACAAGTGGACCGAAAAAACTCAACGGTCATTTATGCACATTTTCCCAATGGTAACAATGCATGAAATTAACACATGCATCAAAATAAGTATACCAGCTGTGAGATTGTTTCCCTGGAGTCCCTGCCAAGTGATAGTCCAACCACCACACTGATTCCCCAAATTGTTGGCGTGAGTTCCAGCAACTAGAATCTTGTCTGCCTTTTTAGGGAGAGGTAGCAAAGGAGGGTCTGCATTTTCTCCGTTCTTCAAAAGAACCAACGACTTCCTAACTGCTTCCCTCGCCAAATCTCTGTGAGGCTGCATTCATAAAGAAATATGGAATTGAAATTTTCACAAGAAACCTGGAAGTTTGTTAGGCCCCGTTTAGTTTACGAAAATTTTTAACTCTATCCAAAATTCAGAATATGAAAATTTTCAATGTATTCTAATATTTAGTTTTCATTTTTAGAAAAATACGTTTACTAATTTGGTTGAAAATAAAGAATAAGAAAACTGAATTTTCAGGAAACCATTTTCTTGAAAATGAAGTTAATAAAACAATGAAAATGTGTTTAAATGTAAAGTTACTACTCACAATCCCGTGCTTGAAATTTCGATGGCAAGAAAATCGGTTTAAGACGAAAGGAAGAAAAGCAATAAAAATACCCACAATCCCACGTTGCTTTTTATCCTAATCGACCAAATCCCGTGTTTTCGATTGTTTTCTGATTCATATATAAAATGTTGAAAATAGTGAATTCATTTTCTTGTTTTCAAAATTCTTTTGTCCGATTCTGAATTCAATCGTGCTTTCCTGCTTTAAATTAATAGAGAAAAACAGAAATTTTCTACCTACTAAACAGGGCCTTAAACATGTAGTTATATTAAGAAGTAAACCTGGGCTCCAAGATAGGTAACGACGCTAAGATCAGTCAAAGGGTCCTCAAACAAACCCATGATGAACTTGACTCTTAGAATTCTGCTAACTGCATCGTCAATACGGCTCAAGGGAATCACTTTTTTCTTCACGAGGTCGGTTAGAGTATCAATGAATTCACTATGATTAAAAGGAGTCATGATCTGGAAAATACCAACAATGCTTCAGCCCAAAATCAATTCAATATGTAAAGATTTCCTCGTAAGGTTGTAGAGTGGTACTTAAGCTTAATGAGTTCTCCCACATATCAGACCGGTCTTTTGCGATGGACAATCCTATTGGGCTTGGGATGAGTTTCACACTTTGGATAACATTAACTCCAAACCCATGTTTGAGGCACCAAGTTGCCTTTTCCCACCAGCCCTCAATGAAAGCACCAATGACCGATCTGATAGGTAGGAGCAAGGAACAAAATATCGGTAATTATGGATATATCGGTGGATATTTTGACAAAAATATCGGTAAAACGAAAATTAATAAAAATACTTTGAAATTCATGGAAATACTTTGTTGAACTTTATAAAAGACATAAATAAGCAAATATACACTTATTGAAAATAATATTCATTATAATTTATCGAGAAATTACATTACAATAGTAATTAAAATCAAAATGAAGACCAATGTAGTCTGCATTACATTATCGATGAAGGGATCTACTTCCAGATGAAGATAATATTCATAATAAGATCTTCAAAATATTGAGATAAATCACAAAGAAAAAAATAATTTGAGAGTTAAATGAAGCTTGGATATGTATGGATGAGTTTGTAAAGAGATTGTATGATTTTAAGGGTATTTATAAAATTTTTGGAGTCAAAAATATTGGACACCGAGTATTTACCGTATATTCCACCGAGCATTTACCGGAGCATTCCACCGATATTTTTCGTAAATTCCCGCACAAGCGCCGCGGCTCCAGCTGATGCCGCGAAAATCGGTTTTTCCGATGCTTACGGTAACCGGCGATTTTACCGATTTTCCTCCGATCGATTTTTCCTCCGCTTTTTTCTTTCAGCCGGGTCGAAACCATTTTATATCGGCCGAAAACCGATTTTTTGTTCCGGGTAGGAGAACCCATCGCCTTTAAGATACCACCACTCCACGTGGGACTATATCAAAGGTAATGTGGGGAGAGTGACACTGCCACAGATCATAATAAAAATGCCAGCATGAATCCCAGCTTGAACAGAATATGTATAGTTGACACCGGGTGGTGAAGTGATCTTGTCTATACCCTGCCAATCCGAGATGACAAAACCCTAAAACATACACAAAAGAGGGAAAATGATTAGAGTGAATTGTTAATCTCCTAATTTGAATGACATGAAAAATGTAAGAAATAGTGTACGTTATACCCTGAATTTAAGAGTGTTTTTAAGGAATCCAGTGATGAGTTGATAGTTATCATGCATCTTCACTCCGTTCCAGCTAGAGTAGGAAACCATGACTGTTGCTACACCCTTTATGATGGAGTTGTAATAGGCAGGCATGTGAATGCTCAGCAATCCATGCCAATCAATTATGGTGTTGTTCTCATTGATTCCTCTTATGGTGCCTCCATCGCCCACAAAGTGCTTTGCACAAGCTGCTACCTTATCCCTTTCAAAAGGTATAAAAAAAAAAAAATATATTTACTAATGAATTCATCTAGCTCGCCGATTGTGAAGATCAATCAAATTAGGGGTGGCAATTCGTGTTTGTGGGTCGTGTGTCGATACACTGATAATAAACGGGTGACTAATAACAAATTCAAACACGACCCAATTAGAAATCGTGTAACACGATAAGACATGTGTGACCCGTTTAATCCAAATAATATATGCAATGGTTAATTGAGGTTAAATATTAATTAACATAATAATTAAATGGGTCAATAAGGGTCATATTCATGGTATTATGTAGATTGACACCAACATAACCGGTTATACGGGTCAACACGAATTTGACCCAAATATGATTACACTTGATCCAAACACACAAAAATCGTATAAGTTTGCATGAATCATAAAGGAAAACAAACTTACTTTCCACCAACATAAGGAACACCCTTCCTTGAGTTGGCTGGAATGTCGCCTTTGATAATCACCTTTTTTGAATTAGGGGTGGTAATTCGTGTTTGTGGGTCGTGTCGATAACAAGATTTCTATGGTATTTGTCAATTCGAACATGACACTGATAATAAATGAGTGACTAATAACAAATTCAAACACGACCCAATTAGTAAATAAAACACATGTAACCCGTTTAATCCAAATAATATATGCAATGGGTTAATTGAGGTTAAATATTAATTAACATAATAATTAAATTGGTCAATAAGGGTCAAATTCATGGTATTATGTAGATTGACACCAATATAACCCGATTATATTTGACCCAAATACGATTATATTTGATTCAAACACACAAAAATCATATCAAGTTCGCATGGATCGTACGTGAATCATAAAGGAAAACGAACTTACTTTCCACCAACATAAGGAACACCCTTCCTTGAGTTGGCCGGAATGTCGCCTTGCAGGCCAGGTATGATTTCCGTCATTGCCCGAACAATCTCAGGGTCCTCGCTGTAGCTCTCGTAGCATCGTCCCCATCTTGGGTCTCTGCAGACCTATTGTATATCACACAGAACGCTCAATATTAGATTTTCAATTTGCAAGCCATGTTTCATATTTGGGGACTAATTAATGCCAAGACTTTTTATCTAAATGATTCTCAAATGTGTATTATGATACCGCAATACATGGTGCAAATGCATATGTAATGCCAGTGGCCCTAACTTCAAGAGCTGTTGCAGCACCAATCTTCTTCACAAGTTCTGGATCCCTGTAAGATGACAAATCATCATAGATCAAGATTGAGGATGACAGAAATTAGGCCCCGTTTAACTCTATCCAAAATTCAGAATATGAAAATTTTCAATGTATTCTAATCTTTAGTTTTCATTTTCGTAAAAATACGTTTGCGACTTGAATTTCAGTTTGAAAATAAAGAATAAGAAAATCTGCTTTAAACCATTTTCTTGAAATGGTTAATGAAAACAATGAAAATGCTATGGCACGTGTGTTACTATTCACAATCCCGTGTTTTCATGGAAATTACGAGAAGAAAATCGGCTTAAGACGTGATTTCTTATGTAAGAAAGTTAAGAAAATAGCTACGTGATCGATGACCAAACAAGGAAAACACGTAACATATAATATGTTCATTTTCCTCGATTTATATATAAATGCCAAAATAAATAATTCATTTTCTTTTGTTTTGTCTGACATACTATTTCTTGCTTAAAGCCAATGGTAAAACAATAAAATTTCTACCTACTAACACTACTTGGGGTGCGTCTGTTTTTGGACATTCATACTTACCTGGTAGCCCCAAGACCAATATTGTGGGGGAATATTGTTGCCTTGTATATATTATTGTTGCCATGAACAGCATCAATACCATAAATCAAAGGAATACCGAGACGGCTAGAAAGAGAACCATGTTGGAAGCCATTGATCATTTCAATCCACTCTTCCGCCGTGGCTTGAACTTTAGGAACACTCCCTCCGCCGCTAAGTATGCTGCCGATCGAGTATTTCTTCATGATCTCCGGCGTGGCTGCCGACAGATCAATCTGTGTCATCTGACCTATCTTCTCCTCTAGAGTCATCCTTTTCATGAGGTCGCGGATTCTAAACCCTATGGGCTGGTTTGGATCTTTGTACTTTTCTTTTGGTTCCGCCATGGCTGCTGCTGCTGCTAAGCAGCACAAGAGCAGAAGCCCCACGAACAGTGATCGAACCTTTCCCATGTTTGCTTCTGTTTCTGAGATCGATTATAATCAAAATCATGTTTTAGATTGTTTGGTTGACAGGCAAGTAATAATACGAAATGTTTTCCCGAGAAAAATAGGATTTTGTGTTTTAAAAAGAATAGAACTACTGTTTGGATTGTCCTAAGTTCTTAGGTGAGAGAGTAGTAGAGGAAAAGTAAAAGAAAATAGCAGAAAATAGCAGAAAATAGTTTATTTTCTTATAGCTATCTTTCTTACTGTCCAAACAAACTGCTACAATAACAAAAATAAAACCAGATTCTACTAAAATCAAAATCATGTTTTAGATTATTTGGTTGACAGGCAAGTAATACATAATGTTTTCCCAAGAAAAAATGGATTTTGTGTTTTAAAAAGAAGAGAACTACCGTTTGGATTGTCCAAGTTCTTAGGTGAGAGAGTAGCATATATATAAGTTCCTTCTGGGACTGAGAAAAGTAAAATAGTAAATAGCAGGTAAGAAGAGTTTTCTACAGCTATCTTTCATTCATCCAAACAAACTGCTACATAACAAAAATAAAAGAAAATAGCAGAAAATAGCAGAAAATAGTTTATTTTCTACAGCAGAAAAGTAAGAAAATGAGCAGAAAACAGTTTATTTTCTTATAGCCATTACACCAAACAAACTGCTACAATAACAAAAATAAAAGAAAATAGCAGAAAATAGCAGAAAATAGTTTATTTTCTTACAGCAGAAAAGTAAAAGAAAATAGCAGAAAATAGTTTATTTTCTTATAGCTATCTTTCTTACTATCCAAACAAACTGCTACAATAACAAAAATAAAAGAAAATAGCAGAAAATAGCAGAAAATAAACTATTTTCTTACTATCCAAACAAACTGCTACAATAACAGAAAAGTAAAAGAAAATAGCAGAAAATAGCAGAAAATAGTTTATTTTCTTATAGCTATCTTTCTTACTATCCAAACAAACTGCTACAATAACAAAAATAAAACCAGATTCTCCGTACACAATGATCAAGAAGATCTAAAGCCAGTCCGAATTCGTGAAGAAGCTAAAACTTAAACACAAAAAACAAAATACACATTTTAATGCAAGAATCAAACTCTCACCTTTTAACAGAATTCGCCCTTCACCTCTAAGAATGGAGACCGGAATTGATTTATAGAATCATGGGATGGATTTAGGCTTATCCAATATGGATGAGAGTATATCTGTTTCAGTGAAATAGAAACCGAAGCTGTATATGGAAACTTCCGGAGAGGAGAGAGGCGTTATGATAAGATTTTACACATTTTCCGGATCAATACTCTTCCAAATTACTTTATCAATAATATTTTACACGTTTTTTTACATGTTTGGCAATAATTTTTTAAAGATATATAGTTTTCCATTCTCGAGAAAAAAAAAAAAAAAAACAAGTAAATACATTTCTCGATCTAACATTATTTTCTATTTTAATCATTAAAAATAAAAAATATGGTGTTTTTTTAAGTTTCTTTTTCTCTTTAACAAATATTTTAAATAATAATAATACATAAAAAACCATACAATTTATTTTTAAAATATATTTATAGATAATAAAAATGAGTTAAAAACAATTCATAGATTAATCACTCCCTAGAATTCGAGAACGTAACAATTGAGTGAGAAATCGAAACCTATTTGAGAAACATTATGGGTTGTTCTTAATAGAAGGAAACAATGGTCAAGAGATGTCATAGTGAAAATTACAGAAATATAATACTAACACATTAATAATAATAATATAATTAAGTTTTTGTTAGAACAGTTTTTGAAAATTACTTTTTAAAATTAATTTTTGTCAGTTAGTGAATGAGAATGGACCCCTTACTAAGTAAACTAATGATTTACTTATTTATTTATTTTACCGTTGCTATTGAATTGTCAATTAAGTCCTTTTATTTTTCTCCTTATATTTACGTCATTATGCATCAATCTTCCAAATAAAGAATTTTTTCTTCAACTAATATATATGATTTACAGAAATATAAGGAAATCAGATATGAATGTTAAATAAGGAGATTTCTTCCAACTTTATCTTCTCTTTTTTCTTTTTCTTTTTTTTTTGAAAGAACTTTATCTTATCTTATCCACGTACATTTGTTACATTAATTATTTCCCCATAGGTAATTTTTTTTTTAAAAAAAATTTCTTGATTTTCTTGATTTATAATTTGATACAGATTTATTTTTAGTTTTTAACTTGCACTTTTTTAAGTGGTTTACTTTAAAACATTAATAATACTTTTTATTTTGTTTCAAACGTTAATTTCATGATTTGTTTTAAAGCACTAAATACGTTTGATTTTTATGTTCGGTGCTTTTACTTTATTGTATTTGCATTATTTATACACTATGTATACTACGAAAAGATATATAATTTTTATTTATATTGTTGAGGCACAGAGTCAATTAAAAACTCAGACTTCAAAGCTCTAAGAGGCTTTTGCGCCTAAGCGCATCATACTCAAGGTCCCAAGAGTGATTTGAATCTCAACTGCCTCCCAAATAACTACTAGCTCACAAGACATCGCTGTCTAAATCTCTATAAAGGTCCCAAATATTTTAATAAATAAATAAAATTATAATATTCTCTTTGTTGCATATGAAACAAAAGTGAAGATAAAAGAATAATTCATTAGCTATTTTTATACTAAAAGATTATATCTAAATGATAAAACTGCTTTCTCGTGATATAAATTCACCTTTACTTTATTTTTTAATCATTGTTTCATTATATATACTATATATATATATATATATATATATATATATATATATATATATATAGTAGTATATATGTATATATATATATATATATATATATATATATATATATATATATATATATATATAATTTTTAGTTTTTTGGGTTTTAAATTTTTAAGAAATTGAAGTATACGTTTATTTATTCAAACACTTTAAAATTACAAGTTCTTATGATGATCATTTTAGTAATTTCAACTATTATGTAACCAAACAATCTTTAAAATAATGATATCGCTTTTAAATATGCATCCAACACAAACATCATTTAATAAAATAGTTTATTATTATGCTCTCTATCCAAACACAAACAACTGTTTCTATCTTCTTATATAAAGATTTATAAAATCAGATATTCAAAGAGTTTATAAAAATATAATCTATAAGCCTTTTTTAACTTATTTCAATAAGCTTCATGGAGAAGCCTTTAAAAAAAGTTCAAAAAAGCTTATACGAAAGATTAAAACTAGTCATCTTAATAACAAAAATGTCATTTTGAAGAACAATGAAAAATAAAATAAAAAACAACTTTCCAAAAAATTATGTAAAAAGTACCTAAATTTTTTGAAAAATTATATAAAAAAATTGGAAAAAATAATGAACTAAATTCGTAAAATCTGGCGTAAAAATAGGTAATTTTTTTATAAATTATTAAAAATATGAAAGCAAATTCTAACATATAATAAAATAGAAAAAAATTATAATGGATGACGATTTTCTTATTTAGAATTTACGCAACCATATGCTCGTTATTTTGTTTTCGAACTTGTAATTTTTGGTCATGATGGGAAGCAATAATATGTTATTATCTTTTTTGCTATTTTTGCTTTGAAATGTTTCATGATAAACATTATTGATGTTTGATTTTATGCCTACGTCATTTCCTGGTCAGCATTTTATTATTAAATTATATATTAGGTAGCCTGCACATCACTCTCAAAAAAGCTCAAGCCCTCAAATGCTTTTGGCCTCATGCCTCAAAAGATTCATACCCACGGTTTTGTGCTCTGATTACGGTGATACGGCATAATTTATCCAATTTATTAAAACATACAAATTAAAGATTTAATTTTATTAAAAACTTAATATTTTTAGCTTTTATAACTTTCACGATACAACAACATCAAGTAAGAGAGTAATGATTTATTATTATTTTTAGTACTGTAGATTACAGTGAAATGATAAATGTTTTTACTATATAATGAATCTTTACTTTATTTTTATTTTTTTTATTATGGCTCTCATAAATATATATATATATAATATTAATTTTAGTTTTTTAGTTTTTCTTTTCTAATTTTTTAAAATTATGATAAATGTTTATTTATCTAAACACTTTAATTTTATAAGAAATTTAATATTTATCTTTCGGGTAATTTATTATGTTTATTAGATAAGTAATACATTCTAAACATTACTAAATGATTTATGTCGCTTTTTAAAAATATTCATCCAATCAATGAGCTATTAAATAAAAAGTACTTATAATAATATAAATTACTTCATCTGAAGAACTTTACAAATAAAGATTAATTAAATTGTTTACCTAAAAATGGCCTAAGTCTTGTTTAGAGTATGGTAAAGCTTTCATAGTTTAAATTTTTTCAGTTACTGCAATACCAGCTTGGCTAAAGGCATGACTCTTTATCCCTGTCATAGCAGAACATCCCATCACTCCAAGTTTAGAGGTTGTCGACATAGAAAATTTCCCAAGCCAAAACAAAATACAAAGAAAAAGTTATTTGGGTGGGCCCCATTTATCGTTGGAAAGATAATTTCTTTCCCACTATCAATAAACTTCTCTAAAAATTCTATGTTTTTTTGGGTTTTAAATTATGATTGGCTGATGCTATTTCCTAGGGAATCCTTTTTAAACATGGCTATTTTATTTGAATTAAGATAAATAAACGTTTTCATATAGTGTTTAGTTATCAAATATTACTACAATTCACTAAAAGCTTAAAATATTATTACAATCCTCCGGATGATTAAAAAATATTTGAAATCCCTATTTAATATAAATTTGTTTTTTAAATAATATTGTAGAATTGATTATAATTTTTCTAGGAATATTGCTAGAACAATAGGGTTACGTTTACTTTATTGTTCAAAGTTTCTTCCATCCAATATTCTCATTCAAATTTGATTGTTAAAAATTAATGATTTATTTTATATGTAAATATTTTATTCAGAATTAGGTTGATGTCATGTTATCTTTATATTATTTATTAGTTTAAAGAATATAATTATAATCATTCATTATTGAATGTACACTTAATCACACTACCATTGATAATTTATAATTATTTTTAAATGTGACATGCATTTTTTAATTTTCTCATGTAATATAGATATTCAATTGCTTATAATATTATATTTATGCTAAAAAGGCTTAATTTATATTTAAAAATTCTTAATTCATAGTTATTTTCTCTATACACTTTGTACCCTGAAATAATAAATTTTACATATTATTCTTGTCGTTTATATTTACTCACAATGTTAGAGATTGAATATATCATTAAGTAATGGAATTGAATGAGAACACATTTCCCGTAACAATAAATATCGAAATAATAAAAGAATAATTCACTCTGGTAATTGTTAAAACAAAAATTATACTATGACAAAAGATAAATGGAAAACATCAATATAATAATATTGAAGAACAAAATAACATTGTAGAATGTATCTACAGATCGCAAGGAAATGCTTAAAGGTAATTAAAATTTTAATTGTTGAATCGTTCTTTTGTATATTCTTTTAAAATTAATGAAAATAAATTTGTTCTTCCCAATTTTTTGTGGAATGGTTTTATTTAGAACCACGAAAATGGATGTGTGGAAGGGTCGAATAACAACTATTTCTCATTTTACTCATGCTCTCTCACCTAATTATCGGTTGCTGGTCTCTTTTTTGCACATTGCTTATAGTTTCCTGGGCTCTTCTTTCAACACTTGGTAACAAATTCAAGAATTTAAATTACTTATTCTCTCTACAAAAGATCTAGATGCATAAAGTTTACTCCTCTGATGCATCTCACAACTTAGTTGAGATGTACTCAAATTATAGTGATAAATTCCCTAAACTCTTTTGTTCTCATTATTTTTCTGATGTAAATGGTTGTGTTTTATTCATTGAGGCAAAATAGTTTTATTATTTTTTACTTTTATATTCCAATATTTTAAATTTATTTGTTATTTTAATTAAAATTTAAACAACACATCTTCTTTTCTTTATCTTTTAATAATAAAAACTAATATTTATATAACAGAAAAACAAATGTATCTACCTAAATTACTATATTTTGAAAATAGATCACTCATCATGCACCACTTCCAGAACTCACTAACACGACCTAGTTCGCACGACCCATCGACACGACCATTAGCACGTTAAACATCGACATATAATCTACGGCCACGGTCGCTACGCCAATCTATTTTCTAGTTAAGCACGCGACGTTTCAATCCTTCACAGGCTAAAATCATCACGGGCCCAAGACGTTGGCACGCATTACTCGTCAAAAACATGCCATGTTATCCAACACAGCCTGTTGGACACCTCTAGGTCCAGATCCACTCACTGTGCATAAGAGATAGTGAAAGCACACTGGTTAATCAAATATTTGCATTATTTTCCATAATAATTGCCAAATAGAAGTGGGTATAATAATTTTTTGAAATGAACATTTTCGTAAAACTAGTTTTAGTTCTGCTTATATGAGAAATTAGAAAATATTCATATTCTTTTAAAACTAATATTACCGTAATCTTTTTAAAAATAATTTCAAATATATATATATATAGTTTTTCAAATTAAGAACTCCTTACCTTTCTAATGTTCATATTTTCTAAAACTATAATTTTGAATGTTTGTTTATTAAAGTAAAAATATACAATAAAATTTTTAATTCTCCTATTTAAATTTAAATTATTTTTAAAAATAAAATTAGCCACATAACCCCAAAATGTGAAGTATTTAAAAAATTGTATATAAACATCCCTTGTAAACTGAATATTTTTCTTTTATAATGATATCTTTAAAATTATTTATATCTTTATAAATATTTAAATTAATTTTCATAATAATTTAGTTAAATTATTTTATTCTCTTCAGTCTTCGATAATCCCATTGTCACTACTCCTAGTTTGGGTAGTGGAGAAATTTTATGTTCATTTTGAATCCGTTTAATAGAAAATGCATGGATTGCAATTAAATAAGTTAAAATTAATGTCATATGTCATAGTACAATATTACTGGGAGCCAATTACAAAAGGTGCAAGAATACATCAAAATATAATTTAATCTAAAAATTGTTGATATAAAGACATGTGCAGACTTATAAATTTATTAGAACATATTGCTTACTGGTCAATTAATAATAATAATAATAACAATAACTACAAAATATAATTCATTCTTTTTAATATTCAAAATGATTATCGATGCTGCTTTCCACATTTCCATCTAAAAATACTTACCCTTATCTCGAAATTTATCTTAAAGCTAATTTAAATAAAATACCTTTATTAGAAATAGCAAATCTCAGCTGTCTTATTAAAAACACATACAATTAAATGAAGGTCATATATGGTTCTTTATCTTCGAAATGACTTAAATTACTTAAATAAAAAAATATATGAATATAATATTAATAATTTTAAATATTACTATGATATGATTCTTATCTTGAAATTTGACCTTTAAAAAGCACTTAATAAAAATATTCTTTACCAGAAATATCATGAAGTTGAAAACACATAACAAATAAATTTTATATTAAGGTTATAATGTGCAGATTATTTTATGTTGTTCCCATAATGCCTAAAAATATTTGATCTTTATTCTCGAAATCGATCATAATCACTCTGGTCAAACATAATCTCATTTAATGGAACAGAAATTCCTTTTGAAAAGAAATTCAAAATTGGGACATAATGAATACCTTCTCAAATTCCACAAAACCAACACGATGTCGGACCCTCGATATCAAGATAAACCCATCCCCTGTAGTTACGTGTGCGCGCGCCATACAAAGGGCAGACCGCCTGTTCTCAATTCATTGGGGCAAATTAATGAACCTAGTCTATTTCAAATCCGTGAATGTGAAAAAGACATTAACACATCAAATCTGCTGATGTATTTTGTGTTTTCCCAAAAGTCGTCCAATTAACATAACAAAGGTCAAATCTTTAAAATGATTGCGTGTGCCACACCGTAAAGCTCCAAGATCCACACTGAAAGCTCACAGCAAAGATGCGATAACAGAATTTTTCACCAGTGATTTGACAAGATTTAATAAAAAGTAGAAAACCAACAAAGCGACGTTATGAAAACAGGCCACGAAAGCGAAACCAATGTATAAAGTTATATTTAAAGTAAGATTGACAACAAACTTTCACAAGATTCGATTAAGAAAACAGAGTACAGCCGTATAAGATGCTGAGATTGAAGGATATGCTGATGGAAGTGACGCTTGTTTTATTTTCTTTAGTTCATCTTCTCGATAAGATTCCCTTAGTAGGACAAATACGACCGTCTACGTTGTTGTGAATCTTACCGTGAACCCATCTATGATCTAAAATTCTCGCCCCATTTCCGTGAAGAAAGCTGAAGTTTCTGATTGACATGCGGTCCAATGAACACCTGGAATCAGATTCTTTAATCCTATCCTTATCCTATCATCCCTGGTTTTCTTTCTTTTTCTTTATATAAGGAAGACTCTTCTATGTAAGACATATATCCCCCTCAACCTCTCTTCATTTCTCAATATCTCTTTCTACCCACAACTTTCTATTTGTGATATATCTCAAAGTTTTTCTCTGCAGATGTTTTCGGGCTGCCAAGTTTTCTCCCTCTCTTTAAAGCGTGTTTTTGAATGTTAAACTGTTTAATATCTCTTCTTATTATTTTACATGTTTAATTCTTAATTGTTTTAAACTTTAGGACATCCCTAAAGCGCTTTCGAATCTTACGATCTAAAAATATTTTATATTTTATATTCAACTACATCTATGGGGACCGAAAAATCTGGGGACGCATCCCTTCTAGAGAAGCTGAGATTATAAATATTTCACTTAGATTTTAGACACTACAACGTCACGTACCATTATTTTTCTTCTGATTAATGAACTTTCCTTATATATAATACCAACATAGCCGTCCCGTATCTCCTCGATATTTGCTATTACGTCCATTTATCTAAATGTTAGACCTGTTGTGATTTCTTTCTGGGTGATAAAGAGAACGTAATGACATACTCATATGATATTTAATTAACGCATCTTTGTAAATTAGTTGCTTAAAAAAAAAGACCATTCGAGAGTAAGGAAAACCCTGGACTTATAAAACTTTTTCTATCTCATTTCCTCATCCCTTAAATCTCAGCCTAAACTGAAATTCCTCAACCCTCTTAAACTTGATGAACGATGAACGAAGAAGGAAAGAACACAACAAAGTAAAAAACAATACAAAAATGGTAAGATTGTAAATTGAAGGGATCATTATGATTCTTGCATGTCAAACACATTTTCATATCGTCAGAAACAGAAACAGAAATGACGGCGACAAACAAACACGGCGATTAAATTGTATGAGAGCGTGATCTTTAACTCGTGGACTCCAAAACCAAGCTCAAACCATGTTAACGACCAACTCTCCTGGGTGCCGTTCAGGTGATTCGGGTTTACATTTAATATCACGCTTCTCAATGTAAGTCGCCACATGATATCGTGTTTCAAACGATTTCAATTTAAAATTCAATTCGTGTTTTCAAATATTACGATTTTAGCTGCAAATTTCAATGCGGTCTTTGGTAAAATGGCTTGGTTTTTATAACGAATCGCTGTTAATATTGACAATCTCTTCAAAATTTTACAATCGTAAATCGTGAGCCAAAGCACACGATTTCGCTGTACCGAAATCGTGCCAAACATCATTTGTCGCCAGAAATACAGCCACAGATTCAAAACACGATTTCATTATAAAATTATGAAGCCATTTTTTTAAAGACACAATTTTAATGTAAAATTCTGAAGTCGTGTTTTGAAGACGTCGATTTCGCGTAAATCAAGTCGTGGTCTTCAAAAACACGATTTAAATGTATCACTAATCGCCTTTCAAAAGAATGATTTTATTATAAAATTACGGGGTTCATTTTTTAAAAGACACAATTTCAATGTAAAATTTGAAGTCGTGTTTCGAAGATACAATTTTAGTGTAAAATCGTCGTATCTTCAAAACACGATTTCAGCCATATGGTTCTCAAGCCGCTGGGCCTCAAAACATGATCAAGATGTAATTTTGAAATCGTCAGAACACGATTTTTTTTTAATATCGCGATATATGTGATGCCTTGCATTTCATACTTACGTACCAAATCTACTATAATTCTCTAAATATTTTTTTAACTCTAATATTTTTATTTTTATTTAAAAAAATCCGAAAAATTTTAATAAAACAAGACATCCCACCTGCCTATTCACTTTTTATATATAGAATGTGGCGGAAGATAAAGAGTACTTATCTAAAAGCAAATCTCAGATACTTTACTTTATAATAAAATGAAAACCTCTTGTACTAAAATACTTTGCTAAGAGAATATCAATAACTTACAAATTATTTCCTAATGCAATTTGAGGTAAAAAACAAAAATATTTTGCTATGAAAAGCATAATTTAATGGCTGAGATTGAATTTTGAGAGGGCTCAAAAAAATCCAGATTCCTCTCTTCCTACCTTCCTCTTCTTCTTTACTCTGTGGAAAACAGCCAACAAAAAGAGTGGTACAGAGGACAAGCATGACCAGAAAGCTGACTCGAACGACACCGACACCGGTGACGGTAAGTTTTGGTATGTTGGGAGATATCATTATTACAGAACCCATTTACGGGTTAAAGGGTAATGGAACAAACATTGAAAAAGACAGTACCTGATCGAGGATGGAAAAACCCCACCATTAACACTGCTTTTTCCTTTCTCAGGGACCATCTTTGCCAAGTATAGTAAACTTTCAACAATCTGGACGCATGCTACCATATAAAGCCTTATTGAAAGTGACGGATCAGTTGTGAGTGAATTATTGAAGTGCATAGCAAGAACTCCATTGACAACTTGTAGTTGAGAGTGCTTGAGATCAATAGAAAATGGTACACCTTACAGTTTTTAAAACCTTAAAGTGAATAATCGATGCCGCTCATTTATAACTCAATAAACTCGTTTAATGAACTATGGGGGGCATTCATATCGCAGTATCTTTGTTCGGTGAGACAAAAAAGGAACATCAGCTGCTTACAGATAATTCTCAAGCAGGAAGAAGAGTCTATTCGAGACTTGATAATGAGGTTCAGGCAAGCCGTCCAGTAGATAGAATAGTATAGCATGGATGCGGTCCTCCAAAACTTTAGAAGAAGCTTCGAGCCATTTACTCATTTCTTCCAGTCACTGTCTTTAGACCCGCTAGCAACAATGGAGGAATTATATAGGCGGGCCGATCGGTACTCAATGCTGGAGGACAATATCCGTATAGGAACCCAGACTATAATGATTACAAACCAGTCGGTCGAGGGAAATATGCCGCCTGGGTAGAAGCCGTCGCATTTGAGTCTCTTACTTTGTTCATCCTGCAAAAACAATCCCTGGCCACATATTAAGTTAGGTTCAATAAAGACAATAACGGAGAAATAAAAAGAACGGAACATTATTATTTGGTGAAGCTCCAGCACTAGCCAACACCCATCAGTACAAATGAGCATTACGCCTAGGGGTATAAACGAGTTAAGTCTACTCAGCTTTGACTCAGAAATACTCCTGAGCTAATCGAAATGAAAGCCGAGTCTGAAGAGAAATTACCAGAGTTGAGCCCAAATATCATAATACCCTCGACTCGAAGTACCACGAGCCTTAATCGAGCCGACCTGAGTCGGTCAGTGAATTCACTATTTTCTGCCGAAGTTTCAAACATTCTAAGAAGGCAGCTGATCAAATGATAGCTTTCTGAGTTTTTATACTCCGACCGATGACACTCTAATTACACCCATGCATAAACTAATTTCTATTGTCCACTAAAATTAAAAGTAGATCACATGAATTACCACACAAAATTGAAAATCCAGGAATGGTTTCAGCATTAGGAGAGCAAGGAGTGTAAGTAGGTCTCCACATTCTCCAGTCCACACAAATTCTTCACAACAGGCATTGTTGCAGGTATTTCCAACTGGAATGTTGAACCAGATTTGCATTGCCCAGTCCAGGAAAGAAGCTGTTGCCTGGCCTCTCTAATGGCTGCCCTTGTAGCACAGTGAACTGAAACTGCTAGAAGTAACGGTGGCTCACCAGAAGCTGCACAAAACATATTCCACCTTGCTCATTATGATTCATGAATCCATATAAAGCACCATATCGATTTTTTTAAAAGGTTAATTTATCAGATTTACACTTCATTATTATTTATCAGTTCTAATTTCTTTTTAAAAGGTTAGATTAGGTGGACTTCTCTGTTGTAACTAATGAGCCCAATCCTAATATGAAGTCCCTAGAGAATGATTAGATCCCAGTTTTTCTTAATAAGAACTTCTACTTTCATTCGGCTTGTATGATTTTTGTCATTTTAACCCTACAATCTTGTCTCATCATAAATCAAAGTCCTTTCATTGATACAATCCTATTAACATCGGTAAAAGGAAATTGATAAGGAATCAGAAGTCTTAAGATTTTGTCAATTCATTCTCATATTATTGTTGTTAAAAGGCATGATATTCATATTAAACCCAAATTCTTAAAAACTGAGCCTTTTGTGAGCAGTTTGTCATTTCAAATACAGATTTGCTGTCGATACTAGTGTGCTCCTTTATCTAGACTCAGAATGCGATGTGCACTGAGGGAGGGTGTTGAAGATATTCATATTAAACAAAATTTATAACAGCCTTAGAGAAGTTGGTCATTTAACAAAGTATTAGAGCTTGGTTTGACAGGAGGTCCTGGGTTCGAACCCTCTCTTTGGAATTTAATCCCCATGTTTATTTGAAAGTCTATAATGAACTCCGACTCTCCACACGTGTACGGGGTCGTGCAAGTGGATATGAAAGTGGGCAAGAAGATAATATCTATATTAAATCAAATCCTAAAAGCTCTCGGTAGCCTTTAGAGAGTTGGTCATTTAACATGATATCGCAGTTTGGTTCGACAAGTGTCTTATCAATCCTCTCCTCGCAATTTAATCCCCATGTTTATTTGAAAGTCCATAATGGACTTCGACCTCCACGCGCGCTGGTATGGGGTCGTGGTGCACGCTGCGATGGCCAAGACGATATTCATATTAAACCCAAACTACGCCTGAAATTTTTATGAAGGTACTCAACACGATGCATCGTCTTTCTTATAATGTTTTACTTATAGCTTATACAATGAATGGTGCATTTGTTCCACTAAAACACAATCAGAAATCCATCTTTTTTATATCTCCACAAGTATTATGCTGATTAATGCCTAAAATGATTTAGAAGAAAGTCATTTTAAACAAGAGTAATATACTGTGTTTGAGGAAAACTAAAAACTGAAATTGGCATGCATTTTCGATGAAGCTTTGAAAAGAAATAAATACCTTTAGAAGAGAGAATATGGTTTCTATGATGTCCACTGTTCATCACCTCGACATTGAATTGCTTTGGTATGGTGTCAATTGTTGGGATCTTGTATGTCCATGTGCCTTCAGCAACCACCAGTCCCTCTGAATTAGTTGTGTATTCCTCAAACATAAAAAACCCGATTCCTTGAACAAAAGCTCCTTCTATCTGTAAAGCAACTCATAAATAATATTAAACGATACAAATCAAATATGACGATGATAAACAATTAAATGAACACAAGTTTTAGGAATAGGAGAACATCGAACAGTTATAACCATCCTACAACTTGAAAGGAGCCCTAGGACATGGTATTTTATATAGCAATCATGGGTATAATAGAATTGAGTGTTTTACGGATGCTGATTGGGCAGGATCTAAGGAGAATGGGAGGTTCACTTCAGGTACCTGTGTCTTTGTTGAAGGGAATCTAGTCTCATGGAAGAGTAAGAAACAAAGTCATAGCTTCTGTGCCTGAGTGGTGTAATCGTAATACGTGAGAAATGATTAATAACTGGTGTGAAAACCATGTGGATTTCACTTGGATGAAAGTAGGTATTAAGACTTCCATTCTAGCAAAGCCTTGATGTGACAACCATGTGCCTCACATTGCGTCAACCCGTATTTTTACGAGCTCGATCACATGAGATAGATTGTCATTTTGTTCGCAAGAAAATACAACAATTGGGTGATATTTTCACAAAACTCGCAGACTGAAGCATTTATCTATTTAACAAGTCGTAATGATAACATCTATACTCCAACTTGAGGAGGATTGTTAGATTGACCTACCAATTGTATATATCTAGCTCTTGTATTTATACATGTTTAGATCAATGGAAAAACACAAGGAATTCATTCCTCAAATTCTTCCCTTCGTTCTTTCTACAAAAATCAGAGACAAAGATCATTCTCAAAAGAAGTGCTGTATATCATGCAAGCTTATATAGAAAAGCAGAGAAAATAATGAAATATGAAACTTAAATTCAAGTTGGAATTAACCAAAACTTAAGAATATAAAAGCAAAGAAGAAAAGTTAAAACTTTAACATTGCAATCATTAACTCGGTCTCTAAATCCACAACAGCCAGCTCGTCGCCAATCATAGATTGTCATTTTGCTTTGCAAGAAAATACAACAATCGTGATATTTTCTACAAAACCCGGGCTGGATCGGTCATTTATCTATGTAACAAGTCGCAAAAGATGATTAACATTCCACCAAATCGGCGATTGTTGATTGACTCAACAATTGTAGTATTCCAGCCTGCATTATACATGCTAGATCACTGAAAAACATATGAATTCCATTCCCTCCATAATTCTTCTTCGCTCTTTCTCTATTAAAATTAGATAACACCGCTCTCTCAAGAAGCGTATCAAGTGCCAAAGCTATGGCAGAGTGCAAAAATACCGACATATGAAACTCAATCTAGTCGAAATAACCAAAACTTAAGAATATAAAAGCAGAGAAGAAAAGGTAAGATTTTAACATTGCAGTGGCTAACCCCATTCTAAATCCGCCGCTAGGTTTGAGGCCTCCGCCCACGTCATATATGTCATCAATAAAATCGGCGGCCCATGAGAAGATTCATCAATTGCACACTCGGTTTCACCATTGAACACATACGCTCTTTTATGTTAAACATTAAGTAATTCTGGTATGACCTCTTGGATAATTAAACCCGATGTATGGGTTAAGCTCCCGCAAGCCTGGGCCTTCCGCCTGGGTTAAACACAAGAGCACAAACTTAACTCCTACAAAAGCAATAATGAAAGTGATTTAGGTGGTCTTGAAAAACTTGCCTCACTTACAGCAGCACCGTAATTTAGGTATCTCATGGAAGAAAAGTCAGGGACATAGTAAGAACTCGCCGATAAGTTGACAGCTTGACCTTGAGCCTGCAATTTGATGAAGTGAAATAGTCAAATCAAAAAGATCGTCAACATCTAATTTTCAGACAGTATGAAGAAAATACAATACAATACAACAGACAGACACACACACGTGTGTGTGTGTGTGTATATGTATCTATAATGTCCTTTAGCGAGAAAAATATCAAAAAGAATACTACGACATCAGCTCTATGCCTCAGAATATATCTCAGAAATTATATAATCAGCATGTCAACGACCCCACAATGCAAAATTATCAATGTTGATCTACTTTTCAATAATGTTAACAATAAGAGTCATAGTTCTAGGTACAATCATTGTAACTTAATACTTATCTTCCTCGTCTGCTTTTTATTTTTTCTGAATCCAGCATATTGCTCCTTCAATACCCAAGAAAGGCAAACCAACATAAAGCATATACGATAAGAATTAATATTGCAAAATAAATTACATAAATCAGTCATATATATCCACAAAAAAGCTCATCTACAGTGCAAGACTCCCCTCAATTATGCCTTCAGCCAAAGCAAAGACACTTTCAATTCCATTTTTAGGATTGCATACAATCTAATATCCAATAAACAATCAAAGAGTAAAGAGAAAAGTAGCATTCTTGTCAAAACTTTAATCCAAGTAATAATTCTAGTTGTAGAGACAAACTTAAGTTTTCCCTTCTTTGTATTTCAGACCAAGCACTGATGTCTGTCTCCACATTAAGTGGTTTTTTATTTAATATTTCATAAAGCAAGCAGCTAAAAGGCTTGAGATAAAATAAAATAATTTTACTTCTTCTATTAAGACAAAATTGTCTCAGAAAAAAGAGATACTTTAAAAAACAAACAACTTAGAAAATGATTTTGGTCTTGAAACAAGTTGCTTCAAGACTTCATTTAAAAGAGAGACAGAGAAAGAGAGAGAGAGAGAGAGAGAGAGAGAGAGAATAAACAAAGCAAGAAAGAAAATAACCTAATGCTTAATACTACTTTGTTGTAATTAAACTTAAATTAAGGCTTATTTAGATAATAATAATAATTAAAAAAAAAGAGCCACCAAACATCTCATTTCAATTCTCTGGGATCATTGCTTATCTCTTACCTGTTCAGATGGTTTTAGATGTGAAATAGTTTATGATGAAATAAATCCAAGGCCATTCATTACATTGCAATACTTTTTACTCAAGTTTCTACCTTTCCCTGCTGGCATACAACAGCTATCCGCATCTGCATTTGCAACATGTACAAATACATTTATATAATCCATAATCACATAACTACTCATCCATAACTAGATTTTGAGAGCTGCTATGCCATCTCTTTGCTTTCATGCCAATAGATGGACCACACTCAAAATGAGATGATCTTTTCAAAGTTTGCACTTGACACAGTTGAAAAGCATGCTGAAAAGAGCCTATTGTTTAACTCTATTTAAAAGAATCCAAACATAATCTCTCTGTCGATATGAAGCACCACACATCTGCTACATAACAGAATAAAGGGAGGATGACCTTATCAAGTCATCCAGCCCTGAAAAGCAGAAAAGAACATAACTACCTGAAGAATCAGGGTGCCCCATTCAACGGAACCCATTTGCTCCTGCAATGTTTCCTTGATAGGAGTTAGTCTTTCAACCAAGACATTGCAGCAGAGTCTGACAGCTTCACAGCTGGACTCTGATGTAGTGCTTCCAGCAGTAAACCCCCCCTGTATTAAGCTTAAGGTATCTGACTGTATGACCCTTACTTTCTTCAAGAAGTCATCCATTCTATCACACCGAATTGCACTGAGAGCAAATGCAACCATCTGTTTCACTTTGGTCCACAGCCCCTGGCCTAGCTCAATCCCTCCAACTTCAACAGCAACAGATCCGTCACTAAGAATGCTTACTTTCCCTGGAGTTGGCCTTAATAAAACTTCATGCACAATTGGTACTCGAGAAATACCTCTTTTCTTCCATTTATTACACATATTAAACCGCTTTATCATTTCAGTTCTTTGTTTAAAGCTTGAAGAAATAGCCAACTTATCCCAGATTGAAGGTAAAGTGTAATCAACAGGTTCACCAGCACACTCATAGAAAAAATTAAGGCTGTTGTATGTGTGGAGGTTTTTACTTCTCACAGAATCCACTTCCATGGAAAGAGTAGATGCTACATGTTCGATTACAGCTTCAGAAATAAATGTAGCTTGTACCTCTCCAGGGGCACGCATTGCTGATTTAGTCGAATGGTTTGTCTTGCATACCTTTATATCAAAAGATAAAGCACCCCAATCATACTTTTTAAGGGCACCCAGCATGTTATTTGGCATCATTGGGCTTATATCTGCAGCTATTCCTGCATTGATTAATATATCAAGGTGTAAGGCAGTAATCTTCCCATCAGATTTGAATCCTACACTGTAGGTTATTTTCATTGGATGCCTTCCTCCAGCTATTATCATGTCAGTTTTGCGATTCATATATATCCGGACAGGGCACCGTAATTTGTATGCTGCAAGTGCACATGCAGTAGCAACCTAAGACATCATAGAATGTGTGCTTTCACTTAGAAGCCATTTTTGAGGGAAAGAAAGAGGACAAAATATAGGTCACTAAAGAAAGGAAGAATAATTTGTGCATGTGTGTATGAGAGAGCACAAATTTTGAGAATAATATATTTTTGGGTAACATAGGATCAGGATAATATGACAAATTAGTACTTCACAATAAATAAGGTATTGTTTGGATAAACTTATTTTTTTATATCTACAAAAACAAAAAAATAAGAGTGAATCCTACATAAAATGCAAAAACTCTTTGAAACTTACTTTAAAAGAGTAATGGCTTTTCAGAACAGGTTAAAAAGAGTAAGGTATTAAAAAAACTATAATGTATCAAAGTTTAAAAATTTTGAAGTAAATTCTTACTCTTTATAGCATTTAATATCAAAGTTACAACTATTTTCTAATTTGAAAATAAAAAAGAGAAAGTGCATCCAGAGAAGCACTGAGTGAGCAGGTTTTTTCCTTCCACTGGCAGCAAACATTCTAGGTTTTGCTTGATTATGAATGATTCTGTCCGAGTATTCCACACATTTTAAAACAAAAATTTTTCTTAGACACTGAAATTTGCACTAACAAACAACATAATTTCACTAGACATATGCAAAGGATAATGCTTTCTTCACGTCAAACGGGACAATCTGTACTAACTTAAAACGTACAGCTCATACTTCATTGTGCTTCTTTCTATCCATCTCTAATAACTATTTTGTTCATATGGACAGAAACCCACAAGGTAACCATTATGTATATACTCACAGGCATTGCTCTTATGGCCTTTCCACCAAAACCACCACCGACCCTTCTTGTGATCACACGTACATTATGTTCAGGAATACCAAGACATCTCGATATTGAAATATGTGCAAATTCAGGGCATTGTATTGAACTGTAAACCACAATGCAGTTGTCTTCATCTGGGATTGCGAGGGCAGTTTGTGTCTCCATATAGAAATAGTACTGCGACCCAATATTAATCTGGATGTGACAATTCAGGAAGTAATCATTATAAAACCAAAAAAAAAAAAATTAAAAAATAGGAAAAAACACTGTATAACAAATACCTCAGCTGAGAGAATCTTGTGATCCGCTTCAGCCATTCCTTTCGAGAAATCACCAACCATTTTTGGGCTAACATAAGAAGGAACCTCAAAAAAGCTAGATCTCCTAACAGCCTCTTCTACTGATAAAATGGGTGGTTCCAAATTTCCCACGTCATAATCAACCACTGCAAGGTTTGCAGCCATATCGGCATGTTTCTGTGTGTCTGCAACCTATACACATATAACAGAGACTGAATTGGACTTTTCAGTTCATAATTTGTTTGAATGCTATATATAAATATATATATATTGGACAAGACAGAATCATGGAATTACCACAAAAGCTATATACTGTCCAGCACATTGGGTAAAATCATCAGCAAATAAAGGTTCGGTACCAAATATAGTTTTGGACCCTATGTTCTCCCCTGGGATATCTTTAAAAGAAATGAGAGAACTGACTCCATCTGGCAGTGATTTAGGCTTAAATTTGATGCCCTTTACTCGAGCAAAAGGCTTCGTACTATAAATGAAAGCCCCATGTAGGCAATTCGTTGGAGAAGGAATGTCGTCCACATAAACAGCCTCACCTACATAATTGTTTGACTCATGTAAGTTGTCTACAAAAATAAAATAAAACAGAATAAAACATAGTAGCTTTATCATCAGGAGCCTGCGTTTGGTTAAACTGAATAAATTTTTCACATATTTTTATCCAACTTTTTTCTTCCTCCTATATATAGAATGAAGGATTTGAAAATGTATAACTTCTTGATAATTTTCAACATATTTGATTCTCATTCATGCTTTCCATAGTGAACCAAATAAGAAAATCTAGATAACTTCCTTTTACTTTCCCTGGCATTTTCAATAGTCCAAATGACGCCGAAGGGTATTTGTGACTAACAGTAATCATCATCATGGATTATATAATAAAACAAGGCATTAGCCAGCCTAGATGTCCTGATAGCATGGCAATCAGTGAACAATACAGAGTAAGTGAGACATGTTAAATGCTTATGGTTGTACCGGGAAAAAAGGCACGAACAGAAAATCAAATAGAGTTCATTCACAAGGCAGGGAAAAAAGTATCGAACTTATGAATATGAAGTTCTGATAAAATAAATTGTCTTGAAAAAAGAAACATCTGAAACCATATTACAACCAATACAAACTTATAGAAATGAAAAAACTAAATAAATTAAATAATAATGCAGCCAAACATTTACTACTGTAAATTAAATTGCTATTTACTCTTCTAGGCATTCAATAGAATCAGTTATCTTTAAATGGCTTCAAGACTCCTACCATATCAATGGAATCAACAGCACAAAGTCAGTTGTAAAAGTAAAACAAAAAATAAATCGAAAATTAACGCATGAGCTCTGCCAATATAAAACTGGGGCATATATAACAAACCAGAGGCTTGAAGTGCAGCTCCAGATTTTGCAATTGGTCGCTAACTTATTGGGATACTGCCTACGCCTCACTCTACTTACCTGTTGCGTATATGTGCTTTGGGATTTTGCAATGATCCAATTGGCTGCTAATTCTTTTTGTTTCAGAATTTTGACCAGAAAAGAATATCCGATCCATGACTGTGATTTGTCTCAACCAAAATGGCTAGCATGAATTAAAAAGGAAAATGACCGCAACTGTAAGTTTGACTTGAAGTGTCATTATCAGGTACAATACGCCTCTTAAATCATCTTATTAGCTTCATATAAGACACGAACACTTAGTGCAGTTTCTGTTAAAAATTCTTCAACAGCTTCGATGATCCCAAAGGTAATTGCAAGCAAACCGGCAGCTACTAATGGTAATTTCATTAGAAGATTTACAATGAAAAACTTCTGCCATTAAAGGAAGAATAAATAGGCAAACGATTTAGGGTCGCGGCGTTATTCGGGAGTATGTTTCAAATAGTAACTTCGTCTCAGTCCCTGAAGAAATGCCTGTAATCTGATCCCAAGCTGGGACTTTGACACTTAAGAGTATAATTTTTGAATCTAACTCTGGCCTTCTCAAGAACTCCTCCAGTGTAAGCTCTTCACTTTTAGGACCATTCATTATATTTACTGTTGAACCGACTGCAAGAAGTACTGTAGCAAGGTCAGAGGGGAAATTTTTCCTTTGTGCCATCACCAGATTTCCACCTATACTAGCAGAGTTCCGGATGAATCCTGAAGCAATTTTTTCCATATGATCAGCAATTTTTTTATAGACCATGCCTCCTGAATAAAATCCACCTTTGCTGTATTCCCGTAGAGCTTCAATAGCTTTAGAAATTGTTACAGTCGCTCCAATGTTTATCCCTTTATCATCCCTTCTAATCATTGAGAGTTCAGGGATAGATCTTAGATCTATATATTTTCTGTAGCTTTCGATTTCCTTATAATAACCCATTCCAGTGTTACCAACAACTACTTTAACCTGAGTCCCATTTTCATCCTCAACAAAACCCATTAAGCTTTGAAGTTCCTCGAGGCTAACAGGATTATGCCAGGAATATCTTCTCGAGTCTAAAAGCAAGGTAGACCTATTCTCATTTTTCAAGAATTCAGGAAACGTACAAATCGTATCATTATGGTTATACAAGGGTAAGCTTCTTATTTTCACTTCCTTACCATCTCCCTGTCTCCAAAAAGAATTCAATCCTAAATCCTCCATATCAACATCTGATGCAAAACTTTTGCAGGCATCAGCGATGGGCCGATACCCAGTACAGCGACATAGATTTCCTGCAATAGCCCTTTCAGCTTCTGAAACTTTCAGCTTGGAGAATCCCGTAGGAGGCTCTGGGCGGAGGGTTTTCTCAGCATTGACAAGAGCTGAAAAGAGTGACATGCACATTCCAGGAGTACAAAAGCCACATTGAGAAGCATGAAATCCTGAAAACCTCTCATGAATTGGGTGGAACCCATTTTTTGAGTTCCCGAGGCCTTCAGTTGTTGTAATTGAACAACCATTTACACTGCAAACCAGGGTAAGACATGAACTTACCGTAAAATCATCCACCTCATCGAGCACAGGGTTATACTTGGACAGCAGAACAACACAAGCACCACAGCCACCTGAACATATCAAGGCATCAGATACATGATTCTTTGAGGATTTGATAGAAAGGTAAAAAAAAAATTGAATAATGAGACAATTCAAAAGTGTAATACTTGAACCACATGATCATCAGAATCACCAGAAGTGAGCAAAAGAAAATAGAAGTTTGAATTTTATGTTATTTATACTCCCAAAAAACAAAGTGAAAGCTCACACAACTTAATCAAAGAGTTAAATTATGCTTAATTTAGTGGACATTTTCTGGGGTCCTTAATAGGGAAAAGACAACTGAACAAATTTGTTGGTTTCACCCTTCTAATGTAATATATATATATAACGAACCCATCTACTAAATATATCAAGGAATCAAAAAACTCAAATCCAAGAAGAAAATACACAAAAAATAAATCACATCCATTACTTATGATAAATAAATCACATTTAAACCATTCAATCCACATGTTATGAAGGATCAAGAAAATTAGAACAAACGTGCACAGATGATCCATCTATCATTGAAGAAAAAGTAACCTACAGTGGGAATCCAAGAACTAAAGGGAAAGCAAGAGAGTGATGTACTGTAGCATACATGTGTGTTACAGAACATTAAAATAAAAAAGAAACCCAGATTGGGCATCCAAGCAGTAGAGAGAAATAGGGGTTTAAATTGAAATTGAAATCAAGCAATAGGAAGTTAAATGCTAGAAGAAACAGACTGCATTCTGTCCACACAAAATAAAACCCAAGAAACCAAAATAGAGAAAGAAACATAAGCTGCAGATGGTGTATATAAAAACAAAGATGCATAAAACATGACAAACAAATTAGTGCTAGTTAATTATAAAGAAGATAAAGAAATTCAGTGACCTGCATATTCTAATGAAAGAAAGAAACCAGATAGGGAATCACAAAATAGAGAGAAAGAGGTTACATGACCATAGCAAATTTTACATGAACAGATTTAGCTTATGATAAAATAAAATAAAGAGTAGAGAGATGAAGAAAGAAAGAGAAACCTTCACCAGACAGTTTGCTTGGCACCCCGGCAAGCAGAGTGCAAGGAAGATGCGCGAATTCAAGCAAAGTAGTGGAAGGTGGATAGTCAGACCCCAAACCTCCTGCTACAGTAAAAAACCGTAATCGTTTTTGACGGCTGATTCAGAAAACCCTTACTTCTTTCCCTGCAACTCAATCCTGAGCTTTTATTATCACTATTCAAACCAGAAACCCAGGATAATGCATCAATTCCATTGCTATATTTACGTAAGCTCACTGATCACTCTTCTCAGTTCTCGGATATTTCCAAAGCTTAGTATTCCAACGGTGTATTTGGTCAAAGCCCACTAATCTGATATTAAATCTAGAAACGAGATCCAAGTGTTTTTTATTAAGGGAAACTCAAATTTTTTACAAATATGTTAACAAAACAACCCAGCGCTCAACAACATATTGAATAATAGTAAGAAAAAAATATATATAGAAAAATAACGCACTCGTTTCCAAAAGGGTATTAATCAATATCTCCAGTCCAAAAGAATTAAATATTACCTGCCTTTACAGTGATAGTATTAGGGAAAAAAAGAAAGAAAGAGAGTTGGGGGATGGCTTAGAGGTCCAAAATAATTCTTCTGGCTTTCACGAACCAAAATCGGTCAAATCGAAAATTATCTACTACTTCGTCATTTACCTGATAGCATCAATCGCAGCCTGGAACTTGGTGAAACGTAATAAATATATATTATTTATATTTGTTTTAAATTTAAAATATATAATTGTCAATTTTAAGATATTATTACTTTTTATATATAAATAAAGATTTTTAAAAATTATTAGAAGAGTATAATGTTTTGAGTCATAAACAGTATATTAAAATAAATAAAACTTATTTATATAAATATATATCTTTAATTTGTAATAACATAATTCTCGTTAACATTTAAAACAATCATAATGGTCGCAGACAAACGATAGTTTTACTTCACTTCCTCCCAGTTTCAAATCACCGTCAAATCCACGGCCTATAGTATTTGGTTTAATTTTCTTAGTTAAGTCTTTAATCTTTAGCAACGACGTCGCTTTCGACGTGAAGGACAAAACAACGTCAAACGTGGAAAGCGAACCGCTCGAGAATCGACGGCTCATCGATTCGACTCACTGTTCAAACGGTTTCATCCGCGATTCAAGAATTAGCGAGATTGACCGATCGTTACTGGCTTATTGACGATCCAACTGCTGAATAATTTAGGTCATCTTTAACCTAGCTTGACTGAAACGATCACGTCACTGCGATCAAGAATTAGGTCAAGAGGAGAGATATTGGGGATTAGTTACTCGAATGAGAGGATTTATCGGAGTCTGTGGGAACATACAGCGCAGGATTCGAACCAATCGATTCAAGGCGAGTACCGTTTTTAGCGTAAATTGAAGAGGCGGCGTCCCAAGGCTGCTAGTCTGGCCTCTCAGATCTATGCCATCTTCAAGTTTTTTCTACAACTTGAGAGATACGACTTGCATAGGTTGGGTAGATTAGTAGTGCTTAACATATGAATAAACTATGAAGTATTAAGATTTCTATAAACTTCTTTGATGGAAGTATAGGTTAGGTGTTTTAAACAAAGACATCACTACCTCTCATGGACTTTAAAGTAATGTGTAAATCTACTTGTGATAGAATCATATATGATAGGCCTATCATGAGAATGATATATGAAAACCTAATATTTTCTTATTTAATGTCCAATTTGGACTTGAAGGAATATAAAAAGGCGCCACATGTGAAAAAGAATATTAGTTTGATTAGCCTGGCAGTGAGCATCTAAAGCTTAGTCATGATACCTCATCATATCATTTAAATTTTAGTTTGGTAATGGTATATCATCCTTATAACTTTAGTTACATCATTATGACAGGTATTCCTTAGAACTCTTTTTTAAAGCGCCGTCGAAATGCCAAGCACCTTTCCCCGTCAGCAACACGCAACGGCCCCTAATAGGCTTGTAAATGTAAGAGATACAATCGTTTTCAGAGAATGCAAACGAGTCAAACTGTAGTTCATTCATAAGATCTGTTTCTTTCTGCGCGCTTTGTGAAGTAATAATGACTTGGTCGGTTAAGGAGTTAAAAACTGGGCTGGAAGATCGTTTCTGACATGAGCTGGGCTTGACTGAATATATTTAACAAACTAACCTTAAAAAGTAGCTTCAAGCTGCGTAATCAAAGGAGGATTTGAAATAGCTGGGTGTTTTCACTCAGCATTGCGATCCTTTATACAGAACCTTATTTTTTCGCTTACTAAAGGCAAAACAATGTTGCGTCGGTATTCTCAAAAGATAAATATTTTTATGGTTGAAAATTACACTCCCTTTGCCACACATTCAAACTAGATTATGTACCGATCCTATTAATCAAGCATCAAGATTTTTGATATCAAAAAAAAATTGTTTGCCAGCATATACATAAATGTAAATCTTAAAAACTTTAGTTACATCATTATTATTAGCCAAGTAGAATAACAAAACCTATCTCTAATTCTTTTAGGATTGATTATAAAGGTGGATGTTGATGATGCATTAAGATCTAGTTTGAATTAGACTGTATATTAGGACGGCTAGGGTCTAATGTATGTACTATAGTTTTAAATATTGTTCCCGTGTTAAGATAAATTGTGGCTACTAGTAGTTTGCAACCATGTGTCACATATCTCATTATACTTTCACTCTTTCTTGTATTTATCTATTTATTATAGTAAAAAGATTTGAGTACTAGATGTAAGGTCTTTTCAACCCTATGCATTTGCCAGTCGATCATAATGGAAAAGGTTGAAATTCATTATATTCATTAATACCAAAGTTAAGGTTTTTGACAACTAGTTAAGGGGAGGAATCCATTTTAAATTTTAGAGAAAAATAAAATATTAATTTTAAACATAAATAAAATAACTTATATATATATATATAAATATATCAACCTTATAAAAACGAACACCTTTAGAGTCATCAGATCTCTTGTGCAAAAGAACTTGCAGTAATGCAAGCCAATTAACACATTCTTGCATGATCGATAACTATGTTTTTAAATTAGAAATATGTAAATAATTTAAAGCTAAAGAATTGCAAACAGCAAAAAAACAGAGAATTTTAAGGCAGGGGAGATGAGAAAGATTTATTGGCGAGTCATTTATTTATTTACCCTTAAAACTAATAGTTGTAATTGTTGAAAAAGTACTCTAGTACTTGACATGAAAAATATTGATAATAAGTAATTTATTTATTTGTCCTTTCTAACTTAAGTAGTTTTTAGGAGCTGTTGCAAAGATGTTTAATATTAAAAATAAAATAAAATATATTGATTCATCGTTTTCCACCTCAAATTAGTCATATATAGCTATCGAGAGGAGTGGTGTTATATTATTTGACAGGTAAGAATGAAAAAAAATAAGGTAAAAAAGCAATATTTAAATAAATTAAAAACACATTTGGTAGTGATTTTAAGAATTGTTTTAGCTTAAAAAACATGTTTTTTGCCCAACATTTATGATTTTTTTTTAAATCTGAAAAATCACTTAGTGTTTTAAGGAGAAATACATAATAAATGATTCTTTTAAAAACATTCTTAGAAAAAAAATATTTCCACCAAAAATACTTTGAGTAGAATTACTCTCGAACATATTTTAAGCGCGCGAGAAGTTAGGTACTATGGGCCTCGGTCTCTGCCTCTAGCTAACCGGTTTAGGCCTAATGGCTCCATCGACCAGCCCTAAAGTCAACCGATCTAGGAACCGGGCGCCTATCCCTGTATGTTCTTTCCGACAGACTTAGGTGTCTTGATGTCTCTTCACTTGATGTTTCTTCCGACGGCAGAACATCACTATCAACAAAACCTGTCAACCTGACTTTCATGATATAAGTGGGAGTTCTTCCAAGAATCAATCACCCCACCTCCAACGGAATAGGGAGGCACTCCCAACAAATGCCAATGATCGCGTTTTTCGCACATAAAAGCAGCGAAACAAGTCATCTTCCTTCAAATACATAGTCACCTTTCTCTTATCTTATGGGAAGAAACGCCTATCTTCCAAAGAAAGACTTATCCCCTTCTCTCCAAAGAAAACAAATCATCAACGAGTATTATCCCGATAGCATAACCACTCTTAAAAGTTTCCGCCAATCAGTGCCAGAGTGAGTTAACCTTTGACATCTGGCGCCATCTGGTCACCACCATCATCTTTCTTATTTGAGCCTTGAAACAAACAACTAACGTTCCATCGCATCCATTGACTCTCGGTGAATTCAAGAGACGACAACAAGGCCGTCGTGGAAAACGCCGAGCAAGCAGTAAAATCTCGCAGAGATCACGAGCTTAGGTATACCCGCTCCCAGTGACCCCGATCCCTCTAAGCTTTGGCTATTCTCGAACATCCCACCAATCCATCTGAATTTACTCGCTATGTCCAAAGAACCTGAACCCACCCATCGAGACCGGGGCCTCACACACAAGAGATGGAGGCAAAACAGAGGAGGTGCTCGCATGGTCGACCACGAGGCTACCGCTTACAAAGAGGAGAACGACCACCTACAAACCCGCTTAGAGTCCAGCAGACCCGAGAACCCCTAAGGTGTCACCCAGAATGAACCCCTAGCCCGGCGACAAAGGAAAGAGCCCGCCCTTCACTATAGTGATCGATTGGTTAGGCTGGCGACGAAGCTCTCGATACGCCCACTTCCCCCCGCCGCCACCACCCCTTGAGCAATGCGTGGCCAAGTCCGTAAGAGACCTCCGCGGTCCGGCACGGGTTGTGAGCGGAACGCGACGCCGACGCGGAAGATAGCAGGATAATTCCCGCTCTACACCGCGCCTCAACATATTGCCACTCCGGCCGGGAATCGCTTCCAGCATTTTTACATGCACGTGATTCACCCGAGGCGCTCCCTCGGCCCCGCATGTAGCCTTTATCCCCTTGTCAGTGGACCCTACGACATGTCAGTTCCTCCCTTTTGGGTTAGTGAAGCATATTTGACTATGAACCTCCTTGCGATTCGTTATTCTACCACATTATTTTTCTATGTACGCACGCTCCTTCGATCCGCACGCGATCACAGCAAGTCAGACTTCAACCAAGCTTATCGATCCTCAACACTGGGACATGGGGATTCTATGTAAGTGTTCTCGCCAAATTTAAAGGCCCGCCCGAAGGCTTGCACATTCGGGTTCCACAAGCCCTGGGAGGGCCTATTAAACCTCATTCAAGCGAAGTTATGGGTTTGTTCGCCCCAGCATCTCAGGCTCAAACTAGAAGACTAATCCATCCGGACTTCACACATGCAGCGCGTTCCTGGACAAGTCATTCAAACAGATTGATGTTTACAGTGGATGCCCGCAAACTTCCTGAGAAGCTTGACCGACCACTCCGTTTCTGCCTATCCAGATCCGCCAAGAACCATGGAAGAATTATATCTACAGTGCCTCCACACCGGAAGACACATCTGGCCGCCGCAAACCGTGAATGATAACCACCCGTGAGTGGCAAGTCGGCAGCCAAAGGCTCCGTCCAATGTAAGAGCGTGTACCGTAATATGGTCGAAGCGCCCTCCGTCGAGCGGGGCCCGGTGCGGGAATGAGCCCCCGCCACTCCTCTCAACATCGCCGCAGACCCGCTCCTACCTCATTCTGACCTCCCCCGATTCAAGTGGCCCCCGGGCCTGCGAGGGGCACGTCCTAATTAGCTTAAATGCATCCCTAAGGTTTGAATGGATTATCAGGGACCATGGCCACAAACCAAACCATTGCTAAAGCTGGAAGTTCCTAGTGGAAAGTCACGCGGGGCCGGGCACCAGAAGAGGTTATATACGAGTCGATCAATCCGGCAGCAACGCTTCACAACTCACACGGCCACGTTGATACCAGCATGCCTCGGCCCCGGCAAGCCATCAACTTACTAGGGACCGGCCACAGCGCAGATCAGTCCAAAAGGCAGGAGAAAAATGCCCGCGCCCTCACAGCTGGTGACACCGCCGCCAGAGAACATCACCGGTAAAGAATTCAAATGGTCAACACGACCCTATATCCTTTCCCCTATCAACCCTACCCGCCATTACTCCTCATTACGATGTACTGTACTTACTGGCTTGTGATACCAGCCATGTGCACAAAGTCCCTGGATCTAGGCAATGCAAACGATTTATTACTAACCCCCAACACTTTTAAGCAGATGAAAGTCCCGTCGACCATCTCATTCCACTCGGTGGTTTTGTCCGTGTTTAATTTGGGGCCACCACATCGACAAATGGGACACGCCTCTCTTCCCATTCGAGCTGGTCCAGAACTCAAAGAAGTACTATTATCTGGGCAGAGAACTTGGGCTATACAATGCCATCCGGGCCGGCCCGGTCATGACGCCCATGAAAGGCACTCCACGCACTCACCAAACAATCAATCCACCGACCGTTGCTAGGGCAAGTCGACCTTCGGGGAAGTCGCCATTTTACCACAATGCTATCAACTCAATGGGTATCTAAACAAGGATAATGCTCTATGAACCATCCCTTTGAGGCTTAACTTCAATAGCAATCACAATATCCCGCCCATCAGGTTTATGGAGGACAGAGAGCTACCAATGCTTGATCCTTTGAAACCACACCCCGACGGCCGAACATGCGCATCTATAGCAGGCACCTCCCCTGGTCCGTGATGAGAAGGCCCACTATGCCGCAGATGCGCAATACTAATGTATTTGTTTTCTGACCATGCGTATATGACCGGAATAAGCCCCACGCATTCCTCACATAGATTAAATGTTGCCCCATCCGCCAAGCTACCGACAAAAGTGAGACACTTTCACCTGTATACTCACTTACCATCCCACACCCAGGTCGATAATCTTTCTACGTAATCTATTTTATCAGAGCGCGAATAACACTACTGGCCACCGGTGGTTGTCCTAAAAAGGGAACAAATGGAGAGTAATGTGGATTACACCTGACTAACACGCCCTGGTCCAAAGACAACTCTCCGCCCAAAGATAAATCATCAGACGCCTGAAGGACATGGTATGCTATCTTCCTGATGCCTTCTCAGATCTCACCAGATCCCATGCACCTCGGGGGAGGCGTGAAAAACATCTTCATCACTCCCATGGACTCATCATATAATGTGCCTTTCGACTTAAAGAACGCAAGGGCCACCTATCGTGAGGTCGGGTGACAAAGATGTTTCTGACTGCTACTCCAGAACACAACACGGAAGTCTATATTGATGATATGCTGGTAAAATCCAAGCAACGCCCGAATCACGCTGCACATCTCCAACAGACATTCGACCTCCTCAGAGAGTATGGTATGAAACTGAACCCCTTAAATGTGCTCTTCGGGTCGGCCACTACCGACCCTTCTCCTCAAGCCATGGTAACCCAAAGGGGGAGATAGAGGCTAATCATACACAAACTTAAGGCTATCTTGGTAATCACTGCCCCCGGGCCCAAGAAAGGGATCCATCCGGATCACCTCTAAGTACCCGCTCAGCGTTTTATTTCCTGTCATCGACCATTTGAAACCCCTTCTTCACTATCCTTGAGGAGCCAACCCAAGCCGAATGAATGCAGGAATGCGACTGCATCTGTAGCAATCAAGCACACTCCGATAGAGTCCCGATTCTTTATGGTGCGAGCCTCGGGAGCCTATGGGATTAACTCTATCTCTACCTAAAGAGCCATATAAGAATAAGCGCCGCCTCATAAAGAATGTGGGATGCGGCCGAGGCATGTGTTCTTTGTCGCAATCCTTCGACCGATGCGGAGACCGTGATATAGCACTGAAGCGAGTCGCTCGCCTCCGGCCGCCAAAAGCCCGCCATACTTCAAGCTCATCCGCTAGAAGTAACCGATCTTCCACCCCAGGCACAATTCAAACCTAATATGTCCGGCGACGCACCACGGGCAGCCGTGAATCAAAGCATATGGCATCCGGGCATGTGTCAGACTTTTCTCAAGAATCTTAGTTGACTTCCTCAGTAAACACGCCAGCCGACACCGCCAGAAAAAGGGCTAGTGGAGCCATCTCCGCATGCTTCAGATAATCAGGAGCCGACATCGGTCTGTGATGAGTCCAAAAACTCATTAGATTTTTAATCCATTTTTCTGAGTTTATAATGAGAATAACGTTGAATTGTTGCGTAAACCTGGACAATTTTAACCAAATTCAATTTGTGAAAATACAAGATAAAATCAAATTTTAGCAAAATCATAAGAAACAACCCCGCAAAGAATCGGTCAAACCGAATTTAAGTCGCGGATGTGGAAGTGCAGTTTCCAGCAATTCCAAAGTCACATCAACAACTGGCTTTGAAGAAGAAACTGGTGAGTGAATATGAAGTCGCGGACTCTAAGAAGGAAGTCGAGACAAAATATGACTTATCTAGATTAAAAAGAAGCAATAAATAGCTCATGTCAATATCATTGCGATAACGCGACACTGTAAGAAGATAAATGATGTCGTGGATACACCATGAGGTCGCGACAAAGGAGCTTTACCACAAAGCCACAAGAACACTTTCCTCATAAGTTAAGTCTAAACTAATTTTGAAAGAAAGGACTTGTTGTCGCGACTCGAATATAATGAAGAATGGTCACGGTCGCAACAAAACTCCAAATCGACGGTACTAAGAATTAATGTTAAGGTAAGATGTTTCCGACACCACTTCGAGGTCTGATAAAAAATCAAGGCTTTCAGTGAGACATGGAGGTCGCACATTAATCGAATAGAAGTTGCACAAAAGATTTTTAAAGAGATCGAACATGTGAGGTCGCTACGCTAGAATGTATAGAGACATCAACACCGATCAAGATGTCGCATCGGCCCTTAGTGGTCGCGATCACCGTAGCGGTACGCTATGGTCGACATCATCAGAAAGAATGGAGGTCGCGACATCATTGGTCGTCACATCATATCCAAGAGATGCCGAGGGACAAGTCACGACAAAAGAAAGCTTCCAATTTACATCAAAAGAGCTCATATAGCGACACAAGTCGCACGACAGTCGCGACCCCAAAAGAGAGCTCACGCGTAAAGGTGTGAAGTCGCGACAATATCTGGGGTTGGTCACTACATCAATTACAAGGAAAGAAGGTCGCATGTCATTTACCGTCGCGTACATCGATCCGGTGGTGTTAGCAAGTCGCGTAATCGTGATAAAGTTTTTACTACGCATCGAATGGTAAAGTCAAAGTCGCGACGTGATGATTGAAGTCGCGACCTCAAAAGAGATCACAATGCAGAAAGGTGAAGTCGTGGACGTGATGACTGAAGCTCCGCTGACATCAAAAATACTAATAAGCAAAAAACTGAAGTCTTGCGAGTGAGAGGTTACATTATTATCAAGGTCACACAAACAAAAATGGAGTCACACATGAACAAAAAACAATGGGCCAATATTTGAAATCACATGTGCATCGTTATTCAACTTCCAAACCCTATAAAACGACGCAGTCATACTAAAGGAAAGCAACTCTCGCGGCCCGTAAAGAGAAGTCCGTGCAGTCAAGGCTCGTGGTGGTATTTTAATTTTATGCTTTTTCTCGTTTTGTCGCTATTTTAGATTGGGGATTAAAAGATTGTTATTTCGTTTGAATTTCGATCCGGATGTTAGTCGTTAGTCAAGTCGGTCGCGTAATGTTATTTTCTTCACCACGCCTCGTTCGCTTGAAGTCCAAACAAATTTTGGAATCTCAACTCCTCCGCTTCGGATTTACGTAGTTCTTTGTAGATCAAGGAGCTACCGCGCGTTAGTGTAATGAAGTACTTAGAAACGCAGCCTTTCCGCTTGAATTTACCTTCGCTGTTAGAATTTCATCTTTCTTGGGTAAATTTATCGTAGTCTATTGAACTTCGTCTTGAATCGCTGGCCGGTTTGTTTATTTTGTATCCGATCCAAATATCGTTGTTCAAAATTGTATTAGGATTGTTTCATGCTCGATTTCAGAGGCCCCCAGTGACATTGCAGTGCATTCTCGAGAGTATCAACAACCTCTCAAGGGTAAGTGAACCAATATTGGGGATCTAATGGCTTTGTGGTTTAATTGATAAATCTTCTTCTCACTTTGAAAACCGAGAATGAGCTGAATGGCTTATCAATTAAAAATGAGCAGAGAGTTCGCCGATTCGAACAAGAAGTTCAATCCCGTGTTAGCAAGGATCTAATCAAGGAAAGAATGAACTGCTCCAATTTTGAGGGGATGAGTAAAACCAAGATAGTGTAAACCCATGCTATGCCTATGTCTAGAGCTATGTTTACCCATGTTCGGGCAGGAAGCACTGGAAAGCAGCACACCCAACAAGGCAACTCGACAGTAGTTATCTAATCCTCTGCATTCGAAAGAAACAGGGAAGATTAGATGATGAAATGTGTCATTAAGGAGAGATCCACATGGCATTACCATTGTCATGCCCCCATTCCCAATCCGACCCGTATGGTGGATCCGAACCGAGTCCGGTAAGGCGAGACGGTATATCGCGACCATTGATATGTTCTTCTTAGAAATAACCTCAGACTCAGAAGCTATACAAACAATTATGTAATAAATAAAAAATCATTTTTAGTATATAAAAGAACTACCACCTGAGTGGTGTCCCTCAACACTCATATACATATATCGAGTCCCATTTATTTCATAAACATGTGGCATTTTTTTTCTAATACAAAACATCGAGATCGCGCGGGCAGTAAGTGCAAGCACCTATCTCTGAATCGGTCCGCTTCACGGGATGCGGATGTCCCGTCTTCTATCCTTGTCTTCGTCAGACTCACACTGGCGCCACTGAACACCCGCGGTTGCACGCTAGTGGGAACATAAGCATGGACAACCACCAATGGTGACCATCTGGAAGTTTTTATACATATGCATTTCATATATCTATACATATTCATATAACTTTTGGTTACTTATCATCTTTACATTCCTTCATCGATATCAATCTTTCCGCCTACATGTTTTCTGCCTTTGTCACATCTCCCATCTAGTACTTCTTCTTTTATTATATTCCCTTGCGGTTTTATCATCTTCTTTACTTATCTCTATCGTTTCTTTGCACTTTTATGCATTTCTATCATGTATTCCTAGCATGTTCCATCTCATCATAGGTATGTCTATCATATATTCATATCGTATATGACTCTTCATGGCTATAGACTATATCATTTGTTATGTTCTATTTCCGTAATCAAGTATTTCGCGTATCGCTTCTTATGTATTATTTTCATATACCGCTTCCCGTTATACTTTCATATTAGCTTCTTCACAGACCGCATTGTTTCATATACTCAGCACATCGACACTTTGCTTCTTGTACTTTAATCGTATATTATCGTCGCATAACAAAGTGCTATGCTTCTGCAATCATTCATATATTCTCTTCATTCATTTGTTTTATGTTTCATGCCCGCATAAACCTTAGAAGCGGATACGGAATCCAACGTTTAAAAATTAAGGTAATCAGATAAACCCAAGGTATCATCACCGTATCGAGACAGCAACGCGCCCGCGGTAATATTATACCGAAGGTATCATCAACACAGGACATCGACCTTGCTCCTGCATTATGATAATTGAGTATCATCAACAGACGAGACAAGTGACCATCCATGAGGGTCCGGAGGCGCTGTGGTGACCCTTTCGGCCACCCCGATCCAAACTGGACCAGTCAAAGCCTAGCAAAATCCTGGCCTCGGGAGTATCTGCTTTCTTTATGCCGGCAAAGAACTTGTTCTCCCTATAGGCATGCCTATCTATCCCTCTACCAGGTTCAAGCATAGCCAATGTTATTACATTTTCTCAGACATATTTCATAAAGTAAGATACATTAAACTATTATATATCATGATTGCTTGGTGCAATATATACCATCATTACTTTAGTTTGCATTCGCTCTCGCATTCAGAGCTTCATATTACGGTTCATGAGTATTTATAATCATATATATCATTTCATATATGTCTATTCTATATCACATTTGCTCATAAGCTTAAAGCTTACCATATTCCATCTCTCTTCATTCTTTGTATTCATCATATTCTATCATATATTAGCATATAGCATTTGTGAAAGTATAACCTATCATCGTACTTATTTTTTACTCATTCTTATATTCATACATATGCTTATCATTCGTGTGCATGTATTCATTCCCGGTAATATTACCCTTATATCTTGTTAATGTTTATATCTTCATATACTTTAAGTTAGCCTATCTTATCTTTGCATGACATATACTCATACATTTCTATACTTGGGTAGGCCGCTTACTTGTGTTTTTATCAAACCTGTTTTATCTCCTATAGGAGGTGCGTAACCCAGACTTCTTTCTTAAATACCCTTAGGGAAAATTCTTCATGTCCAAACTATTTATCTTTTATCATTTCTTGCTGTTATACACACGTGATAAAACACTCGCTGCTTTAACAGATAAAGAATGAACGAGACTCGTACAATATATACACCAAGGTACAAGATTTAGAGAACAGAGACGTGCCTCTCACACTGGGCGTAGAAACACTAGCAGGAGTGCAGAAGCACTGATCATGTATATGTGCCAAACCTTAATCGCCTTATGTACGTCTTCGCATTGATAGAGCGTCGTGCTTATTTAGCAGGTGCAGAAGCACTGATCATATATGCCTTGTCGATCAATGATATAGGTCTTAAGTGATCCTTACAATTATCATTGTTCTTTGAACTTATCATTTTTATTCTTTTCTTCTATATTCCTTTACATATCAAATCTACTTATGTTGCTATTTCTTGTTCATATCTATCTCTTTTCTTATCATGTATTCCAATTGACTTAACCCATATCAAAGCTACTTATGTTATTATTTCTTGTACATGTCTATACTGTTTTCATATTTCTGGACCTAATATGAGTTCCACTTTTTATCATACTAGGTGGCTGTATTCTTGACTCAATGGGCTTTATAGAGTCCAAGAACACCAGGTGGAGTTCGAGGCGAGAAAGAGTTATGACCTTGCCAGAGTTGGAGGTCATCGTAGTCAAATCTGAGCCCGACAGTAGGATGACCTCGGTAAACTTAGTCTATCACCTCGGTCTGACATCTACTAGCCTCCTCAGGCATATGAATGTATTCTTGACTCAATGGGCTTTCCATATAGTTCAAGAACACCCGAATCGGAGTTCAAACGAAGGACCTTCAGATGGAGGTCGCGTAGTCAACCTTGTGAGTGACCTGAGCCGACAGGCTGGGGTGACCTCGGTAAGCTTGAGGTCCTATCACCTCAGTCTGACATCTACACCTTACCCTAGCCTCAGGGCGCCTTGAATGTATTCTTCTCAATGGGCTTTCCATAAGTCCAGAACACCAGTCGAACACAGAAGGAGATATGACCTTTTGAGAGTTGGAGTTATGCGTGTGTACTGACGAAGGTTGACCTTTGGCCCGGCAGCGAGCTGAGATGACCTCGGTAAACTTGGTCCTATCATAATTATAACATCTACCACCCCAACCTCATCAGGCTTATATAGATGTATTCTTGACTCAATGGAACAGGGTCCAGGAACACCCGAATCGAGTTGGACGAAAGGATTGACCTTAGAGTTGGAGGTCGCCGTGGTGGTGACAGGCTGGATGACCTCGTGGCTTAGTCTATCACCTCGGTCTCGACATCTACTGCCTTTCCTCAGGCATGAATGTATTCTTGACTCAATGGACTCATAGAGTCAGAACACCAGAATCGGGTGAAAACGAAGGAGACCTTGACTTTTAGAAGCGGAGGTCATGCCCAGATCAGCCAGCGGAGTTGACCTGGGCGACTAGCTGAGATGACCTCAGTAAGCTTGGTCTATCACCTTGGTCTGACATCTACCCAGCATCTTCAGGCTGAATGTATTCTTGACTCAATGGGCTTTCCATGAGTCCAAGAACCGAATCGGAGTTGAGCTTGAAGGAGATATGACGCCGAAGTTGGAGTCAGCCATGGCAGCCTTGACGAGTTGACTGGGCCCGCGAGGCTAGGGACCTCAGTAAACTTGGTCCTATCACACCTGACATCTACTAGCCTCCTCAGGAATATGAGATGTATTCTTGACTCAATGGAAGCTTTCCATAGAGTCGAGGGCACCCGAATCGGAGTTCAAGCGAAGGAGATATGACCTTAAAGTTGGAGTATCGCCAGTCAACCTTGACAGAGTTGGCTGAGCCCGACAAGCTGAGGTGAGAAGGCCTCGGCTCACCTCAGTCGGCATCTAGCCTCCTCAAGCATATGAACGTATTCTTGACTCTCCAATGGGATTTCCATAGAGTCCAAGAACACCCGAATCGGAGTTCAAACGAAGGAGATATGACCTTCCGAAGTTGGAGGTCATGCGTAGTCAACCTTGACGAGTTGACCTGAACTGACGAGCTGAGATGAAGTGACGAGCTGAGCTCTACAGGACGAGCTGAGCTCTTCAGGACGAGCTGAGCTCTACAGGACGAACTCTACAGGACGAGCTCTACAGGATGAGCTCTACAGACGAAATGGGAATTTCACAGACGAACTCTGCTGTGACGAGCTCTACAGATGAGCCTCTACAGACGCAGCTCTATAAAACGAGTTTCTACAGGATCGAGCCTACAGACGAGTTTCTACAGATGAGGTCCGTCGACCTCGCATGAGGTCTCACACTCGTTGGACGACTCTCTATGGGCTGACCACTACCATTTGACTGCTCAGAGTAAAAAGACCATAACTTGGTCTATAGGGTCCGACTGAGAAATTCAAAAGCCTAACATCAAGTTCATTGACGTAGCTACAATTTACTCAGCGACTCACTCCGAATTACCTGTATTTGACCCAAAACCTGTTCTAAGATCCGCTAATGCATCTACTCGAAAATTGGGAATTTCTCGGTTTCAACTCTGCAACTGGGACTTCTCTCAAAACACATATCTAGGAGCCTTAGAGCTCTTCTTCTCAACTCAACCCTACACGAAATGAGCTTTAGGAGTTCCCAAACCCAAACCATACACAAGATGGGAGGGTTCTAAAACCATGTATTTAAACTTTTAGTTCAAAAACTAGATTTCCATAATTCCCATAGTTTTTGTGACGTAACTATACTCATAGTTCTGCTACAAATCAAGACATGTGTGTATTCATACAAATATTCACAGTTCCATACCAAACCATATTTCCATACTTTTCTATACAAAATCCTAGTTTCATACTAATATTCCTAGTTCCATACCTGTGATCTTCTCTTTCCTTTTCCTTCTTTCTTCTTTTTCTTTTCCTTTCTTCTTCTTCTTCCGTTTTTGCTCTCTCCTCTCTCTAAGACCAAAATGAGATATTTCTTTTGGTCTTATCCTTATTTGATCTTATCCCCTTTTTATTTCACTTTCCAATGAGGAAACTTCCTCCCTCTTTCCTTCAAGCCACTTGTCTCTTCCATAATTTTCTTCCTTATTTTATTCTAATATCTTTCTTTTATTACTCTTTGGTCCTCCTTTCAGTTTTATTCTCTATTCAATTTATCAAAATCCTACTTTGACATATGAACTTATTAAATTATGACCCTTGGGTCATGAATTGGTAATTTATTAATTTACCCATAACTGTTGTATTAATTCCAAATTCTTGCTTATTTTATTTTATCTTTAATTTATTTCGGATAAATATACTATTACTTTTATTATACCCTAAACATGTTCGAAAACTGCTAGGGTATAATTCAGGGTGTTACAACCATCTTCCTTGGACGGATTCTAACCGAGGTCTATGAAGCAAAGTTACGTAATTGTTCGGCAGGAATTGATGTTTCACAACACTTCTGTATTTTCAATGCTCCTTTTAAAAACTAATCGATCGCTTTATTTCTTTATTTTTATATTTTAGTGTAAGCATTTATTTCATTTTGTTCTTAGTTTACATATCTTTATTCTTTCATTATTTTAAAGGTTGCGTGGATATATCAATTGTAAATCATAGTCCAAATAAAAGATGTAACTTGAAGTAGTCGTGGTAGTTGATTGAGAATTCCTGAGATCTCAGGATCAGAGAATGGACTTAAATCCACTTTATTACTTGTTTGACTCAGACACTAGAGAATCATGGATCAAAACCGTAAAGAAATTTATCTACTTTAAGGAAACCGCTTTTAATCGTGATAATTGGTAAAGAAATATAACAAAACAAGTTTCATGGCATTATTGTCGGGATTAGATAATAGTCCCTGGGTAATAACGCTTATAAATTTGTGTTGATGTTTGATCCATCACTCACACTTACACAGCGGGAGACAGAGAGTAATCCAACAAGTTTTTACGCCAAGTGTCGGGGATCGAAAGAATTAATAAGATCAATATTCTGACGAAAGAAGGAAATACTAATTTGGACATTTTTAAGAAAAGAACAAAAATAGCTTTTCAAGCAGTGACTACATTAGTCACTAATTTTTTAACAAGCCATATTGAAAATATTTGTTAGGTTTGACTAATCCTATTAATATGAGTATGCTTTTATTTCAGGAAAACCTTTAATGCATAGGAAACAGGATCCGACCGATTCCGTAAAGAGACACTGACTGAGAGAACACTCAGAGCTTAAGAAAGACAAAAAGAGTTAAAACGCAATGGCGGCGTAAGAGAGACATGACCAAACTGAGGAACAGAGGATGAAGAACTAAGACCCCACATCGATACACAATGGAGGATTTCCGGAGACCTATTATTTAAGAAGAGTATTCCCGCAATCGATACCCACGTTGATGCGTGTAAAATAATTTTGAACTAAAGCCACCTTAATTACAATGGTTCAAGAATATCGCTTTCATCGATCATCCCAATCAAGACCCAAATGAGCACCCGAAGATTTCTCAGATGGGCTTAATAGACAAGCCGAATCAAGTGAGACCAGAGGTGATAAAACTACATCTCTTCCCATTTTCTTTGAGAGACATAGCAGCCCACATGGTATGAATCATTACCATACTTCAATTGATACTTAGTTAGCCAAGGTGGCTTACTTTAAAGCAGACATTCTTTCCCCCATCTCTCACTTCGTAGAGACGAAGAGAGATAATCAGATTCCAATGCGGGAAGATGAGAGCCTATATGTCGCTGGGGGAAAGATTCAAAAGATTGGTCGAAGAGTAAGTTTTAATGCATGGAATAGACTTGAAGACCTGTGATGGATATAGTGTATCATGCTCGAATGATACATCCAAGGGTGACACTGATGCTCAGCGCCTGGAGCATCTGCCGAAAAAAGTTCTGAAGAGGCAAGAGATCTGATAGAGGACCTGGCAAAATGCAATATGAAAGCTCCATCTGAGTTTTCAAGAGGTAGTAGCAGAGGAAAAGGGGTCATAGAGCTGAGCAAGATGACAACCATGGAGGCTAAGTTGGATGCTATAATGCATAGGATGGACAAACAAGAGAGGAAGATGCACACTGCTCATGAAATAGGAGCAGTAGAAAGAGAATTGATGAGAAGAAGTGTTGATGTGCCAACAGAAGAAGATTCTTATGGTGCTGAGGAGGTTAAGTACGTGAACGAGCAAAGAAGTTATCATTTCAAGCCAAATCCTAACCTGCCCATACACTACAATCCAACACTGAGGAACCATGAGAATTTCTCATATGGTGGAGGGGCATTACATGGCCCAAGGCAGGGACATCATCCTCAACAAGGATATCAGCAGCCACCAAGGTTTTAGCAATAGCAAAGAAGGGAGGTGAGGGCAAAATGAATACTGTGGTCGAGGAGAACCTAACTATTTGATAACAGCGTCAGCTCACGTGGATAACAAGCAGGCTATTACAATTCCATGAATGTAAACTATCCGACTTGGAAACTTTCAAGTTCGATACCCGCATGTTTTTAAAATGCTAGTGCTTCAACAAAATCTAGAGACACAAGTAGGGCAATTGGCCCTGAATATGCCAAATCGTAACGCGGAACATTCCCTGCTGACACCTGTGGTTAACCTCAAAGACTCCATGGCAATCACTAAGAAGTGGGAAGGATTTGATAAAGAACGGAAAGACAAATAGAAAAAGAAGAGGATCGAGGCGTAGAAAGAAGAGACTGAAAAAAGAAAAGAAGAGAAGAACACCCGATTGAACGTATGAAAGGAAGAAATGACCAAAAGAAAGAAGAGTACCTACCATGCTCCCGCAAAGGCCATTCCCACGTAGACTTTAGAAGTCAAAAAAGAGAAGAGTCAGCTCTCTAAATTCTGATATTTGGTAAGAAAATAGAAATAAATATCCCATTTGCAGGTGATCACCAAATGCCTCTTTATGCAAAATTTCAAGAAGGTGCCAGCAAGAAAAAAGATAGATAAATGGTGGAGGTATAGTTAACTTGAATGCTTCATGCAAAGGCTACTATCCAAACGCGGCTTCAAAGAAAGATGAAAGACTCCCGCGCTTACCTATTCCCCGTTCTATAGGAAATGTGAGTTCAAGAAAGCTTTATGTGACTCAAGCAAGTATAACTCTGATGCCTCTATCGCCTGTGCAGAGACTTAGTTCGGGGGGGAATCCAACCCCAACAAAGAATTACACATTACGTATGGTCGATAGATCAATGGCACAACCGCAGGGCATTTTGGAAGATGTATCACAAGGTCGGGAAATTCATTTCCCATTAGATTTTTGTTATCATGCATGGAGGAAGATCCGCCCTTCAAGGTCGGGAAGACCTTTCTTAGCAAATGTGAGCTTCGCTTTGGATTGACGACGTAAAGGTGAACTCGACACTGTGAGTTGGAATGAAGTGCTGCATTTTAATATTAATAGGAGTCCGAACATCCTAATGCAGGAAGACAGCTTGTAGTATCGTAAGAAGCAATAGCCTTCTCAATGATGAAGTGAATTCTCGATTGTATCATTCAAAACTCTATCAACAAATCTGAGATGAATTTTCAGCATCTTGAGAGTTTTGATTGTGAAGTTCTCGCTCAAATTTGTTTAATAATGAAACGCCTCGAGTATAAATGAAAACAAATTAAGATGAAGGAAAGAAAATTGCATACACACAAGAACTCATGGGCGAAACTAAAGGTGTAAGGGTTAACATTAGCTGAAAGTTGCCCGCCATTTGAAATATGAGTTTTTAGAGCGAGAAAAGAAAAACCAATATATCATATCACCAGATTGACCGGGTTGAAGAACGTGGTTGGTCGGTAATTTCGAAAATACAAGGGAAGCGATCATTGGTCAATCAAGATCCGAAGGGTATCGGGCCCTCATTCAGATGCACAAAATATTGTCGAAGATAATGCAAAACTTTTGTTGAGCATCAAAGGAATAACCTCATGAAAGAAGTTGTCGTAAAAGAAGTTCAAATGGTTAAATGTAGGTTTTATATATGCTATATCGTATGCTTCGGGTAAGCCTTAGCATATGTGGTTCCCAAGAAAGGTGGATTCACTGTAATCGAAATGAAAAGAATGAACTTATTCCTACAAGAATCGTGGATGTGATGGAGGGTTTGTATCGACTACGAAAATTGAATATTGCAAAACTTTAAAGGATCATTTTCCCTACCTTTCATCGATCAAACTTGTGATAGGTCAAGTGTGACACCCTCATTTTTGTTTTCGATGGAGCATTCTCGATATAACTAAATAACTATTGCACTAAGATCAGAGAAACCACTTTTACATGCCCATTTGGTACTTTTCTTTTAGAAGAATGCCATTTGGACGTGTAATGCCCCTGCACTTTCCAAAGATGCATGATGTCTTTATTTTCCGATCCAGCGCATAGTTGCGGAGATCTTCATGGATGATTTTACGTTGCATGGATCCGCTTTTGAACAATGCTTGTATTAACTGGGACAAGACTTCAAAGGTGCAAAGACAAAATCTAGCTCAATTGGGAAAATGTCATTTATGGTTACAAAAGGGATTGTCTTGGGGCACATGGTTTCGCAGCTAGGCTTGGCGTAGACCAAGCAAAGGTTTCCAATTATAAGAGACCGGATGCCACCCACTACAACAAGGGAATCAGGTTTCTAGACATCGGATTTATAAGATTTATCGTAGATTTCTCAAAAATTGCTAGACCACTATGCGTAGACACTGAGAAAGATAGGTTTATTTTTAATGAATCCCGCCAGAAGCATTTGAAGAAATCAAACTGTGACTAGTGAAGCTCTAACACATGGCAAACCGCATTGGAACAGAATTTGAGATCATGTGCGATGCCGTTGATTTTTGTAATGGAGTCAGATTGGGATAGAAAGATGAAAAAGTGTTCATAAATATCTACTATGCTAGCAAAACCTTTAATGAAGCACAAGAAAATTACTCTACTACTAAAAGGAGAGGCTGCAATAGTGTTTGCATGTGAAAATTCAAAGCATATTTTGGGGGTCCTATGTTGTTATACACATCGATCATGCAAAGAATTAAATATTTAATGGCAAAGAAGGAAGCAAAGGCGATCGGACGTGTGGGTATTATTGTTGCGTGAATTGATCTAGAAATTAAAGACAAGAAGGGCAAGTGACAATGTGATAGTCATCACTTGTCAAGAGTAGAGGAACCCACTGCATAAGAAAAAAAGAAAGAGAAATAGCAAATTTTCCAGATGAGCAAAAAGATTTCAAATTGCCACTCCAATCACACTTCGTATCGGGAGGCCAATTCTTTTAGCTTAGAATTATGCCACCTGTGACCAAATACCACAGAGAAAAGTTAAGGATTAATGTTAGTATTACATCCGGGATGATCCATATTTGTTTAAAAGGAGGAGTTGATTCGATTATAAGGGAGGTACCCAAAAAGTGAGCAAAGCAAGATTTACAAGAATGTCATGCATCACCCATGAGTTGGGTTAATTTTTGGTAGAGATAAAACAACCCACAAAATTCTTCAGTCAGGATTTTACTGGCCTACAATTTTTAAGGACTCCGTTTGGAATGCAAAGGTGTGATCAATGCCAAAGAATGGGAATATCAAAGGCATGAGATGCCCCGTATGCATCCCCCGGTGTAAATTGCTTGATGTATGGGGAATGGATTTTATGGGGCCTCTTTCCAGCTTCATTTGGAAATATATATACTCCTAGCTGTGGACTATGTATCAAAATGGGTAAAGCAAAAGAGTTTGTCCCAAGAATGATGCCAATACGCTGTAGGGGTTTTACAAAGAAATATTCTTAGCGTATTTGGGATGTTTTAACTTATAATTAGCGATGGAGGGCTTATTTTGCAAATAAGGTGTTTGACAAAACTCATGAGCAGATGTGGTATCAAACACATTATGAGTTTCGCTTATCATCCTCAAAACAAATGGGCAAGCTGGAAATTTCCAACAGAGAAATAAAGAAAATTTCGAAAAGACTGTGAGTTCTAAATGTAAAAGATCAATTAAGCTGGATGATGCATTGCGTACATGGATCGCTTAAAACTCCCATTGGAATGTCCCCATACGTGACTTGTCTTGAAAACCATGTCACTCTCCCTGAACCGAATACAAAGCCATGTGGGCCATCAAACAATTGAACTGAGTTTCAAAATTGCAAAGGAAGAGAGACTTCTCCAACCGAATGAACCTGAAGAACTAAGAAACGGCTTCAAGTGACAATGCTAGGAATATAAGGACAAAACAAAGAAATGGTATGATCAAAGGATTGCGAGAAAGAGTCTCAGAGTGTGGGATCAGTCTTACTGCTTAACTCCAGACAAGATTATTTGTGAAGCCGAATCAAAATGGAGTGGACCATATACAAAGCGGGTGTCAAGTACTATCTGAGCAAGAACACTCGTGACTGGATGCCGGGAAGAATTCAAAGTTAATGGGCAAAAGATCAAAACACTATCTCAACAGTGGAGAAAGAAATCAGAAGAACTCAAAATGTGAATTGAGAGAGAGAGAAAGCTTAAACAAATAGTCCAAATTTAAAGACTCAAACGAGCAAATTTCATGGGAGGTAAACCTATATAGATTTTTTTGGTTTCTTTATATAGACTTCGAATTTTTTTTTTATTATTACGCGTTTTTGAAAATTTTTTAGTTATAGTCATGATTTGTTAGAAATTGCTAGGTTAGTACTAAATTAATTGAATCCTTTTTGGAATTGTTACAATATGCAGATGAAGAATCAAAATGGCTCAAAGTAGAAGGAACAAACCCGTGACTACCCAAAGACTTCACAGGATGTAGCAACTCAAAAGGAGTAATTTTGTCCCTGATATAAATTTCAGAAAATTCGAATAGAATACATGTTTGAATTGATGTGTGGGAATGATTAAATGGATGCTAAGAATGTGCAAATAAAAAGGAGTGAAAAGTCAATTGATCATCAAATTTAGGGTAATTAGTATTTGCGACCGTGATTTTATGTCGCGATAAGTCGAGGGTCGCAATCTCAATAAGATCGAAGGAAGAACAAGGGCACAAGTCGTGACTACAGATTTTTTTATGTCGCGACAGTAGAATTGAGGTCGCGATGCAACATTTGGGTCACACAAGAACAATTCTAAAAGAGTGAGGAGGGTCGCGACAACTCAACTATGTCATAAAATACCGATGGTCGCAGAGCTGGATGATAACTTGTCCTCCCACAACATTTATGTCGCGACAAATAATACAAGTCGCGACATAGCAGAAAAGTATACCGGGCGCTTTTTAATTTTGCCCAATTTGATGATACACACAATCGCAAATACTTTAAAATTTAAGTCGCGATAAGCATAAATAACAAGTAATAAAGAGCCCATAATAATGATTGAATTGCAACTGTTGAGAAACTCCCTTCACTATCATCTCCTTCCTTGAAGCAAATACAACCTTCTTACCTCGTAGATCTTCTCTCGGTTCCTTAAATCTTGCAAAACCTAAATCCGAACTTCTTCCTAAAAACCTTCCGATTTCTATAATAGCCCAACCTTCAACCTTCATCCCAAATCGAAATAAATCATGGAGGAGTATACTGGGATCGGCGGGAAGTTCCATCTGAACCTAAAAGGAGAACAAAGCCAGGTCAACAACTATAGTTCAACCACATAAAGCAATAGAGGAAGAAGTGGAAAGAAAGCAACAAGAAGGAGAGGAAGACGAAGTTCGTCTTTAAGAAGCTTTCTGCTTGGAAAAGCACTGCGTCGGGAGTGGATTTGTATGAGAAAGAGGCTTCAAACAACCTATCTCACCTTCAAGGAATTAATAGAGCAAGATATGGGAGAATTCTCAGAACATCAAAAGTCTAGTTATAAAGAATAGTCTGAGAATTTTACTCCAATCTAGTTGGGAGGAAAGAGAACTCTCATATAAATGAGGAGTTTGGTGCCATGGAGCTAAGACTATTAATGAAATGTATAGTATGGAAGGGCAGAAGAATGGATCAAAATTCAAGAAGCTGATGAACAACCCTAACCGTGAGAAGATTGCGAGAAAATTAACATACGGTAAAGGGCAGTGGAAGAAAGGAAAATGAGAGCAAAAGACCCTGAGCAGAGATTTCGCGTAAGGAGGCAAGTGTGGTTTTACTTCCTAGCTCACTGCTATGGTCCTCCCACCAAGCATGTTTGTATAGTAAGAGAACAAGAAGCAACCTTTCTATGCCATAATTATGTACAAGATGATGCCGAATGCTTATTTAAAATTCTATAATGAGGTACCATGAAGGTAATAAAAGGGGTTTGATCCCCACCCAAAGAACCATCACAAGGGCTATGTATATATCAGGAAGCGGAACTTTGGGAAGAAGAAGAAGAGGCCCTATGTTTGCTCACCACCCCGACTGAGTCGCTAAGGGGCCAAGGAACTAAAAGAAAAAGGGGGCCAGTAGTAGAAACAGATTCAAGGGATGAAATGAAAATGCAATACGGTGAGTAAGACACCCTTCCTAAGGGCAAGAGCAAGCAAAGAAGAAAATCTAGAAGCACATCAAGAAGTGGAATACTTTATGTTTCCAGAGATATAAACAGCAAAGATATCTAATGATCTCTGTCCTGATCACAGCCCCTATATGAACAAGGATTTCGTAAAACCCGTGAAACAGGCTTCAGGAGAATAATCAACAACGGATGCTCGGCCCATTCAAAAGAGTATGAAAGAAAGAGAAGAGCAATGGAATTCCAAACAAAGTTCGTAGAAGAGGGTTGCAAAGAATTGGAAGAGAAGGGATCAACAATGGGAAGAAGAGATGAACAGAATAGAAGAAGTATATGAAGCTGAGATGAAAAGAAGAGATGAGTAGAAGGGAAGAGCAGATGAAGAAGATCCTAGAGCATCAAGAGGAAAAATTTAAGAAGGAAATGGAGGAAAGAGATCAAGATCTACTAAAGAAGTTAAAGCTAAGCCATGAATCATTCTTGGCAACAATCGCATGATCGTGATTCTCAACTCCTAAACTCATAAAGGAAAGGGATCTTATCAAGAAGCCAAGACTAAGAGCGCATCAAGGGATTCAAGTTCCTAAGATGTCAATTAAGGATTTTCGAAAAGGATGAAGGACAGATCAAGAGCTTGATGATGTGATGCCTCGTATAAAAACGCTTCTGGAAAATTGGATTTGATCAACAAATAATCTTTCCGCAAATTTTTAGAAGTTTAATCAAAATGGAACGACAACGAACACACCGGGGCACCTAGACAAGATGATCTGAACAAAAAGGTTGATCTCACAAATGAATTGATCATTGAAGAACAGATCGAAAAGGAGAATGACAAGAAGAAGAAGAGAACTGAAATGAAATTTCCCAAATTCAATCCTAATTTGGCTACCCTTGATCTGGATCCTCCCAACATCTTTACTCCTCCCTCAAAAAGAAAAAAAATAGACCTTCCCATTGATTTATCCTTCTCTTCCTCTCTTCTTGATTGTTGTTCAACTTTTGCATCACATCAAGAAAACAAGAAAATTTGTGAAAAGGAAATGTTTGCATTTGCGCTGATTTTTTTGCTTGACTGAAAGGGAAAAATAACATTAGGATTTAGTTCAAGAATGAAAATACTGAAATATCATAATCTGAAATAGTTGAAGTAGTTTGAATAGGAGATAAACTTGAACACAAATAATTGCAAAATTAGGGCGTGAATAAAGAGACTGGAATTAGGAGTATTTACTGTTCTGTTTAAATTAGGTTTAGTTGCAAAAATTGGAAAATTGGTTATTGCTGATGGAACAAAATACTTGGTTAAAATAATGTAAGTAGACAAAGGAATAAGTACAAGTCTGAAGAAATAATACACTTGGCCAACAAACTTATGAAACTTTGATGTGAATTAGAACATCTTTCCTGTGGAATTCAGATTTAGAGTCCACAAGCTCTAGAACTTGTTTGATTATTGATTGAGGCGAAATCTAGGTGAAAACAACTACCAGAAATGATAGAGGCCATCCTCAAGTGCTTGAGCCTTTGCTTCCACTCAAAATATGCTACATATTCTCTAGTTCCCGATTCAGCTAAATAAGCCTTATTTCTTCAAGAAACAGCAACTGAAAACCGAAATTCCCTTCCTTGCAATAAATCTCGCAAAGAAAGAACCCAAATTATCCAGCGTTTCTAGTTCGTAGTTTAGTATAAAGGAAGAAACAAGTTCGGGGGAATAATATTTCCAAATTTTGACGTTAAGGTCAAGAAGCAAAGAAGCCAGGCTGAAAGCTTAAATAAGGAATAAGTTTTGTCTTGTGGCCTATTTCCCTTGAACAATTAAGCTCGTAGGGGTGTTTTAACACCTAGCACCCTAATGCCAACTGGTATGGGAGTTGCTAGCCCAAAGTTCTCTAAGAGTAAAGGCAAAGGAGTTAAAGAACAAAGGAATCTGCCTAAATCAAGTACATATGGAAATTGAGATTCCATAAAAAGAATTCAAAAAGAGGAATCAAGCTAAGATTAAGGAGAATCAGAAAGGAACAAAGAAGAAAAAGGAAGAAAGTTGGAGGCAACTATGTAGAGACAAGATGGAAACTGGGTAATTTACAACCTAAATTTTTCCACTATCTACCCAATTACCTAAGCCCAACATTACAAGCCTGAAAGACCTCATTGATTTCCGAAGGTTGAATTTTACCTACATTAGTGGAGATCAATATGGAAAAACAAGCATATGGGACTTTGATAAACAAATTTCCAAGAAAAACTCCTTTAAGATTAACTAAATTCAAATACAAGCTTGAAAAGGATTGATGACTCCGCACACACACACAAAACAAGACTTGTTAAATAAACTGCTTAAAATACATTAGTTTATCAAGAAATTTGTAATAGAAGTACACCATGCCTTGTTCTTTGCATCAAAACTCGAAATTTGAAATAATAGTGATATTCTAATTCCGCATCGTAAGGGCGGATGAGAAAGATCAGGAATAAATCGGAAAAATGTCTTTAAAATTTTCTAAGCTTATTTGTTTAGGACAAACAATTTCTTCTTTTCTTTGCTTAGGGACAAGCAAAATTTTAAGTTTGGGGGAATTTGATGAGTCCAAAAACTCATTAGATTTTTAATCCATTTTTCTAAGTTTATAATGAGAATAACGCTGGAATTGCTGGGTTAAAATCGATAATTGAATCAAATTCCACTCTATGAAAATACGCCAGAAAAATCAAATTTTAGCAAAAATCATAAGAAATCAACCTGCAGCAGAACTGAAGTCAAAACTGGAATTTAAGTCGCGACAGGAAGTGCAGTTTCCAGCAATTCCAAGTCACGACATCAACAAATTTGGCTTTGAAGAAGAAACTGAAGAGTGAACAAGCGGCCGTGACTAAGAAGGAAGTTGAGACAAAATATGACTTTGGTCGAGATTAAAGAAGAGTCAAATGTAGAGGTTCATGTCGCGACATCATTGCAATGCCGCTACACCGTGTTGAGAGATAAATGATGTCGTGATACCGCCACGAGGTCACGATAAGGAGTCAGTTTAAGAAGCCACAAGAACAACCTTCTCAAGCAGTTAAGTCGCAACCACTCTTTTGAAAGAGGACTTGTTGTCTCGACCTTGACAAGAGAATGAAGAATAACACCAAGGTCGCAACAGAAACTCCAAATCAAATGACCAAGAATTAATGAAGAAGCAGACATGATGTCGCGACACCACTTCGAGGTCGCGATGTAATTGAAGGCTTGAAGCAGCAGAGGACATGGAGGTCGTGCGGATAATCGAATAGAAGTTGTGACAAAGATTTTCAAAGAGATCAACATAGAGGTCGCGATGCACTGAAGGCTTAGCAAGAGACATGGAGGTCGTGACACCGATTGTGAAGTTGCGACAAAAGATTTTCTTTCAAAGAGACTGAACATAGAGGTCGCAGCGCTAGAACGCATAGAGACATCAAACACCGAATCAAGATGTCGCGAATGGCCCCCGCGGTCGCGAGATCACCGCAAGGTATTATGGACGCATCGCGAGTGGTCGCGACATCGCCATAAGAAAGAAGGTCGCAACGCCCCGTGAGTCGCTACATCACCGTGAAGAACGGAGGTCGACATCATTTAGCCAAGCCGCGACATCATATCCAAGATGTCAAGATGTCACTAAAAAGAAAAGCCTCCACGACATCAAAAGAGCTCATAGGCATACCACAGTCGCGACGATGATTGAAGTCGCGAATTTCAAAAGAGCTCACAATGCAGAAAGGTGAAGTCGCGACGTCATTCAGTGGTCGCGACATCAGTGACAAGGAAAGAAGGTCACGACGTCATTTAGCGGTCGTGACATCAGATCCAAAGGGTGTTAAAGGGAAGTCGCGACCAGATAAAAGTTTCTACTACAGACGAACAGAAAAACGAAGTCGCGACGTATGATTGAAGTCGCGACCTCAAAAGAGATCACAATGCGGAAAGGTGAAGTCGCGACGTATGATTGAAGTCGCGACATCAAAACAGCTCAATAAGCAAAACAGTGAAGTCGCGACGTGAAAGAGAGGTTGCGACATCAAGTCAAGGTCGCGACAAACAAATGGAGTCGCGACATGAACAAACAATGGGCCGCTTATTTTGAAATCCACAAATGTGTGCATCGGGTTAGCCCAACTTCCAAACCCTATAAATACGCAGCCGCTAATAAAGGAAAGCAAAATACTCTTGGCGGCTCAAAGAGAAGTCCGGGTACCAAGGCCCGTATTTTAATTTTTATGTTTCTTTTTCTTTGTTTTGTCATATTTTAGATTAGATTAAAGCAGATTGTTATTTCATTTGAATTTCGAATCCTGATGTTTGTCGCTAGTTGGAAGCCGAATGCGTAATGTTATTTTCTCTTCAAATTATCGCCGTCTGCTTGAAGTCCGCAACAATTGCTCAAGATCGCTTGATTGGGGTGAGCTACCATTAGGTGTAACGGCAATTTAGGAAACACACTTCGCTGAATTTACTCGTTGTTAGAATTTATCTTTCCCCGCAGAACTTATCATAGCTCCACCGAACTTCGCCTTGAATCGCTTGTCGGTTTTGTTTTATTTTGTATCCGATCCCAAATATTAGTGTCCTATACCTGTAATAGGATTGTTTCATGCTCTGATTTCCAGGAGGCCCTCTGAGTGACACAGAGAAGGCATTCCTGAGAGTATTGAACAACCTCTCAAGGGTATGCGAACCTAATATTGGGGATCTAATGGGCTTTGTGAATTCTAATCGATAAATCTTCTTCTCACTTGAAACCGAGAATGAGTTGAATGGCTTATCAATTAAAATGAGCAGAGAGTTCACCTCGATTTGAACAGTAAGTTCAATCCCGTGTTAGCAAGGATCTAATCAAGGAAAGAATGAACTGTTCTAATTTTGAGGATGAGAAACCAATATAGTGTAAACCCATGATTTGCCTATGTCTTGGGGAGCTTTGCTAAGGTTTACGCCCATGTTCGTACGAAGTATTGAAAAAGAAAATACCCAACAAGGCAACTCGTATTAAAAGTAGTTATCTAATCCTCTCTCAGATTCAAAAGAAAATGTGAAAGATTAGATGATGAAATGTGGCCATTATGAGATCCATGGCATTACCATCTTCTCCTTGACGGATCTTCAAACTGAGGTTCACGGCTAAAGCTACAGAGTTGTCTGGTAGAATTGGATGTTTCACAATGGGGCCAGGCTTTCAATGCTTCCTTTAAAACTAACTCGATCACCATTTCTTTAGTTTTTTTATTTTAGTGTAAGCATTATTTCATTTTGTTCTTAGTTTACTATATCTTTATTCTTTCATTATTTTAAAGGTTGCTAGGGATATATCAATCAAGAAATCATAGTCCAAATAGTATAGAATCCCTGAGTAGTCGTAGAAGTTGGATTGAGAATTCTTGAGGATCTCTCGTGGGATCGACATCTCGACTATAATCCACTTTATTACTTGTTCGACCTGTACACTTGCAGAATCATGGATCAAAACCAGAAAGAAATTTATCTACTCTTAAGGAAACCGCTTTTAATCAGTATAATTGCAAAGAAATATAACAAACAAGTTTCATGGCATTATTGCTGGGGATTAGATAATAGTCCTTGGGTAATAACGCTATAAATTTGTGTTGATGTTTTGATCCATCACTCACACTTACATAGTGGGAGAGACAGAGAGTAATCCAACAGTCTGCAATTAACCTCCCCAACCGGGGAAAGGATTGAACAGGCAGTACGGTTAGGCTTTAGCACCACCAATAACGAATCAGAGTACGAGGCCACGAGGAGCAGTCGGACTGAGCCCGTGACTCACTATGGGTGGCCGATACGATTCAAAGCCATTCGCGCCTAGTTGTCTGACAAGTTAACGCAGGACTAAATTAGATCCCAATGACGGGCATGCTTCCCTTAGTCAAACAGAAATTAAACACCCTCTTGACCTAGAAACTTGAACATGTCCCCCGAGACTGTAATGAGAGGGTCGATGCCTTGGCCGCCGTGGCTGCTTCATTACCGAGCAACGTAAACCGATTTCCTCCCCATCTACACGCGACTCCTATACTACGTGCCCAAGTAAACTGTAGAGGAAGTCCCTGGTTCCGGATGGACCCCATACGACTATACATAGCCACGGGGGAACTACCTAATGACGGAGACAAGGCTCACAAGGTTCTGATTCAGTCGGCTAGATTCTCCATGATAGATGGGCAGCTATACAAACGATCCCTAGGCGGGCCGTACCTGATGTGTCTAACCCCCGAACAAGGCCAGTATGTGTTAGCTGAATTGCATGAAGGCATATATGGGAATCACCTGGGGGGAAGAACTCTAGCTCACCAGGCCCACACTCAGCGGTATTATTGGCCAACTATGAAGTCGAACGCTGCCGATTACGTCAAGAAATGTGACCCTTGCCAGTGAATGTCCCCTATCTTGAAATCACCGGCACAAGACTTGGTCTCCATCTCTAGCCCGTGGCCATTCGCTCAATGGGGGATTGACATAGTCGGTCCGCTTCCCACTACACCGGCTCAAAAGAAACTATTATTGGTCACCACAAATTATTTCAGTAAATAGATAGAGGCTAATGCTTTCTCGTCAATCAAAGATAGAGATGTTATTCTATGATCCGAAAAATATCATTCGGCTTGCTCAAGATCTCAAGATCAATCGTGAACCGATAATCTGTCACGCTTGACAAATGAGTTCACGGACTTTTTGCCACTGATTGAAGATAAAAAATTTATATTCTACCCCTCGGTATCCTCAAAGCAAATGGCCAAGCGTATTCTCCAACAAAACCTGTTGGATCGCCATGAAAAAGCCGGTTGGGACTCGTTTCAGACTTCACCTACTGATGGAAGCCATTATCCCCACCGGAAATTGGCCTCGCCCACTATCCGAACATTTACCCCGAGTTAAAATGCGAATCAATAGCCGTGGAGTTAGACAGAGTGATAAGCGCTGGAAGCCGCAAAGAACCGCATAACCTCCTACCAAAGGCCGCGCGAACTCTTATACCGCACGGTTGCTTCTCCCTCGAGTGTTTCGCTGACCGCGATTTGGTCTTAAGGAAAGTTTTCGAAAATACTGCAGACCCTACTACAGGAAAATTCCAACCCAACTGGGAAGGACCTTATGTCGTGACGCGAGCAGGTGAAGCTGGGTCCTACGCTATAGATAAAATAGATGGAACCCCTGTACCTAGAATGTGGAATGCCATGCACCTAAGAAGGTATTATCAATAAAAGCATATCATTATCTTTGACTCCTATGTTCGTGACATTTTTCATTATATTGCAGTCCAATACAGCTCATGGCACAAGAAAATGACATGTCCCACCCAAAGATAGATTACTTATAGCCGTCAAATACAAAAGCCGATAGCGCAAGAAATGACTCCGTCCGACTCCAAAGATAGATCACTTATAGCCAGGTCGATAAAAAAGCCCGATGGCTAGCAAATGACTTGTCCCTTGGTCGAGCATAGATCACTTCTAGCTTGTCAAATACAAAAGCCCGAATGACGTTAAAGAAATGACCTCGTCTCATTCAAAGATAGATCACTTCTAGTCAACAAATACAAAAGCCTGGATGGCGCAAAGAAAATGATCCCGTCCATCAAAGATAGATCACTTCTAGTCGGGTCACATTCAAAAGCCCTGATGGAATGGGGCCAAATGACTCCATCCGCCAAAGATAGATCACTCTAACCGGGTCAAATGCAAATTCTGATGACCTAGTGAATGACCTATTCGGGCAACACAACAGACGGCCCATCCGACTCGATACCGATGATTTCTAACAGACGCACTCGAATGGTGCACTTAACAAAAATCAATGCAAATCCGAATGACATGGTATTAAAACATACAGCAGGGTATTAAACAAAAATTAACGAAAAAGAACAAGGGGATGTAAATTGTTTGGTGCAACCACTGAACAGTACAAGTCTCGTCTCATAAAAGCACAAAAGCCCACTATGGAATCTCAACTCACGTCCGACGAGGCTGAGGACTCCATCTAAGAGTCACTTCCTCTCCGACACGGCCAGCCGTTTCTCCGACACTCCTTGCTAACCGCAGCTGATCCGGCCGGAGCGACTGGATGAGATGCTCATGGGCAGCTGGGGCTAGTAAAGAACTCGAGTTAATCTGATCGAAGGATCCTCGACATTCCATCGGATCTCGAGGCTTGCTTCTCCCGCATACGCCAGGCGTAAAACGCAACAACCATAGCCATAGCTGAACAAACAAGGTCGCTTGCATTAAACTCGCCCCATCGCCTCATCAACAACGGCCCTAAGGCGTGGCCATCCTTATAGTCCCGAGCTCCATGACCAAGGCAAGTCTCTCGTCCGTCAAATGGATGTTTTCTTCTTTCTCCTTCCTACAAGCTTCACTGGGCCACTCGACAACACCTCCCGAAAGCAACTCCACGCTGACCTCACTGGGCAAGACCAAGAACCGCTAAGGCACGTTGAACCCTGCAAGCTCGCACCCACCCATGCTTCTGCATTAACTACTGACTCCACCGCTATCGCCTCAAGGATGGGCTTTGATCCCTCTCAGCCTTTGCCCAGCGGCTCTTTCGGGGCCAGATTCCTCCTTAGCCTACCCAGCGCACTTTACACCAACCTCGGGCCTCCTTTAATGAAGCACTCGTGATCTCCCCGTCGCCATCCCCGACTACACAGCACATCACTGCTCACGTCCCTTGTACAAGTCAACTCAGGAGCGCCGGCGCCATGTTCAATAGCACGACTACCGCTTAAGAAAACCCATTAGGAGTATAGAAATCAAGCATGGGAGTTAGAGTCACAACGAAACTCGCTATCTTACCAGTTCAGTCGACTGAACATAGTTATAGTTGCGGACTTGTATCCCGTCATCGATAATTCGCTCAATATCTTCCTTCCGGGTCCCTACAGGAACGCTCACCGAGTAGTCCTTGCTAAGACCCATGCCCTGAGTAGCTACCGGCATCCAAAGCATGTGTGGATACAAATTGTTCAGTCGGTCAGCCGCGACCTCTCCAAGGTGGAAAGGCTCCCATCGACGCATGATATACTTCACCTCATCCGCCCCGAGAGCCTATACTTCCACTCTCGGAGGCTCCGGCCCACGCGGAGGAGCATAATAGTTGGTTATGATCCTGCCCAATACTAGGCAACTCGAACCGCATAAACTTTGACTGCCAGTCAATTTTATCCCGATCTGAACGGGATTACCTGAAGTGCACTCAGAACCGGGTCGACCTCCTTTGATTATATTCGAGCTACCCCCGTCGGCTCCGTTTGATCTATGGGCCCCGGTTCGGGAGAGCCTAGGATGAAAATGGCTTCAGATCTCCGATCCTCCTCAACAAATGGGCCGACTAGGTCCCGCAGTCCTAAAGTGTGATCATACCCACCGTTGAACTCACCGCGCTTCCATGAAACGGCGAACGGCCTGAAGAGTCTCCGCCATCCTATCCTCCCGCTCCTCCTCCCCAAAACGCCGAAACTTTGTGTTCTATGACTAACCTGTGGAATGAAATCCTCCCCGACTCAGTGCACGCTCCGTCAGCCCGGCCACCCCTTTCCTTTTAATCGTTATCACTGATAGCAGATCCCGCCACTGCCGTGCAAAGGCAAATTGCTTCGGATGGTTACTCTAGTTCGACCGGGAACTGGCAGCGTGAACTAGAATTCCTCACTGAGGCCCACAAACTGATGTGCCCAAGCACCCTACACCCGACTTAATGCCTCAACCATCACACTGGAGGACAGCGCCGCTTGAAATTGCACTCGTGAGGTCGAAGAATGACAAAGTGCTCCCTTTCCACGATGTCCGAAAGCAACAGTCTGGGAATGACCGAGAGGGTGTAAGGGGCTGGGTTGCGCCTCACGGCAGATATATTATATGGAGTCAGGAGAACCTTGTAATGACGCTCCTGCTCGGAAATCTCTGATAGCCGACGAATTTTCTCGGTTCGACTTCCACCCGGGGCCACCACCGCTCTCGCCGTTTTTCCTTCCCTACACGAGCAACCCAAGGTTAGTCCATTATCACATACTAAATACCCGGAAAAAGGCTATCAGGCAAGGTCTAACCCGACCACACACCTGGAAAAGATTGAGACCGGTTGATATCAAACGGAAGACCGGGGAGCCCGACCGCCCCGTGGTCCCTTACTGTGCAACACTCCTCTTTCGGGCCGCCTTAGGTGATCGTGGAGCCCGTTAACAACCTGAAGTCAGGGATTTAGAACCGATATAGACATCCGCAACCCCCCGCCCTCATTCTCGTAAATACTATACACAACTCCGACCAATGAGAGGTCGAAATGACATAAAGGCTCACGCAACACCCCATCAAAATACGAATGACGTTGGGGTGGATAAGAGCCGGGGGTGCCCGGGTGAAATGCAAAAACTGCTTGACTAGGGCCGGCACGGGGAAGTGTAGCCCAGCTGCAAGGTGCTCCCTGGTAAAAAACACACCATTATGTTCTCCACCCAAGGTGGACTCGTCCGTCTTCTCCATCAACCTCGAGGTCGGCGTTAATCGGTGCTACACCCTGGGTGATAAGCCATTAACCCCTCCATCGTCAGGATCTAGATGATGTCGCTTGCGTATGTGTCGCCAAGGCGCTCTTCAGGCGACCACTGTGGAAGTTTCTTCCCGAATTTCGCCATTCTACAAGTAGATCAAAAGGAGAAGAGAAAACAAATATTAAACTCTAGCCATATACCCAATTGGTACGAAGGCATACCCCAAGCCCGGGCAAGGATCGCCTTGGTCGAATAAGTGTTAAACCACATCTCCTCTCTTTCCGTGCCTTTACAAATGGAACTACCACTCACCAAGGGCCACATTACTAAGGGTATGATGGTTACTCCATGGAATGGCGCACGAAAGCGTTCGCAATCCATGGCCCGCGAACGAATGTGTAGGATTGCACTCACTTATTCGCAGTAGTTGGTCGCCGAGAGGAAAGCGGATAAACCAAAATAACACGAAAGGGAAAAGAGTACAACTTAATGATGCCTATCTATATATATCGACGCCTAGGGCCTGCAGTCGCATTTAATGCGCCGAAGGATCGATCGTCTGGGTCTAGATCTCAACCATCACGACGGCTCGAGCTCTAAAAAGGCTAATAGACTACAGGCCGCTTCGTGGGTCTTCTCTAGCGAATAGGGACCGCCCGTTAACAAGTTTTGGCAATGTTCACCGCCTCGCTTAGGACAAAATGTCCGAATACGTCACATAGAATTGCAATAAGACACTAAGCCATTAAAAAACCGCAATTTTATTAATTACGTTGAAAAGGTGTTCAGATTACACAACGATGCTTATCGCAAGCAATCATATTACAACACGATAAACCATTCATAACACCCGAAATACGAAGAAAATGTGCAAGGCATCCGGGTCACGGAATCGAGAGAAGCTCGCTGTAGAGGCCAAAAGAAGGGAAAGATCGAGACGGGGTTGAAAGAAGGCCGCAGGCTGCTAAGAAGGGAAAAGATGGAGACGGGGCCGGCTGGCAGAGGCTAAGAAAGAGAAAAGATCGATACTGGTCGGTAGCTTCTTGAGCGATCCCCGCAGATTCACCAGGTGTCCTGACCCATTCAAGCTCTTTTAAAACCACCCAAAGAATTTCAGACACCCCGACTCCCTCTCAAACCATACAATCTCTACTCTTATCCATGCTTAGAAAGCGCGCAAAATGATCGAACATAATCATCCTTCATCCCGCAATCCCCCAATTCTGAGTCTTAGCAACATTCAATTATCCTTCTCTGACGAAGGAACGTGGATAACCAATAGGGCAACCAACCTCCTCACCCACTAGCCTTTTATAGCAGCCTTTAGTCTCAGGATCAACTCAAACAACTGAAAAACATCTTATGCAGTTTCAAAAAAGTTACAAAATTTACGTTGAAATTAAACAACATTGATGGTCTACTGTTCCCCATAATATGATGGTCAAGCTTGTCCTTTTTTTCCGACCGGGAATGATCTCCCTCCCCTAAGAGGGAAAAGGGCATTGTAAGTACCATAGGCCCGGCTCGCTTCCCTCAGAAATAATGTGCCCAAATTAATGGCTCCCTACGGGACTAGGCCCTAAAGTCAGCCGGCCTAGGAATGCCCGAGAGAACTTTCGCCTGGGTACGACTCCGACGAGACCAGGGCCTAAAGTCACCGCCTAGAATGCCCGAGACATCCGCCTGTGCATTCGACGAGACCAGCCCTAAAGTCACGCCTGTGAACGCCGCTTCCTTTCGCCCGGCACCGGGTTCTTATCCCGGATGCCTCCTTTCCCGATGCGCCCAGGTGCCCGGATGCCCCTTCACTGGATGCTTCCTTTCCCGATCGGCAACATCACTCAAACGAAATTGTCATCCGGCTTTTCATGATATAAGTAAATATTCTTCCAAGAACCAATCACCCCGCCTCCAACGGAATAGGAAGGCACTCTCAACAGTGGCCCGATCGGGAAAGCGGTTACATAAAAAGAAGAACAAGCCATCCTTCCCAAAATAAGAGCCACCCTCCCCTATCTTTATGGGAAGAAATCGTCCACTCTCTAGGAAAGATGGATCCCCTTTCTCCCTCCATAAAAGAGAAGCAAATCACATCAAATGAGGTACGACATTCTAGATTGCGGAGAATCAGTAGCTTCTAAATATTCACTCCACTAAAAAGAAATTTAACTTTTCCACGGAGTAATGACTTAATACTACCGTCAGGCCTTCTTATTTGTTTTATGTGTCACAGCCTAATTGCGAATGTCTGAATGATCCATTAACTCTGAGAATTCAGGAGACTACAATAGTGTTTTTTAAAAGTGTTTTTTAGGGTTAAAAAAAATTTTAAATGCATTTTGGAGAAAAAAAAGGCATTTGGTATAATTTTGAAAAACGCTTTTAAAACCTCAAAAAAAAAAAAAAAAACACTACTGAGAAGCACTTGGAAAGTGTTTTGTTTTAAAAAACACTTCAATTTTTTTTTAATATTCCTATAATATCTATTACATTCCTTTTCAAAATCTAATTATATCATTAATCATTCAATCATATTATGATAATTATTTTTATAATTATTTAAAATTGTAAAAGGTTGAAACCTAAAAAATCCAAAACACTTCAGATTTAATATTTTAATAATTGTAAAAATAATTATTTTAGGTTTTTATTAATAAAAATATTTATATATGTTTATTTGTTCATTCAAATTTTTGTAAATATTTTTAAATTTTTTATAATCATAAAAATAATTATTTTATGTTTTATTAATATAAATTTTTATATATATTTATATATTTTTTAATAAAAAATTTTACTTATTAAGATATCATATTTTTATAATTAAATATTAAATATCCTTTCCAGTAATTTTAATGATATAAAAGCGTTTATATACCTATGCGTTATATTACAAAAAACACTTGTATAATCACTTTTTCGGATTCCTATAAAAACGTTATGATAGAAGTGTTGCCATTGATTAAAAACATTATTACAAGAAGCAGTGTCAAACTAGTCCGACGATTAGTCAATATGATAGACACCACGGCTTAGCATATGATCAAACGGAGCTAGAGCTGGCAATTTAGGCCCGACTTGTTGGGCAAGCCCAATTCACCAGGAATTAGGGTCGGGATAGGCAGTTAATTTGTTGGCCCGAAAAAAACCAGGCCAAATTTGGCTTGGCCCGATATGGACCTAGCCAGCCCGCCCTTATTTGGGCCTGGCCCACCCGGATTTAGGGCTAGGCCAGGCCGCTATATTTTAGGCCCAAAAATCAAACCAAATTTGACTTAGCCCGACCCGATGTCTATTGGGCTCAGCCCAACCCGTCCGCCCGAATTGCCACCTCTAGACGAAGCTATAGATTGACATAACTGGACAACATGACAACATAATGAGCCATCATGAGATGGCACGATAAACCAACATGGCTCAAATATGTGGATCATGCTAGCTAGCCCATTACTGTAATTAGGTTAGGCTAGCCTAGCCCATATCTTAGCGTGTTAGGCCATAAGTCAAACTAGGCAGCCTGACCTATTTGATGCATGTAAGATTAATGTCTTAGAGGTTAATGTTTCAAGGTAGTAAATTGTCCCTATTGAGACTCGAACGCTTTATCACTTGAGCTAGGCATGATGGGCAACTCCTTGAGAAAACTTAAAAAGGTGGGTCCTGTGGTTTTTATGAAATTAAACAGGCTACTACATTTTTTTAAGAGATAATTTTATTGATTCAAACTATCCATACATTAGATAGAAACATAGAATCGAATTCGCTAAAAACTTTAGAGGATGACACATCATCCAGGTTAATAGCATGGCATTGGCTCAAAGCCTACATATTCTATAATGTTATAATGACTAGAATACTATAAAAGAGACTTAATTATTATTGAGAGAGTTGAGGTATATATATATATATCAATACAAGGGCAAAGTAGTAAAAATATAAAATCAATAAAAGGAAACCCTAAATATACTATAATACGCTCCCTCAAGATGGTGTGCCAGAAATAACAACAATCTTATTATATAGGGAAAAGAGGCGAGACCGAAATAGAGATTTGGTAAGTGCATCAGCAAGCTAGTCACCAACGGAGACATGAACAACATGCAGCTCGGATGACTAAATAAGGTCATGAACAAAAGTGATAATCAACCGCAAGGTGTTTCATGCGAGAATGAAACACAGGATTAGCGGGAGATAAGTGGCACCAAAGTTATCCGAGAACAAGGTAGGCGATGACTACACTGCGACAAGAAGTTCTGATAACAACGATTTCACCCATTGCAATTCGGTAGTAGCAGCCACAATGGTACTATACTTAGCCTCAGTGAAAGAATGAGCAACAGTGCATTGCTTGTGGAGGTACGATCATAGTGGTTACCAGCCTAGTCCGCACGCAATGTCAGAGGAGTGTCTGGAAGAAGCCGAATACCTAGGTATCTTGTGCCATTAAGATAATGAAGCAAACATTTGACCGCTCCCTAATGGTGTTCGAATGGTGCGTGCATAAACTTAGAGAGTTTATTCACGGCAAAGGAGACATCCAATTGAGTCATCCGGAGATGTTGGAGGCCACCAACCACCTGACGGTACATGGTGGCATTGATCGGCGTAGATCCATCTTCAGTAGTCAGAGAAGTACCTACGAAAATAGGTGTAGAGACAGGTTTGGAGTCTAGCATGTTATGTTTGCTCAAAATATCAATGACATACTTTGTTGAGATCGTAGAAGACCCGTGAAGTAGCCAAAACCTCAACTCCACATAAGTAAATTACTGAATAATAGTGTCGACAAGTGAGAGGTCACTACCTATAATAATCAAATCATCAACATAGACCAAGAAATAGAGAAGCACGGTACTATAGGAGTAAAAAAATAGAGACGAGTCTACACGGGATGTGACAAATCTCGAGAGAGAGCAAGAAAGTGCAAAGCTCCTTATACCAAGCTCGGGGAGCTTGTTTGAGCCAGTAAATAGCCTTGTGTAAATGACAGACATGATGTGAATAATCGACATTGCGCAGGCCCTACAGTTGCTCCATATAGACCTCCTCTATAAGTTTCCCATTAAGAAAGACATTATTTACATCAAGTTGGTGAATTCCCCACTGACGATGGAGTGCAATGCTAAGCACAGTACGGACGGTGATAGGATTTACAATGGGATTGAAAGTCTCATGAAAGTCAATGCCCGGTTGTTGATGAAATCCTTTAGCAACAAGGCGATCTTTATACCGTGTAATAGAGCCGTCAGGATTCTATTTAATGCGAAACACCTATTTGTTACCCACAACATTCTACCCCGATCTCAGAGGAACGAGAGCCCATGTACTGTTCCGAATGATAGCATCATATTCTTCCAGACGCTCGAACCCACTTAGGATCCCGAGAGTCGAGCAACAAAGGTAGTTCAAAGACAAGGAATGACGCAGGAGGCCATATTTCGGGTTAGGTTTGAGGATGGCATTTTTAGAGCAAGTTAGCATGGGATGAAGGTTAAGCGAGGGAGATGGAGAGGAGTTCTGGGAGGTGGGAAGGGGGTCGACCCAACGTGCCAATACTTCTGGAGAAGGCTATTAGAATGGTAATGGGGCGGTCGATGATGCAAGTCTTCGTGGAGGATCTAAAGCGGTGTCAGTGATAGCGGAGCAGTGTCGAGAGCTCGACGGTATGGGTAGGGGAGAAGCGGCTTGGTGGGAGCTTGAGTGGGGTGTTAGAGATAAAGGGAAGGTGTGGGGTGAGCCTTGGCACGGGTGAGCGGAGGATTGCCAGGCCGACTCTGAGGTCGTGTGGAGTGTCAGATGAGGTCGGCGGTGTTGAATAGTCACCCAAGGTGAATGATGAAGCAAGGAGTGTAGAGTTTGTGTCTAGTACTAGTGTTGTGGAGGTAGGGATAGACGCGAACAATAAAACATTTTCCACAAACTTAACATGATAAGACAAAAAGATTTTTTAGAGGATATGGTCAAAATAGAGAAAGGCACTCTAAGTGATGGAGTCACCGAGAAAGACACGAGGATTGGATTTAGGATCAAGTTTGTGGGAAGAATAGGGATGCAACCAAGGAAAACATAAACAACCGAAGACAAAGAGTTTGAATGGGTCTAGAGATTTGTTGAATAACTTTTCAAAAGAGGAACTAAGGGAAAGACCAACTTTAGGCATTCAATTTATTAAATAAACAACCATAGGAAAGGCATACGACCCAAAGGTTAGAGGAATGGAGGCATGATGCAGGAGAGTGAGACTTGTTTCGACAATATGTCGATGCCAGCATTTAGAATACCAATTATGTTCAAGAGTGTGGGGAGGTGTAGTAAGATGGGTGATACCATGGGTCGCAAGGAAGGGCTGAAGAGCTAAAAATTCACCCCCATTATCTATGTAAATGGTTTTAATGGTGGTGGTGAAATGGTTTTCAACAAGGTGCTTGAAGGAAATAAAGGTTGAATGAACATCTGATTTACGATGTAACGGGTAAAGCCAGATATAATTTGTGTAATGGTCAACAAAAATAAAATTGTAGTGAAAACCATCAGAAGAGAAAATGGGTGAGGTCCAAACATTAGAAATAATAATATCAAGAGGAGAGGAAGAGGTAATGCTTGATTTATTAAAAGGCAACTTGTGGCTTTTATTAATATTATAGGAGGTATAAGAAAAATAACATAAATGTTCTTTAGGAAATGAAATACTTAAAACACTAAGAAATTTACGAAAAATAGACAAAGACGAATGACGAGACGACTATGCCACATGGAGATAGCGGAAAGCAAGGACCGAACTGAAGAAGACAGAACTAAGGATGAAGATTGAAGAGACTCTACACTACCCGCGAACTAGAGTGACCCTTGTGTGACAATCCTACACTTGAAATTAAGAGTAAAAAAACAGGTCATTAATAGGGTTATCGGCACAAAGGACAAAGAACGAAATAAGGTCTTTAGACATGGCAGGCACATAAAGCACATTGGAAAATAATAACGATGTAGGGAGAGAGGTAAGGGAGAAGGAGCTAATATTGGCAATTGATAAACTTGAACCATCACCAATAATAACACTATTAGAGGTGATGTATGGCTCATGAAAAGCCAAGGCAGCAAGATCTGTGGTCACATGGTGAGAGGCGCCCAAATCGACAACCCAATCTAGAGAATTACCAGGAGTGGAGTAATGGATTGTAGTGTGGGCATAGGGTACAGTTAAAGTCGGGCAAGGAGCTCGAGCAAGGGGCGAGTAGAAGAGAAGCAAGCGCTGAGGTGGATAGATGACTACATTGCAGAGCAGAATATCTGGTTATACCACAAATTTGATAGCGCCCGAGGTAGCAACTATGCCTGAATTGGGGCGGTGGAGTTGGATGCAACGAAGACACGGGGAGAAGCATGCCGGAGGTACTGACTATGCCCGAATTGGGTCGATGGAGCAAGTCGGTATTGCGGGGGGGCATCAAGTGGGGTCCATGACTGTTGAGATCGGTTATGGTTTTGACTACTATAGTTGTTCGACGAACGATGTGATGAAGGGTCAAGCAAAGTAACCAAGGCAGTGGCCGGAGTAGAGGCGAGCGATGCTAAAGGAAATGAAAGTTGCAATTGGGCCTTGTAATTAAGTAGGTGCTCAAACAATTCCTCAAACGTAAATGGAGTTTCCCGAACTTGTAGGGCATGGGATATGTGTGAATAGGCTAAGCTAAGTCCATTCAAAACATGGATGGAGAGCTCATCAAAGTCAACAGGGATATTCATAAGAGCAAGAGAGTCAATGTCATGCTTGACATCTTCCATATAGTCGATGATAGTCTGATTACCTTCTGAGGGCTGGCAAGATTGATGGATCATGATCCGTCCACACAAAGGAGAGGCATACGTCTTTTCGAGAGTAGTCCATGTAGCCCAAGATGTGGTGGAGGTAGAGATAAACAACACGAGGGTGGCAAATAAGGACGATAAGCAATTGGTCTTAACGGAGCCAAAGAATATGATCCGGATTTAGGTAGGGAAGTAGCATTAGGCAGAGTTGTCATCGTTGGAGGACACGGCTTCGAGTAGTGGACTAAGCTAAGTAAATCATACCCGAATAGAAAAGATGTGAATTGGAGCCACCACGCGGAATAATTCGTAGATGTGAGTTTTAATGGCGCCTGAGCACTGATATTGAAAATGATTAAGTTATGAGGCTGATCAGTCCCATTCAAGACTGTCGAACGACGAGGAGGCACGACAACAGTGGTGGAAGAAGATTCGTTAGCCATTGAGAAGGATAAGGGCTAATAAAGAAGTCGAATAATGAGTAACGGTAGCGACGATGGCGGCGAGGGCTATGGTTTTTTAGTTGTTAAGGTTATGACTCTAATACCATATTATAAAAGTGACTTAATTATTATTAAGAGAGTTGAGGTATATATATATACCAATATAAGGGCAAAGTAGTAAAACCATAAAGCCAATAAAAGGAAACCCTAAATATACTATAATATAGAATACATATAACTTCAGTTCTATAACATATTGACAACCATGATTTAATTTGTTATCTTTGTCTGATCGAATATGCTTGCCATTTGAATTGCCCACACATTATTAAACGTCGGAACAAGACGACGAAAAATCAACCATCATACCAAGACACAACCACATGCCGTAACAAGTCGGTAACAAAATTACAAAAAGAACAAATTAAAAACTCTTATATGTGTGGAAGAATCACTTTATTGAGAAATAAAATGATAAAAAGAGATATAGATTGGTGATTTCATATAAAAAATGACCAAAAAAATCACGTATCTTTGTTAATGGAAAATGGACTAAAAGAGAGAATAGATGAGAGAAAAGGAGGGGCTACTAGGTTTGGCCACTCCACTTCTTTGAGGTGTTTTTGATAGAAATGATAATATAAATTAAACAAACAATAAAAATAACTTTCCTGCAACTCAACTCGGAGCTTCGTTATTATCACCATTCAAACTGAAACTCAGGATAAGTATCAATCTATCGTTGTATTTGGCGTAAGCTCATTGATCACTTTTCAGTTCTCGGGATATTTCCCAGTTTTAGTATTCAATTCGTGTATTTGGTCAAAGCTCCATCAATCTGGACAACTAGAACGAGAGGTCAAGTGTTTTCTTTATTTAGTCGGCGAGAACCTCCAATTTTTTTTTATTAATATGGCATTTAAATAACTTGTACGTCAACAAATATATTGAATAATAGGAAGAAGAAAAAAAATAGAAAAATAAGAGTTTTACACTCAAACAGTTTATTTGAAAAAAAAATTATAAAATTAGTTTTTAACCCAAATTAATATCCAAAAAATGCGTTTGAATCACATAAGATTTAGAACGGATAAATATCATCACATGCGGATATTGAATAATCAAATTTTACAAATATCGTTATTCATTACGATGATATTTAATAAAAATTTCAATCCTACATAGCCTAAATGTATTACTTTGAACATTAATTTAAGTTTCAAACTAATTTTATAAATTTTTTTTTTAAACGAAATATTTCAATCTAAAACTCAAAAAATAACACACTCAAAGTCCAAAGGTCATTTAATCAATAAACCAGTCCACAAGAATTGAACATTACCTTACTTGACAGTGACACTAGTATTAGGGAAAAAAAGAGTTGTGTGGATGGCTTTTTTTTTTTTTTTTTTGAGCCAAATCAGTTTCCAACTTTTTGAATAATAGCTCAAAAAGGTCTAAGAGACTATGTCCCTCCCTGATTAAGCCACGTCAATTAACTACCATCGTTATGCCTCTTCCAATGTTTTAGAAATCGGATCGATGATTGAATAAAAAAAATTATTGATTTATAGTTCACTGATCGGATCGACGGTTAAACCGCAGTTGAACCGATGATATAATAAATATATTATTTATATTTTATTTAAATTTTAAAATATATAATTAATAAATTTTAAGATATTATTTATTACTTTTTATAAAAATAAAGTATTTTAAATTTTATTTTGAAAATATGTATAATGTTTAAATATGAAAACATATTAAAAATGAAATAAACTTATTTATATAAATATATACTTAATTTGTATAGTAATATATAATTTTGTTAACATCTAAAATAATCATAATGGTAGCACAGTGGTAGAGTGATTCCCTTATAACTTCCCCCTCCTATGTTCGAATCCACGGGCCTATAGTATTTGATTGAATTTTTCTTTAGTTGCAACCCTTCTAACCCCAAGCAAAACGATGTTGTTTTAATTTGAAAAAAAAAAAAAAAAATTTATGGGAGCAAACCGCTTAGTTTGCTAAGAATCGGCCGGTTCACCGGTTCGACCGTTGGTTCAAACGGTTCTTATCCAATTCATTTATAACCGATTTTTTTCATTGAATCGAACCGATTTTATGACCGATCGACCGTGCGTCACCGTGGGACTGCATACTCTCTCTCTATCTATATATCTCCCTCCTCTAACCCCACCCCCAAGTTGGAACAACCGAATCCTTTCCCCTGCCTATGGTAGTGAATGGGGTTATTAAGTTAACCTTGGTTGGGAAGAGGTACAGCACAACCTGAGCAGGCTATGACCACTAATAACATGGAAGAGGCATACATGCATGGCCTAAATGGTAGTGCATGGTAGGAATCGGACAACAGGTGTACGTTCAATGAAAAACCTAACTCAGGTGGAAGTGGAAATAAGAAGATGTTTTAGAAATTAATGGTTATACTATTCAAGGCAACATTAATTAATAGATTAAAAACATCACAAATGATGTTAGAAAGGTCTTCTATACTTAATGGTTGATTTTTTTAATGGTTGATTTATGAGAAGGTGCTTCAATTGTTAATTGTTCATCATCAAGTGCGAGATCAACTTCCCATAAGTATAGAACACCTTTCCTAAATCATTAGGATTCGAATGTGGGACGTTTTCCTCTTTATATGTTCTAATTTTTTGAACTTTGAAGTTCTAGTTAGAACTTAGGCATGTGAATTGGTTTATTGAAGTTAGGGTTGCTCCCTTTATATACGTTTTAATGGTTATCAAAATTTTTTAATATTTCTATAATATCTATTACATTCCTTTTAAAAAAAAATCTAATTATATCATTAATCATTCAATCATATTACGATAATTATTTTTATAATTATTCAAAATCGTAAAAGGTTTTTTTATAATTATTCAAAATCGTAAAAGGTTGAATCCTAGAAAATCCAAAACACTTCAGATTTAATATTTTAATAATTGTAAAAATAATTATTTTAGGTTTTTATTAATACAAATATTTATATATGTTTATTTGTTCATTCAAATTTTTGTAAATATTTTTAAATTTTTTATAATTATAAAAATAATTATTTTATGTTTTATTAATATAAATTTTTATATATATTTATACATTTTTTAATAAAAATTTTTACTTATTAAGGAATCTATCATATTTTATAATAAAAATATTAAAATGTGTTTTGTTGGTACACTAATAGTATTATCAAAGAAGGTTTTATATATCAGAGATATATTACAAAACACTTTTATAATCACTTTTCATGTATTCCTATAAAAGCAGTTTTTGATAGGTACGTTGTCCAAGAAAACGTTTTTTGGTCGCTGTGAAAACAAATGTCATTGGGGTGCTAAGTAAAGCCAGAGGCAGATGATTGGTAGAATGTGATCAGGCTTCACCACGCAATTAGCATAACGCGATCGGGGCGGAGCTAGAGGCGGCAATTGAGCAGGCGCTTTGGGCAAAAGCAAGTCCTTAGGAGTGGTGAGGTACATTGTGCCGAAAAACCCGGACTAAGGAGGGCTACGGGCTGCGCTCAGCCCCAGGCCCGACCCGCCGCGGTTGAGGGCTGAGCGAGGGCGGCTATGTTTTAGGCCACGCCGTGGCTTGGCCCGATTATGACTTCGACTTCCCGATCGACTTCGGCCCGACCAGCCGGCTTCGTCGTCGAAGTACGCCACCTAAGACAAAGCTATACTGTGACATCGCGGTTGCCACGACATAACGAGCCAGCATGAGATGGCGCGACAAACCAACATGGCCCAAATCGTGGACCGGCGTGCGACAGCGATGCGTAGTGGGTTAGGCTGGCTATGCCCCATCACTGGCGTCGTTGGGCCACAAGTCAAACTAAGAAAAGGCCCGCTTCATGTGACGCGTGTAGGGTTAATGTTTAAGGTAGTAAGCTATCCTGCGAGACTCCAGAAGTTGGGACTCCCACTACCATGCCCTTGTACTTTATTTTAACGATTGAGCGCTTTATCATTTAAGCTAGGCATGATGGGCAACTCCTTGACAATAGTGATTTCACCATTGCAGTGCGATAGTAGCAGCCGTAATGGCACGATACTCAACCTCAGTGGAAGAATGAACCGCAGTGTTGCTTGGTAGAACTCAGTTATATGGGATTGCTCAAGAAAAATAAGAGAAAAGCAGGCGTAGTGCGATCATTAAGGGTTACCAGCCCGATCCATCAAAGAAACCATGCAGGTCGAAAAGGGAGTGTTTTGAAGAAAGATGCAGGGATCTCGTGCCATTAGAACAACTCAAATAAGCGTTTGGCGGGTCCACTGAGTGGTGTTCAAATGGTGCGTGCATAAACTATGAGAGTTTATTCACGACAAAGGAGACATCGGGATGTTTGGAGGCACGACCCACGACGATACATGTTTAGTGACCGACCCCGTCTTTTCTTTAACAGGTCAAGAAGTACCTCTGAAGGTGTAAGGAAACGGGTTTTGGAATAACACATCATTATATTTAGCTTTCAAAGATTAATGACGCTTGTTGAGATAATGGCAGTGGAAGTGGCGAAGCCCTCAAACTCCATGAAGTAAGATGGCGCTCACGAGATCATGATTGGAGAATTTAGAGTCAAGTTGTCCGAACTTTGGCTGTCATCCGACAAATGAAGGGATCACTACTGTAATAATCAGAATCATATCAACGCATAGACTAGGAAATGAGAGCCTTGGTGTAAAGTGAAGGGAGCAGCAAGAGACAAGTTTGCACGGGTGGCAAGTCAGAGAGCAAGAAAGTGCGGAGCTCCTAATACCAAGCTCGAGGATCTTGTTTGAGCCCGTAAATAGCCTTGTGTAAACAACAAACATGATGTGGATGATCGGCGTTGCGGGCATATGTGCAACGCCTATGGACCTCACTTAATCAAAGTGCCGTAAAGAAGAAGGCATTGACATCAAGTTGGTGAAATTTCCCAAGTGGGCGTGAGTCTTGTCACTAAGCATGAATGGGGCATTGACGGGATTTTCACTAAAGGCGAGATCTAGTGAAAAGTCAATGCAGGCTATTGATGAGAGCTCTTTACGCAAAAGAATGAGCTTTATACCATGCAGGCTGTAGAGACTTTTTGTTTATGAAACACTGGCTGTGCCCACAACATTCTTCCGATCTCGGAGGAACGAGGAGGTCAATGCTTGTTCTAGATGAGAGCATCATATTCTTCGAAGCCCACTGAGACCACCACAGGATCTGAGGTGTCGGGGCGGAAATGTGCAGGGGTTCGGTGACAAGAGGCAAATGGTGGTGAGCCATGGCCCCTGGGGAGGTTAGGTTTGAGATGGAATTTTTTTTTAAACGGATTGCTATATGGTAGGGGTGAGAGAGGAGAGGGGCCCAGGGAAGTGGAAGAACGAACAACCAAGAGCCGTGGAATGGAGTTGGGTGGACAGCGCAGGGACGAGGCGTGCCGGTCTGGGGAGGATGGGTGGGGTGTTGGTGGTGAAGGGAGTAGCTCGGGTGAGCGGTCTGAGGATAGGGAAGCGGCTCGACCCGGGAGGTCGGGTGGGTCGCGGAGAATGAAGGGTAGGTCGAGTGAGCTGAAACTGATGCGAGGTAATGGAGATGTCGCAAGAATCTCAGCTTGGGAGGAGGTGGAACATGATGGGGAACTGGTTGGTAGATGAGGGCCGGGCGTGGGATCATTCACCGGGGCCGATAAGGCCGAGGTGCAAAGTCTTTGTCTAGTGCGGTGTTGTGGAGGTAAGGGAGATGCGCGAGCAGGGCTTTATTTTCCTGGCTGACATGAAGAACACAAGATTTTTAGGATAGGGTCAAAACAAAGAAGGCCTCTGAATGAAGTGTGAAAGACACAAGGACTGGATTACAGGATAAGTTTTTGGGAAGAATAGGAATATTCAGGAAAACAAGCTTGATGAAGACACGAGTTTGGATGGATTGAGAGTGGGTGAACTCAACTTTTCAAGAGGAACCAAGGGGAAGAATAACTTTAGGCATTAGATTTATTAAAAAAATAATTACGTGAAGAAAAGGCTTTACTGACTAGAAGGTTAGAAAAGCAGAGGCTAATAAGGAGAGTGAGAGACTTTGTTTCGCCAATGTGCTTGTACTCTTTCACCATCTAACCTTGGCGCGCCTAACACGGGGTGCTCGATCCCACTAACGATACTTTGCAATAACTTTTACCATACCATTGACTTGTTCCATTCATGTCGCGTTAAGCTTATTTAACGAAGCTCATGATACGCTAACAACGGGATTATAAACCTATATTCAAAACCCTAAATAGGTAATTTCGACATATAAAGAATTGCACGGCATTTCTTTAAAAAGCAGAAAACATACAAAAAAAATATACCAAAAAGTCTTCGATGGGCACCTAGTAGTAGAAAATTTGGGAAAGCAATTTGGCCCGACCCGATGGTACGCGACGCCAAAAGTGGAGCGGCAGGTGGCGCCACCAGGGCAGCTGGCGGAGGCCCGGCCTTGGGCTGATGGAGCTGCCCGGGCTAAAGCGGAGACAACGGACCCAAGAATTTAAAACAATGCTAAAAATGTATTAAAAACATTGCCAAATATATATATATATATATATATATATATTTGTAGTATCCCTATGGTTGAGGGAATGGATTCATGGTGTTTCCTCAAAATTTTAAAATTTTCCAAAAGTCAATAGTTTCCATGGCTGTAATGATAAATCTATGAATTTTTAAAGTGTAAACACATACCAAAAGTATGAGATTTGATGAATTTCATGGGGTATTTTCCTACCAATTCATATCACTGCTTGAGTTTGATCAAATTCAGTATATAAAAAGCCTCAGGTTTCCATCAATTCACGGGAAAAAGAAGAACCATGTTGCCAAAACTCATTTTACGTTATAATTTTCGAGTAATCACGGACATTTGAGAGAATTTGCACACATGTGAGTCTAATCACTAAGGAACCAAATGTTGTGAGTGCCAGGCTTGACCTGCTCAGCTACAAGTAAACATGCAACACATGTTGTTAATCCACTATAGCTTCTATTCCCATGGAAATAGTACCTTAAAAATCGAATTAACACTCCACATACCTAGTTGATTAATGATTATGCAATAAAATGAGCAAGATTCGCCTCAATCAGGCAACTCAATGGAGTCTGGCAAGGATATTAATGGTAAAGTTTTCATTTTGTGAATTGCGTGAGATGCGGGTTGTTCATGTATTTTCCCTCACATGTAAAGAGAAAGTTTATGTTATTATATAACCGATATGAGTTGATTAAAGTTTATGGTTTTTAATGAATGGGGAGAGCTTATACGTTACCTGAAGGAAGAGAGAAGCATATCTAAACTGTATTTGCTCAATAGTTAAATATACATTCCACAAACTAACAAGTAACTACCACAAAATAACATACTCATTAAAAGTAGTGAGCTACCAACTTCAAGTAAGTTCAAATCATCATAAATAGAAACAATATGAAACATCAAGCATAACAAGTCCAAGTTAGAGAAAATAAACAGCATGCTGCGAGCATGTGTGCAATATTCAAGGAAATACAAAAATAATAAAGAAGTAACAACTAAATATCTTTAAAACTACAAATATGAAGTTTCAAATGAAATCTCCTATGCTCCTAATCTTCATCCTCATCTGCATCATCTCCAGTAATAACGTTTGACTCCACATTAGAAAGATGTACGTCATTGATATTGGTTGAGTCATCATCATCTATAAATAAAATAAACATAATTACTAAGTAATTGTATAAAGGAAATCCTTATTATAAATCCTTAATAAAAAAGTTAAACTTACCAATAAAACCAAGTAACCCGGGTTACGTGTGCACTTTATGCGGAAACTGTAGATTTGTTTCATCAAAGCATTGAAGACACCTATACTTGTTCAAAACAGGAAACGTACTAAGAAGGTCGATGCTACGGTTGTTATTGAATGCTGATACATCTTATCAATGTCATTCTTGCAAGATCACAAAATCTATTGCTTCTATCTTTCCAATAACTAACACATATCAAAATTTCTGAGAAAGAAATTCTTGGCTCTTCAAATAGAGATCAGAGTTGGGAGACTTTCCATGATTGTTGGTTTCTTGGCAATCAAACTCTTCAAAAATCCACAACAAATGACAACTACAAATATTTTATTAAATAATAGATACTCTGTTATGCATAATTTAAAAAAGAAAAGAAAATGGATTTCATTAAAGGCAACTTACATCATATGTGAAGCGCTTCTGCTTTTTCTCCACTCCTAAACGACTTTGGTTGTTGATTCACATTAGAAGAAAAAGAAGCTAAGTTAGTTGAGTACACTGATTTTCCTCTCTGGGTGCGCCTAAGCCTTCTTTCCACTTTCTAATTTTTCTTCATGGCTAGATGAGTCAAGTCTCGAATAAGTATACCTGTGAATTAAAGCTTGTGGTCGGGATCAAGAGCAACCCAAATGCAAGAACACCTTATATTCACTCCAATACTTATCAAATTTTTCTTTTCATTCACAACACATACTTTGAAAGATCAACAAATCTTCATTTGCGAGTTGGATGTCTTAGAAAACTCCTATCCTCAATTTCTCCAAAATACAAATTAGAAGTAGGAGGATATGATGATCACGAAAAATCAAGTTGGTTATTGTATAAAATATTTCAAGAATTCACACATTGAAGTTGCTTTCCCCAACAGTTCGTCGTTAGATGAATGTAACCTATAATTTATCAATCAAACTCTGTATGAAAAGCTTAGACGTTATTGATTGCACTCTCAAGCATATTGTATAGAGTAGAGTTCCATCTAGTAATACAGTCTGATCTTAGCCAATCGATGTATCAATCACCAAACTTGATCAACACATTGAAAGAGAATTTGTTTCTTTTCTACTCTCGAATGTCTTATAATGCACACTTTGCCACATTTGTCCAATGCATCACTAACAAACATCAGAGCCATCTTGAACAATGGGTTTAAGATAATAATGAAATTTATCTAATATGAAGAACTCTCTAGTTAAGTAACAAAGCTATTTGACAAGCATAGTGTTCTTTCAATATGTTTTACATGTTATCATTCGAGATCACATTATCCAAGTAATGAGGAAAATGTGCACTTCTCTCATTCCCCGATCTTTTAGAAATTCAAGCACGCCCCGATGCTAAATGTGTCCGGTGTGTGGAGGTTGCATGTGAGCAAATGATGGGCCCACACTCGGTTTTCCAATCACTATCAGCAATATTGCAATCAAGAAGATATCAATATTGGTGCATGCGGTCAACCTGTCGAGTTAGGCACTACTGGGGAATTTGGCTGGTGTTGCTTCAAGGCCACACCTTTTCCATTCTTGTTCTTCCATCACTATCACATTTCCCATGGAGTTTTAAGGAAATACTTCCACAATCTTCATTCAAAAAACTTTTTTTGGTGCTTTCTAAACACCCTCCACTCAACAATGCTAAAGGTGATTCATGTGAAATAATCAGTGGGGCAAATATCATGATTCATATTAGGGTGGTACTATATTCTCGACTTCCCTTCATAATCTGAGAGGAAATTGGCTACATCCTCCTGTGTGAGGATGAGAGTGCGTGTGGAGGCGGCATCTAAGGTGTGCAGTCTTTAGGTGATAAGTTCCAGACCCACTTGCACAAGTGTATTAACTACCTGACTACATTTGCATTTTTTTCTTTTTGCGTCTTTACTGACCAAGTTTCCTGAAAAATTCCATACATCGAGAGGTTAAGAAAACCTTGGCCTTTTGGTTTTGTGGTTCAATAATATAATGAGCTATATCAATATTAATTGTTACTCACAAAACAGGATTTTGCAACATTTGACAATCTTCATCATCACAATAATATAGTAGTATTTGGTTTCATTTCAACACTAGAGAGGAAACCGTAATAATAATCTGTTATTGGTTAAAAAAAACTATTAAAGAAGAAACTTGATAAAAAATAATTAAAAATAGAAAAATAAAAGAAGAAAGCATAAATTCATAAGAGTCCTTGAATATAACAAAGTTTCTATTAGAGTCAAATTATACAAGGTTCATAAATTAAATTAATTCTTCAAAAATATGAGAATGTAAGGAGTTAAATGTAAAACAAAAATGTCTTAATGAGCACCTATCAAGGGAAATGGTGGTAACAATAACAATAACTGTTTTCATCACATAAATAGGAACTAGCAAGCAAGAATAACTATTTGCCTGGTAATGCGGAAACTTATTGGCAATGTCTTAGGTAAAGGATCTACGTTTATCTTTGTATATTTTTAAGAAAGTAGCATGAGTGTTAGCTGTTAAGTGAATAAGTTTTTAACTATCCAAGCGGTAATTCCATGTTTCCTTCCATAGATCCTAGACTACAGAATTGCTGAACTTTTAACTTCAATTGGCCAATGTCGGAAGAATTCACAATTAACAACACCTTGTATGATGGGTTTTAATGACTAAATAGTGATTTATAACTGTTATCTATCATAAAGTTTTGCGTTTTTACCTTTTTCATCTTCTTTCTCATTCATGTTATTATTGGCTTTAAATTAGTTGTATTTGAACTTTTGTTCTTTTAAAGGTCTAGAAGACTAGAACCTTGTTAAGAAGATGGACCCATATTCTTTTCATTTTCTTAGTGCGGGAGAGGGGAGTTTTTGTTTTTTGATCATTAGCATGTGCCTGAGGCATTGCTAAAGTGCCAAGTTTCTCTCTACCAATTGGACAATTCAATATTGCAATTTGAAGAAGAGTTACATAAAATGTTGATTTTATTGAAAAGCACCTTATAATTACAATTTACAGTCCCTCTCTTTAATTATTACGAAAATGAAAAAAAGAGGAATGTTTGGCTTATGAAAGGTGCACTTTCTTATATAACCTTAGGGTATACCAAGTGACTATCAAGCCCTAGAAGCAAGCTTAGACACACGATTACAAAGTCTAAAATACTACTTCATTCAAAAGGCTCAAATTAAAGATGGTCAAGTTGAGAAAGTCGAATCTTAATCCCGCAAAGATGGTGAAGAAAAGTAATTTTCTCTTGTCTCATGTTCTGGAAAGAAGTTTTCAAAACCATAACTACAAAATGAACAACATAGTTATCATTTACAGCTTTAAGAATTCTATATAATGGTTTGTTGAGAAACGAACATAAAGGTTAGAGAAATTTTACAATACGCCTCACGGTGCTAGGCAACCAAGCGGTTATGCACCTTAGGCGCAGAATCTTGTATTGGCTATCCCAGGATGAGGAGTTGAATTCTCGCTGCTGCGGACTGCCGACTTTCTGTGTGGTTTTATGGAAGTTGTTCAGAGCGAGACTATGACACAATCCGAGCTACAAAAGCGGAATCGTCGAGGAGATCCTTGGACTCACAAATTCCGCGATCGATGCATGACACAGGAAGCGTGAAGCGACAAAGCTACGGGAGAAAACATGAAAGAGGATGTTGAAGAGTGAAAGGGACGGAACCAAGCCGATTAGGGTTAGCTGGTACTGGCCCCATATTTCGGCCCTCTATATATTTTTAAAAGCGGGCCATCGTGGGCTAGCCCAAGCCCAACCCGCACGGACCATGGGGTTTGTCGGGCCGGGCCAAGCGGCCCGGTTCCCTGGCCCAGGCCTTCATTTTCTCGGCCCGGCCCCCAGTTTCGGAGCTGGCGCCCCTCTAGCCACCCGGGCCGGCTCCTGTTCCCAGCTACCACCTAGTAGTGTGTTGGCGCGGGCCACTGATATTCAGGGTGTGCGGGCTTCTGGTTTGCGCTGCCAAACACCTATGAATGAAAGCTGCGGGTGCTAGCTTGCAACTTAGTGGGGAAATAACTACATAATGGGCGACCTTTAATAGGGTCATCACACCTTAAGACAGCGCATATAACTTTAACGTATTTACATACACATCGCTTATTCATGTTGTTATATCATTATAAGGTATATCATTCTACATATATCATACTTATTATTCTTCATCATGTTTCATTTCATATCATCTTTCATTTACATTTTGCTTCAGCCATGCTTATCAGCATATACATATTATCATCACCTTAACAATGCTATGATTCTCATGTGTCTGATAAGACACACATACATTGCTTGATAATTTATCTTATATTTCGTACTTTGGCCAATACCTTAAAGTGGATAAGAGCGCAGGGGGCCGCGAAGGTCAGCATAGTGGCATAAGACAATGAACTATCGGGACCCAGGACCTTGTTATCAATGTGGAGCATAATGACCTATCCTATGGGACTTGAGGCGCTGTTATCATTATGCGGGTGTGAGCCATCTATAAAGAGCCGAAGCGACGTTATGTTGTGCGAACAATGACCATCTGGAGCCCTGGCGTTTGTGAGCTAAACAAAGGCCAGCTGATCAATAATATTTGCAATCTTTTCTTACTGTGGAGCATACCCATCTATCCCTCTACTGGGTTTTAATGAACAGCCGTTTCTTATTTTCATTATAATATATCTCATATCCCAGGAATAACTATTGTTATGTAGGTAATCATATGCGACTCTATTTTCTTATCATTCGTATGCATCTTTATTCACTTACAGACCTTTAGACATTTATCTTAGTTTTACCTATATGTCTTCATTTACACATTATCTTTCATCCCTTAGCAAAAGCCAACACTTCTACATTTAAACACACATTGTTAGCAAATGAGGAGTGAGAAGTGCAGAGAACACACTTTCATATAATTTTTTTATACTTGTGCTAACCTTACTTTCAATTATATTAGGATCTTCATTGGTCTAAATGGAAGATTTGTTAGAATTAACGAGGAAGAGAGAGACCAAAACAGGACTTGTGGGTATGCCTAAGGCGGCTGTGTTACACTATAGGCGGGAGGAGGGTTCTCCTAGGCGGGCATTGCTACGCCTAGGCCCCGGATGAAAAATTCGAGAAAACTTGGGCTTGGGTTGGCTAGGCGTAGGGACCTCAGCCTGGGGGCTTTGCAGCCTAGGTGCACTGCTACAGCCTAGGCATGAGTGGTGTGAGCTATCTGAAAATGTATCCAGTTTGGCCTCTTTCACCGGAAATTTCCTTCAAACCAAAACTTGACTCCACGAAAACTCAAAAATAAACCATAACACCCATCTCTTTCCAATCGACAACATTTCTAGTGGAGTTTTCCTACAACTTGAACAAAGAGATTTGACACTTCCATACCAAGGAGATGTTCCAAACTTATGTAGATTATATACCATTCCATACTAGTATTCCATACCTGATTTCTTGAACTTCTCAACAACTTCAACTCTTCCCTCGCTGCTTCTTCTCTTTCTGTTCTTTTCTTTTCTCTTTCATACATCCAATGCCACAACTACTATACCAAAAATGAATGTTTACCTTTGTAAAGCTATGTTTGGCTTTTAATAAGTGACATCAAAAATTCCCCATTTTCTGTTTGGTCATTCTTTTATTTTAATTTACATTCAATTTCTCAATATTTCTATATTGAAAAAACATAATCTTCTTATCATATGACCTTTTGGATCTGAATTGATAAGTACTAATTACCGCAACTGCTATAGAGTATGGATATTTGCTTATTTAATTTTAACATTGGCTCATTGTAAAATAGACATTGCACATTATACCCTAAACTTATGTTACTCATGTCGGGGGTTTATAATTTGGGAGGAATGATACAGGAAAATCTCTGATGTGGTGTTTAGAATACCTAATATGTTAGGGAGTGTGGGAGGGATGCGGTAAGATGGGTGGGTCGTGATCACACTAGGAAGGACGAAGAGCCTTTAAAAAGTCAGGTCAATATCTATGTAAAGGGTTTTTAATGGTGGTGGTGAGAAATAGTTTTTCAACAAGGTGCTTGAAGGCAACGAGGAGTTGAGGAACATAGATTTGTCGTAACGATAAAGCCAGATATACTTTGTGTAATGGTCAACAAGTGAAAACCATCAGAAGAGGAAATGGGTGAGGTCCAAACATTAGAAAAAATGATATCAAGATGAGAGGAAGAGGTAATGCTTGATTTAGCAAAAGGTAACTTGTGGCTTTTATTAATATTGTAGGAAGTACAAGAAAAAGAACATAAATGTTTTTCGAGAAACGAAATACTTAAAACATTAAGAAATTTACGAAAAATAGGTAGAGATGGATGACCAAGACGACTATGCCACATGGAGATAGCGAAAAGCGAGGACCGAACTGAAGAAGACAGAACTAAGGCGGAAGACTAAAGAGGGACTAACTTCGCCCTGTAATAGACATCGTCTCTATGCTGCTCGCGAACTAGAGTGACCCCTATGTGACGATATTGCACTTGAAAGAAAGAGTCAAAAAACAAGACATTAATAAGGTTATCGACACAAAGGGCAAAGACCGAAATTAGGATTCTAGACATGGCAAGCGCATAGAGCACATTGGAAAATAATAACGATGGAGGGAGAGTTGTAAGGGAGAAGGAGCTAATATTGGCAATTGATAAACCTAAACTATCACCAATAATAATACTAATATAGGTGATTTACGGTTCATGAAAAGCCAAGGTAGCAAGATCTGTGGTCACATGGTGAGAGGCACCCAAATCGACGACCCAATCTAGAGAATTACCATGAGTGGAGTCATGGATTGCAGTGTGGCATAGGGTGCAGTTAAGGTCAGGCAAGGAGCTCGAGTAGGGGGCGAGTGGAAGAGAAGCAAGCGCCGAGGTGGATAGATGATTGCATTGCCAAGCAAAATACCCGCTATACCACACCTGATAACACCCAAGGTAAATGACTACGCTTCGAATTAGTAGCGGTGGTGGAGTCAATGCCACGAACACACCCGGAGAAGCACGCCCCCGAGGTGCCGATCATGCCCGAACTAGGCTGGTGGAGCAAGCCGCATTGGGTGTGGGGCCACCGTGGGTCCATGACTGTTGAGATCGCTTATGATTCCGCCGCTTATGATTGCTCGATCGACGACGATGAAGTGGCTGCTAAAGTAACCAAGGTGCGGTCGGAGGGAGGCGAAAGCAATGCTAAAGGAACTAAAGGCAAATGGGCCTCGTAATTAAGTAGGTGCTCAAACAATTCCTCAAACGTAACTTGTAAAACCCGGGAAAATTAGAAATTTTCACAAATGGAAAAATGATAATAATAATAATAATAAATTGTCATAATGGTTTAGAGAAGCATAGAAAATTCTCTAGATCTCGATGACGAAATGGACTACGTCGCAACTGCCTTGCGAATCTAGTGACCTAAAAATTTTGTCGACTCGAGATAATCTGAATTTTTAATAGTTTCGAGTGATAGTCGCCAAAGGACTTCCAGAGACGGATTACGAAAATCTTGGAAGTCAGGATATGGCTTGAGCTAAGTTCATTTAAAATAAATTGAAGTGAAAATAAATAAATTGTTTCGGGGCAGAAACGAACCCGAATGAGAGATGGACACATGGCAAATTTAAAAAAAAAAATCAAAAGATAAAAGTCAAAAGGAGGGGACGGACGAAAAGAAAGGAGCAAGAAAGAGAGAGAGAGAGAAGAGAGGGGTAGAGAGAGAAAAACTTCTCTCTAAGATCTATGGAATTCGGACCGTAGGTTTGCGTCGGAGGAAAAGGAAAAGTCAATCCACGCATCGAGAGCTACGCGTAAGTACCAAAATCTTGGAGTTTCGTCAAATTCCACGAGGTAGAGAATTTTCCTCCTTGGGTTATTTCTAACCCAAAGGTTATTTAATGGCTTGGGGTTTTCTTAGAGGCCATGAGAAGCTGAACTTCAGTCCCAAATTCAACCATGAATTTGTGGCGAATTTCGGGACCCGTTGATAGTTCGGGTTGAATTTTCTGGATCAAGCTTGGACAAAATTCAGACTGAATTTTTGGGACTATTTTCCAACAATCTGGGCTGAATTTTCAGATCGTTTTCACAACTAGATTGCGCTGAGGTTTGGTTTCAATCTCGTGATCGATGTTCCTAGGTTTTGTGGTGTGTTTTGGTATCACCAATTCAGACGAACTGCAAAGGATCTGGGTAAAGTGCCATGTTTATATAGTCCGAGATTCGAGCCATTTTATGTGTATTGTTAGAAAAATAAATAATATGTTGTGTAGCTGTAAAATCATAAGCATATGTGCTCATAGTGATGTATTAACATGAAATTAGATGAATGGAAATTATATGTAGGAAATATAATTCTTCGGAATTTATAAATGCCATGTATCATGACATAGCATGAAAATATTTGCATTTCATATGCACCATCATCACATTGATTAATGTGGTGTGTGTGTGCATGAGTATAATATTCATCATCGTTGTCGATGAATGGGTAGTGAGTTTCGCATTTTCGACGACGCCCAATAAAGATCAGTGGTTCAAATCATATGAAATATAATTAATGTGTGTTGTGGATCAAGAAGGGGTCGCATCCCCGCGTGAAAAGCTTGGAACACGGGGTAAGACTACTGATGTGATCCGTGCCTGTATGATAAAAACAGCAAGGTGAGCTGGTGTTCTGACGCCAAAGAAGACACGCGAGCAATGGTTATCACATGAGACTTCGAAATGTGCACAGAGCCGGGATCACTCGATTAGTTTCCATCGCACTTGCATTGGGTAATCGCGAGCCTGGCAAGGGCCTCGATATGTGTGTCATTGCACATCACTACTACCACACCTGCATAGATGTGCGAGAAATGGAAGGGACTTTATTATGGATACAGAAGACATTTGGCGACACACATACGACATTCATGCAGCATATTTCTACTGATGTATGGGCCGATTTGATCATTGTACGAGCACTTAGACGGGGAGTAACCCTCAGAGTGAGATTATCACTATCGGGTTATCAAGCCAATTCTATCAGGACTTCTTCGTGTACACGGAGTTTATAAGGAGCATTCCACGCCCAACGAGGCCGATTGTAGTTAAGGCCGCGATGTGGTCTTGACAATACTTGTAAAAAGTATTTGCGTAAAAAGAACTGTAATTAATTATTTAATTAATAGCCCGCATGTAATTATGCAAAGGCTTTGATCTGAATTTCATTTACCAATGGCGTTATTTCTTTCATATTTTAGATTTAAATGTGAATGAATGGGTCCCGTAAAGGGATGTATATATCAGGGATAAGGGATGCATGGACCCTGTGGTCAATACTACTCGCTGACACCCCCGCTGGATGGCTATAATTATATGTTATTCAAATATATTGCAGTAATCTCTCACAAAGGAGGCTCGCCTCTAATTTTTTTGAAAATATGGATCCCGATAAATGGGACACAATAGTGTGGTATCGGGTCACCCGAAATCCACAAGAATTCCACGGATTGACGGGTTGTCAACGAGACCCTCAGATTTGGGGCGTCACATAACTGGAGTTTCCCAAACTTGTAGGGCATGGGATATGTACGATTAGGCTAGGCCAAGTCCGTTCAAGACACGGATGGAGAGCTCATCAAAGTCCACAGGGACATTCATAAGAGCAAGAGAGTTAATGTTGTGTTCGATATTCTTCCAGCCTAGACAGTCTAATTACTCATGAGTGCTCTCAGAAGATCAAGAATTGATCACATCCGTTCATGCAAAGGGGAGAGGTATAAGACATTTTCGAGAGTAAATCCACTATCGAGGAAGGGTGAGAGAGATAAATCGCATAAGTGGTGGCAAATATGCACTAATAATTGCGTGAGAAGCAATTAGTCTGTTGAGCTAAAGAATTTGATCCTGGATTGGGGAGAGGAAGTAGATCGCGAGTTGTCATCACGGCTGACACACTGAGCCATCAACAGCTTTCAAGCAAATCATACCCGAATAAGGGATGTGGAATTGGAGCCACTATGTAGAATACCAATCTTGTAATATGAGTTTGAAGTGCTTGAGCACCGACATCGGTAACGATTGCTTATCAAAGTAGACGGCCCCATTCAAGACCGGGTCCGACAAGGAGGAGGCATGACAATAGTGGTGGAAGAAGATTCGTTGGCCATTAAGAGAAGGATAAGGGCTAACAAAGAAGTCGAATCACGAGCAACGGCAGCGACAACTGCGGCGACTAGGGTTTTTTAGCTGTTAAGCTTATGGCTCTTATACCATATTATAAAAGAGACTTAATAATTATTGAGAGAGTTAAGATATATATATACTAATACAAGGGCAAAATAGTAAAAGTATAAAGTCAATAAAAGGAAACTCTAAATATACTCTAATATAGAAAACCTATAACTCCAGTTCTACAACATATTGACAACCATGATTTAATTTGTTGTCTTTGTTTGATCGAATATATTTTACCATCTGAATTGCCCACACATTATTAAACGTCGGAACAAGACGATGAAAAATCAACCATCGTACCAAGACGACATAACCATACGCCGTAACAAGTTGTCAACAAAATTACAAAAATACCAAATTAAAAACTCTGATATGTGTGAAAGAATCAATTTATTGAGAAATAAAATAATAAAAAAAAATGTAAATTGGTGATTTCATATCAAAAATGATAAAAAAAAAAAAATCACGCATCTTAATTTGCTAACGGAAAATGGACTAAAAGAGAGAATGGATGAGAGAAAAGGAGGGGCTGCTAGGTTTGACCACCCCACTTCTTTGAGTGTTTTTTTTTATAGAAATGATGATATAAATTAAACAAACAATTATAAAAAATAACTTATAGTAATAATAAAATGTCGAAAGATGAGAAATTTTTCAAAAAGAGCAGCTGGATCAATCAACTCTTAATATCAGTTCAAATAAAAAGTGGTTTAATCTATATATCATAACGGAAATGTAGTGGAACCAATTCATACAATTCGATTTTGAAAACGTTGAGGTAGATGACATTATTATTTGGAAATAGAGAAAACTCAAACCATGATATAATTGTTCATTTATGATTCTACGGACACTATGATAAACCATAATATTACAAAGAAAACAATATATATATATATATATATATATATATATATATATATATATATATATATATATATATATATATATATATATATAGGATAACTCAGTATAAGTGTTTCTTTGCAATTCAATTAAAGATATAACATTTATGTTGAGTTTCTTTGCAATTCAATTAAAGATATAACATTTATGTCAAAAAAAAAAAAGATATAACATAGACAAAAAAGTTGTCATCACTTTAAACCCTATCCTTTTTTTCTCTCAACTTTTTATCTGCTAGCCTTTTTTCTTTAAGTAAGGAAATGTGATTTTTTTATCATTCTTAACATAAAATCATTTTTCTACACCTCTTTTCCATATTATTTTTCAATAAATTTGCCTCTTTCACACACGTTTGTGTTTTTACATGCTTTTTTCTACGATTTAATTATCGCCTCAGCGCCAGATGATAATTATCGCCTTGTAATACATGTGGTTGTCGTCCGCACTACACATGGCTTCCAAGACAACGCTTATTCGCCGGCACAAACAAGCAAAGTATATTCGACCAAAGACAGCAAATCAAATCAACGATCAATAATACAATAGGACCTGAAATAAACGATTCTAGCTATAATAGTAATATCAAATACGATTCACCATCAAACGATGTGACTTCGGAAATTTCTTCATTACGCCATTAACTCGAACGCCGTTTCATCATTCGATTGGATTATAATGCTTTTTATAGACATATCATAGTTGGAATCAATGAAATTATTATTTTCTTAAAAACAAAAAGATGTAATATAGACGATTGCTTATATAAAAAAAAAACTATTTGAAATTTAAAATTTTAAAATCTTCTGAGAAATATATATATATATATATATATATATATATATATATATATATATATATATATATATATATATATATATATATATATATATATTAGAAAATGTTATTTAAAGTGACAATAATTGCATAACTATTTGAATTAGTAACTTTTTCTAATTGGACTCTATGTTTAATAAAAGAAACTTTCTGGTCATGAAATAAAAAGTAAATGAAGGAGGGTGATTAGCTATTCTTGAGTTAATTAAGTCAAAAATTAGCATTTTATTATCAATTTTTACTTGTCCTTTTAAATTGATTATTGATTGATAAAAAATAATTTCCTTTGCAGAAAATTTATATTGACTTACAATTTAGCATTTTATATATTCAATCTTTATTTTTATTTTTTGTCATCCAAGAATTTTCTCTCATTTACTATTTCAATTTTGATATAAGAATCATATTATGTGATTTCATTTACCACCATTCAAGTTTAGAAAAATGAGATTGGATTGAACATAAATTAAATACTTGAGGTTCATTGGTCTGAAGATTATTTGGTTTTAACAAAGTCCAACATACAAATTACAAATGAAAATATAACTTTTGCAAATGATTTTGAAGATCACTTTTTCTTTTTTTGTGAAAGATTCAAAGATCACATTCAATACTAAAAATATGTCCTATCAATATTAAGTAATGGAGATAATGATAAGATATTAGTATCAAACCCCATAAAAAGGTGGTTTAGTACTCCCATAAAGATCTTATAATCACCTAGGAATTTTATTAACAAGATCACAATATCATTTTCCTTATAATGATATGTTTCACACCATAAATTTGTCATGATTCTTTAATTTCCTCCGATACTCCAAAAATATTTTATGTTCGTACAATATTATTTTATCAGTGTAGTAATGATAAGAACAAAACTTAGAATAAAAACTCGAAGACATTTAAATAAACATCCATCCTATCAATTTAATGAGAAATGAATATCTCATTTTTCACACGACATTCATATGTATTAGAATTCATGAGACTCTTGCCCACATGTGGATTAAAGCTACATTTCTTAGTTAAAAAAAAAAAAAAAATCCTTACATACAAGACAAAACTCAAAATAAATTTTTTTTTAAAATAATAATTAAAGATATGGGATAAAGAGTTGGTACAAATAATAATAATAATAATAATAATAAATTGAAATCTAAAGCTTCTTCACCTAGCTTTTGGGTTTTCTTTTATATTAAGCTTTTCTCCTCTCGGTATCTACACCTTCCCTTTTTTAAAAAATAATAATAATACATATCGACTTCTTTTCACAATAATCATCAAATTATTATTATTATTTATTTTTTTTGAAATAACATTCATCGACTATGATTATAAGGTTAATTTTCAAAACCATAGTTGATAAATACGATTTTCAAACTTATTTGATGAATATTTTGAGAAGAAGTCAAGCATTTTTTTTTTAAATGAATTATTTTGGCTTTGACTCCTAGTTCTAATTCTAAAGCTATGAAAATGGTGTGAAAATGACTAAAATACCCTTGTAAAGATCGAGAGTATAATAGATAGAAAAGAAAGGAATATAGTGAACTATGTCAAAGAACCTCTATTTAGGTCATTGCTCCATATCATGGGATTCCTCTTTTATCGTGTTTGTTTGTTTGTTTTTTTTTTTTTTTTTTGTGTGTTTTGAAACAACATTCGTCAACTATGGTTATAAGGTTAATTTTTAAAATCGTAGTTAGTAAATGCGATTTTCAAATTTGTTTGATGAATATTTTGAGAAGAAGTCTATATAGGTTTTTTTTTTTTTTTTTTTTTAAATGAATTATTTTGGCTTTGACTCCTAGTTCTAATTCTAAAGCTATAAAAATTGTGTTAAAATCACTAAAATGCCCCTGTAAAGATCAAAAGTACAATGGATAGAAAAGAAAGGAACATAGTATTTAGGTCATTGCTCCATATCATGGGATCCCTCTTTTATTGGTTTTTTTTTTTTCATGTCTTAAAGTTGTGTTGTTGGAAGTTCTTTCTTCTTTTAACATCTTATTAGTATTTTTTTTCTTTCTTTCTTTCTTTTTACTCCTTATTTTAACCCTTCTTAAAACTCTCCTCTCTTTAACGTTCACTTTTTCCTTTTTGGTCTTTATTGGTTTTCTATAGGCATTTTAGTACTAAGATTTACTTACTTTATCAATAAAAATTTTGATATCTCAAGTTTTGGTCTAAGAGAAATATATTAAATCTATAATTTTCATTGTAATTTTGATTGCAATAATTTCACAACACTTTAATCAACACTAATTGCTAATTGTTATTTGCTATGGTCGGAAGGTAATTCTATAATCTCAAGGTTATTTAAATTTTATGTTTTTATATTAATTTTGTTAGAAATCAGTAGCAATAGAACAATGCAAAAGAGATGAACAAAGCAAGAGAATGCTGCGAAATCGAGATAAACATAAACGCGAATTCGAAATGGGCTATTAATCCCACAATATGTGGAAATGCTCACAGAAAACTTAAAGTACTGTAACCTATTTGCAAATCGTCTTGTGTCGACACAATCTCCTTAAGATAAGTATTGCTCCCGCAGTTGGTGCTTCGAGAATACCGGCAAATTGTCTCCCAGATGAAATGATCTCCCAACAATCGAAAAGCACTTTGTCAATGCCGAACCGAACCGTTTGCGTAACTCGCGCTTCTCAAACGATTAAAATGAAATGAATGAATATATGTCTAAAAATGGAGAGAAAGTGTGGTCTTTATATGCACTTACTTCATGACTGTTTCTAAGATACCATGAAGCTCGAAGGGTCGTGGTCTCGTTTCGATTCACAGGCAAACAAACACGCAGTTCGCCGGAGAAGACGCATCACCCAATGGTAGCCTAGCTCCAAACCTACCGGAGAGGCGACGAGACACGCTGCCGCGGTGTGGTGAACCGGGCACGAGCCAGTCCTCCCTTCCAAACCCGGGTGCCTCGGGGCCCAAACCCAACTACTGCGGGTGTATTTATACCTTAAAAGTCTTGTTCCCATCCGATACGACACAAGCTTTCCATGCCTTAAACCCGCCACTTCATTTTCAAGTAAGGATGTTTGGAGGCAATTTCTAATTCACTCCTTTACTATTTTGAAGTAACTCAATATATAATCTTCATCTTCTCATGGAGGAGAACACATTCCCATGTGGACCCACCGAAAAAGGTTTGTGGGACCCATTGTAATTTTAGCTCAAAGATAGCTAATTAATGTGCTCAAACCCATTTTTCCAACAAATTTTTTTATTTTATTACATATTATCAAAAGTGAGAAGAAAATTATTTGATTTTGATTGTAAGTCAAAATCGTCATTGTTATTATCAATTTATCATATAATTGATCCTAATTATTTTGTAATATATTTGAAATATGTCACTAATGTCAAATCTCACAAAAACTTCAATTATTGGGCACTTGCCATTTTAGGAAAAGATTATCTATCTTGGATATTTGATGCTAATCAAAATAATGAGAGCTTTTGACAAGCAATCATCAATCTTGTCTCACTAAGGCTAAATCATTTCATGAAATGAATGCAATTGTCTCAAACTTGTACACATGGACTAGATGTAATCATGGAAGAAATTCATGATATTAATGATTCATCAAATTCTTGAAAAAGAAAAATCCTCGTTATATCGAAGTGGTAAAATTGAAAGTATATATTGGATAAACCTTCTAAGAATCATGAAAATAATTATTATTACATATATATATATATATATATATATATATATATATATATATATTGTTAGCAAATTATGTGCTCTCGTCCCACTTAGTATTCTCAACATATGTATAAATTATAAATTTATAATAAATATAATTTATTATATGAACGGTTATTTATAATAAATATAATTTATTATATGAACAGCTTATTCTCGATGTAATGGTTAGTTTTAAGGTTTTCTTTGAGTTTTTTTACATACATTTTTCTGAGAATACGTAATGTGCTATAAAAGAAAGTTAATTTTTTCTATTCTTTGGCTTTTTTCTCTAGTGTCTAAGATTCATTTCTACGTCTGGATTCATTGTGCCCACACATCCATACCACCCTCGAGGATAGATCCGAAGATCGACGGTGCAGATTGGTCGACCAGATCGACCAAGTGTAGATCGCTATCGCTGTCAGATCCGCCTGTAGATTGGTTTCATGAATGGCTGATCTAAGTCTAGGTCGACTGATCCGGCAAATCTACATAGGTATTTATTTAATATTGAATTTAGATATAAATTGCATGTTTAATCATATTGCTAGATCCATGCTTCCGTTTGTGTGTTTTTCTCTTCAATTGCACGAAAGCATGCTATGATTAGATATGTGTATCTAGGTATTCAATAATGCATGTAATTTTGATGTTGATTTAAGATATGGCACTCAGGTTCTATTTGTTGTTAGATCGCATGATTAGATCTGTTAATTTTATGATTTTGTTCATGAATGGATGTATTATTTTAATGGTTTCGCTTCTAGATCCATGGTAGATTTTTGATTATTAATTTTGGTTTGTAATGTGGAGCACACATACAAGATCAAGCTTCTTCCCGGTTTTATTTATTATTTACATTTTTTTATGAAAGTATGGAGCTCATATCAAGAATGGAACTAGAACGCCAAAAAGTCAGTTCATATGGTTTCAGGTTTATGCTCAAGCTTAGGCTCAAGAAAGCAAGCCAGAGATTGTTAGCAATTATATGCCTTTGGTCCTAATTTTTACCAAATATACGTGATAAATTATAAATTTATAATAAATATAATTTATTATATTTAATCTGCTATTTATAATAACATAATTTATTATACTTAATGGCTATTCCTCGATGTAATGGTTTTAAGGTTTTCTCTTTGAGTTTTTTTATATATACATTTTTTGAGAATACATAACAAGAGAAAAGAAAGAATTTTTCATTCTTCGTTTTTTTCTTTCTAAGTGTTCTAAGATTCGGGCCCTAATATTCGATTCATCATACACACACACCGGCTACCACCCCGGCGACAGATCCCAAGACTCCGACCATACAGATTGGTCATCCGTAGATCGACGGTGCATCGCTGGTCGCAGGCCGTCGTAGATCGACTCTGCAGATTGGCCAAGCTGGTGGCTGATTCAGAAGTCTAGTCGACGGATCCGGCAAATCTGCCAGGTAATTTTATTTAATATTGAATTTTATACAATTGTACGTTTAATCATATCGTTGTATCTACGCTTCCGCCGTGGTGTTTTTCCTTCATATATATATATATATATATATATATATATATATATATATATATATATATATATATATATATATATATATATAGATGAAAATTGGTATATTGCTAAGTATTAACTAGGCGTATACCTTCGCATTAATGAGTCGTTTGTGTCGGTCAATATTCATCAATCCAACCCTAATACCGAATAATAAACGCAGTCAACATTCGCCAATTTCAAACCCAACTCATTTATTATTCATGCTGTATTGTGTCAACACTTAATATGACCCATTTAATTTGATAATTTAAAATAATAAGAATTATAAATTAATCATTCATGCATGTTTAACACAAATAACCTATTAAATTTAACACATGTTTATTAATTTTATTATTTAAATTAATATGAATTATAATTACTAATCCATATTTAATATAAATAATCATTAAATATGCTAATTAACAATATAGTAATTAAACTGATCAATTCGATCAAATTCGTGTTAGACAAGTCACTAATATGACCTCAATTTATTAAATCGTGTTAGGTGGGTTTCAACACCTAATATAACTCAAACACGACATACTCAACCCAAACCCGTGTCGTGGTTAGTCTGTGTGATGTCTCATGTGTGTTAAAAATAAATTTACTGACCCTAGTATTAACAATACCAATTCATAATATGTGGGCAACAATAGTTTTAAATAGTAACAAAATAATTTAAGTAAAAAGGCAACAATGAAATATATATTCATTTAATTACAATATAAGACATTATTGAAATTACATTGTTTTTGTACAGTATATTCATTTAATTACAATATAAGACATTATTGAATATACAGTAAAAAAACACATTTAAATAATTGTTTTTTAAATATTGTAATTAAACAAATTAAAAACAATAATTACAATATAATTAAATAATTGTTTCATAAATATATATTCATTATTGAATTAAATAATATGTGGTCATAACATGAACGTGATTACACTTTATAAAACCTACTAACTAACATTGAATCATTTTCACTAGTAAATCAATGAAATATATATTCATTTAATTACAATATAAGAAATTATTGAAATTATTTCCGTGGTGAATTTATATAAAGGAATAGTTCTTTCAAGAGCATCGTCTTAAAGTAGAAGTACCATTCAATTTGGTTTACATTATTTCATCTAACAAAATGATATAATGTTAATTAATATAATTTTTTTGAAAAGTAATTAATATAATTTTAGAAAACTAAATCCAGAAATAATTGCTCAAATTAAGTTCTTTATAATTTACCCTTTTTTATAACTTGTTGGTGTTCGGGCGAGCTTATGTATACATCGACTGAAGCTTTGAAGTTGATGGTTGAGTAAATTATCCGATGGCTAGTTGGTTCTCTATTTAATCAATTATAAATAATAAGAAATTAATTTTGATAGGGTTTGAAAATAATACAGTTCCACCACCATAAATTTAAAGTATGACCTAACGCAATACTGGCAGCTCTCGATAATAAATTTCAAACGAAGGCTCGCCCGTTAGGTCCAAAGCACGATCTTGGATGAATTAGAAGGTCCATATCCTGCAAATAAGATTGTATTTCACCAATACAGAAAATAGAATAACCCCTAACAATATATCATCCTACCGATCCAACCAAATCTTACCGGTCGCGAAATGAAAATAATAACGATCATCACTGGGCTGATCTCCCCCCAATAAGGAAGGAAGATTATCCCAAATAAAATGTTTTCTAAATCCATTACCAAATCCTATAACGATAAGAAAATCTCATCCATCAGAACAAACTTGTTACATCCAACCGGGCTCGGACATCTAATATAAATACATGGCTACCCCACGGTGAAAAGGTACGCACTCATGTATCGCAGATACTCATATGCAACACATTCGCCTCTGCGCCTCTCTTTTTCTCTCGTAGAAGAAACTGACTTAGTATTTGAAACGGCCACACAAGCCCTCACGACCCCCTTCTTCCTTGAGCCAGAGAGGAGTGCTACGCTCGTAACCTCGCAGATCAACAAAGGCAATGATCCTATCTCGCACTGTACAATCCAAGGGCCTGCAGATCCCAAATGCACCAGCACACGGATCCTACCAACTAATTTCATACACGCCCACTCACTCCGCTGAAAGCATCATCAACAAGGCCACTGTGGGAACGAGATGGCCTTTACAAATATAACCGATTTCGCCATCGATGGTTTCCTTGAAATTCGAACACAAGCAGAGCAACGCATCCTCCATGACGCAGACTGTAACCAGCAACGCAGATGCACCGACCTGCAAGACGCTAGGAAGCAATGCAAGTTAACACGACTCAGGTGGAGACTCATTTCACCAACCGAATTGATAGAAGAGTTAGAGCAACTTACCAGGCAGATGCAACACCCACTGGAGACTCGACGAGCTCAGGAAGGTTACAACTTTCCTTCCCCTGAAGAGCAACACAATATCGGTACTCCCCAAAGGGCTGAAACTGAAGTAGAATCCACCCTAGCCCTGGGGCACGGACCACACCTAGCCCCTGGAAGGGAAGGCAACGAAGCAACACTTGGAGAGCACGTCGGGAACGAAGAACTGCACCACCCTTAGCCTGGAGCAGGAGAACAATCATGGGAATAGAGGTTCAGGAGCCTTCAACAAGAGCTCAACCGTGTAAGGGAGGTAGTAAGAGACGCGCCTCTGATACTATGGATACTTTGGTGGCAAGAAACCGAGTCGCCCCTACGCCGAGGTACCCACTCTCCCAGCCTGGGAGCCCACTGCCATTGTGTGAAAATTTCCTGGCGGCACCAAAGATCCCGCCGATCATCTCAACACTTATAAAAACCAAATGGAATCGCACGTACCAAGATCCTAAGACGACGCCGCTTTTGCTATAACTCCGCGTCCACCTCGCATGGTTCACGTGACTCCCACCATCATCGATCACTTCATTCAGGGAGTTATCCGTCGCTCCTCTCTTTACCCCCCATCGGGGCCGTGACGCACGTAAAACCGTTATCGGCTTGTCGACTATCGCTGTGGCTCTCAAGAAAGCCCGAGGTCTTACGCCCGCCGATTCAATCAGTCCCTAAAGGTAAACATACCCGGCGAAAAGTTCGCTTATCACCGCATTCAATGCCGGGCTTAGAGTGTAAACAAGATCCGGCGTTTTCCGGCCTCCAAATCCCCGCGTTGAAGCATGGTCGAGGTGCTCGCAAAGCGTAGAAGTATATTAACTATGAAGAAGCCCTCGTATCCAAAAAGAGCTTCTTCCACCTTACAAAGAAAAAAGCCGACGGATAAAACGACGCAGGACGGGCCCCAAGAAGCAAGGCAACCGTGAAACGCCCAAAGAGAATGGGAGAACGGTCCCTGTTACGCAAACTCGTGAGATCGCTGCCCATCGCACCGAGACGACGACGCTTATTCGCCTCAATGCTTCACCGGGCGCCCCTTACCAATTCACCCGGGCTGGGCTGATCCAACCGAAACCGATGCCACTAAAATCACCTTCAATCACTCAAAATCATATCTTGCGAAGTTATTACAAAATTTGGCAAGCCCATAAACATTTACATTTAACAAAATCCATTGATTTAAAATATGCATCCGTCTCAAATGATTTTACACAACAAGATGTCTAAGATCTCAAACTCATAATGGGATATCAAAAGAACACATGAAATGAGTAGCACATGTCTGGAAGATACCCGTATTTCTTTCTTTACGACTCGACGCCCTCGATCTTGGGTCCTCTATCGACTACTATCTATTTACCTTCCATGATCACAAGATTGGTAAAATACGCTAAGCATTTTCATGCTTAAGGGTTCTATACAACCATTCCTGTTTTCGCTTAAATTAAATCATGCAATTTAACAATCTTTAACTTTCAATCTTTCGATGATCAATATAAATACAATACATATACCTTATATATATATATTAATAAGTTATAGTTCATCGATCATCCCATAAATACATTTTCATAATCAATATTTCACAATCTCAAATCAATCTGGGCCATGCTCACAAATTCGGGCCGCTCAAGACTTCAATTCAATTAAAATCAATTCAGTTGTGCCAATCAATCTGCGCTAATCAATTCGCGATGCTCCTTAACGAATTTAACCTATGTCTTCGATATAATAGATATCAGAAAGTCACGGCACGGCCCCGCTTAGGCCGCACAGATCACATGGTTTTATAACACGCACGGTCCCGGTCAATCGACCGTTATAAAACAATCAAATAGTGAACACTAATGATAATGTCCCGCTAATGGATCGGAGTGACACATCAATAGTTCGCAAGATCGCATTCGAATCTATCGTATACCAATCTATCCTAATGCTACAAACGGTTACACATTCTATTAAGGGCGTTCAAATCCTTATAAAAAATATAGTACAATATGTACGCTTGTATAAAACAGTTTATTTTCAATAATCATGCAATTTTTTTATATGCAAACATTTCACAATCTCTTCTCAAATCAATTAAATCAATTCAATATGCTTTAGAACCAACATGCAAAACTTGAAACGAGAATATGAGTAAGTAGAACAAACCAAAAATCTTTGCACTTGATTCCAATCCTGGAATCTCAATCACAGCTTTCTGGCTTTCTCTCGTCGCCCCTATTCCAAAACCATTAAAGAACAATATTATTCGTGGGTGTACTAGTAGCTTGCCAGGGATGATTTTTTGAACTTACATATTCCAAATTTTAACAATATATATATAGATGGACTTGACTCCAATGGGTCATAGAGTTAAAGAACATTCAACGGAGTTCGACGGCTGAGTTATGACTTTTCCGGCTGGAAGTCATACACACCAAATCCCCCTCGAATGGACGAGCTGAGCTGACCTGGACGAGCTCGATCTATCACCTCGGTTAAACATCTTCTATCCTCCTAAGTTATATGAATGTATTCTTGACTCAATGGGCTCTCCATAGAGTCCAAGAACACCCAAATCGGAGTTCAAACGGCGAGATATGACCTTCCGCTGGAGGTCATGAGTCAACTTTGATGAGCCGATCAATCACGAAATGAGACCAAAGCAAGAGTCAAACACTGATCTGACATCTAACATCCTCCCCAGGCATATTAATGTATTCTTTACTCCATGGGCTTTCCATAGAGTCCAAGAACACCAATGGAGTTCAAACGGCGAGATATGACCTTCCGGTTGGAGGTCATGAGTCAACTTCGATGAGCTGATTCGGATCGACGAGCTGCACTGAAGTGACGAGCTCATTCAAACACCTCTATGACACCAAAATCCTCCCAGGCATATGAATGCATTCTGACTCATGGGTCGAGTCCAAGAACACCCAAATCGGAGTTCGAACGAAGGAGATATGACCTTCCGTCGAGGTCACGTTGCGAATAACTTCTCGACGAATTACATCGACGAATGACCGTCGACGGTTCTCATTCAAACACCTTGGTCTGACATCTAACATCCTCCTCAGGCATATCATCGTATTCTGACCCATGGGCTTTCCATAGAGTCCAAGAACACCCAAATCGGAGTTCAAACGGGCGAGATATGACCTTCCGGTTGGAGATCGCGCGAGTCAACTTTGACGAGCCGGACCGAATCGACGCACTAACGCTTGATCTAATCAACGCTTGACGACCGCCGTTTGACGACCGGTTTGACGCAATTAACGCTTGATCTAATTAACGCTTGACGATCTCGGGTTTGACGCACCAACGCTTGACGCACCACCGCTTGACGACTTCTCACCCATTTGATCGTTCGCAGTAAAAAGACCATAACTCGGTCTACGTGAGTCCGACCGAGTAATTCAGCTTCAACATCAATTTCATCGATGTGATACAATTTCTCACAGAAGGATCATTGCTGCACCCTCTTTATTTCCGGGACCCAAAAACCCATTCTGTTGTCCGCCGACCAATCACAGAACTCAATTCGACCAGATGAACTGGCTGGATTCCTCAAGAAAAGGACTATAACTTAGTCTACGAGGTCCAAACGAGAAATTCAAAAACCTAACATCAAGTTAATTGATGTGGCCAATTTACGAAGGACGCACTACCAAATTCCCTTCACTGCACTCCAAAAAATCAGCTCTGTTTGGCTAGTCGCAACACTACCACAATGTGGCAGCTTCCATGGTTTAAAATGCAACTAGTTACATTCCCTAAGGCCGCACATAACCACCCAACAATCCCAGTAGAAGAAGACCAAGTAGGAGAAGACCTACCTCATTAATGGTCAAAGCCTCCCGATCTTACCTACTGTAGCCATTGTCACGCGGGAAGATTCTTCCTCTTGTCGCCGGCACTCCACAGCCCGATTGTCGGAAATCTAGAGAGAAGATGGAGCCTCTTTCTCTCTTAACCTCCCTTCTCTCGTTTCTCCTTTCTTATGGTCACACTTAATCGTATTTTAGCGTTTATTTAAGCCTCCTTCCTACATACCACATGTCCTTTCCTTCATTTTTTTGTATTTAGGTCCTCTTATTTCTCTATTATTCTTCATTTAAGTTCTATTATTTTCCCTTACTTATTATTTCTCCAAATTTACTTTTACATCTAAACTTATTTGCAAATAACCTTGTGTCCCATTTATAAATTAAAAATACCTAAGTTGGCCCAATTATACCCTAATACACATAAAAAAAAATTTACTTAAAAAAATTTGTATATTTTTCATGTTACACTTCGACAAAATTCTCAAGATTGTGTCCCGCGCAGTACGAAACCCAGCGCCTCTCGAGACGGCCAACCCAAATGAAGTCGGACTTCGCAACAAGAGACGTGGGGCTCCAAATACCCCGAAGTTCCATAGGGACTACTGACACCGCACCTGACGATCGCACAACTCAAGAGAGAAATGTAGGCACTTAATACTCAAGCCAATCAACAAAAGTGAGGCTTCACAACTGAGCACAAAAGGCCATCAACGAGGAAGTCAAGAACTCCTACAAAGTGTGAGCCGACACAGGTAGAATACCGAGTGGCTGCCAACGCCGCTCGCCAAAAGGCAACGGCAGCGGCGATCCGCGATCGATTTCACCGACATCAACAAAGCATGTCCAAAGGACGCTTCTCCGCCGCGAATCGACTCATCGAGATACCAACGCTGGCCATCAACTCTCAATTTTATGGATGCCTTCTCCGCTACAACCGCATCGCACGGACTCGGGCGACCAAGAAAAGACCTCGTTCGTCACAGCGCAGGGAACCTATTGTTATCGTGTGATGCCGTTTGGGCTCAAAAACGCAGGAGCTACATATCAGAGATTGGTGAATCGGATGTTCCAGAACCAGTTAGGCACAACTATGGAAGTGTACATAGATGACATGCTGGTAAAATCCATCACAAATGAAGCCGCCCACATTGCTTATCTATCCAAGCGCTTCGATCTTGGAGAAACTACAACATTAAACTAAATCCACTTAAATGCACCTTCGGCGATCACCGAAATTCCCCGGTTTCAGAATAACCAACGAGGAATCAAGCAACCGCACAAGATAAAGGTCGCAATGGCTACGCCATCGCCATCAAGTATAAAGAAGTTCACCGACGGAAGGATTGTCGCCTCTGCCGTTCAGATTCAGGCAAGTGACAATGCCAACCTTTCTTCCAAGTCCCGAAAAGGCATTTCAATGGGATATTAAGTGCGTAAGAAGCATTCTCGCTTTAAAACATATTCAGCTCTCCACCCGCCTCCGTGTTCCGTCAAGTGGGAGCTCCTTACCTTATATCCGCGCCAGACTCACTGCTGGCCTCGCCAGAGACAAGGAACGAAAGTGCAAAGATCCGGGGCTAACTATCAAGTTCGGCTTTAAGAGGCGCAGAGGAGAGATACCCAAGGATGGAAAATTAATTTCGCCCTGGTAACCGCAGAGCCCGAAAAACCGCCTTACCCGTGCTCACACCATGTGAAGTCCCGACTCGACACCCGATGAAGCAAAGTGTTACATAAACCAAGTTCCAAGGTCAAGGAAACGGGCCAGGAGCTTGAAACAGTCTGCATTAGATACAAGCCGAAAACTGTAATAAAAGGGCAAGTCTTAGCTTATCATTACGGAATCTCAATTTCAAGAGAGAGCCTACCGAGAACGCCAGTAATGAACCCACTCTCCCATCCGGAAACTCTCAGAGATGGAGCCTCAAACGCGCAGGAGGAGCCTGCCTTAATCCGACCTCTCCGTATGAATACATCGAATACACTGTATTCGGATTCCAAGCCCCAACAACGAGGCCGAGCATGTCATTATAGTGTGTCTCAACCCGCCATTCACTGAGCTGACTACTAGAGGTCTCGCAATACCTCACTGCGGTAAGACGTATAGATACCTACGAAGCCAAAAGCTGGAGGATGATCCTATATCAACAAAAGGTACGAGATTTATTAAAAATTCTTGTTGGTACAAGTCAAACATGTTCCCGTAACGCAGAACTCCCCAGCCAGCGCTCGCAAAGTTAGCAACAAATTCTTTACGTAAAGACCTCGCAGTCAACACTGTCGAGTATCGTCCGCGTATTCTATCGATCTCTCGCGACGTGGAAGTCAGCCGTGTCGAAGCCCAAATGAACTCGGACGGACCCCATTTGGAACTACATAATAGACGGACAACTACCTGACGACCCGAAAGAAGCAGTTAAAATAAGGACAAGATCCGCTAGGTTCACTAATCATAAAGGAAGTCTATATAAGCGAGGCTTCTTCACTCCCATCCTCAAATGCATCGCGGGAAAAAACATTGAATATGTGCTAAGAGAAGTACACGAAGGTATATGCGGAAATGATATTGGAGCTCGAGCATTGGCAGGAAAGGTCTTGAGACAAGGATCTTCTTTGCTTTCTGATATAAAGAGCCTGTGACCGACCTAGTCGAGAAATGCGAATCTTGCCGGAGCACGCTGAGATCTCTGCCTCCCATCGGAGCCTGCGGCGTGATCTGAGCCCACGGCGCTGCCAATGATGGGTGCGGACATTGCGGGACCTTTACCCCTTGGGAAGGGCGGTGTGAGATCATCGTCGTCGCGTTAGATTACTTCACCAAATGGTGGCCAGGAGCCTGCGGCCGTAATCACGAGGAAACAAAAGATCGCAATTTTGTGTGGCGGGCCGTTATATGCGGGTTTGGTATCCCAGGCCACAGTAGCAAGCAATGGGAAACAATTTGACAACAGATTCGAGACTTAAATGGAGCTCGAGATTAAAAATTACCTACCTTGCACTCAGATCCCACAAACTATCCAGCGAATTTAATGGGGTAGAAGTCACCATCGGAACCCATAAGTAGCATTAAAAACCAGTGGAATATCTCGAAAGGAAAGTGGGTAGAATGCCTCCCCAGAAGTCTTTATGGGCTCTGAGGACGATACAGTCGTGACAGAAACCCCTTTCGCCCTAGCCTTCGGCATGGAAGCAGTAGCCCCTGTTGAGATCGGGCTAAAGTCCCCAAGGATCGAGTTAGCGTGAGTGGAACCACCGATGGCGGAGCTCAGTAGTTGGACCTCTTGGATGAAAGCGGCGAGTGCTAAGGCGTGCGGTACCAAGAAAGACGGCGGGTACTTCTGACTGAAAAGTCAAACCCGGGAGCTATGCTTGGGTGATGCGGTCTTAAAAGTTATTGCCCGACGAGGAAAAATCCATTTTTATGGGAAATTGGGCCCCATTTGGGAAGGCCCACATCATATCTCGAGTCGTCGAGACCGGGCAATTCTGAGCTCAAACCAGAGGAAGAATTTTCTGACATGCAGGCAGCGGAACACAACAAACGTTTTTATCGATGGGCCTTGGTTTGTAATCTTAAATGGAGATTAATCGATTTTCGATTAATGATTCAACCATTTCTTTAGTTATCTTTGTTAAGACTTCACACCTGACTCGGATATATAATGTTCAAAAGAAAGTTATATCTGATAAAGAAGAAAGCTCGTAGACATAAAAAGGAAAATCTCTCTTTATTCCAATCATATTACATTCAGTTACAATCAGTGGTGTCATCGATTACATCTTGAAAGCACTCAGTACAAGCAGTTCCCTCGAAAAAAAAAAAACCCTTCAGGAAGAAAAAGGGAAAATGAGAGGAAAATAAATGGAAGAAGACTAGAAAGGTGGAAAAGAGGAGAAGAAGAAAAGGGATGGAAAGAATTCGTGAGAAAGAGGGAGAAACAGATATGGGAGAAGAGGAAAAACAGAAAAAGGGGTGGAAGGAGTTTGTGCGGAAGAAACAAAAAAGGGGAGAATGAGATGTGGAAGAAAAGATGAAAAAAAAGGAGAAGGAGAAAGGAGGAAGGAAGAGAAAGAAGAACAGGAAATGGAGAAGGCGACGCAAGAAATGCACCGCCCTCTCCGGGCGCATTCCCTAGCACGAAGCTAGGGAATAACATGACTCCCATAAAGGGGAGACTAGGGAAAAACACAGCTCCCACATGTAGAAGAGCAGTGACACTAAACCAAGATGCCGGAAGGATCCCCGTGAATAGCCGAGACTTGGTAACCCCGTGCTCACCAGTTCGGGCTACACGCGAGGAAAAGCGGAATATACAAAGTATTATAAACTCCCACGGCAATGAAGCGCCATTTATAAGAAGGCCCAAGCACTTTCAGTCACTGACGTTCAGTTCTCATAAATCAATAATGGCGGTTTGCACCTTTCCAGAAAATGAAGAGTCGAATGGCCGCGCGGCAACTCACTTTGGCGGTGATCCGCTGCACGGTCACGCTACAGGAGTCGGATCGGCTCGGGCTTCATCGCCGCTCGGCTACATCGCCACTCGGCTGGCGTGGGGCCAAAGCGACTCCACATTGTGAGGTGATCCACTCGGCCACGAGGCGTTGCCCTAGCGAGTCGGATCGGTGGTGCAGACGCCACAGGCCGTAGTGCGGGGCGACTCACATTGATGAGGTGATCCGCTCGGCCACGGACCCGCCTTTGCCCTAAATTCGGTCGGCCCATTTGGGACGCCACGAGGGCGTAGCGCCGGGGCGAGCAACTCGCTGGCGAGGTGATCCACTGCTGAGTCCATTTACCTAAGTCGAATCATTTCGGGCTTCATCGCCGCTCGACTCGTCGCCCTTTCGGCCATAGCTGCAGGAGCCCGGCGGCTCACATTGGGTGATCCACTCGGCCTGAGCCACGCTACCTACTTGAGTCGAGATCGGCTGAGTGGGCGCCACGAGGCCCGCGGTGCGAAGACTGTGACTCACTTTGTGAGTTACGTGCACTGCGCACGAGTCACAGCTGCGAGGAGTCGGATCGGCTCGGTACATCGCCGCTCGGCTGCATCGCCCACTACGCCGCATCGCGGCTCGGCCATGGCGCCGGAGACGGCGGCTCACGTTGGCCGGGGTGAGTCCACTTTCGGCCACGGGGCCCGCGGTACTGGCAGGTCGGATCAGCAGGTACGGGGCATACAGGACGTGGCGCCGAGGCAAGCGGCTCACATTGGGTGATCCGCTCAGCCTGAGCCGCTGGTAGCAGTCATATCTTCGGCCCGGAACGCCACGAGACACGGTGCGGAGCTGGCGACTCACTTTGACGAGATTCGTCTACTCTGGGCAATCCACCTTGTACCTAAAGGAGCCGTCGGTTGGCGACGGCTTCGGCGGCGGGCGAGTAACCCCGCCTTACAGCGGCGAGCTCTTCCCAGCGATTCACGCATGGGCGAGTTACGCCCAGCTGTTACGCGTTGGCGAGCTCTTCCTAGCGATTCCGTAGACAAGCCGCCCAGCGATTGTGACAGCGAGCTCTTCCCGGCCGATTCACATGGGCCAGGCTACGCTGACTTCTCGCATTAGCGAGCTCTTCCCGATTCCACATGGACAAGCTCACCTTGTTCGCATTGACAAGCTCTTCCTGGCGGTTCCATGGAATGAGCCACTTGGCTTGATTCGCGAGCGAGCTCGTCAGCCGATTCCACATAGATGAGCCACGCGTGATTCGCAATTGGCGAGTTCCGCGAGAAGCGGAATGAAACCCCGTCGGCTATTAGTAAGCGGAGCGGCGATGCGGCGAGCACAAATCCGCTCAGCCGCGAGCCATGCTTTGAGAATCGATTCAACTCATGCAGTCAATGGAGTGGAATCCCACGGTCGCTCAAGGCGGCGAGGCTGCGCGAATAGGTCATGCGGCTGAAATGCATTCGACTCATTAAGGTCGTGGAGTGGAGATCGGTACTTTCGAGTTGAAGCGAGCTTTGCCCTTGCGGCTAAAAATCATTTCGGCACATCGCGGGAAGCGATCCAATGAAGACCCGGCGGCTCAATTTGCGAGGCTCGCCTATCTGAGCGCCTGGCTAGGAATCGGTCGGCTCATCTGAATTATCACGAAGCCCTCGTGACATAGTTTAAGCGAGCTTAATTGCTCATTTCAGGACCCTGATTGAGACTGCATCTGATTCATGAAGCGAAAATACTCAGGCGAACGTAAACCATAAAAATGAATATTTATTAAAAGAAGGAGCTACATATGTCTCGGACCCAGGCGGCATAAAAGAAAAAACGGGTGTACATGAAAGAAAATATAAAGTCGACTAGAGATGAGCACGGAGAACTTCGGTGTCGGCGGGAAAGGAACATCTGATGAAGAGGGGGAATGGACCTCAGCAGGAGTACCAGGTTCTTGAGAATAATTCCTAGAGAAAGATTCCTCTGCCTCCTCGGTAAGCCGAAGGTCGAGTTGATCCAATCTGAGTATACGTGAGCGGCCAGCCTGGCGGCGAGGCCACTGGGTCATTTGAAGCGATAAGCTTGATCCCTCGGTTTCGATGCTTCATCCTCGAGGCAACTTGAGAGTTGCTTGCTGATGAAGAGGTCCCCACCTTAATCCAGCGACCTCCTCACTCAGCCATTCGGAAGAATTTACGGCCTCAGAGGCCTCACGACGAGCCACCTCTAGCAGCGCCTTGGCCTCGGAGGCCGCGACAGGCTAGAAGCAGGCTAATGTCACCTTGTCATCCAGTGCATGGCGGCAGTAGCTCCTCTTGAGACTCACGGCTCGCCAGGAGATGTCATGAGCTCCTCCTGGCTCATCGAGGCTCCTGGCAGGCGGGGCTGCGGCCCTAGGGTCTCGATCAAATCATTTTGCGCGACTGGAGCTCACCCGAGACCTTGAGGCTCGCCTTCAGTGGCCAGGTGAGCTACTTGAACTTCATCCTCTCTGCTACTTGCTGAGTCACGGTAGATCTGCGGTGTGCTTTAGATCAGTTAAAATTAGCTCTACTTCTTGATGTCTGTTGCCGTCTTGCGACTCGGTCGGCTCGGAAGTGGGAGGAGGCCGCCTCGCCTTATAAATCAGGGGCGATTTTGACCGTCTTTTCTTTTGGTTTGGCCTTTTCGGCGGACCCTTGAATGAGTGGCACGCTGCGCATCAGGCATGGGTCGACAACCCGACACGGGATCAACACGAATAGGCACGGCCCAGGGACTTCTGGGGCAACCCCACGAGAAGGGATAGAGCAAGAGCCTCATCAACGGGCGGCGCTTCGACCTCCCAGTGAGAATCATAAGAGACCGAGACAAGATTGCACTTTACTTGCAAGTTCGACGTGAGGAAGCAGAATCCTCACATCTTACGCGGCTTTTGATTCGAGTTTTTCTCTTGACTCTTCCACCCCGGAGTCGGAGGTGGCCTAGCACTCTCAGTGGGTTGACGATGGCATAACGCGAGGCTGCTCGGCAGCTCCACCCAAGAGACTTTTCGCCTTCGCAACAGACTCAGAAGGGGGCGGCGAGCTCATGACCATGGGAGCCTTGGCCTGACGGCTGCTTGCCAGCTGGGCTCTCGACGGGGAAAGAGTCGGAGACGCCCCCCCGTTCGATCCTTGGCCAAAGCTTAGGCGATCTTTCTCGTGGAGCTTGATTTCCTTTTCGCACTCCTGGGCTTAGGGACGGGCGTCCCAGTGGACGAAATCTCCCCAGTAAGATGATTTGGAAGCCCCAATGGGAGAGACTCCCATGATGGAAGAGCGAGGCCTTGAAAGCGAGTGGAGCAGTAGACCTCCCGGAATTAAGATAAACGATGTCAGGTTGCTCGGCTCTGCGTGAGACCAGCGAGGACGATGACGGCGCGGGCTATGACATTATCTTGAGCACTAAGGTCAGTCGGGCACACGGGAGCATGAGAATAATGCAAAGTCGAAATATTCGGCTAACCTTCACCTGAAGTTATCACAGAAAGCGGAAGCGAGCACTCACGAAGATTATCGGAATTAGTCCGAGCCACGGGCGCCAGTGTCATCAGCAGCCGGAAGGATCATATTATTCAGTTACGTAGCTAACAAAGAAATAATCCCCTCCCGCACGACCTATGGGGTAAGGAAGATCGAGAAATCACGGGGCTCAGGCGCTAGAGAATAAGGAAGCCCTCGGTGGTGGGCTAAAAAGATGAGGGACAGCCACACTGGGACGTCGAGCCCTCACATCCTAAAAGGCGATAGGCCACGAGAAATACTGGCCAGTTGGGAATGAAAGTGGGATGTGAGTCTGTGAAATATTACAGGCCACTGCGTGAGTGAGTGGGACAAGTAGTTATCGAGCGACCTCGAAACATACCATCTCGAGACGCGGGCTACATAAAAGTCGAGGCGTCGGGGGTGCATACTCGGGCGCGGTCGATAGCGTTCGACAAGGTAGCCCCATGCGAAGGGCCCAGGCCAGGTCCCGCGATCACGGCATGTTGGACGGTTGCAAGATGTCGACCCCGGGATATTTAATTAGGTTTATTTTCCCTTTATCCTTATCCGAGAAGAGGAGCGGCCCGGGGAGCGTTTCGGGGTTGACCCACGGCCCAGGCAATGGGAGCATCTAACAGATCCAGGAAGCCGTAACAAGCGAAGGAGGTGTTGCCAATCGTAAAGAAGAGAAGAAGCTGACCGGACCATAATAAAAACAAGCGAGTAAAGACGAAATCCGATCAATTTAGCCTGCGAAACCCGAAGAGGTAGAGGCGCGATGGTCAGGAATAAGAGGGGAAGAAGCTACCTCGAAAAAATGCCAAAGGACTCTACCTGAAAGGGTCGAATGAGGCTGCAGAAGGCGAATAAAGTACGAGATCGCGAGGAAAGGGTTGGAGGGACAGAGAAGCCACTGGAACTGATGGAGTGCAGAAAGAGGCGAAAGAAACTAGAATGAGTAGGGGAAGCAGTGGCGAAAACCAGTCATCATTATCACAAGACATATGGCGACTAAGCCTTAACTAACCCGACCTCGACGGACACGTGGAAATTGCATCAGATGCAAGAAAGCGATGCAGCCCTTGCCCACGTGCAGTACCCGAGAAATTTGAGAACCTTGATAGGGTTGAAAAATGGGCTCACGGACGCTCACCCGACCAGAAAAGTGGCACGCCCGACGCAATACCAGGCCCTCGGTACCGACCCGAAACAAAGGCACGGCGGGTTGGAACAAAAGCACGATCTTGGATGAATTAGAAGGTCATATCCTGTAGTCAGTTATGTTCGCGTCTGAAAATAGAATAACCCACAACAATATATCATCCTGAGTCAACCAAATCTTATCAATAAGGAAAGGAAAATAATAACAGTCATCCACCGAGTTGGATCTCACACAAATAAGGAAGGAAGATTATCCCACGAATAACGGCTTCTTTCTAAATCCATTGCAAAATCCTATCTTGATAAGAAAATCCCATCGATAGGAACAAATCCTGAATTCTGATCAGTAGTTTGGGCATCTATATAAATACATAGCCACCCAGTGATGAAAATGCGCACTCATAGACGCGTACTCATATACAACGCATTACATGCTAAACGATCTATAACTAGCCGAGAAGCGACTTAGAGCGTCGGACGGCGGGCGAAGCCCTCGCTGACCCCCCTTCTTCCTTGTTTTGCGAGGAGGTGCTACGTTCGAACACTGCGAGATCAAGCGGTCACGACAATCTATCTCGGCCCGGACAATCGGGGCTGCATCCCGGCCAGGTGCTTGTCTGGTCGGCCCAGCGACCCCGCACGCTCAGAGTGACTCAGGTTAGCGTCATCAAATTTAAATATAGTTCTACGTTGGATTTTTTGTTTAGCCTTTAATATATATTTTTTTCTTTTTTGTTTTTAATTTTATTTTCTAGGCTTTATATAAAATTTCATGTTAAAGAAATAATCAATTTTTACTAATTTTTCTTTTAATTATTTTCTTTTCTTTTTACTTAAGAAATAATCAATTTTTAATCATTTTTATTTTAATTATTTTAGGTTTTTGCTTAAAAATATATTGTCATAAAAGTCACATTTTGTAAAATCATGTGTTATCTTAGAAATGAAATGTTCTTTTACAGTTGTTATAAATATTATATTCGAATTAACATATATTTGAACATATAAAATCTTAATTATCATTCTATTTGATAACACATTTTAATTTAAGAACTACTCAAAATTTTAAAATCTTAGAAATCCTTAATATAATTTTTATATCAAATAGAAGATAATAATAATTTTTATATGGAATAAAGAAAAGGTTTTACGTTGAAAAATGTAGTGATCGATTTTTGAGAAACTAATAAAAACAAAATTAAAATTGAAGTAACAAAATCTTTACTCACAATTACATTAATGGCAGAGATATAAGAGTGAGTAATGAATTATACGACAAAAACCCCGTTGTTGTACCTTGATAATTTTTTTTGCGGTCTAAAGGTTTTTACAGTTTACTCTCGTAGTCCAAATTAACTTATATTGTGACTTAAACTATTAAAATGATTAAACGATGTTAAAATAACCGTTAAGTGTTGACGTTATACAACCCAAATTTGGGTTAGGCTTAGTTTTTTTTTTTGTTTTTTTTTTATTTTACCTTTTTTATTTACTTTATTTTATTTTACCTTATTTCAGTTGATTTTACCTTATTTAAATTCTTCAAACGCGAGCACTGGTTATTTAAAGTTTTGTTTTTCAAGTCATTTAAAATTCTTTAATTAATATTCATTATTCAGTTGATATTTTTTTAATATTCGATGCTCATTACGATGGTTTAATATTTTGCTCAATATTTTATATTCTACTCATTAATATTTTGACTATGGTAATTATTAATAATACTTTGATTATAATAATTGATAATATTTTAGTTTTATTTTATTTTCTCATTAAGGTTATGCAATATTTAATATTTTGACTAGTTATAATATAACATTCTGATTATGGTGATTCAATATTTTAATTATTTATAAGATGGATAAGGGTAATATAATATCTAATATTTTAATCATGGTAATTGACAATATTTGATTGTATATAATATTTTATATTCTGATTATAGTAATTGACAATATTTTACAATATTTAATATTTTGATCATGGTAACTGACAATATCCTACACAATGTTCAATATTTTAATTATAGTAATTAATAATATTTTGATTAAATTTAATATCTTAGTTACGGTGTTTAATAATATTTAATATTAATTTTAAAAATAGTTTTAACATACACAATATTCAATATTTTAATTAAAGTAATTAATAATATTTTGATTAAATTTAATATCCTAGTACAGTGTTTAATAATATTTAATATTAATTTTAAAAATAGTATTTAACATTAATTAACAATATTTTGATTTTAATAGTAATTAACAATATTTTGATTTTGATTATGGTAACTAATAATATGATTTTTAATAGTAATTAACAATATTTTGATTTTGATTATGGTAACTAATAATACTCTAACTATATTCAATATTCTGAGACTATTTAATATTCTAATTATTTGTAACATTCAACATTATGATTATGGTAATATTTAATATTCTAATTATTTAGAACATTTAACATTTTGATTATGGTAATATAATATTTAATATTTAATACTTTTGGACTATAATTAATGATAATATTTTCATCATTAATGATATTTAATAGGGCAATTATGGTAATTAATAATATTTAATATCTTGGTAATTAACAACATTTATTATTCACACGTATAATATATATTTGTTTTTCAACTAATGAATGTTATTTTTTATTTATTTCTTTTACTTTTATTATTGGTTGCTACGGGTTATTATTGTTCTACTCTTTTTAACCATATTACCAATTTCAACAACTTTAAATAAAAAATTTTCAAATTCCAAAATTACTTTACAAATTTTAAATTTACATCTATCTTCATTTTCCTAATTTCAATATCTCAATCTTAATTTCACAAAATTCCACATTTCCATTTTCCTAAATTCTTTTTCAAATTATCAATTTCTTAAAAAAAATCATTTTTATTTCAAAATTTTAATTTAAACTCTCAATTCCTTATGTTTTTTTTTTAATTCCCAGGACTCAAATTTCTAAAATTTATATTTAATCTCAATTTCAAAAATTCTAATCTCTAATTTTCAAATTCAATCAGTAATTTAATAAAATTGCTTGTTCCCAATTCTTTATCTTTTAATTCAAGTTTCTTAATTTTTAAAAATTCCGATTTCAAATTTCAAAATTAAATTATAATTTTATTTTCAAATTTTCAAATTTATTTTGTAAATTAAAGTTCTTATTCAAAATTTAAATCCTAATTTCTCAGAAATTCCAAATACTCAATTTCAAAAATTCAAAGTTTAAGCTCTAATTTAAAAATAAAAAATAAAAATCATTTCCAAACATCCTAAATCAAGAATTCAATCTTTTAAAAATTCTCTTTTCAAAAATAATTTTAAAAGTTCAATCAATGATTAATTTCTATAACTCAATAATGAGTTTGTGAGATTAATTTATGTAATAAATAAATACAAGAGTTTAGTGGGACCAGCGACATATCACGTATCCTTTTAATAAATAATTTAGTGTTGAATCTCAAATGTTTAATTTAATTGTGAATATTCTATATTGTTTATCGAAGCCCAACGTGATTTTTATCAGCCATATTTCTTGATTCGCCTCTAAGGTACACATTTATTCCCTCTGATTTTGTTTTTTGTTTACTATCTGCTTGATTTGTTGGTATCTGAATTAATTGATTGATTACAACAATTTTCAAAACTTGATTAATAGGGTCGAGCTTTTAGGAACTGGGAGTGCTACGAACTTCGTTGTGCCTTCGATAAATAGCATGTCACGACGCAAAAATTTCGGTTTTTCGCAGCTTATTTTCTGATAGGGTTACGTTTTGGGGTTTTCTTTGTATTTTGTTTTCTCTTTTTAAAAGTAAAAATAAAATAAGTGACGACTCTAAACTATTTTCGAAATAGTTTTCAAAAATGCAAAAAAAAAAAAAAAAAGTCTCACCTTTTAGTGGGAAATACATCATAACCAAAATACAGTATCCCATAGTGGCATTCACGTGGGACCCACTCTTCTCTTTCTTATCTCCTCTTTTCTCTTCTCTCTCTTGCCTTCTCTCTTCAAACTATTATTAGGGTCAATTTTATACTGTTTCTTGTAACAGCCAAAACGTTTTCCCTAACAATGCTTTTATCATAAAGTTTTTTATAACATGTCGCATATGTATAAAAACACTTTTATATTATTAAAATTACCAAAAAAGACTCTTAATATTTAATTATAAACGTTTTTATATCATTAAAATTATCAACAAGGACACTTAATATTTAATTATAAAAATAGGATATCATAATAAATAAATAAAATTGATTACAAAAGTATATAAATATTCTTTTACAATTGTTATAAATATTATATTCGAATTAACATATATTTGAACATGCAAAGATCTTTTCCAGTTTGATAAAATTTCAATTTTGAAATGTTTATTTTTTAAATTTTAAGAAGCACTCAAAATTTTAAAATCTTAGAAATCCTTAATATAATTTTTATATCAAATGAAAATATGTAATTTTTATATGAAGTAAAGAAAAAGGTTTTACATTGAAAAATGTAGTGATGTACAGATTTTTGAGAAAGTGATAAAAACAAAATTAAAATTGAAGTAACAAAATCTTTACTCACAATTGCATTATCAAAAATTTTAAAATAAAAGATAAGTATATTATATCTTATACATTAATGGCAGAGATATAAGAGTGAGTAATGAATTATCACGACAAAAAAAAAACCAGTTTAGGTTTACTTTTTATAGTCTAGATAGCTTTATATCGTGATTTATTGTTAAAATGATCGGGCCGATGTTAAAATAATAGTTAAGTCTTGCGTTGGAGAACCCAAATTTGGGTTAGGCTTAGTTTTATTTTAATTTTTTACGTTTTTTTTTATTTTTTTTATTTTACCTTTTTTATTTACTTTATTTTATTTTGCCTTATTTCGGTTGATTTTACCTTATTTAAATTCTTCAAAGGCGATCACTCGTTATTTAAAGTTTTGTTTTTCAAGTCATTTAAAATTCTTTGATCAATATTGATTTTACATTCTTTAAATTTTCTTTAATTAATATTCATCCTTCAGTTGATATGTTTTTAATATTCAATGCTCATTACGATGGTTTAAAAATTTTCTCCAATATTTATATATTCCCCTACTCATTAATATTTTGACTATGGTAATTATTAATAATACTTTGATTATAATAATTGATAATATTTTAGTTTTATTTTATTTTCTCATTAAGGTTATGCAATATTTAATATTTTGACTAGTTATAATATAACATTCTAGATTATAATTGATTCAATATTTTAATTATTTATAAGATGGATAAGGTAATATAATATCTAATATTTTAATCATGGTAATTGACAATATTTGATTGTATATAATATTTAATATTCTGATTATAGTAATTGACAATATTGTACAATGTTTATTATTTTGATCATGGTAACTGACAATATCCTACACAATGTTCAATATTTTAATTATAGTAATTAATAATATTTTGATTAAATTTAATATCTTAGTTACGGTGTTTAATAATATTTAATATTAATTTTAAAAAATAGTTTTAACATACACAATATTCAATATTTTAATTAAAGTAATTAATAATATTTTGATTAAATTTAATATCCTAATTACGGTGTTTAATAATATTTAATATTAATTTTAAAAATAGTATTTAACATTAATTAACAATATTTTGATTTTTAATAGTAATTAACAATATTTTGATTTTGATTATGGTAACTAATAATATGATTTTTAATAGTAATTAACAATATTTTGATTTTGATTATGGTAACTAATAGTACTCACTTTATATTCAATGTTAGGACTATTTAATATTTAATTATTTGTAACATTCAACATTATGATTATGGTAATATTTAATATTCTAATTATTTAGAACATTTAACATTTTGATTATGTTAATATAATATTTTAATATTTAATACTTTTGAATATGGTAATGATAATATTTTCATCATTAATGATATTTAATAGGGCAATTATGGTAATTAATAATATTTAATATCTTGGTAATTAACAACATTTATTATTCACGTATGTATATTTGTTTTCAACTAATGAATGTTATTTTTTATTTATTTCTTTTACTTTTATTATTGGTTGCTACGGGTTATTATTGTTCTACTCTTTTTAACCATATTACCAATTTCAACAACTTTAAATAAAATTTTCAGAATTCCAAGAATTACTTTACAAATTTTAAATTTACATCTATCTTCATTTTTCCTAATTTCAATATCTCAATCTTAATTTCACAAAATTCCACATTTCATTTCCTAAATTCTTTTTTTCAAGTGTAATTTCTTAAAAAAAATCATTTTTATTTCAAAATTTTAATTTAAACTCTCAATTCCTTATGTTTTTTTTTTAATTCCCAGGACTCAAATTTCTAAAATTTAAATTTAATCTCCAATTTCAAAAATTCTAATCTCTAATTTTTCAAATTCAATCAGTAATTTGTAAAATTGCTTGTTCCAATTTCTTTATCTTTTAATTCAAGTTTCTTAATTTTTAAAAATTCCGATTTCAAATTTCAAAATTAAAGTCTCAAATTTATTTTCAAATTTTCAAATTCCCATTTTTGTAAAATTAAAGTTCTTAATTTCAAAATTCAAATCCCTAATTTCTCAAATTCAAAATACTCAATTTCAAAAATTCAAAGTTTAAACTCCTAATTTAAAAATAAAAAATAAAAAATCATTTTTCCAAACATCCTAAATCAAAATTCAATCTTCAAAAATTCTCTTTTCAAAATAAATTTTAAAAGTTCAATCACATGATTAATTCTATAACTCCAATAATAATGGAGTTTTGTGAAGTTAATTTATGTAATAAATAAATGGGGTTTGATGGGGCCCGACATATCACGTATCCTTTTAATAAATAATTTAGTGTTAGATCTACAAAATGTCTCTAATTTAATTGTGAATATTCTATATTGTTTATCGAACTAACATGATTTTTTATCCATAGCGCTCTTGATTCGCCTCTAAGGTACACATTTATTCCCTCTGATTTTGTTTTTGTTTAATAGCAGCGATTTGTTGGTATACGGGTGTGTTGATTGATTACAACAATTTCAAAAGAAACTTGATTAATAGAATCAAACTTTAGGGACTTAGAGAGATGCTACGACTTTTAACATTACCTTCACGATAAATAACGTAATCCCCAGAACTATTCGATTTTCCACAAGCTTATTTTTTTCGCAATAAGAGTCGCGTTTAGGGTTTTTAACTTTCTTGTTGTTTTACTCTTTTTAAAAGTAAAAATAAATAAGTGGCATTCTAAGTATTTTGAAATAGTTTTTAAAAATGCAAAAAAAAAAAAAAGTCTCACCTTTTAGTGGGAAATACATCATAGCAAAATACAGTATCCAGTGGCATTGTGGGACCATCTCTCTGTATCTCATAACTATAACCTATATATATATATATATATGCGCCTCGTCTTCCAGCTGTAGCTGGGGTGGTTGATGTGTTTTAACTAATAACAATAAAACGTTTTTTCACTATGACAGCTTATCATAAAGTTTTTTGTAACATGTCTCATATGTATAAAAACACTTTTATATTATTAAAATTACCAAAAAAGACTCTTAATATTTAATTATAAACGTTTTTATATAATTAAAATTATCAAAAAGGACACTTAATATTTAATTATAAAAATAGGATATCATAATAAATAAATAAAATTGATTACAAAAGTATATAAATATGCATAAAATTGTATATTAATAAAACCTAAATCAACTATTTTTATGATTATAATTTTTTTAAAATATTTAAAGAAATAAGTGAATTAATTAATAAACATATACAAACATTTGTATAAATAAAAACCTAAAATAATTATTTTTTTACGAATATAAAAAATATTTGAACTAATGAATAAACATATATAAACATTTATATTAATAAAAATCTAAAATAATTATTCATATGATTATAAAAAAAATATTTACCAAAATATTTGAATTAATTAATAAAACGTATGCAAAAATTTGTATAAAAACTTAAAACAATTATTTTTTTTATGATTATAGAAAAATTTTAAAATATTTACAAAAAAAATTGAATTATTTGAATTATATGAATTTCTAAAAGTATATCTTATCTGGATTTTTTAAATAAAATAAATAGATGTTGTAAGGAAAAATAAATAGAATTTAAGGATAAACAAGTATGTATTTTAGGAATATCAAAAAACTTTTAAATTGTTTTTTTTTAAAAAAAAAAACACCTTCCAAGTGCTTCTCAAAAAAACACTTCAAAGTGTTTTTTTGAATCCTAAAAACACTTTAAAATATTTTTACATCTAGAAACATTTCTAAGAAGTATTGTCAAACTAACCCTTACTTTATTGGCATGATTTAAAATGCATAACTAAGGGGGCATTTGTTTTTTTGGCTTTTTTCTGAAAACAATTTGCTTTCAGAATTTAGACTTATTGTTTTTTTTATTTTAGCATGACTTATTTATGAATTTTTTTAAAAAAATTCTATTGCCTTTTTCTATTTAGAAAAAGCCATATTTTAAAATGAAAAATCTATATTTTAAAACCTTTCTAAAATATTTCAAAATCTTTCCAAATTTTGCTAAATTCTTGAAAATTCATACAGAATAATTTAAAGAACAATCTGATTGTCTAGTCTATTTTTTTAATTATTAATTTTAAATATTATATTTTAATTATATAAAATAGATAAATATAATAATTATTTTTAACAATGATAATAATAAATTTTTATCATAATAATTTTTATTTTTATTATTTATTAATATTTTAAGATGCTATATATATTTTATAAATATTTTTCATTTTATCATAAGAATAAAGTTAAACAAATTACTTTCTTGATATAATTAAGATGATAATTTTAAGCATATAAAAAACAAACAACTTAATATTTAATAGAAATACAATATTAAAAAACATTATGTATTGTATGCTGTGCTTGTATTAGGTGTCCAAATTAAATAAAAGTTCTATTTAACATTCAGTAAAAAAACAAACGCCCCTAATTTTAGTCCAAAAGATATTTTTTGGTAAAAAAGTACTTTTAGGCAAAGATTACTCATGATTTCAATTCTTTTAAGCCCTCTAAAATGGAAATTTTGTGGAAAAATAATTTATGGTAAAAATGTCAGATTTCTTGGAATTAGTTTATATGCACTGTAATAACCTATTAATTTTCTTATTTTCAAATTAAAAAAAAAAAAAAAAAAAAAAAAAACCTGTTAATTTTCTGGAGAGTAGACAAATGAGTTTGTAGATTTTCCTTTTCAACACAAATTTACTTTCTTCTCCTTATAAAAACAATTGAAATGAGAGTGTTTGAAAAATTAAATATTTGATTCACTTGTGTGTGTTTCTTGTTTCTATATAAAAGTCTCTTATTTAATAAATAAATAAATAACAAAAATGAAGCAAATAAAAAACCGAGGCTAACCCTATCATATCTAACTGGCCCCCACCAGGGTCTTCCAATTGAATAGGAGACCTTGTATCGCATCAAACACGTCACACTCGATTGGGGACTCATCACTAGTCTCATTGAGAGATGGCGTCTTGAGACACATCTTTCTGTTGCTCGGTTGGGAGATGACAGTCATATTACAAGATGTTCTTTATCATCACAGAACTCATATAATGGGCCGGCGATCCCGATTTTGGCGCATAGTGACTTCGATGTATTGTTGTCTCGAGGGCTTCTGATGTAATCTGCAATCCAGCTAACCAAACTTAGAGGATCTGCTATCTCGACCTGATGATTGTCTACGGTTATGGCTCTGCCTTTAGATATAGATAAGGTGACATTAGAGCGTAGTGCACGTGGTTTCATCCTACCATTTCTAGGATCCATTCTGTTGTGGAAACGAAGGGATGCAACGTGGCATTCGTATACCTGTTTATGCATTGCTACGAGATTTGACACAAACATTGACGTATAGTTGGGGCAGTGCAATTCTAGCTTACTTATTTCAGGAGTTATGATGAGCGAGTTGTGATCATGCTATTGAGATTGCCATTTGTATGACATTGTTCCAAGTATTGATAATTTTTGTTTAAATAGACACCTTCATATAAAAGTCAATCATTAGTATGCTAATATTGAATTGTTTTTTATCTAGCTTTGGTCTTAGGAGAGACTCCATGTGAGATGACCAGATTTTGGCCGACCACTAACACCTCCAGTCCCTTAACACTTACACGATGACGTCGATGCAGTTGATGGACTCAGCTAAGGGTCGACACCATAGATTGCTGGCGGGACCTAAGCCTAAGCCTAAGCCAATTGATCCATTAGGATTTAGGTGGAGAGTACCTTTATCATGGGTGCATAACCCATCTAGTGTGCTCACCTTGTATCGAGACCAATTAGATGCACATACTCATGATTAGGTAATTGCATATTAATCGCCTTGTACCAGACGATGTCACGCGACTTGCACATATGTTTTTTTTGAGCGGTGAGTGGCATCATCAAAGCAGTCTACGTCGGTTGGGCTTCATCGAGATACCTCCCATCTTCAGCGAAGCGAAAGTACGTCGATTGTGAGCGAGGACAGCAAGTATGATTGGGAGGCGTATCATGCACGATCACGTTGCATTATAGATATTTCTGGCGATGTAAGAGGATCGTCACACATCACCTCCTATAAATGGTATTATGGACTTCTAACATTTATACTATGGATTGATATCGCGTATTACATGACGTTTGATCACACCACCACTCCCATAGGATCAAATGAGAATCTGTCTGCTGACAACATCGAGTTATTGGTAAGTAAGAGTCTTTAAATTCTCAAATTATTTTTCAAATTTTAATGAATAGATAATAAATTTACAATTGTTTGGTTTGTTTTTTAGATCTCTGGGATGGTTGACATTGCTAGTAGATCTCGTGGGGCTATCTCATACTTGATGTACGCCATTCATATTGCTATATCAGTTTTATGGCTTATTGGAGAGGACACTGCATTCTTTGCGTACTATGAGGCATCTGTCCCATATAGATCGTCGATAGACCTCTATGTCATCCACGTAGTTGGGATCTGACCAGGTTCAGGTCGAGAAGGAGAGGGAGAGGTGGTGGGTAAGGTTGTGGTCGAGCTAGTGAGGTGGTCGTGCTACTGGTCATTCTACACATGAGACGATATTGCCACCATCTACATCGTCTACCTCATTTGCACCCAAGACCTCCACACCACCCTAGACTTTTGCTCCACATGTAATCCCACCATTATCACACATATATCCACCTTTAGAGGCCACATGTTTACCATCTACGACCTTACCATCATCTACATTGCCTCTTATTGATGAGACTATGGTCGACCTTATTTTAGAGTTAGGTGCATGCCCGCTGGGCGACCTCGTCTTCGATAATGGTGATTGTCCATTGCATTTCAAATTATACCCCTCTGAGATCATTTGGTTGTGTGATACAGGCGTCTTAAGAAAGACAAAGCCCCGTCGTATGAGGCTCATTTGATATCACATTTATATTTGTATTACGTTGTGTATATATTTATATGACTAGGTTTGTATATGAAATCAAAGTTTGTTGTATAATTAATTGGTTATAATTTGGATGCAATTGGATTATTTTGAATGAATTGGTTGTATTGCAGGTGTAATGAATTGGTTGTAATTTAAATGCAATTGGATTAATTTGGATGAATTGGTTGTGAAGTAGGTGTAATGAATTTATTGTGATTTAGATGCAAGTGAGTTAATTCGGATGAATTGGTTGTAATGCAAGTGTAATGAATTGATTGTAATTTGAATACAAATGGGTTAAGAAACGGTTATAACACAAGTGTAATTAGTTGTAATTTGATCAACGAGTTATAATTTCAAATCAACATTTTTTACAAAAATACCAATGCCACAGTGATTACGGCATTGGTTTTATTAATAATACCATAGTCAATAACTACGTAATTGTATTATAAGTTTTTTTTTTTATGTGAATGCCGCAGTCACTGATCACATCACTTTTCAAGTCCAATGTCATAGTTAATAATTACGGCATTAATTCAAAAAAAAATTATAATGTCATAGCCAGTGACAGCGTGATTGCTTATGTGTATGCCAACAAGACTAAGACACACTAATTTGGTTTTCAACCTATATTAATAATTTTATTTTTAAAAGTAACCTACTTATGTCCAAAACTCGCTGGCTTATTATCAGCCTCTGCTCTGCATGTCAACGTACCAAGGGTTTTTTTTCTCTGTTTTTTCCTCAAAATAATCATGTGGGCAACAACAGCATCTTCCTAACAATCCCATTAATAGAATAGGTGAACATTAACTATTTGCTACACATATATTTGCCTGAAACAGAACTTATTCAATTTCTATAGTCAATATGTACAACAACATACCGGATTTAAAAGAATTACAAAATAAGGCAAAAATTAATTAAAAATAAAAGAAAGGTGGGGTGACCAGGCCTCATGGGTTCTGTTTAAAAATTCAAATGGAACTTGAATATGAGGAAAGCATGATGACAATGAAAAAAAAAACTAAGAATTAAGGGAGCAACAAAAATGAAAAATAAAAAATCAGAAAAAAAAAAAACTTACTAAGATGGGATATGGTATGGTGGTAGCTCATGAACTTCGTCCACTGTCCTCAACCATCATTCCTTTAAGGCTCTTTGCCAGCCAGATAGCTGTCTCCCTTGGGGAAACCTTATCTTTTCCGAAAGGTTTTAACACAACAGCCAGTTCTTCCAGTCTACTTTGCTCCAGCAACTCTGCTGACAACTCTAGAAGACCTTCAAGTGCCTCTGCCCTCTGCCTAAACGACTTCACATCCAGAGTTTCCTTCACCGGTGTTTCGTCTTCTGTCGCTGGAGAACTACTAGGTTTTGCCGGCTCCGGGGGTGGTTCGGGATTATTTGGAACCAAAGGGCAGGTGTTCCTCACATCCATTTCCTTAACGCCGGGAGTATCAGAAAGATTTGAATTCAGAGTCATGGGTTCTGAGCAACTGGAAGATTTCAGAGTGGCTCCTGGAGTACTCAAATTTCTCATCTCCAACTCGTTTATTAGTTTTCCCACATCCATATTCCTCTCCATGGTTTCCATCACAGGCTGCTCAACCCCGACCCGGAAACTACTGTGCCGGATAACATGTATGACGTCATCAAAAGCCGAAGGGAGATGGGCTGAGGCAGGCTTTTCGATTAACGGGTTTTGCAAGATATTTCCTCTGTCCATCTGCGAATTCTTCTGGGCAGACAAGATAGATGGAGGAGGAGTTGAAGGGGGAGGGGCACTGGCATTGGCACTGGCACCTGCTGCTACAGATGACAAAAGTTCTCTTACAGTGAACTTGTCGTCGTCGGCATCACCACTGGATGAAGCGATGTTAGACTCGGTCACAGTTTCAGGCCGAATAGAGCTGTCCAAAGAGATGGCGTCATCATGAGCAAGTACTGCTATGGAGACTGGAGAAGGGTGCCCTGTAGCTGCACCTGAACTCGCTTTCTCGCTCCCGATGGTAATATCCTGAGGATCTTGAACAAAACCAGAGCTCTCAACCAAGCATAATAACGCAGATTTGTTATCTTGCCCATGGCTTTCATCTGACACAAGAGAGCAGGTGGGTGGATGTGATTCTAAGCTTTCAGTGTGTTCCGGAGGCATTTGCTCTGCCATGTTAACAAAAGGAGTTGTTGCATCATCACAAAGCTCAAACCCTTGAATCGACATGGACGATGAGACAGAGTTGTTGCTGCTATCTGTCGCGAAAGCCTTATTATGCGACTCTTGTATAATTTCTCTTGAGACATGAGTAGCACGACCGTTCGACGCCAAATACTGAGTCTTATGAGGTTCTTGAGTTATCTCACTTGGACCTACTTTAGTAGCTTGGTTTGGAACATCAGGCCCCACTTGCCTCGTTCTCCCTGGAAACGAGGATCGCCTCACGACATTTGATGGGGGTGTCCTTTGTCGAGACTTTGCAGGAAGCCCGTCTTCAACAACTTGTTTTGAAGGAACAGGCAGAGGAATACCATCATGTCTGGGTTTAGTCTTTGGAGAGGGATCAAACATGGGTAACTGCATAAAGATAAATCATGGAATAAAATGATAAGTTGGAAATATATAAAACAAACAAAATATTTTTTTTAGTTATACCTGGTGCTTCAAAGAATGAGATCCCGGAACCCTTCTTGCAGAATCAAGGCCTGCCTTGGTTGGGATTGAAGTATCTGCATTATACTTGAAACCAGGAGAGGCCATACTGGGTTTAGGAACTTTGAGTGATGCTTCAGTGTTTGATTTTTGGGTCGACTGACCTCCAGGCTTCATACGGTTGCCTCTCATTGGAGAACTATTTTCTCGAACTTTTCCTTCTTTAAGAGCCATCCAAATATTTTTAATTGTTTTTGGTTGTTGCTTTGATTCAGCATTTAATCCATGCTGCTCATCATGTGAGGATTTCATCACCTCTTGTTCATCCATTTTGACAGTGCACATGTTGGCTCCGTGTTCATCACTGGGTGAGGGCTGGTCAGAGCCAACTTCATCTTCGACGACAGATCCCAAGTCTGTGTCATTGGCTTTATTGTCACAGTTGATGACCATCGGTGAGACGTTTTTCTCACTTGAAAGCAAACTATCTTTGTCGCTACCGGAACTATTACTGCCTTGGCTTTCAGCCATGTTCTTACGAGAATCACGAGTAGTAGAAATACGTTTTTCTAAGGAAAAGGCAGTAGGAGAATTGAAGGGTGGTCGATATTGATCAACATAAGGCTGTAGATAGGGGTGTTTTAGAATCTCAGATGCCTGACAAAAGTCCAAATCAGATTGTTAAGAAGATATTGCAGGAAAAGAATCCTCAAGAGAGAGAGTTCTAGGGATGTTTAATAGAAGCTTACACTTGGTCGATGCTCAGGGTTCTTTCTCAGCATGCCCTTTATAAGTGTTTTCCTGCATGCATATAACATTGTCAGATCAGTTACAATCTTAGGTGGTGTTTGTTTTTTTTTATTTAATGCTGAATATAACTTTTTTTGAGCTTAATGCTTAATAGTATTTAATAGCATTAAGTATTAAGTTGTTTATTTTTAATATTTAATAACGGAGTAGAATGCAGCAGGTAGTTAATCTGGAGTTCTCGTCATTAGAAATAACAATGAGGCGAGTTTAGTTTAATTATGTCCAGGTTTATAGAATTGTTTATTTTTGATTTCACTTGTATATTTTAAAAAATAATTTTATTATTTAATTTATCTACTTTTTTAATATAAATAATAATAATAATTAGAATGTTTTTAATAAATAATTTATAAAAATTCATAGTATTTTATTTTTTATGAAATATATTAATTTTAATTTAATAAAAATAAAAAAGTAAATATAAAAAAAAAAACAAAAATCAAATGTAAACGAGATGAGTTTGGGAATTTTAAATCACGTAAAAGGTCGGACTGTTTTTAAATAAAACAAGTTTAAGGAATTGATAAAATAATGGCCCAGGATCGGGATGGGACCGCTAGTCCCAAACCGCTTGGATGTAATTATAATAGTGTGTGTGCTGCTTCTCATGCTAGATACTTGATGAAGTTTTTAACTGGTATAGTGGAAAATGACTTTTACGAGACAAAAAGTCGAAATGTTTAACTTTCCCAATTGAGGCTTTTAAAAAATTTGTGATAAATTAGTTGAAAGTGTTAAAGCAAGCCGATTTAATGATGAAAGCTGAATAGTTTTCAGCATTAAGTCAAAAAACAAACACCACCTTAGACACTCTAGCCGATGCTATATTGAAAAGAAGAGTGATTTTTCGCTCCCCTACCCCCGCCACCATAGTATGCCCCCGCTAACTAAGGTGCCGTTTGTTTTTCAACTTTTTCAACTTTTTCTATTTAGCATTAAGTAAAAGAACAATTGTCATCTTAATGCTAAATAGTACTTAATAGTATTAAGTATTAAGTTGTTTGTTTTTTAACATTGAGTAATGAGTGCTGCTAGCTCTCCTTATTGTTGGGCAATGGTGGTGTTTCCAATATTAAAATATGACTTTTTCTAAATAGAAAAAGCCAAATATTTGCCTTTTAATTCGTAATTTTTTTTTTAGAAATTTAATGATAAGTCGTGAAAAGTTGAAAAACAAACGAAATTTGAATCTTTGAAAACAAAATAGCTTTAAGCAAAAAGCCAAAAACAAGCATTTAAGCTGAAAAAGTTTTATTCAACATTAGGTAAAAAAAACAAACGCACCTAAGATTTTTCTTACACACACACACATATATATATATATACAAACATATGCTCATCGTCATAATCATGCCCTAAGACTGCTGGATTAGTTCCCTAGATGCCAAATAGAGACTTTGGAATTGGCAGACAATTAAATAATAATGGAATAAGAATTGTTAGCTGTTTTGTAAGGGCAATGGAGGAATCCCTCCCATTTCTAACTAGGCTGTCTATATCAATTTCATTGAAGGGGAAGTTAAATGAGAAAATGAATTGTGTCACACAGGTTGACAATCAGTCCAAGGACAAAATCTAATAAGAAAAGGAATGCAAAACTCGGTATTATTTCTAGCCATGCTAGTTTCCTTGAGATGAAGTAAAAGAATGAAAGGAAACAGCATACAAGCCATTTGCTAACTTCCTACAAACCATAATCTACGGCATGTACACATAGATATAAACAGATATTTAGATGTTTAATCCATATTAAATTGTGAGTTAATTGCACTCCAACTACTTTTGATGTACCCACCAAAAAAAAAGAAAAGAAACAGCATGCCACAAAAGCAAAAGCAAACGATGAAGTAATGTAATTTTGGAAGATATAGTAATAGAACATGGATTAAACATAAATACTTCTTAGTCTATAAATTATGTTTATTTTTTCTAGTTAACTATCAGGTCATTTGAAATTTTTCGGCACAAGTCAATACAGCCCTTTTCAATATCAACAATTTCAAGATGCATGATAGAGCATAAAGTTTGTTATTTTAATGAAACGGCTTTAATTTTTTAACACTTGACCACCAACTAGGCAACTGCCTCATGACCATCAATCACCTTGGTTATGGAGCAGGAACCCAAGGCATGGTTACCTGGTTAGACAAAGCAGTAGCTGAGGCATTGCCTAGTAGTCGCACAGACAATAAGATATATTCCAGAATCTCTTTGCATATCAAGCACACATAAAAATTCAACCTTAACAACATAGAGACTTACAAAGAAGGGGAATAGCATGAGGGCAAAGGACCAATAGAAGAACGGTTTATTTTACTTATTAATCCAGCCATATCCTGAACCAGAATTGACAGAATGCTAAGTTAGAATACAAATAAAATGGAGTGAATAATTTCAGAATTCATATTTGGGTGATAACAAATGGAAAATCACATATAAAGCGTTTGCAGAAAAGATGGGGCTGTATGAGATATGTTTATGAATTTCCAAAGTGGATTAACATTAAAATAGAGTATGATGTAAAAGCATAATTCTGAAAGGTTCAAGATACAGGCAAAAGGTGCAATTCAAGCCACAAACCAGAGCAAATTGCGCCCAACCTAGGGTGCATGTCAATTTTACAAAATATGAACCAATATTCAATTCAATCAATAAAAAATTCTACATTGCGAGCATTTAAAAGAAGCATCAAACAAAAACACAAATGAAATTATACAAATTTTCAATATGCAATTAGAAATTTCTAGAATAAAAGGCAATAACAAAATAGCCAAGGCACATGCCTTGGACAGTGAGCCGCAATAGCTAGGGAGTCATTGCACCTTGGGCCAAGTGTGCCTTTAACAACTCTGGAAAAGATACAGAATTATAGGATCTAAAGCTGGTTTGCTCTCTTAAGGTACATCTTAGCAAGCAGAAAACACAGAGCAAGAAGACATTTTTCAAGTCTAGAAAGTGCGAGCAAATGTTTTACTAAATTCTATGCCAGTGAAAACACCTCCAACACAAATATAAAAATGCAGAGCCATACGCAGGTCATAGGGATATTTCACATGCCCTTGGGCCACATGGAAATATATAACATATTCCTTAGAAGCTCATCAAATCACAATTTTATTATCTAATTGATTGATACAAGTTCTTTATATTTATCTCTCTATCAAAAAATATATATAAAAATCTATACCAAGAGAAAGAAAAACCAAATACCAAGAAAAGTTAAAGGGCCAAAATAAAAATGTTACATGAGAGCGAATTGCAAGTGTTGAAAATATACAGCAAGTTCCTGTTCAATCTTAAGCAACTTAAAAAAGAAACTATAAATTGTATATTGTATTAACACATTATGAGGACCAGTTCCTTCAACCATGAACAATGCTTACAAAACATATAAATGGCAGGAGACAAAGTGAAGTAAAAGAATTATGCGACATCTTACAAAAGCCTTAAATGCAGGGCGATGTGCAGCCATCTCATACATACAGCAACCTGATCAGCAGTGCAGAATTTAGCCACAAACAACTGTAGACCCATAAATATCACCAGACATTATGAAAACACATACCTAGAGACCAGATATCAGATTTGAAGCCATAAGGAATATCTGCAAGAAGTTCAGGACACATGTAATTGGGAGTTCCAACTACCTGGGCACAGAGGTTGGAAACAAATAGGTGAGCATGTCTCATTGGTAAAATTTACCAAGTCCATGAACATCAACAGGACAAGCACAGGAAAATTTCTTGTACAAGAAATATCTACCCACTCTAAATTCTAAAATAACCTGGCTGGCGATTTTTAGATGTTCTGATTCTTCAAGTTAAACTTTTTTATTTCACAAAAAATAAAATTACCAGGCGCAACATTGCAGCATTATAAAATTAAAACTATGATAACAACTAAACATAACCATATCTTAAATATGTACAAAAATATGTAGCATATAAGAGCTTTCATTATTTTAAAGCAACCAAGGAACCCAGGAGCAAAGGATCAGGAGAAAACACATATTCAAACATACCAAGCAAAGGGAAAAGATAGGCAAATGCTGTGATCATATCAAGTGCATGAGAAGTTAAATGGGGATGAAGATGCCTCGTTGTCGACAAATTTTATAATGTTATAGGTAATAAGAAGCACATTATCATGCAGATACATAAAGATGATGTGTAGGGCTGCACCATTATTAGGTTATCGCACTTATTTAAAATCATCTAATGAAATTTTGGGCAAGAATATGGGTGAAGCCCAAAAAAATAGAAAGAAAAAGGGCTATTAAACACAGTTCATGTAAGGAAGATTGATTCTTACCCAATTCTTTGAATCAACATGTATGTTGGGATGTGATGAATACCTTCATATGGTCTTTGATTGACTAAGATAAAGCATAATTTCCTTGATACGGTATGGTGACTTTCAGGGAGAGAAGAATTACCCAATAAATATTAACTTGATAAACCATATGTACTATGAAGGGCAAACAATCATGAGAATGGAGAAGAAACACGTGACTCTCCAATCTTGATAGTCTTATATCAGGATTAGCATTAAGCTCCTATGTTTTTCTTTCACATGATTGTGCTATAGACACATATAAGACCAGGTTATGTTGAGAATACAATGTGAAAATGATCAAGTCTCAGTGTGAAACAATTAGGGATAGAACCCAACAGAGGCATTTAGAATCTCTATGTATCAAGTAAATAGCACAAACTAAATGTAGGATACTATATTTAGCAAAATAAGAAGTAGAAAGAGGAAGTAGTTAAGATTGCAGACAAATTGATTACAAAGAGTCCACCATTTTCGTTATATAGGCTTTGGTACACCTAATAAAGAAGAGGCTAAAGAGGCATCAACAATAGATTTAGAGTATGAAGAGTATGGAGAGTTTTAGTGTGTATGCAATAAACATCTAGAAATCTAAAGTGATCTGCCCATGCCTTGAGGGCAGAAGAGAATGTTTGAGCAATTACAAAACATGTTTATGAAACAAGAATGAATGATTGTTGAAATATATGGATGAAATGCAAGACATGAAACTGGAGAACTAGAAAATAAAGGCATTCGTAAGAAGTTAGAGATAGCACCAACAAGCAACAGGATGGGGAAAGACGCAAGGCTAGAAAATGCCCAAAAGGGCATGGATTGATTTGTAGCGAGGGAAAACCTCTCTCTAGCCATGCTTTTTATGAGAGTAATGTTAAGCAACAAAAAGTTATAGAAAAGGAACAACTCAATGTTGTAGATGGAAGTATGAGTTACAAGCCATGAACGTAAAAACTAGAAATAAATAAACTTGCAAGAAGTTGGAAACAGCACCAAGAAGAGACAAGATGGGAAAAGGTGCAGCAGGGCCAAAACCCAAAAAGAGGGCATGCACTGATATATAGTGAGGAAGATATCTCTATACCTGTGTAATGAGTTATGAAACCAGATTCATGCAACCTCCAGTACATAGTTCAGAATAGCAAGCTGAACACTGAAAGATGTAGAAAAGCTAAAAATAGGAGAAAAAATCTTTTTTTTATATTAATACCAGTAAATCTCATTACCATTCATTGAAAGATCATTACAATTCCCAAAAAACTATAAATATCCAACCATCCCTACTAAGCATCACTAAGATACCATGACACACCTCACTCGTGTGTATGAAGTGTATGACTTTATTAATCGAGCTTTAGTCTTACATATAGATGTGGAGTTCTCAGTATCTTTCATTTATCGTTTTATCCTCAACAAAGATATGATCTTCCACTAAGTGAAGCAAATGACTCAATAAATAAAGATATCTTATTAAAGAGAGCATAGCATGAAATAAACTGTGTTATAAAAGAGATAGAATATGAACACTGAAAAGTAAAGTGAAAACTGTGAAAATCGATAAAAAAACACTGAAAAGTGAAAATTGTGATTCGAACATAAAACACGTACTGAAGAAGCCAAGTCATCAGCCTTCAGCGTTTTGGCAAGTCCAAAATCCCCTAGTACAAGCAAGACATGAAAGAGATAAATCAGTAAATAGAATTTAGCTGATAGATTCTCAATGGATAAATGAAATAACAAATTAACATGATAGTTGATCAAGTCCTAACTCAATGTAAAATTTTCATCAACTCACTGACAGTGATTTAGATTGACTCACCGAGGCGGACATCCTTATCTTTGGTTAGAAAGATGTTGGAACACTGCCAAGAGGGCTAAAAAGTGAGTCTTATAGTCTTGAGTGATAAAACAAGCATCTCAAATAAGCATCAGATCATACTTTAAGATCTCGATCAGAACATATTGAATGCAGATATTCAACAGCCAATAATAATTGCGCGAACCATTTGCAAAGTTTCTGAAAGTGGTCACAATATTGACAGAGTCATAACCAAAAGGAATTATAGGCTGACCAAGCAGCAAATTAGAGAAGTGGACAAGAAAAAGCAATGCTAAACACAATTCAAAACAAGATAACGAAATATCTCCAGTCATTATCAAAACTACCCTTGCCATATTTTGGGAGAATCAGATTTCCCAATATGGAAGCACATACCTCCTCAGGAAAGTAGGCACCATTCGTTTTTTTCATCAATTCTGCCCTGTTAAAGGTAAACAAAAAAACTGTGAAAAACAGAAACAGAAACCTAATGTTCAGAATTATAATCACATAAATGAAGTTTAAAAGTCCTTATGGGTTTTTTTTTTCTCTTTAAAACAAACTCACATGTCTCCTCCTTCGCAATATCCAGTGACAATACAAACATAGCAACCCTGCATTCCAACATAAAGCTTTCGATTCAGTACAAAGGTCACGTTTACAGCTAAAAAAAATCATCACAAAACCAGAATTTCGAGGACCAACCTTCTCTACCCATGCTTCCTTAAATTCAACAATGTAAGGGTGTTGGATTCTCGCAATTAGAGCCATCTATACTCCAAATTCCGAAAATGTAGGGGGAGAAAAGCAGACAAAATCAGCGATAGCACAAACAATAAAATACAAAGGGAAACCGAAGGTGCACAGGAGGCATTGCATGACCAGCATTTTCAAACTGTGTTCCCAGTAAAACTGGAAAGCAAAGCAAGAAAATAACTTCCAAAACACAAACCAAACAGCGCCTATTCAAACCTACCTCCTGATGAGCAGATCTCCGGCACCTCTCCGTTTGTCGCGCCAGCCTGATCTTCTTCAATACATACCTGAAAACCGAACCACTCGATCACTCCAAAACCAAACCATCTCATTACAAAACTCACCCAAAAATCCAAAGATTGCGGCCAAGGAAAAAAAAAATCATAAAAATACTTCTTCTTCTCCAATTTGTGATTCACAAGAATGGCAGCTCCGAACGCTCCGCGGCCGATCTGCTCCATGATCTCGTACTGATCCATTCGAGACTCCATGACTCCGGATCCACAACAAACCAACAAGATCAATGCGGAACCAGAAAAACAAACCCAATTTCTACATCACATCATCTTCCACTTAATTTCGAAAAAAACAGCATCAATTTCCCTCCCAAATTACAAATTACAACGAATGCCTCCCAAAGGAGCTCATTTGAAATCGGAGCTTGATCACCAAAACAGCAAAAGGCGCCACTCTCACTCCCTTCTTCTACGTCTCTCCTAAACAAAGCGTTTTTGGAAAAACAAATAATCATAATAATAAAAATACGCAAATGATTTTCTTTTTCTTTTCTTTTTCTATGGATTGAGTGTATATAATATAACTGAAGATTATGGTTAGTTAACCAGAGTTCAGTACTGGAGTTAGAAGTGAAGTTAGAGTGTATGTAAGAATACTGTATAGAGAGAGAAAGATAGAGAGAGAAAGATGGTGGGGATGCTTCGTAGCATGCCGACATGACCAGCTGGTGCTCGAACTGTCGAGGGTCTGTTTGGCTGGGAGATTCAGAAAACGTGTTTTTGGGGAACTCTTTTTTGGTTTTTATTGGTTTTTTTGGTTTCTGTCGCTTTTATATGGTTTACCTTTTTTTCTAAACGGTAAAATGGGAAGTTAATAAGTGTTTGGGTGGAAAAACGTGTTTTCCACTTCCACTACGCCTTTTTCTCATGTTTTCTGTCTCTTTTGTTCTAAATGGGTGTTTTTAAGAAACCTTCTCCTGTCCTTTTTACCTTCTCATCATTATTTACCAATATTTTGAAAATCGGACGATCGATCGGACCATCGATCGGTCATAAAGTGGATTCAGTTCAATCTTCAAAAACCAGGTTGTAAATGAGCCAGGATGCGCCGTTTGAGCGGCGGTGAGCCAGGATGAGATCGAGCACATTACCGACAAGCGAAGCGGGTTACTCACCTGTTTTTTCCAGGTTAAAGCGGCGTCGTTTTCTTGAGGTTAGAGAACGTAGCTAAAGAAAAATTGTCAGGTATATTATAAGTACGTAGTTTAAACGCAAAGATGGAAGTTATGAGGCAGAAACCTGCTATTTAGGGGTCTTGTGAGGCGAGACGATTCGCGATTTGCTCGGAGCTGGGCTGGTTAAAGCTAGTCAGCTTCGGCTGTTCCAGTTTCGACTTCGAAATGATGTAGTCGAGTCGAAGCGACTCGTCACTCGGCTTCGAAAAATTTCATGGCTTCGAAAATATTTTGTATATAAAATTTTAAAAGTTTTTTAAATTTAAATATCTTTCTTTTAGGGGATATCGTAAATAATATATCTGTTGTTATTTTAAAGAAGCCGTAATTTTCATTATTTATTTAGTTATAAATATTTATTTAAATATTAATTTCTTAAAAAATATTTAAGAGAACTTGAGTTCGAGCTGAGTCGGGATCGGATGCGTTCGAGTCCGGTCCCGAGCCGTTTGTTTCGAGCTTTTCGGCTCGAGTGTTTGGTTCGAGTTTTCGAGTTCGAGTCGAGCTTAAATGAGCTTGGCTCGACTCGCATCGATGCTTATCTAAGCTGTGAGTCATTATGATTATTTTAGATATTATGAAATTATATTACACCACAAATTAAGTATATATTTATATAAATAACTTTTTTAGTTTTTAATAAATTTTCATATTTAAACATTATACATATTTTCAAAATGGTACAAATACTTTATTTATATAAAAAAGTAATAAATAATATTTTAAAATTATTAATTATATATTTAAAGTTTAAATAAAATATAAATAATATATTTATTATGTCCTTAGGTTGGCCAGGGTTCAAAGCTGCGAGTTGACCAGCCGGTCAAACCAGTCGAGCCCAGTGAATCGGTAATTTTTCGGGTTGGTCGTCAGCCGGTTTTAAAACATTGTTATTCGCATTAAATGATACTGATATAAATTTGGGAAGAGTTACGATGAGGCAGGCTTTTAAGCGATAGATCTGGATTTTGTCATTTTTGGAGTGAGATTCATAAAAATCTTTCAAATATTTCGATCACGATTATTAAAAGGCTCCGAACTTTTCAGTCAAACCACATAAAGTTTCCTAAATTATTAAATAATATATTATTTTTCAAAGCAAAAATTGACAATTTTTTTTTTTCATAAATTATCTGATTTTGTTCTCGATTGAGCCGTGAATGTTAATTTTCGGATTTTAATCCATGGCCAGGTTTTAAAACATTGTTATTCACATTAAATGATACTCAATATAAATTTGGGAAGAGTTACAGTAAGCTTGAGCTTTTAAGCGATAGATCTGGATTTTTGTCATTTTTTGGAGTGAGATTCATAAAAAATGCCTAAATATTTCGATCCAATTATTAAAAGCTCGAACTTTTTTCAGTCAAACCCTATAAAGTTTCCTAAATTATTAAATAATATATTATTTTCAAAACAAAAATTGACAATTTTTTTTTTCATAAGTATACAATTTTGTTCCTCGAGATTTGTTTTCTCTTATATATTCCCACCATATCATAACAATGAACACTTCATAAAAATTGAGAACCCTTTTAATAAATATTTTTAATTATATTTAAAAAAATAAGATTTATATTTAGTATTTTATTTTTAATTACTTTAAAATTTTGCATAATTTTTATAAGAGAATATTTAATTAGAACACAAAATAAAAATATTTACTGCAAGTAGAAACAATAAAACAATAAATACGATTGCTAAATGGGTATTCAAATTTCCCGATTTCAGTCTAGCCTACTGTTAATGTTTTCTAAAACCATATCTTTACCGTAAAAATAAAGGAGAAAATGGAGAAGCGTTTTATAAAAGCAAGGGAGAAACGTAGGAAACGCGTTTGGTTTCAGTTATTTTTATTTTGAAAAACACAGGAAACATTAAATTTAAATAACAATCACAATTTTTTAGATATCTTAGGGACTCCCATTGTCTTCCGGGAGCAGTTTTAACGAGGAATCAAAGCAATCACAATTTATGAATATCCTAAAAATGGTTGCTTGTTTTGATATTATTTTCCTTTTATTCTTATTTATAATCATTATTCATACTTAAAATCTAGGAGTCGGAAATATAAATAAGAAATTCATTCAAGTTTTTAGTGATCACAATCTTGAAATCACTCATTAAAAATTAAAAAATATAACGAATTTTAATTCTTAGGAAAGTTCTAAAAACTATTATAGCATAATTTGAGGTTCTCTAGCTCATTTCATTTCTATTTCTCAATAATAACTTTTCTAATTATCATTTTTTAAAAAATAATTTTAAAAATAATTTATAAGGTATTACCCTTTTTTTTTTTTTTTACTTCTATTCACTTTGACTATTATATTATAGTAATATTTTTATAAATATCTGGGGCTCTTTTAGTATGTGACTCATATTAATAGTAAAACGACGAGTAAATAAATGTATTTTTATAATTTTATTATATATAGTGTTTATTCTCAGCGCCCGGTTTTGTTATAAAAGTTTGAACCGTCGTTGCATAAATAGGCAACGTGCTCGAACCAAGTAAATATGTACATGTTCTTTTGATATATCACTATTTTATTACACGTACATAACATAAGAGACAATGATATCTCTCGTAATTTCTAAGGAACAAAATTTGAATCGAATATATGTCGATCACTTGGATTTACGGATATATCAAAATGTTCAGGTAAATATCCCGGTGCAGCGAAAATTAAAAAAAATACATTGAAATTAAATGAAATACTTTGTTGGCTATAAAAAAAAGAGCGTAAATAGCCGAATATCTGACTTGTGGAAAGCTTGATATTTATTATAATTTATCGAAGTGCATTCTGATAGTAATTTAAAAAAAAGAAATAAAGATCGATATGAGCTTTATTACATTATTTGATGAAGGGATGCAAATGCTTGATGAGAATGATATTCGTAAAAGATCTTTAAAATATTGAGATAAATCGAAAGAAATAATTTGAGAGTTAAATGGAGAGCACAGATGTGTATGGATGAGTTTGTAAAGAAGTATGATTTTAGGGGGTATTTTGTCGATTTTTATAGATATTTATTTATTTTCCAAAATTTTACAGATTTTGGTCGTTATCGGTTGGCAATATAGTTCAGGGCACTGCCGATAAGTCTTTGGCGAAAAACCCGAAGAATTTATAAAGTATTTGCTTTTAAAAATGATATTATTTGAATTTTAAAAAAAAAAGAAAAATTCTCATATCCAATTAAGCAAGGTGCATGTGGGCCTGTGAGAAGAAGATAGCATATGCTTGAAGATGGAGAGATAAAACGTGAGAGAGAATTTGGTGTGAAGTGGTTGAGCAATAATTTCCGAATGTTGTTCAAAGGTTGGGGGGGCCCTGCTTTCTACAGCCCAAGTAATTTCTAAATTTTATCCATGGCCCATAAGTGGTATCTTGTTGTAATTATTGGTTGCTTTTTGTGAATTTTGATTGTTTAATTAATGGGTAAACCCTTATTCAATATTACGCCTTATGGTGTGAAATGGCGGATAATGTTTAAAAGCGATCGATGGTGAACCAAAGGTCATGAGTTGGTTGGTTGGTTTTTAAAACAACTGGGAGGGTAAAGAAAGGATTACTGGTCTTATAACCCCGTTGCGTTTTGATTGTTTAATTGTGGAGTAAATGGTATGATAAGCCGGGATGAATGTTTAAAAACCCGAATGATGGCCCGAACCAAAGTTAATAGTGGTCGATTTGGTTTTTAAAACAACTGAAAGTAAAAGGGAGTTGGTCTTATAACTCCATTTTGTGAATTTTGATTGTTTTTAATTAATGGGTAAATAGTATGAAATGACAAGAAGAATGTTTTAAAAAGCTAGAATCAATATTTGAGCAAGGTCATGATCGGTTCGATTCGGTTTTAAAATAACTGAGGAAAGGAGTAAGAGGAGTTGGTCTTATAACCACATTTTGTGAATTTGATTGTTTAATTAATGGGTAAATAGTATGAAATGCCAAGAGGAATGTTTTAAAAATCGAATCGATGGCCAGACGAGGTCATCGGTCGGTTCGATTGAGTTTTAAAGCTCTTGGGGAGAGTAAAAGAGAGTTGGTCTTATAACCACATTTTGTGAATTTTGATTGTTTAATTAATGGGTAAATAGTATGAAATGCCAAGAGGAATGTTTTAAAAATCGAATCAATGACTGAACCAAAAAGGTCATCAGTCGGTTCGATTCGATTTTTAAAACACTGGGGAGGAGTAAAGAGGAGTTGGTCTTATAACCCCATTTTGTGAATTTTGATTGTTTAATTAATGGGTAAATAGTATGAAATGCCAAGAGGAATGTTTTAAAAATCGAATCAATGACTGAACCAAAAAGGTCATCAGTTGGTTCGATTCGGTTTTAAAGCTCTTAGGGAGGAAGTAAGGAGTTAGTGCTTTATAACTCTCGTCCAACTCTCATCGATTTATCTGGCATCAACGTATAGGTGAGATGATTGAGGTGTACTACATTTAGAAACAATCGTCTTGAGTTTGAATCCAGAGAATATAATTATATTATGTTATAGAGTTTTATCGTTTTTATGATCCTTCTCGATTCATATGAGGATTAGTCTGAATCTGATATGACTTAATGACGTTTTTCATATAGAAATTATGAAATTTTGAGTTAATTATGGTAAAAGGTGTCAATTAAGATAGGGACAATGAGTGACGCCCACCCTTTTGGATGTCAATTTGTATGTTGAAAATGGCTCAACCACCTTTACCCAAAACCAAGGAGAAGCTTTTGAAAGATCTATCTATGATTAATTTAATAATATATCATTATGTATAAATAAATACAATCAATAACCTAATCCTATTCCTAACAAACCATAATTAGCCACGTAGGTTACTTTTACTTGTAATCCTAGCATCCAAAAATCAACTAAACTAACTGTTGTTTCTTTGTATATAAGCTACAAGAGTTTATCATAATTTAGGTTGATTGACTATCTAATAAGGGGTATCCTTCTTGACTTGGAATTTATTTGAAATAATTTTGTCTTGAATTAAACCAAAATCCATATTTATATTTTGAAAATTTACATTCGATTGAAACATAGATCCGAATTCGTTAAAAAAACTAACAGATGATGCAGTATTCTAGATAATACTTAATGACAAGACTCTAAGTTTATACATTTGAAAAATTTAGAGTGACTAAAATACATATAATTTTAGTTTTACAGTATACTGACGAACTTGACTTGATTTGATGTCTTTGTCTTATCGATTATACTTTACGATTTAAAACACTCATTTACTAGAAACCTAGTGGAAACCTACTGAAACAAAGAACCTGTCTTATTAAAGAAGGCGAAACAAAATCATCGTACATAAACGACACAAACACACGCTGCTACAAAGGCCACGACCAAAACAAGGGAAAGCAAAAATACACACCATATTTACAAGAAAAGATTACTGAAATTAGTATAAATCCATGGTGACTCGGTTTTTATGTGAAATGTCTTTTGCGCTTTTCAACATTTATATATAACTTTCAAAATAAATAGTTATTTAAGAAATCAGGACATAAGAAGGGCTCACTGTTTCAAAAAGACAGGACATAGGAAGAGGTCCCAAATGTCGAGTCTTAGTGTGAACAGTTTATAATATTATAACTAAATTGTTTATTTGTAAAAAAAACTAATATTAAAAAGAAACGAGGACCCTTTTTTTTGTCAAAATAAATCAAAAAAATTAAAATTCTCAAACTGGGTTTTTAAAATAATGCTTTTATTCACATAATTAAAATCGATGTCTCAATAATTTTCATAACGAATAAAATGGTCATAAACTAGAAGGCTCCTTCATATTTCTTTTGTTAATGTTTGAATAGTGTAAAGTGATAAGTCGTGTGATATTATTAATGTTTTAATTATACTAAATATTAATTTTGTTCATCGAATATTAATTTAATTACGAGTTTTAGACCTATTTTAGAGTTGTAAGAACCCTTGGGCTCTAATTAGATATTATCTACATGATTTAAGCTAATAATTTGAAAAAGCAATTGAAAATATGTCCAAATGTTATAACTTATATTATAATAAAAATTTATAGAATAATTAAATATTTAAATAATCCAGAAATTAATAATTATATAGTAATTAAAATTTCAATTGTGATTCATTGGTAGGAAAAATAAGCCTTTTATTATTTAGAAAAGGAAAATTTCTTTTTTTCTACATATTGTTGCCATTAATGACTTTTATTTTTTATTTTTTAAATTAAAAACAATTTGTTACAACGTAATAAACTGTCTTTCGTCTATTTTTAAAATTTGAATGCTCTAGTAACTGAGGGTAAGACATGTGGACTTAATGACATCAATTTATTATTTATAATTTTGATAACTATCATTAAATAAATATTATTGTGATTATATTTAATAATAATAATGCTTTTTTTTTGTTGCCAATAATATTTATGATTTATTAAGACACTAATCATTTAATAATAATCATTGACCAACCCAATCCAGCAAGTTGACAATTCATCGAAATCAATGATTAGTGTATTTTTATGATTTATCCAATCGATCGCAATAGAATAAGGTGTAGTGGCGCCAGCACGTGGGTTGCTAACGTGCGCCATGCAGGAGGGTGTGTGTGAACTGTGAAGTGTGACATGAGTCCTGACTGGATTCGCAACTGGCAAATGATAACATGCACTAGGTGACACGTTAGGGGGGTTAGCGTTTAACTTTTTGTTTTGTTTTGGCTGGCCGGAGTTCCGGCGAGTGCTGAGCTTACGCTACCATGCGCACATGGAGTTCTAGGAAAACGACGGGTGGCGCCGGACACCCCCACCCCACGGCTTTGCCATTTGCTAACGTGCTCAGTCAGAATAGGATCAAATGTATGTATGTGCCCAAAATTATTGATACCCCATAATTAAAACTTTTTCAATATTTAATTTTTGTTGAAAAATAAGTATGAGTAAATTACAAAAATCATATAATGAACCAAATAATATTAATAAGTATAAGTAGAATAACTTATGAGGTGTATTGAATTATGATTTTTAATGATTTTTATGGAATTACAAAGTCAAGTGATATTAAATTATAGCTTTTAAAGACTTTATAAAAATCGAGGCGTTTTTTTTTTTTTATTTGAAATGGGAAGAACTATCATTCGATGTTTTAAAGGACGAGAGTCTCATAGGTCAAGGAAAGCTCAAAGAGTTGCACAAATCTCACAAGGGAGATGACCCGAGAACGACAAACCAGTCCATTATAATGATCACCCAAGAACAAAGTTAAATCCCCCCACCAAGGCAATATTCAATTATAATTTTTATAGACCTTATTAAAGTATACCGGTATTGAAAAAGGCATTAATTTTTATAGACATTAATTAGACTTTTAATTATTTTTAATGACTTTTATAGTAGGAATATGAATAATCACCCTTCAAAATTCTCATGCGCTTTCTCGAAAGATTAAAAACGATTTTTTAATCGAGTGAATCCAATCAATGTAAGGGTTTAACCCTAGATATATTCGTATTATGTTTTTTTGAATACAAGATAGTTTCAGATTGAATATTTGATTAATTTGATTTTTAAAATTTATTCAAAATTTTGAAAATCATATATGTGTATTGCAATTCATGAAATAAAATATGATTTTTTTTTAATTCAAATTCTAATTTTTGATGGTTCCTAAAATCACTTACATATTGTTTCTTTTTAATGGTCACATAAGGATTGTTAGTTAGTTGAAAAAATGTATGATTTTTTTTATTTGAATAAAATCATATAATATATATCATATATGGTCACATACGTATAGTTAGTTATTGGAAAAAAGGCATGATTTTCTTATTCGAATAAAATCATAATATATATATATATATATATATATATATATATATATATATATATATATATATATATATATATATATATATATATAATATCCCTTCCCAAGATCCTAGGCGGGCAGATTGGCGGATCAGAGACTATCTATACTATCATGCTATCTTGTCTTGCGGACTCTGTTGACCTTATTCTTTCTGATGCACATCACACCCATTGGTGCTTGTAACGATTCCGATAATAACAAAATCATTTGTACATGTCTGAAAAGCTAATGAATTGGTGTCGTCATGATCTATCACGCATATCTGATCAAAGTCTACTTGCTCGTGCCTGATTTACATTTAAAAAGCATCGGTGGAAGCGTGGCGGTGGCGCTATCTGGTCGACTCTTTCTTGATGTGGAATGTCATGTCTTATGCTTATCTTACGATACGTACCTATCACGGATTGAACACGTCTTGTTTCTGTTTCAGTGGGAGCATGCGCGTGAATGACTGACCGTGGCGGTAATACTTGAAAGCTTATAATATCGTTATATGTCTAGCATTTTTTAATAACGTGAGCTGCTTAATAAACCGATATTCACTGTGCGTGTCGATCTTTATTACATGTTCTATGTCTTTAGCATCTCTTTATTTATACTTTTACGTATTCTATTTGGTACTTTTTACATATTACGTAAATCTGTGGTAAATCCTTTCCGGCATTATATGTCTTTTTCAATGTTCCACATTCTTTGTCAAGTTACATAGCATGTCTCTAGTCTATGTCTTTTCATCTTTCGGTTCCTGTGATTTATATTATTTATTATTTTTTGTATATCACTTATTCATATGCTTTCCTATTATAGATTGTTCATCTATAGCCTTTTTCATATCCTGTTATCCTGTACTATTCCTATACTTCATATATATTTGTACTTTCTTATTCTATCTATCCTATACTTTGTGCTTTTGTATACTTTTATTACTTTTCTTGTGTTCATATACTTATTTTTCATATCAATTCTCATCTTACTTGTTAACGTAATTGTCGTACTTCATCGCATAGCGAGAGATATGTACAAGTATCGGGGTCATATCTTACATCACATGCTCGTTTATTTTTGGTTTCATGTCTGAAATACCTTAGAAGACGGATACGGGAAGCTATGTGTCTTGAAGAATCTTATCGGCTGTACGTGATGATCTGTACGTTAATGCGAAGAACATCATCAACATCTGAGAGGCAGTGACCTATGTCATATGCTATCGGTACGAAAGGTACTATCAGCATCTGGCGTGATCTCTGTCCTATTAGTGACCCTTGCGGGCCACGATCAACGGGATCACATATCACATTAAACCAGGGGCCTCGATATGCAATATATGAATATCTTTGCGACAATTGTATCTTCCACATGGGCATGCTATCTATCCTCTAGGGTCTGGCAGACAATCGGCTTTATTACATTTTCTGTACATATCTCATAACATGAATAAGCCCCATTGTTATCGTAATTGCTTATGCATATATCTTATCATCCTTTTACTCTGTATTCATTATATATGTAGTTTATAGTGGTTATCTTTATATCTATAATACATATAGTGTATCTCTTTATATGTTTATCACAATCATTCTCATTCATGCTTTGTCATCTTTTACTTATCTCCATTGTTCTTATCATTTTATGCCTTTCTACCATGTGTTCTAGCATGTTATCTTATTCATTTGAATTATCTCCATCATATATTCTTATCGTTTTACATATTCTATACGTGTCTTTATCACCCCATTCGTATCACTCTATATTTATATATTTCCATCTATTAGTTCATGTATATGACAATCCTTATGTTCACAACATAAATCGCATATTCATAATATTGCCTATAAATTGTGTACTTTTAGACTATCGTATCTTATGACATATCCTATCATATCTTATCATATCATACCTGACTTGCCACTATCATATCTTTTGACACCTATCTTAATATCATATGCATGTTTATGAACATATCTATACATATTGCACATTTCTATATTTTCCTTGTTTCATGGCTATTACATATGGCACTTCATATCTTATGAAGTATGATGTCTATGAGATCACACCTCATTCATATATTCTCACTCCTTTATGAATCTAGTTTACTTAAGAATTGAATCAATCGATCGGATCATCGAACTCAAGTTATGGCATTTTCATGCCAAGTAGTCATTTTCTGGAGATTTTTCTAGTGGCAGTTGTATTACTAATTTTCAGGGTCTTAACTTCATATTTTGACACTATGTGTATAATCATTTAAAGCTAAGGTGCTAGGGTTATTCAACTGGAATCACCCAATTCGAACAGGAACTCAAATCTGTCCGAAACAACCGGACTTCTTATGTTCAACCCGAAACGAATTTGGTTTGCATGGTCCCACTTGAGTGTATTTTGGGCCACTTAAGATCAGAATTTGGAAATTCCTTCTCTTTAAGTTTTGTTCTCCTTGAAGTCTATTTTTAATTTGTACCGGATGCTAAATCGGATAAGAAATGACCAAGATATGAGACAAAATCACAAAAACTGGTCATTGGAAAACTTGAGAACAAGTTGTGCCAGTCTGAGTCTAACTTATCTGTGGATCAGCTGGCTGTGAGAATCAAAAGTTGTACATTACCAGTTCAAGTTGTACCGGTACATAACTACGAAATGCCCAAATTGTGTGTTTTTTCTCTCATTTTCCATGTTTCAACCCCGATTCAACTACATACTTCATCTACACTTTAAGACCACTCCATATGTCTTTTAAAACTCATATCTCATTTCCTCTTTCAATACTTATTTTCTTTCAACCATTTATCATGAATCACTCTCAAACCCACTCTAACATGGGTTATTATCCATACTCAACTAATCATGTAGTTAGTTGGGGTTATTCTAAACCCCAACTCATTTACTTCCCTTATTTATGAATCCATCCTCGAAAAGAAGATTTCATGTGCTTCTTGTCTGATCAAAGTTTACCAAACACTTTTAAAATTCTAGGGTTAGGAATCCTAACAAAACCCTAGGTTTTTGGGAACGACCTAATAACCATGCAATTGTATGGAAAGCAATTGGTATAAAAGCCCGTGTAGTTCCATACCTCTTTTTGATCTCTTAGCTTCTCTTCTCTCTTCTTCTTCTCTTCCTCTTCCCTCTGCCTGCTTCTTTTCTCCTTTTGCTCTTCCCTCTCTCTCTCTCTACGGTTTCTTCTCCCTATTTGGAGACCAAACTTGACTTAAAACCCATGTTTGTTAAGGCCATGTTTGTGAAACAATAAAAAGCCTTTTTTTTATTTAGTCTTCATAATTGCATTTAGTTCAACTCTATTTCTATTGCATCTTTTACATATTTGCCTTTAATCCCATAACCTTAAATTTCTATTTTGGCATCCCATCTTTGGCTTTATTACCTTTAGACCTCAAGTGGTAAATTACCACTTTACCCTTAGCTCTCAATTAATTAAGTGCCACAATTTATTTTAGAAAATTCCAGTTTAACTTTTAATATACCTAAAACAAGTCTGCTTGTTAGGGTATATTGAGAATATTACAATATATATATATATATATATATATATATATATATATATATATATATATATATATATATATATATATATATATATATATATATATATATATATATAATATTTATTATTATGAATAAGTCCAAACAATATATTCAATTATGATTTTAAAAATCAAGATATATAGTATTTTATTGTTATGAATAAGTCAAACAATATATTCAATTATGATTTTAAAAATCAAGTTCTCATTCCTCTAAAACTATAATCGAATAAATTTTTTTTAAGAGAAAAATAATTTTATTGATTCAAATTAGTAATACATTAATAGAAATATAGAATCAAATTCGTTAAAAACCATAAATAATAAAAACAGCATCCCAAGTTATCTGTAATAAATCATTTCATAAGCGCATATATTGATAGTTGAGCCTACACATTTGATATAACTATTGTGAATAGAATATATATGATTCAAATTTTGTAGCATATTGATGATCATTGATTTCATATCTCGAATCTGATTGTAGATAATTTGCTCATCTGAATTGCTTAAACACAAATAAAAGCCGCATCACGATGACGAAAAACAAAACGTAGATGACTCAACCATCCTGCTTCCGTAGCGATGACAACCACACGCGCGCATGGAAAGGAGTCCATACGGCGGAAGCCGGGGAATCGCCGCGATTAAATACAATGTATGATAAGATATATTTTCATCACCCAGAAATTCTTAACGCGTAGTAGTCGCGAAGAAAATCTCTTCTAGAATCCACCAGGGACCTTCGAGCTGTGCGTAGCCGGTCTGCGTGTGAAACGCGATCCTGAAAAGCTAGATGCGGCTTACTGCGAAACCTTTCGGTTTACGGCCCCACCTACCAGGTGTTTTTATGAGCGCGGAGGCTAGTAAAACTTCTACAAGCCACAGGCTAGTAAGCGAGTGTATTTATAGGCCCGCTATGCTTAACTCACAGGGTTTTATAGCACCCCCAGAGTACGATAAATGAACAAACCTTGTATCTTAATAATCGGTTAAATAGAACACGTATTAATAAAACTAGCTTGGGGATCCTATGGCCCATTATTAATTAAGGCTCTTGATCAGCGGTCTAGATTGCTTACGGAGAATAAATCCGACAATCACCACTTGCTTAGAAGCAAGTGCGGGGCCAAGTAATCTTATCAGGAGCTACTCACTAAAGCCCGGATGTGAATTCAAAATTAATAATGTTTTATATCAAATGTATTTTCCTCTTTGTAAAATATCAATAATTAATTGATAATTTTCTTTGTAAATCAACTAATTATTTATTCTCTTGACTTACTCAGTTTCTCTAACGATCCCATGCAGCGGCGGTGACTTTCAATATCCGTCTTAGAAACATGTCAAGAGGATATTTCATACAAATTCCATTTGTATATTTCATAAGCAAATACTTGATAATCAAAATACCATAATCCCCAATTATCAAGATAGTAATTCGTTTAACATAGGCCTCCGCGTAATAACTCAAAAATTCATAGTAACTTAATTATCTATTTTATAATATACTCGGGATTAAGAAAAATAACATCATCCCAACTCTCATGAGATTTAATTCATTTCATAGAAATTTATCTTTTGATTAAAATCTCTTGAATCCTCTGGAATGACCATAATTCATTCCAAAATTTTATAATAACCAAGACTAATCATTTCATAAAATGTGCTGGTCTAATAAAGTGCTGACATTTAATAAGCGTGGACAATTCATTAATTATGAGAACACAGTGATCATGTCTTGATGGACGTATCCATATGATCATATACTACATAATTAATCTTGGACCTTATGCATAAAATATAATGTGCAAAAAAACTTCATATTATTATATGATGAAGTACAATTTGTCTTGCTCCTAGAGCACAAATGTAACCAACTCCACTCACTCTAAAGTAAACTGGGACCTCTTAAGACCCTTCTGATTTACATGTTTCTCGAAACACACGTTGAAGAGACTTAGTAAAAGTCTGTAGGTTCTCCTCGAATCTTTATTTTAGTAACCAGCCCAGCTATCTCCTCTGTCGATGAAATCACGGATCAAGAGTGGTACTTTCTTAATATGTGTTTGCTTTTTGTGAGACCTTGGTTCTTTTAGGCGTGCCTTTCTGGCCCCCTTTGTTATCCGCATTAAAAGGAGTAGTGGTGATGCGGTATCACGTGAAGATCAAAAGGAATTTCTTAAGCCATACGACCACATGACGGATGCATTGCATATTAGAGCTTCGGTCGTGGAGTTAGCAACCTGAAGTCACATTTAACCTCCTCAAACAAATGGCTCTCCCATTTAGGGTAAACACATATCTGATGTTGATTTGCCAGGTCAATATCCCTTGAAAATCGGTCAGGTATATGAAGTGTTTTAAGACTCCCAACGGAATACCTGACATATAATCCCTCGTTCTCTTTAAATACTTGAGTATATGTTTCCTTTCTTTATCCGGTGTTCTACTGCAGGGATCTGGTTGATGCCAGGCTTACTACTCCCACTTTGCATAGCAAATATACGCAGTGCATAGCATAACATACATGAGACTACCAGCAGTAGAAGCATAAGGTTTTTACTCATGAGTTCTTTCTCTTGAGGTTTGGTGATTGCTCCATAGAAAGATGAATTCCATGTCTGAAGGGTAGAAGTCCCCTTTTGAAATTTTCCATGCCAAACCTGGTCATATTTTTATCGATGTAGGAGGCTTGGGATAAAGCTAACACCTTATTCTTACGGTCTCGTGAGATTTGATTCTGGAATCTCGTTCTTCACCCGAGTCTTCATATCAAGCTGGCACTTCGGTAACCCTTCCGTCGACAGCACTTTCACCTTGTTTCCAATTCGCGAATATCTACCATCTACGTAAGTACCAAAAAGACTACCACTATTCCTTGAATTTTCTTATACACACATGGTTAATCAGGACTTTTCTCAAATCCATATAATTGATAGCAGTCAAACCCGTGTTCCATATTTTGGATGCTACTTAAACTATAAATAGCTATGCAACTTCTGAGCCATATAATTTATTGACCTAAGGCCATGAACCGCTTTCGGTCTTTGCATATAAATATCCTCTTTCCAGCTCTCCATTTAGAAAACATTTTGGTATCCATTGCCAAATCTAAATGTCGAGAGGCACTTCTTTACGGCCTAAAGAGAAATTTGAATGAGATTTAAGCATGGCTACTGGCGAAAAAGTTTTGTCATAATCTATACCCTCTTTTTGGAGTGTAACCTTTTTGCGATCTGCTTTGGTTTCAACCTTCCCGTCTAGTCCTCTCTTTATATTTGTAGATCCACCCACCCAGTTGGGTTTTGATTCAGCTCTCTGAGGACTCAAATTTGATTAGAACCATAGATTCCATCTCACGGTCCATTACCTTTTTCCACTCTTGCACATCGCAACATCCTCGATACCTCTTTTCAATGTATGGTAAGGTTGATCTACAGGGTTCATCCAAATAAACGATAAGTCTCTTCTAGCAGGCATACCTTACAGGTTTACGTGTCGGAGTCTCCCCCGCTACGAGTTTCTTTGCATTGGTTGTTGGCCCATATACGAGAAGGATCCAAGTTTTGTGGTTGGTGGATTACCAATCTTGTTCTGTTCTTGTTCTTGAGTTTTCTTGAATTTGGTCTGAGTTTGTTTTCTGTATTTGTTCACCTTGAATTTTATTTGTACGTGCCTCACGAACATCAGCGGAAGCGGGGTGACATCAGGTTGTGGTGGATCTCTAGGCTGATTCGACTCTTGAGAACCACTTTATATGGGTTTAAAATTGTTCATATAATCCTCTTCTAAGAAAGTGGCATGAGTACTCATATCATATTCTTTTCCTTTGGATTATGAATCTTCCACATCTCGTTCACCAGGGTAGCCAAATAACCATGCATTAAATTGAGTTCACTTTTATTTATTACTTTGAAGTATAAATTAAATCTAATATGGTTATTTGAACTAGCCCTTTCTGAGTGTGATTGTCTTTGAAACAGTTGATAGCTAAATTGTGTAATATCAGTTGTTTCTAAGGCATATCCCGAAGCGGTCGGGTGTGATGAATAAGCGAGCATCGACCATACGCTGAGGACATGTTCTCCTTTCGAGACTCCATTTCTTTGAGGCGTTCCAGGAGATGATAATTGAGATATTATCCTCTTGAGCGAAGTAGGAGCTTGAACTCTCTGAGCCAGTATTCAGCCTCGGTTAAATGAAGAATTTGCTTGATATGGTTACCGATTGCTTTTACGCATGGCCTTATACTCTGAAATTTATCAGCTTGGACCCTGGCTCATTGATGACACCAGCCATATCTTGATGTGTTCAGGTAATCTGATCAAATATATACCATGTAAGGCTTGAGCACTCATTGGATTCCACACATGTTCATTCAGTTGTGCTCAGTGGCCTGAATTTTCCTTTGGCCTTGAAGGGCCTTTTTGTCTGTACCTTCTAAACATGATTCCTGCTGGTATAGTTCAAAGATAAAATTTAAAATTCCACTTTAGCAAACCATGAATTCTACTAAATTAATATGACCCGATCGTAAATGCCATATAGGTTTCATTTGAAACCTTCCTTTTCTTAGATAAAGGAAATTGCTAATATCAGTGTTCAGTAGCATTAATACTATAGGACATAGGAGTTAAAAAAATATAAACCATTTATCAATAATCAGAAACAAATAAAAGCGCGTTATTACTCTTTATTTAGTGAGAATTCAACCTTCATTCCTTCATGTTGACTAAACAACTAAATGACCAATTCCTCTTAAAATCAGGAACAAATAAACGGTCGATAAACATATAGTCTTATTAACAAATATAACTCATAAATTCTCTTGTATTTCTGGAATATGTTACAGTTTCTAACTGAGTTCTTTGCCCTTCTTTCTTGGTGAACACTTTTATTTGACCATATGAAGTATCAACATGATTAAGTAAACTCTGATCAGTGATCCATTTAATAAAACATTCTCACTCAACCGACATCAACATTCATCTGCCATGCCCTAGTTTTGGGCGTCCTTATTCAGTGTTGACATGCATTAAGCGTGGCAACTTCATTTGCAAAACTTGATTAGTTGAGTTTGGTGGACACAATTTCCTTCTGCTTTTGTTCTTTTTTCGCATAGGTTTCCCTTTATGTTTTGAAAGAACTTTGACGCAATCTTGCACCACTTCACGAGAGACCTTTCAGCACTCTCAAGCTCGTGCATAAGTTCAATAGGAGTAAGCTTAAGTTTGTTCATATTATGTTCCATTTGGCTAGGCTAGCTGTGGTGAGATTCTGGGATCAGGGTAATCTTCATCTCTTGATCCCGACAGCCCTCATCACCTCCGCCCAGTACTGATGTCATACTAAGTTCAGAAAACCAAGGAAAGGTGAAGTTGTTATAGACTCCTTAAAACTCTGCTCCTTAAACGAGCCTTCTGAAGATAACACTAACACACACCATTCAAAATTGATTTTTAAAAAAAACAACCATTGTTTCTAATATTCTTTTTGGTATTTAATAACGATAATGAGCCTTGTTGGGGAGGTTATTAATATTATTAAAACAGATGAAATATTAATTAGTTTTTATTCAAAGTTATCTTCATCTAAAGCATTAGTGTTGGACCATACAAATCTTATTCAAAATTTTGAAATTATTGCAGATCCAATCAATAAAATTATTGTGCCCATGTTGAGGTGTCATGACTTATTTTATTATTTGACCCTTAATGGAGCTCGCGGGTTTTGAATTAAATTAAGATTCAATTTTAACACTACTGTTCATCCTTTTTGTTCATTACAATTATTAGGTTTCCATAATAATAATATTATCCTAGATAAAACAAATATTATTACATGCACATGTATGTATCAAATGAGGTAAATTATGGCTACCTATTCTCTAATGGCATGTTTCAGCTATCACATATTTATATCCTTATGATTTAAGCAATTATAAATGTATAAGAATAATTAATAGGCCATAATCCATGGTTTCCTAGAAAAGAAAATTCTACAGGCTGATAGAGCAGAAGAAGTAAACTTGATATTATTTACTTTACCTTCTTGGTGATGTAAGTCCATGGAGTTGAGTGAGTTAGAGGAAATTAATTTTTTAGGGTTTTTGTAAAAAAAGCTTATGAAAATCACAACGTATCACTATTTGATTAATTTTAAGTAGTGTGACCTTGCTAAAACTGGGATATCCACGAAATTTCTGAGGGAGTAGAGCCTTTGTACGGAACCACCACTAAATCAGCCCATTCGACCTTGTGAGCCCCTTTTACATATTTTTATAATAAATCCAGAATTTACATAAAAAAAAAAATTGCGAGGAAAATAAATAAATAAATAAATCAGGAAACCTAATCTTATGATTAACCTCTTAATTACATCTACAAAAAAAAAAAATATCTGAGAAAAATCTACCATGGATTAAGGCCAAAACCAAATCATTCATTCATAATACAAAATTATTAATGTATATAATAATAAAATCCTCAGTTTATATATATTAATATACATGTATATAACAGAAATGAAATTATGGATTCAATCTATCACACAGATTCAACCGATTGCTCGTGCAATTGAAGGAATCATGCAGTGGAAGCGGAATCCACCGATTAAAATATATTGCTGATAAATATATTTTAAATCACTATTCTTAACACAGTAGTCTTGAAAGAAAATCTCTTCTAGAATCTGGATATTCAGCTATTCTCCATTTGTTGAATCCCAGTGACGACATGATCACAAAAAGAAACTAGATTTGAAAAACCTTTCTGAAACCTTTTCGGTTTGTTTCTCTCTCAAAGAGTGTTTTATGGCTTGGAAACTATTATTTCTAAGCCAATTATTATTAGTGTATTTATCATTATACTTACAGCCTCCTAGGTTTTATATATATATTGATAATGAATCTTCTTGTATCTTAATAATCGGTTAAATGGATTTACGTAAACATTTGAAAACATATGGGATCTTACTGACATTAAGTAATTAAGGCTCTTGATCAATGAGTCTAGATTTATACGGGCATAAATCAACCTGAGGTGTGGTAAATACATTGAGACTACATAATCCGCAGGTTTGTTTAGAATTTAAATTTGTAAATATATTTATATATATTTAAAGCATATTATGTAATACATTGCTTTAATTATTTTATATATTTATATAATTATTTTTCACATAAATAAAAAATAATTTAAAAAAATATAGCTAAACAATCATATTTTTTATTAGTTAGTGTAGAAAATATAAAATAAATTTTTCATTATCAAACAACAAATTTCTATTTTTATTTTTAAGAATAAAAATATTATTTAAAACAATTACCATATAGGTAATACTAATTATGAAAAAAAAGTGAAACTAATATTAGATACAAGTGATTTACTAATTACCCAAATATAAATTTCAACTAACAAAACTAATATTTTTTGGAATAAATCTTCTCTCAAAGAATAAAAAAAATCGTGATTATTATTGAAAAACCGTTTGGTATTCAGGCAATTCAAAATTAGGTGTAAACAAGAAATCTTGCCCAAGTGATTTATTGAAGCATAATATTAGATTTGATGAAACAATGGTTTCAGCTTGAAAACAAAAGAAAATAAAAATATATTTGAATGAATTTAAAAATTATTGATTGAGGGAAAAATCACATATTCATATGCTTAATAGGAAAAAAAGAAAATGAGTTGGATTTTCCCTAACAACCAAAATCTTCACCACTATATTTCCTTTTTTCTCATAAATATTTTTCTATATAACCAATATCTTAAAAGATTTATGCAAATAAAGAGAAAATGATAAAAGTGGAAAATGTAGTATTTTTATAGGAGCGTTTTAGAAAAAAGTTTCGATTTGTAACTTTTCCCATCATGAGTTGTTTAGTACCCATCAACTATCATTAGCGATAAGCCCCAATGTGTGTTCTAAGTATCTACAAAGAGCTAAATTGGGAATTTGAATAAACCTATCTCAGATTTATATTCTAATATTAACCCAGACATGATACATTTTATTAAAAATATGAATTTATTCTAGTTATTAAAAGTTTATAAAAGTCTATCAATATAAAAAAAAGTCTGTCAAAGTCTATAAAAATCTTTTAAAATAAAAGTCTATGAAAATCAAATATACATTTACAAACTCTAAGAAAGTCTACAAAAATCTATCGAACTCTATTAAAGTCATCCACTTGAAAAAAAAATTATAAATGTCATTAAAAGTCATAATCACTTGTATTTTAAAAGGCGAGAAAGAAAGAGAACACAAAATTTAACGAGGGTTACGGTATAAGGGCTTATATAATCAATACCATGAAACTCCACTAAATTCAGAAGAGTGCAGAAGCTTGATACAGTCCAGTTCCTAATAAATTGAGCCAAAAAGTAAATACCTAAGCTATTTGGGTAATACTACAAATACTCAAAGTAGAGGGGGGAGAGGTGTTTATACCGAACCTCATTGAATTCTTTGTGTTCTCTTTCTTTTCTACCTTTAATTTTTTCAACTTGTTAGAATTATTTGGTGCATTGACAAAACAATTGGTATCGAGCCTTAGTTGATCATCGTAAGCGCAGTGAATTTTTGAAAAAATGATAAAATTGTGTTGATTGAAAATCGAATTTTTACAGATGCCGGATAGTAGCTTGAACTGTAGATTAGTCGTCTCACAAAATCTAGTTACCCAGCGTCGAATTCGTCGAATTCAGGGACGAGTCAAAGTTCTGTTTTGAAGTGCGGAGATCATGTGGGTGTGCGCGTTATTGAGTAGCTCGAGGTCTTATGTATTATGTGTGAATGATGTTTATTCAGAATGTGGACCATCAGAAGACCGCGACCAGCGTGTGAATGGTGAATCGCAGTGATGGATGAGGATAAGAAAAATGATCGGCCGTGGGAGGTTGGCGGTAAGCGTGAAGGGCCAGTTACTGGCGGCACATGCTTTGACAACCGGTTTGGGAGAGGGGAGAGCAAACCGAAGGAGGGGAGAAAGAAGAGCTTTTGAGGCTCTCACTTCTCCCCAGATTTCCAGTGATCGGTCATTCGAATCCGGTGAGGCAATGAGATTGATCAGCTGCGAGATTACGGCGTGGGTACCCGGTGTGGAGTTTAATGACTCCAGGGAGGTAGAAGGTTTTCTCCTGCCTTTATTCTTTAGTAAGAGTCGTTTGAATGGATAGGGGATATCTTGAGGCTTGGATAGTATGTTTTAATTCTTAATTAAGATTTGATGAAAATCTAGGTGGGTGTGGTTTGATCTAAGAGGCGTAGTGGGTTGGCCTTATGTGATGTGTGTTGTTGTATGCTATTTATTGTAATTGTGAGACAGTTCAGTGACCTCTTAAAGATTGTTTTTATATTCATATGAGCTAATTTATGTGTCCATTAACATGAATGAATAACATGTTGTTATTATTGTTAAATTTACATTCCAGCCTGTATATGATGTCTCTTAACATGACCTCATGAAGCAGCCTGTGTATTCATATCACCTTTGGGGCACCTAGAGCAGTAGGTGTGAGTGCGACACCCAGAAATACTTCGGTGTCCAATTTTATCGGAAAGTTCATCAGGAGGAATTGTGTTTGGAAATCATCCAGCGATTCATGTCGGGCCGTGAATTATTTCGGAGAGTTATCCAACAAATTCACCTCGGGGATTGTCCAATTATTTATATCGGAGGGTTGCTTACGATAAACAAAATATTTTTTGTTTGGAAGCAGTTTCATACATGGCATAAGTATGTGTGGGAATTGAGTGAGATTGAGAGACCATGAGATTGGGCATGTAGACATTAGGTAGAATCATGATTCATAAGATATTGTGTCATTTGTTATTGATATTGGGTGGGAGTAGCCGCCGTAGAAATTATCTATTGAGGCATTCTTTTACTTAGTCGGTAGGATCCCCCTTTACGGGTATAAGGAGTATTCAAAGAGTAGCGCTCTTAGAGCCGCTTTTGAGAAAGAAAGCAGACATGTGGCTTTGTTTATATATTTTTAATAAAAAACATGCACATGCGAAACATTTTGATTTATACATGTTTGTATAAGGAGTGTAATTAAATCGACTATTGTAATATAGTTGATTATATTTGGTAGTATGGATGTATGGGTCAAATTGTGGCATTCACTCATGTTTGGGTCTTATGATATGAGACACACGAGGTTTAAATGGGATTAGCAGGTGGTCAAACGGGACCACTTAGGGATTTCAGGGTGTCACATCGCGAGTTCCTCGATGCGGATTGAACTCATCCCTAGTTATATAGCTAATATCTTACTGCCGCCTGGCTTGTTTCACCTGTTCTTCCAAAATTGAAGAACCATTTCTTATGTGGACTGTCGATGAAGTCTGGCTTCATTATCCAAAATCCATTTCATCCACGACCAACATGTGGTTTGATGACCAACTAAATAGAACCCGAATCCCATAGAATGCCCCCGCTCAATGCCACGAAGCATCTTATCTTTCTTTTTCAACATAGGACAATCTTTCTTCCAATGCTCAAAAGGCACTCTCATCTTTTTCCAGTCTACTCTTTGATTTCACCTTTTCCTTTTTTCCTATTTCTTATTTTGACTACGCTCTCTCCCACGTCAATACTTAAGTAGTTCATTACTCTAACAAGATTTTAATTATTTTCTTATTATCTTTATTCTTCTTCATAAACATATACAACTAAACATCCCTTGTACAAACATTTACCTATGCACTTTATTTAAAAACCGAGAGCAGGAATCAACCTGAGTTTTAAGTTGAGCCTTTCCCCCGATCACTCTCCCGCGGGGATCATTTGGTCTTGTTTCTTTAAACCATGTCCAGTAGCATATTATAACCATATCACTATGCCATAGCGTGTACAATGTCAAAATTTTAACCTTTACTTTTGCATTTGTCATCATCGTTTTATAGATTGGTCGTCTTTCCACCACGATTGCACATCACGAATACTAAATTGTTCGAAAAGATTGAATTGACCGCCCATAGTCAGCAGAACCGGTCTCATAGACATTACGAGAGTTCCCGATGTAAAAGTTTGGGTTGATCAATCTTGTCAAAATACCAATCTTCTTAGATAGAACATCCACAAATATTCAAACCAATGAAGGTTCTCTTGAATAGATTTCAATTGTCAATAGTTTAAGGAAAATTTTTTGATGTGGAAGATTGGACTATGCCGCAACCAAAGAACATACTTATAACTTCACTTGAGAGGACGTAGTCAAAATAATGGGAAAAAAAGCGGAAATGTGAGATCAAAGAGTAGACTGGGAAAAGATGAGCGTGCCATTTGTTATGAGAAGGGGCATTGGAAGAAAGATTGTCCTAATTTGAAAAAGAAAGATAAGGGCAAGTCAATTTCAGATGCTTGTGTTATTGAGTGAGGGGGTGATTATTGTGATTCTGAGTTTTGTTTAGTTGGTCATCAAACTATTACTAGTTTTGATGAATGAATTTTGGATAAGGGTTGTAGCTGGTTTTGATGAATGGATTTGGGTTATGGTTTGTACCTATCATATGTATCCACATAAGGAATGGTTCTTCAATTTTGAAGAATTTGATGGTGGAGTTATTTATATGGGTAGTGGTGATGTTAACTATATCATTGGGATGTATTTAAGATTTGGTGGAATCGCAGTGATCAGCCCAGAGACCTTAATACCCGATCCTCCCGTGACAGTTCCATTGAGCCTCCCCTCAAACCATGATTTCCTTGTCTCTCATCGCATTCGGGAACATGCCTTACATGAAGCGCCGCTTGCCAGAGGTTCATCGCTCACCACACAATTTTGTTTGGCATCCACCACACGATTAAGCTTGAACCCAACTTTGATACCACTTTCTTCAACATTAAAGACGTCAAATGTCACATCTCTACTGTATACAATCTTCTTTGAACTAGGACACCAAAGGCGATATCCTTTAATTCCTAAAGAGAAACCCAAGAATATTGCTTTCTTGACACTTGCATCTAACTTACATTATTTCACATGATAGTATGCAGTAGAACAAAAAAACATGTAAAGTATCATAATCAGAAACAGGTTGCCCATGTAACATCCCAAAATATACCCTAGTCGTTTTCATCATATTTAGGGTATTTTGTAGGTATAATTTAATTTTTGTAATTTAAATTCCAAAAGCAATTTCAAAAAGCGGAAATAAGCAAGGAGTAAATTGTAATTTATCAAAAATGGGATGTAAATGTCATAAGATTATAAGATTATACTTGAGTGGAATATGAATAACTTATGGTGCAAATAGAGGAGAGATGAAGGACAAAGTGCAATGAAACTTAAGTCAAATTATTTTATTTTGGTGACCGGCTTATGTGCCCATGAAATGAGGACCAATAAGACCAAATTTTGGTCTCTCATTTAGGAGTATTGGAGGTTTCTATCTTGTGAAGAGGAGAATAGAAGCGAGAGAAGAAGAAGAGGCTTGATAAAGGTTTGGATACTTGTTTGATTCTGTACTCTCAGTTTTACTAATTTGAATTTGCTTTGGAAGTGTTTGTATGGATATTAGTGGTTTCATTCCTAAGGTTTAGTTAAGAATGCATCCTAACCCTAGATATCTTGAAAGTTGGGTTGGTAAAACCCTATTTTGTATAGGATGAGTATGGATTGTATGGATTCTTGGTTTATGGTGTTTGGAGACATGTTTGGGTGTTAGGGTTAACTTTAACACAGAGTATTTGAGTTAGGGTTTGGAAAAACCCTAATTAATCCCTATGATTGGTTTTGGTTAGGTTAGAACATACTTGAGAGATGTTTTTCTAAAGAATATATGCGTTTTATTGTGTTTTGGTTAGATTTGTAGGAAAAGGACTGGCTTGACAAATTCGAATGATATCGAGGTCATTTGCGGCGAAGAGACCCCTCGCGGCGAAGGACACGGTAGCGGTGAGAAGGATTTTCCCATCCTCGGGTTCGCCGCGAGCGAGTTGAGCTTCGCGCGAAATGTATTCACATCATGTGGAAATGTTGTGTTTTTGTTTCGTTTTGTTTTAAGTTTGTTCAGAGAAGACATGCGATGGATTAATAAGGACCACATAAGTGTATGAAAGGGTCCTTTACGTTGAGTAAAGTAAAGGAAAAATTAGGCAGGTACCTTCTTTGCCTCGGCGGAGTGAATTCAATGGTGGTAAACGTAATGCCCCTATTATAGGATAGTAAGTTACTAAACACATATAATTGTAGGAATGCCTAAGACTAGATCTTAAATGACACGACACTTTTGTTATGTGGGCAGACACGTTTTGATCGATTAGCCGACACTCCTACAGTGTTGCTGCGCCACATTGCACATGAGGCGGACACATTCGATAAGTGTGGCACTCTTGCTAGTCTTCACGACACTTACGTACGTGGGCAGACACGTATAGTACTCTGGTACTTCCGATCAGTGCTTCAGCACTCCTGCTAGTGCTACGACACTCTTGCTAGTGCTATGGCACTCCTGCTAGTGCTATAACATACGGTATGTGGGGCGAACACGTTCTAATCGGTGTAACCCGGCACTTTGCTGTCTTTATGGCACCTCGATCTTGTCTGGAGTACCTTCGGTGCCATTGTCTTTGTGTCTACTCATTTTTCTTGTGCAGTGCAGGTAATCCCGATAATTATATGATAGGATCGATGACGAGGAATAAGAAGAAAGTAATGTACATCATTACATTACACGAATGTACCTACAAGTACCTGCAGTATAAGTATGGATTACGTAGTACCTCTGGTGCCACGTACAAGTATAAGCTTTGTAACTCCCTACGGAGATCACGAATAAGTATAAGTGCGTGATAAGTCTGAGTATGTGTCTACGGAAGATTTGAATAAGTATAGATGCGCTATAAGTCTGAGTAGGTGTATAAGTTTGTTATATGGTCATGAAAATCGATGTACAACTAATGAATACACATCATTGTTAACATATGCTTATTGTACAAAATTATCGGCCATGTGTACATATGTAAGTCATATGTTTCCCCACTTAAGTGTAAAGCTTATGCGCAGTTTAATTCGTGTGGAGTCGAGGAAGGAGGGTGTCACTTGATCTTCCACGCATCTACTAGGGCTGACCACACTATTAGGGGTTCACCACATGTAGGTTCCGCGCTCTTAATATGTAAATGTATAGTTTTTTTTGTATATGTATATGTAAATCTGGACCCAGTTATATGTAGTGCTCTGCTGTGCTTTTTCCTTTACGGTGGTAGTTTATTTTGTATCTTTGGATAAGAATATTTTTTGATTTAGTTATAAGACTTGGGCACACAGGTAAAACAAATAAAGGTCGGTTCGGGTTAGGCCTTCTTCGCGCCCCAGCGGGGGATCGAGGCGTGACAATGACCATTACCTTCAATAGGATTCTATCATCAATAGTAGTTGAAGGTAGACGATTGATGAGATGACCCACATAAGTCACAACCTCAGCCCAAAATTCCTTGCTTAACCCAACATTGGACAACATACAACAAACTTTTTCCAACAATGATCGGTTCGTGCATTCTACCACCCCATTCTACTGTGGTGTATCTCAAACAGTAAAGTGACATACAATACCCTCATCTTGACACAATCTAAAAAACTAATCATTGTAAAACTCACCATCATTATATGTTCTAAGATGCTTGATTTTATTTGAATTTTTTTTGACCATATTTTTCCCATTTAAAGAAGAAACATTAAATATCGCGTAGTCTTTAAAGCATACACCAGGTTCTTTTGGCAAAGTCATTAACAAAAAGTAACAAAGTAATGTTGCCTCCCATTATATGTCTTGATGGTGAGTTCCACATCCAAGTGAAATAGTTAAGAATACCCTTGATATTATGAATATCAGTACCAAATTTCACCTTCCTTTGCTTTCATAGAACACGATGCTCACAAAATTCCATTTTACAGGTCTTTACACCTTTCAATAAGCCTCGTTTCACCATCCATTCTTATATATACTCATAAGCCTTTCCATTCCTAAACGATGTGGGATATTGTGGGACTTTGGAGGCACTCCCAACACTTTTTTTTTCACATCTATTCACTTTGCATTATATCATCGTAATATTTTGTTCTTATAAGGGCTCAAGTCTAGAACCTCTCGTACACCCATCCTCTTTTACAACTTGAACCAGACCTTAAGGGCATATATACGTCATCTCATATCTCAATTTGATCCTTAAACATTTTTTTTCCTTTTTTAACATGGATTTTAAATTATACTTAAATAAACTTTGTTATTAGAATTTGATAAAAATACTTGTATTATGATCACATAATTTAATTTTGCACTAGCTCATATTAGCACGAGGTCTATTTTATACGAGTTTCTTTAACCTTTTTTTTAATAGAAAACTTTCTAGGAAGAAGCATATGCATCATGCGAATAATGACAAATTAACAAAGAGGCCTTCAAAGGGATAACTATGAGTTGTTAGAACAAGACCAGGACTCCAATCTAAATAGGTCTCTTGGTGCTACTTACGAGCAGTTTGAGATAAACTTCATCAACAATCTATGATAATATTGTGCTACAAAGAAGATAAGGCTGGAGACAAACAAGAATTCCTGATTTGATAATGAGGATGTTGATATTTATATAAATCACAGCAAGGAACGATCTTCTACCTAAGAAGAAGAAGAAGAAACAGAATAGGAGCAAACATGTAGAAGAGTGCCAATACTTACTGAGGTACTATATGTTACCCTTTCACCTACTATGAGAAATAAAAATTGTTAGATTCATTTTTCATTTTGAATGGAATTTATTCCTTGAAACGTTTGAAATGGTTGATCAAAGTTTTCAATTATTTTAAAACCTTTTTTATGGGAATTCATGTCTATCCTTCTATTGGCTTTGAAACCGTTGGAAGCTTTCAATTCTTTCATTGATTCCCCCTCCGCCTGGAGTCTATATATAGAGAGAGTTTTGACTATCTTTGGCAAAAAAAGAAGAAAAATCATATGTGTAAGATTTTGTGAGTCTCTATGTGATAGAGTGAGTACATAGTCGCTAGTTTTTTGGGAGTGACTGCAACGAGGTGCTATTGTCGCTGCTCAAAGATCGTTGTATCCTGGGAAGAAAATGTTGTAGAATTCTCAAACACCAGCGAGAGAAGGCAAATTTGCTTTAAGAAGATTGTGGTTGCATAAGACTCAGTCTATTCATTGTTCTATAGTTTGGTTTTTTTTCTTTGTAATTTTTTCTTCCTTTACTTCTTCTCCATTTTTGTTTTAGTTCGTAAGTAGGTTTGTAATGATCTAAAAGTGAATTGAAAGGGGAGGAAAAAACACCAAGTGGATTGGAGAAGTTGACGGGAAATAAAATTTTTTGGTTAGAGAAGACGATGGGAAAATAGTTGGCCGACGAAGACGTTCATTGAAATTTTTTTTTTCGTTTCCATTAAAAAAAAGGAAGGTTTTATTAAGGGTGTTGACAAAAGACAAAAAAAAAAAAAAAAAAAAATAAAGTGCTGGTTTTCGTCTTTTTAAGAAAAAAAGCCAAATTATTTTAAAGGAAAAAAAAGGTTAAGGAAGAAATTTCAAAGGAGAATTTCTTAAAATGAATCTTTAAATAATATATATATATCTTGAATTTTGTGTTTGTTTATCCATTTAAGGGGTTCTTTTTCCATTTTTGGTTTTGGAAAAAATAAACACTTGGTTCAAATCTATTAGGAATAAGAGGTTAATGAAAAAAAAAAACCTTTGCAATTAACTTTTGGTTGAAAGGGAAAATTTTATTTTTGGAAAATCTTCTGAAAAGATTATCCAAGTTTTAAAAGTTAAAAAAAAAAGGAGATTTTTTTAAGGGAAAAAAAGGAATCTTTAAAAAAAAAAAAAAGTTTTTTTCCAAAAGGGAAAAATTGGAATTTTTTTTTTCGAGAAAGGAAAAAAAACAATTTTTTACAAAATCAGAACCAAACAAACAATTTGGTTTGTTTGTTGAAATTTCCTTGTTTCAAAAAGTACAAGGAGAGGTTTGAACTACTAGAACTAAGCCTTAACCATCAGGCTACAACTTAATTTATGTTGAGTTGTTGGAATAATAACCCTATAAGGGTGTGGGTCAATTTTCTTTTGAAAATTGAAAATTATCATACAGAGAAGTTCTATCTAAGATGGTTAGATTTTAAGCGGGACTATTTGTGACCCATCCAATCTTTCATGGGAATTGAATATTTTGTCTAAGAAGGCTAGTTCCTAGCCCGGGTTTCTATATCCCACAATCTTTCTTGGAAATACTTTGTAGAAGTAATTTTCATTTTTTTTGAAAAGGAAAAGCTTGACATTTTTTGTCAGGTTTTGTAGGAAAATGACTTATGAATCCAACAATACTAGTATGCCTCAATTTGGCTAAGTGGCGTACTTCTACCGTTGTTGCCTACAATCACTACGCACACTTCTAAAGCTTGTTATAGTTTCTCTAGTAGGAGGTTGAGAAGTTCAACAATGGACTAACTTTAAACTATGGCAACAAAAGATGCTATTTTACCCGACCACTGGACCATGGAGATTCTTGATCAAGATGTTCAAGCTTAAAGAAGACGAGCGCGATATCCAAGTTAGTTGTTAGGAAGCCTTCAAACTTTCTTTGTAAAAATTATGTCTTAAATGAGTTGGCTGATTCTTTGTAAAATGTTTAGTATACTAAGAGTTCAACAAATGAGCTATGAGAATCTCTAGATCGGAAATATAAAATTAAGGATGCTGGGGCCAAGAAATTCATCGTGGGCCGATTCCTTGACTTCAAAATGGTAGATTCCAAGACTGTGGCTAGTCAAGTTCAAGAACTTCAAGTGATCATTCATAAGATACATGCTGAGGGAATGGTATTAGGTGAAAGCTTCAAAATGGCAGCCATTATTGAGAAACTGCCTTAGGCTTGGAAAGATTTCAAGAATTACCTCAAGCACAAGCGAAAGGAAATGAGTATCGAGGATTTGGTTGTTAAGCTTCACATCGAAGAAGATAACAGAGGGTCTGATAAGAAAGGGGCTCACACTTCAACAGAAGTGAAGGCAAACTTATGGAACTTGGTCAAGGTTCCAAGATAGAGAAACACAACAAAGGAAAGAGTTCTAAGTGGGGACTTAAAGGAGGGGTCTTTAAGAAGCAAAAATTCCTAGGGAAATGCTTCAATTGTGGGAAGCAAGGTCACAAATCCTCTGGTTATAGACTGCCAAAGAGCAACAAATCCAAGGAAGCTAAAGTGGTTGACAACATCTCTAAGGATGTGTCTGACATTAACCTCACTGTAGTAATCTCTGAGGTGAACTTGGTGGGATCCAATCCCAAGGAATGGTGGATTGACACTAGAGCTATCCGCCATGTATTCTTGGACAAGAAGATGTTCTCCACCTTTGAACCAATTGAGACTGGGGAAAAGGTGTTTATGGGGAACTTTGCCACTTTAGAAATCAAGAGCTTAGGGAAAGTGGTCTTGAAGATGACGTACGAGAATTAGCTGACTCTGACCAATGTCATATATGTGCCTGAAATCTGAAAAACTTGGTATTTGGTTCATTGTTGAACAACCATGGATTAAGGTTGGTTTTTGAGTCAAACAAGTTTGTAGATTCAAAAGTGGCATGTACATTGGGAAAGGGTATGTGCGCTACGGTATGTGGAAGTTGAATGTATGACTATAATTAAGTCAAACATGAATAAATAGAGTACTTCTACTTACATGCTTAAGTCGTCTAATCTATGGCATGGTAGATTATGACATGTTAATTATGATACATTGCATAAATTAATTAACTTAAATCATATACCAACTTTCCAAATTGATGGGCATAAGGAAACTCAGGTTGAGGCAAACCGACTGTGCCATCTTTTCAACATATTGAAAGACACATTGAACCTCTTGACTTAATACATAGTGATATATGTGATTTGAAGTTCGTACAAACAAGAGGTGGTAATAAATATTTTATTACCTTTGCTGACGATAGCACAAAGTACTGTTATGTGTAATTACTTAAAGTAAGGATGAAGCGACAGAGAAATTTGTTATCTAAAAAAACGAAGTTGAGAATCAACTTAACGAGAAAATTAAAGTGCTAAGAAGTGATTGAGGTGGTGAGTATGAATTGCCACTTGTTGACTTTTGTGCCCAACATGGGATTATACATGAAATCACAACACCTTGGAGTGGCTGAGCGAAAGAATCTCACTCTAAAGGAAATGATGAATGCAATGTTGATAAGTTCCAAGATTAAAAATGATTGCGTTGCAGTAGTTTATATTTTAACTGCTAATTACATTTTGAATAAGGTACGAAAAGAAAGGTAAAAGATCTGATATGAGTTATGGAAAGGAAGAAAGTCATCCTATAAATACTTGCGAGTGTGGAGATGTCTGGCTAAAGTGGAAATTCCTTCACCTAAAATGGTGAAAATAGGACCTAAAACTATTGATATCATTTTCATTGGTTATGCACATAACAATGCTGCTTATTGATTTTTTGTTTATGAGTCGAATATCCCTGATATTCACAAGAAAATGATATTGGAATCAAGAAATGTATCATTCGTTGAGGATGTGGTTCCATGTGGATACAAAGAAAATCCTAGTTCATCAAAACAAGTGTTGGAGACTATTCATGGAAATAGTTAGGATAAAAATAATTATAGTGAAGTAGATTCCAGATGTAGTAAAAGAGCAAGGATAGAAAAATCTCTTGGTCTAGATTTTTTGACGTATAAGCTTGAAGGGGAACTTCAGACCTTTAAAGAGGTAGTGAACTCTTCAGAGAGTCTAATGTGGAAAGAGCCCATTCAGAGTGAGATTGATTCCATACTACAAAACTATTCTTGTGAACTAGTGGATCTTCCACTAGGTTGTAAACCTCTAAGTTCCAAGTGGGTTTTTAAGAGGAAAAGGAAAGTAGATTCAACGATGTGGAACATGGATATGTCATTGTATGCTTGGACGTAGATACATGCTTATTGTTGGTAATGATGATAAGATGATTATATCTACAAAAAACATATTGAATTTTAGGTTTGATATGAAAGACATGGGACTTGCTGATGTAATTTTGGGAATAAAAATCAAAAGAACATTAGATGGGCTCATTCTATGTCAGTCACACTATATTGACAATATTCTTGGAAAATTTGACAAAGATGATTATGGTATAGCCAAAACATCGATAGATGTAACTCTACATTTCTCCAAGAATAAAGAAGAGAGTGTTTCTCAAGTAGAATACTCTAAGGCAATAGGAAGTCTAATGTACTTAATTTAGTCAGCATAAAGCACTAAACATAGCCTATGTAGTTACTAAACTCGTAGACACGAGTAATCTGAGCTATGTATCGTAAGGAATTATGAGAGTATTAAAATACCTACGGTTTACTCGCGTGACTACGGGCTGTCTACAAGATATCCCACGCATTTTGAAGCATCTAATGATGTTAATTGATATCTAATGTTAAAGACTCAAAATCCCAAAGTGTTTATGTCTTTTTACATCGGGTAAACAAGATATGGAAACTCCCAAACAAACTATTAGTTCGATCTACAATGAAATAAAAGTTTATAGCACTAGAAAATGTGGGGAAGAGGTTGAATGGTTATGCCACTTCTTAGAGGATATACTAAGATGGCCAAGGGCTGTGCCTCCAATATGCATATGTAGTGATAGTCAATTTGCTATTGGTAGAGCACAAAGCAGTATGTACAATGGTAAGTCTAGACATATTCGGCGTAGACACAATATCATTAGACAACTACTCTAAATTGGAGTTATCTTTGTAGATTATGTAAAATCTAAGGATAACATTGCGAATCCGCTAACCAAAGGGTTAAGCAAAGAGTTTGTTGAAATATCATCGAAGGGAATGGGACTAAAGCCGTAAAAGAATAAGTTGATATAATGGATACCCAACCTAGCTGACTGGAGATCCTAAGATCTAGGTTCAAAGGGACAACCAAATTGTAAAGACTTAGATCAATCACTATTGGGATATTCCCTCGTCCATTCCTATGATGAAACAGTAATGCTCATAAGGAAAAGGTTAAGCTATGCTTTTAATGATCTTCATGCGATGGAAGACCATTGTGAGTTCCTCTCAATTAGGAGATCACCTATGTAAGAGTGAAGTAGGGCCGCTTTAAAGAGAATTGAACATGGCACAATTCCTATTAAGCTCTTATAGTACCATGCACATGTTCATGGCCAAATTGAACATAAAAGTGAAAACTAGAAGATGTTAGGAAGATTCCTGTAAGGTGTGTCATCATCTACACAAAGTACTTAACAGTTAAAGGACATAGCGTCCACTATTTAGTTAGTAGATTAAACATACTTCTACAAGGGAAGGTTCAAAGGGTAACACTTACCTATCCTAAGCAGGTTTCAACCGCTGTACTCTATCACTCATGAGGGATCGTTGGTCTTGTGTTTGAGTGTCAATTTCATTCATGTGAGAAACTATTAGATTCTTTTTTCATTTTAAATGAAATTTACTCCTTGAAACATTTGAAACGGTTGGTCAAAGTTTTAAAGTATTTTAAAACCTTTTTATGTGAATTCATGTCAATTCTTTAGATTGGCTTGAAAGCGAGTAAGAAAGCTTTGGTTCTTTAATTTCACTCCTGCCAGAGTTTATATAAAGAGAGTTCTGACTCTCTTTGGAAAAAAAAGAAGAAAAATCCTCTGTGTAAGATTTTGTGAGTCTCTCTATGATAGAGTATGTACATCATCATTAGTTTGCCAAGAGTGACTACAATGAGGTTCTGTTGTCGCTGCTCAAAGATCATTGTATCTTGGGAAGCAGACACCGTAGAATTCTTAAGCACCAGTGGGAGAAAATGATTTACTTTAAGGAGATTGTGGTTGAACAAGACTTGGTATATTCGTTGTTTTGTAGTTTGGTTTTATTTCCTTGTAATTTTTTTCTTCCTTTACAAATTCTCCATTTTTGTTTCAGTTTGTAAGCAAGTTTGTAACCAAAAACTAATATGATGATATGTTGAATATGGGTAGTATATCCAGATTGTGTAATTTGGGTAACGAGAGGACTTGTTCTGAATTATACAGGGAATAATCAGGTGAGAGGAAGACATTGTAGTGTGGGGAGATCTCATTCATATAAGATTGATTATAACCTGATTCAAAATAGTGGAAATCCTTGCATCTGGGCATAGCCCTACGAATGTAGACTTGACCGAACCGCGTAAACATATATGTTTGTTCTTTATTTATCTTTATTATGTGTTATTCCTGTTGATTCCATATGAAGTTCCTCGACTAGTTAGGACTTGCCCAAAACATTTGAACATAACTAGAGACTAGGTGTGGAACTGGTCTTTTAACAAATCGTTATATCTATTAATTGGGTTGAATTGAGAAATTAGCAATAGTCAAAGGATATTTTTATTATTTATCCATTAAATGAATAAATCAATAGAATTATATTTTTGTGTTTGACTAAAAAATTAACTACTTAGTAGTTCCATATTTCAACTACATTTACTCTTATTGGAATAAGTGACAGACTTACTAAGGAATAAGCCTATTCTTGGGTCGATTTGAGCATAATATTAAATCCAAACCAATGACATCGATTTGAAAAAATCACAATCCGATCCAAACCGTTCAAAATACTAAAACCAACCATACGGTTTAGGTCCAGTTTGTGGTTTGAGCATTCAAAGTTCTTTTCCCTTCTTGAGTGTTATGATCCCAGAATCGTATAACCTCATTTTTTCTTTCTCCAACACCTCACTTCTCCCTTTGATTAGAGAATTCCCGACCACCTTTCTATTCTATTTTAAGCTTTTGTCATTAGAGAATTCAGAACTCCCTCCAACTCTTTTTCTTTTTTCTTTTTTCTTTTGATTCTTGATGACTTATATCCCCTCTCCACCCCTTTAAATTTCTCATTTATTCTTTCTTGTTTCCTTCTTCCTCCAGTCTTGAGAATCTAAGAGTCAAACATAGAACCTCACTCATTCGATCTTGGTTCTAGCATCTCCTATTCATGAGTTTTGCCATTTCTAAGACCATTAACCACTTACTTCCTTGTCAAGATATCCAAGCTGGAAGTTAGCTATAAGGCCCCATGCGTTTCATATTCGCATGGAGTTCACTCCCAGAAATATAGTCACCCTACCCCCTCACTCCAATCCCAAGAGCCTCTTATCCACGATCATGGCGGGGGAGCAAGTCAAACTAGAAAAACTCATTGGGATTCGGGGATAATAAAATGAAGCCAGATGACTTCCAACAGTATCAAGGTGACACTCTACATTGAGTTATATCCCTTCCACCGCCCTTTCGAAATAAATGACTAATCCCAGTAAGGTAAAAGGTCGAAACTTAACCTGTATTCTTGAACAACAGACCTTACCTTAACACCCAAATTATACCCTAGTAGTTTTATGACATGTTTAGGGTATAATGGAAGTCAAATTTGTGTTTTTTGGAAATTTAATAGTTAAGTGTGAAAAATGATATAATTGGAATTATTAAAGAAGTAAAAAGGATAATGGTAATTTGTCAATTTAGGGTCTTTAGGGACATTAAGTTAAAAGGTTATATGTTATTGTAGAATTTTGATAAGTTGATTGTCAAATTGAATAAATATGGAGGACTAAAGAGCAAAGGGAAAAACTTTGAGCTAATTGCATGACGACAACAACTTGTCTTCTAGACGGAAATTCTCCATTTTGGCTTAGGAAGTTTTAGAATCCGATGGTGTTTGGAGAATAACCAATTTTTGGTTTGCTCTCTCCATTTTTTTTAGCTCTCCTTGTTCACCTAAAGAGGAGGAAAGGAAGGGAAGGAAGAAGAAGAAGAAGCTAGGTTGGTACTTTCCAGGAACCAAATCAAGTTAGGAAAAAAATCACCTTTCTCCCCGCGTTGTGTTTTTGTTGGTTTGAATTGGGTTTGAGGTTGGGTTTGAACTTGTTTTTGTTAGGGTTGGAATTGTCCGGTGATAAGGACAAAAAATGTATAAAGAGACATGTAGGTGTTTTAGGGGAAGTGTTGTCTAAATTTCCTTAAAACATGGTTTTTGTTTTGGCCATAACTTGGCCTATGGACCTCTAATTTGGATGATTTCAGTAGGATATGAAACTTAAGAGATATAAATACAAATGTTTAGAAGAGACCAAGAGTGATAGCTTAAATGTCTGGGAAGTGACAATTTAACTATAAAGTCGCAACGGGAGACGGACTAAAATTTTATATACGTTTTCAAAGCGACCATAGCTCTCTCATCAGTTTTCCAAATGCTGTGATTTCGAGGGCTCTCACAATCTAAAAAGTAGAGTCTATCAATATCAATCTTGGATTAATCAAAGGCCTTTAGATAGATTAAAAACCCTGGCCCAGTTGGTGGTGTGCATCATGGTGTCCCCTCCCCCCTTTTCTTTTGGCTAGAGGCCATATTTCTTTTGTTTGGACTTAGAGATGAGATGATCTTGGATTTTATGTGTAGCTAAGAATGTATGAAATAGTCCATATCAGTCTTGAAGACTTATGGGCCTTATTTAAATGGCGCCTTGTTTTGTTTGAATTTAGCCGATTACACCTTTGATCTTGATCACTAAATCTTAAGGAGTGATAGGCATAAATTAGGAAAATTAGTGATCCTAGTAAGTGAATAAAGGACCAGGCATATATCACGAAGATGTCGTTATTATTACTAAATAAAACGTATGTGACATGAACATTTTAGTATGCATGAGGAAAATATAGTAATAAGAATTGACTAAGAGCATAACATGAATGTTATTAAGACCGGTATAAAATGCTTTGAAACACATATAATTGTATGTCTACTTAAGACCGGATTGTGAATAAATAGGGACTAGTGCTATTCCAACATACATTCTATATGCTAATCAACACGTCACATTCAGTCTTCTTTAGCACATACTGTTTTAGTGCTATTCGTGCTCTGTTCTAATGGCACCATTAAGTGGACTGTTTACAACACTTCTGATACATCTTCATCTTGTACCCTCTGGGTACCTATTGTCTAGTGTCAGTATTATTATTTTCTTTGGTTTTATGCAAGCAAATATTTATATAAAATGTATTTGAATAATGAACAATATGAACATAAAAGTAATCAGCTCGGATGGTAATGCATACCTCTGTTCCGTACTGTAGTGTACCTACGAGTACCTTTTGTTATGTACTCCTACGGGAGAAATGAATACTATGATATGTGAAATATTTATACATGCATGTATATTGTAATTGAGGATCATTGTAAGTGGTCATATATGCTATCATGTTTTCCCGCTAAGCTATAAGCTTAACACGGGTGTTTCATCTGTGTAGGTCCTGAAGAAGTCGTCAGGGACATCCCCCACTCGTCAAGGAAAAACACAACATTAGGAGTCCTCCTTATGTAGGTCCTTGATTTTTTTTTTTTTGTAATAGAAATGTAAATGTAATATTTTGTTATAGTGAAACTTGTATGAATACAAGTAGTTAGAGACTCAAGCATATATGAACAGGACATTTTAAACACCAGTATAGTGGTAGTTTTACAAGGTTATGATTTGTAATAATTTTTTTTCATAATTCTGGCTTTTTGAAACAATTTTATGTCAATTATGAATTTATGCTTGAAATGGTCTCAAATAATGCCAAAAAATTAGGTTAACATGTCTCTTGCTCATTGTCTTTGTCCCTCACCGAGTTAGGGGAAGAGCTACATTCTTTTAAGCACTATTACATATGCGAAAATAATGGGAAAAATTGAATCAGAGGGAAAAAATGAAATTTTTTTTTTTTTGGGCCATGTTCAGTTATTTACATGTATATAAATTTTGGAATTAAAACAACCAAATCCGCAAGTGTACGGATCACAATTAATATAGTGGTTTTTTTAATTAAAAATCCAAAGTATTGAACCCATAGGGAAAAATTGGTTTAAATGGGGATTAAGTACCCTGACTATTAAAGAAATTCACTGTCTAAGTGATGTGACTAATTAGGATGATGATTAACTATGACTTAAACTAAATTAAACTAACCTAAATCTTGAAAATCATCAAACGATTAAAGTGAAATGGAAGAAAACTTTAATGATCAATACTAGGGCCTGTTATCTCCATTGGTGGATTTATGACTCAACACCACAAAATACCGATTGAAATGAAATATCCTTTTGCTTACCTAAGGAACCCAATATGAGATTTGCACTTTCATGTCTCCGATGAGTTTAAAACTCATCTAATTTTAAGCCCATTTTTATTGAATATTTGAAGCAAAATAGTTTAATGTATAATTATAATTTTCACTAATTATGTTTGCAGAATTTAGAGAAGAAGCGAGAAGCAGAACAAGTAAGCAAATAAGGCCCGGGAGAAGCGTTACTTGAGAAGCATTTAAGTCGATGATTACCAGTGATGTATATGATAGTGTCGTGACACTACTGATGTTTAAATGGTAGAAAGAATGTCCGACATAGTTAAATAATGTCACGACATAATGTAAAGCCAAAGGCAGCAAACTCTATCGCGACATTAAAAATTTATCGTGACACAAAATTGGGCTGAAAGTAATGAAATTTGTCGTGACATAGGTTTTGTTTGTCGCGACAATCACTTGGAAGGACTGCTCAAGAACATTGGAAATTTATGTCGCGACCTAGAATAACAATGTCGTGACAAAAGAAAGCAGTTATTAGGCTTTATACTTAAAACCCGTATCATCGGCTATGATTTCAGGCTCTGACATCATTTATTGAGGCTATAAATAAGCCAAGGCTGATAAGGAGATCGGGAGGGACAGTTGAAAAGAAAAAGGAAGAGTCGCCATTTTAGGAACAATAATAGTAGAGTAGAACTTTTTTTTTTTTTTTTCGTATTTTTGTTTACTTTTCTTTTCTTCTTGTAATTTCTTTTATTTTCCTTTTCTTAGAACTGGAATAATCGATATGAGTTGTAATCTTGAGCTGAGATAAATGAATATTTAGTTCCATTTATGTTTGATCTTCAAGGTTTTTTTGGGATTATTTATGGAACTATTTTCTGGAATTTAATTCTTGAATCCCTTTTACTTTAGTTTGTTTACAGCTTCAATGAATTTGTCTGATCAACTAGTCATTGTTGTCTGTGAACCAGCGATAGAAGACTAATCTCTCGCTGGGAAGGGCTTAGGTATTCTGGTCATGATTTGCAGTATTTAAATGATTGTTTTGAGTTTTGAAAACTGAATTGATTTAATCGGTATTGTTCATGTAATTAAATGTTCTTAATATTAGTAGCTTGTACCCATAAAAAGGGTTGTATCTTACTTTGATTTCCAGAAGGCCCTCTGAGTGACATAGAGATGGAGATTCCTAAGAGTATGAAGCAGTTACTTAGGGGTATGTTATACTAATATTATGGAACTAATGAACTCTGAAAGATTACTCTGATAGATCACTAATCTACTCATGGAGTGAGGATTAGTTGGATGATGTATAAATTTAATTGATTAGAGGTTTCTACTCTTTTTTGATGGAATGATCTTGATCCCATGTTAGTAGAGATCTAATTAAGGAGAAAGAGAGTTTGATCAGATTTGAAGGATGAGATACCCATTAGATTGGAGGAGGCTTGTGTTTTCCTGTCTATGGGGGCAAGCATACTTCAGTTCTAAGAAATGATTTTGAAGTATTGAAAAAGAAAAAACAATAAGATCTTACAGAGGGTTAAATTTTACAAGTAACTTATTAAACCCATTGTCTTGAAAAGGAAATGATCATCTAATTTGTGAAATGTATAGTGTAGGGAGAAATCCAAGCTATACTACTTTGCTCTTGAACAAGTTTAGGATTCAAACCCATAACAAATATATGTTTTAAAGAACATGGTGCAGATTTATGATTGAAACCTTGATCCATTCAGTCATTTGGATTATCTCGGCCAATCTATTATTTTAGTATATTTTCTTGTTTTTCTTGTATTAATTTTAGATTTTATTATTTGAGTTTATGATTCAGTTTAGTTTAATTTCCATCTTTAGAAATTTGAATTTCAAAGTGACCTTAATTAGTAGGGGTGGTTGATCTATAGATTTTCTGCTCGATCCTCGTGGGAGCAAATAGCGAACCAAATTGTACTATTACTTGTACGACCTGTGCACTTGCAACAATTTAATTTAGACCAATCTGTAATTTTCATCGTGTTTTAAATAAAAAAACCAATAGCAGAAATTTCAGCCCCAAATCAGTGACAAATTATCTTGGTAGCACTGTTGTTAGGAATTTTTGGTGACAAATGAAGAAACAACATATCGGTCTATACAAAAATTGGTCAATAGTCTCCCCTAAATTTCTCACACCTCATTCCTATTCTCCTTGCGGTCCTTCTAGGTCAAACAATGTGATTCTAAGGCAAATAAGTCCTTAGGAACTCTATTGGTCTCCTTTCGATCCTTGTGATAGAGTTACCTGGGTTATGCTCTAATTGATCTCCTTTCGATCCTTGCAATCTTTGCATAAGGTTGAATGATGCCCCTCTTAATAAAATCCACATAGTACTAGGCATTCCTAGTTTCCTAGATCTCTTTGATTAAGTTAATTTGATTTTAACAATTGTAGGACATTAGGGGTAAAAATCAATTCCTAAGGGGATGCTTCTAGCTGTCACTCTGGAACCCTTTGAGCTCTAGGTCTCAACTTCACCCTCTAGTATACAATAATTAGCTAAAAACTTGGACAATAAAGGAACCACATACATACAACCTCAACACAAGCATAGATTCATCAAAATCATTCAATAAAAACCATAAGTCAACCACCAATTTCAACAAACAGCGCTAGGGGAGAAATTAGCCACTCATGAAGTAGCCTCGAAAGCCGGCTTGACATCATATTTGCACCAAATAAAATCTTTTGAAAGATTAAGAATAAGAGAGTAGAGTTAAGGAATACAAAACAAATGTGCAATAAATCTTGTCCAAAACTTAACTCTCTTTCTAAGTATCCTGACGGTGGATCTTCAATAAACTCCAAATTGAGCTCAAAATCCAAGTAAAAACCTTAAAAACCTAGAAACACAAAAAGTGATTCAAGAAGAGAGGAGAAACCTAAGTAGGGTGTGAATTGCTTATTCGAGTTATATAAATGCATAGAAAACACACTCAAAATGCATATATAATTCTAGAGACACCCCTAGAACTTAATATTTTGCTTGTCTTTAAGAAAAAACAAAGACAGATTTTCCCAACTTTTTAAGGATAAAATGCGAGTCCATGGAGATACAAACTTTGCAATGTTTTTCCTCAGGAGTTATGCATTCCAACACATGAATAATGTTATGAGATAGTGTTCTTTAAACTTAATAAGCCAACCACAAGCTAAATGCACCTAGATTAAGGTTCTATTCTAAGTGTGTGCAGTCTCACCCCTATTACTCTAAGTGCAGTTTAGATGAAAAATAGGAGAATGCATGCAGTAAAATATCTCACTCCTAAAGAGTTTCCATAAGTGCAGAGTGACTAAGACTTCATAGGCTTGCTTGGCATACCATTCTCCACTAATGTAGGCATTACACACTGTTGGAATCAAATAGGTCTTTACAAGCTTGTAGTGTGTAGCTAGGGTGAGGGGTAGTTAAGTAAGTCATTTAGAGTTTGGCTTTACTGGCTCACTCAAGCACACTTTTCTTTGTTCTTGTGCTTCATCCTCCTAAGAATTGCATATGTCTCAAATTGGAGTCATTCAAACTCGACCCAATTAGCATCATTGTGCTTTCCACGGTATGACCCCAGGCATTTGTTTCTATCTCTCTTCAAAATCACCAAGAGTTTATGCTTTTTCTGAACATCAAGGTAGGAGTAGTGCAATATTCCACCCCTTTAAGCTTTCTACCTACCCCATGTAATGAGTTTTATGCCAATAACTGCTAGACCAGTTGGTCTTAGGGTATTAGGTGTTAAAACACCCATACGGACTTAGTCGCTAAAGGTAAGAAGGCTACGAGGTTAAATTGCTCCTTCTTAGGTTCTTTTCTTGTGCACTTTTTTCTCATTGTTTTCCTTTGAAATTTCTTTTTCAAACAAGCCTTCCTTGACATTTTGTACTTATGAAACTCCCTTCATTCAAAATTCCCACCAAACTACATGTCCTCCTCATGATTTGTACTTTATAAGTGACATGTTAAGGGTAAAATGAGTTCTTGACTGAAGGATCAAACAAAAGGATGTGGGTGTTCATTCAAGATAGAATATGGCTACTACGGCTCAAGTAAGGGTGACTATGGACTAATGCATAACAGGGTAGAATAAGAAGGGTCAATCGATTCCAAGGATGGCCTATATCATTTCCTAAAAAAAGAAGAAGTAATACCTAGGATTTTGCCTAAAGTGGTAATTAAACAAGTTGTAAAGTCTTATGAGATCTAAATGTTATGATTTCCTAATTTTTCTCTAAACCAAGCATGATTGGCAAACAAGGGTACAAGAGACTTGTGTATAAGTTTGTGCAAACCTATAGCTAAGTGTACAGTTGTATGGTCAACCAATTTGGTTTTATATCAAATATCTCTTACTTTATTCAAATGTCGAGAACAATAGAATTAGTTATCATCATAGGCATGCCAAATGTCTCACAACAAACCCACAAAAATAAAAACAACCTAAAAAATGAAAAAAATTAACCTAAAAACTGAAAACCTATAAAAGCAACTAAAACAAATTAACAATTGAAAGAAAGCACTAAAGATAGGATCATTGAAGTTGCTGGAAAAATTTAAAAACAAAGGGAAATCTCCCCAATACCCCCAAACTTAAAACATGTATTGTTCTCAATGTATAAATATAAAAGATAAGAATAGAGGATTCCCCTAGATGATAAAGTGTGACCATTGGGCTAGGGTGTGGTGGGTCTTGATGAAACTCCTTCAATAAGTTAAGCTTGATGCTGGATAGATAAAATCCTTATTTGCTTGGGTGCCTCTAGGCTGCTCACATTTTTAGAGTCAGCTAGACTCATTAGGGAGATTCGAGATGCTTCTCGGCCCTTCATCCATTGTGACCCATCTCCTCTTCATCTCATGACTCGTGAGGATAACTACTCACCTACGGAATAAGGCGTGTAAGCTCATATGCTAACTCTTTTGCGAGGAAAGTGTTGGCTTCAAATTTATATCCTTCAAGAGTGTCTTCTTGAAGGATGTTGAGTGCTTACTCCTCAAAACGTAGAAATGAGCTCTCTATCCGCATGCACGTCGTCTTTCCTTCATTCGTAAGTTGTATGCTTTGGTGGAGGTTGAACTTAACTTTTTCCTTACCAACAAGTAAGGTCATCTCCCCATGTTCTACATCAATCCATGCTTGACTTGTGGCATTGGAAGGTGTGCCTATAGATGGCACTTGTTAGTCCTCTTCCATGCCCAAACGCATAAAGTCTGTGGGGAAATTGAACTTGTCATTCCCAATCAAAACATTTTCAATTGTTATTTGCGGATGGTGCTCTTCAACTTGCCTATTTTCCGCTAATAGCTCTTCCTCACTAGTAAGTTCATTCTTTTTCTCCTTAACCAATGTATGTTCTTGGATTTCCTCCTTAAAACTCATAGGCACAAAGTTACATTCTCTTTTGTCCTCATCCCTTATGTCGCTTAGGAGTGTCCTTGAATATTGCTCCTCTAATGCATAAGCTGTTTCCCAATTGGATTTTCTATATTTGTCACAGGAGCTTCTTCATTGGTGACTTGATCTTTCATTTTAGCTTCCTATGCGGCATGGTCTTTCTTTATCTCATTCCATAAGGCATAAAATTGCTTTTCATCAAAAGGTTGGTGGATTTGTTCTTGATTATTGTAACTTGAGCCTCCTTGACATTGAAAATTTTGGCTTCTATAGAAGAAATCCTCATTTGTCCTCCAACCCGAATGATAGTAGCTCGACATAATGTGTTGGGGTTGAAAGTAATGACCTCCATTGTAGCTGAAATAATTAGGTGCTCTTTGAGTTTGTTGGCCAATGAGGTTTGTGAGAGCATCAATCTTTTTCTCAAGTGTGGATAGGCACTCATTTATCAATAGATTGTTCATTTATGCGAAGCACCTACAAGAAAGAAAAAAAATTACAAAATAAAAGAAAAAATGAAGTATACTGAATACAAATAAAATATGAAAAGCAATTTTTTCTCAAATAAGCAAACTTCTCTTTTGCTGGAATATTAATCTATTCCACTTAAACCGCTCTTTCCCAGACAACGACGCCAAAAACTTGTTCAGTTATTTGTATGTATATAAATTTTGGCATAAAAACAACCAAATCCGTAAATGTACGGATCACAAGTAATATAGTGGCTTTTTAATTAAAAACCTTAAGTATTGAACCCATAGGGGAAAAATTGGTTTTAAATGAGGATTAAGTACTTATACTAAGAAATTCACTATCTAATCGGCGTGACACAATCGGGATGATTAACTATGACTTAAACTAAATTTTAATAGCCTAAATGCGAAGAACGAGATCAGCAAGTCCTTGAGTGGAGATGGAGAAACTTTGTGGTTCTTTGGCTGGACCGGGTTATCTCCATTGGTTGGTTTATGTGACATTACTTGTAAATACCGATTGAAGATGAAAATATCCTTATGCTTACCAGGAACCCGATATGAGATTCACACTTCGTGTCTCCCTCAATTTCTCACACCTCATTCCCACAATTCTCCTTTTCGGTCCTTCTAAATTCGAGCATTGTGATATTGGTTCTAAGGCAAATGAGTCCTTAGGAACTCACATTGGTATCCTTCGGTCCTTCTTGATAAGTTTTCGGGTTATTAACTTTCCGTCGATCTCCTTTCGGTCCTAGTTTCCTAGATCTCTTTGATTAAGTAAATTCGATTTTAACAATTGTAGGACATTAGAGGTAAAAATCAATTCCTAAGGGGATGCTTCCAATAGTCATTAAACCCATGAGCTCAAAGTTGGCTTCACCCTCGCTTCGCTATTTAGCTAAACTTACGGACATCAAAGACCCATACCCTTATAGCCTCAACCTGACATACAAATTCACCCAAATGTTGATAAACTTTTGAAGTCAATCTTGTTCATGGCCAGCCCCGGGCAGGAGGTGGTAGTCACTCATGTTTAAACCTAGCTTAGGCAATATCATATTTGCACAAATAAAATCTTGAAAGATTAAGATTAAGTAGAGTTATAAAAGAATGTGCGATCAATGCATGCAAACTTAGCTCCACCCTGAGAATTATCCACAGCAGGTGGATCTTCAATCTGACTCCAAAAATGGAAGGCTCAAAACCAAGTAAAAACTAAAAACCCTAGAAACCTAAAAAGTGATCCAAGAAGAAGAGAGGAGAGCCCTAAGGAGGGTGTTTTCCCTCAAATATCGAACCCTCAACAAGTCTAAAAGATTACTATTTATATGCATTGGAAAATGGGTCAATGATGGGATCAAAACTCGAAGTTTGTTGATCCAGCCCGTCTTCCTTTGCCTAGGCGAACTGAGATTCGCCTAGGAGAAGACACGTGTCTTCTTCTGATGTGGTGGTCCTTTGCCTAGGCGAACCCCTATGCCTAGGCGAGGGCTAGGTTCACCTAGGTGAACCCGAGAGTGGTCTTGGCATGCATCAAATAGCGTGTTGGTGCACGCTTTCGCGAAGCTGCACTCCTCCACTAGAGCGGAACTCAGAGAGGTCTTTTTGCTTTTCAATTACAGTTTACGCGCTTCATGTCATTGACTCTTCTTTGCTTGCTTTTTCCTTCGTACGCAAAGCATTTGTAGAATGGGGGATTAGTGTAATATTGATGAATAGGGTGTGAATTTAGCATTCGAGTTATATAAATGCATGAAAAAACCTTTTACTCAAAAATGCATATATAATTCCTGCCAAGATAGGCCCGATGAACAAAATCACGAATTCTGATAAAATTATGTTAGAATATTTATATATGACCCTGCTCATGACTTCATTTATTATATCGGTTTTTGGAGTCGGTCGGTTTATGTCGTTTTCACCCCTAGCCATTAGATCGGTAGATATTTCGATTACATAAAATTTAAACAGTACAGCCTTGTGAATCTTCACTTATGGTTTCGGTTTGGTTGGTCGATTTAGTGGTTTTCTGGGAACACCCTACTAAGGACCACCGTCACACCACTAATTGGAATGGAGACTTCACCTATTCTTGAAAGCTTAACTCCAATCTTCAATGCACACATCCAGTTTTCAAGATTTTAATGGAGTTTTTCAAATGCTTAGGTAATCTAATCTCATTTTTAAAAAAACACTTTTTTATAAGATGAATATAAGATAGATTGAAAACTTTAATCCCATCAAAGCAAGTTACATTCACAATATGATAAATAAGTTCGAATTGACTTGATCATGATTAATAAAAACTAATATTTTATATATAAAGAGGTCTTCTTGTACCTCTGAATAGAATTAATTAAGATAACAAGGAGATTGAGTTTGATTTATCAATGTACATTTTATATATATATATATAAAATGTTACATTCACAATATGATAAATAAGTTCGAATTGACTTGAATCCTTGATTAATAGAAACAATATTTTATATATAAAAGAGGTCTTCTTGTACCTCTGAATAGAAATTGAAAATTAAGATAACAAGGAGATTGAGTTTGATTAATCAATGTGCGACTTATATATATATATAAAATGTACATTGATAATCTCTGTTATCTTAATTAATTCTATTCAAAATACAAGAAAACTCTTTAAATGATTGAGACTAATACTATTTGGCTCCACGCACTGCGTGTTTCTATCCTGAATATGGTTGTTCTGTTGTTTGGATAATGATAAAAAAAAAAAAATTGGTCAAAAATTTATGTTGGGGACTTGATCCTAGGTTCTTCCACTCTAAGAGGCAAAGGATGTACCACCAAGATACACGTCCATTTGGTTAAAATGTTGAAAGATATTTTCTGTATCTCAAATGTAAGGAATAAACCCATTTTATGTTAATTATTAATTTCATGTGTACAAGGTTATCATTTTGGGTTATTTGTCTATATGACCCTTATTACTATCATTATTATTCTGGAATATTATGCTAAATAATTTTGGCACGTTGAAATTATTAATTGTTATTATTTTTGGAGGGCTTTATATGAATTTAATTACTTTATGTGAGCCTACATTATTTCTTATTGGCATGAATAATTAATCCATACATAATTTGGTAAATTGTTCATATTTTATGAATGAACAATATTAAGGTAATTTAAATGTCTAGTGATTTGTATGATTTTAATCAAATAGAGTTTGACCATATCATCTTTGATAATGAAAAATCGGACATTAATTTGTTTTTGGACCACATATATATTAAAGACATTTATTGTGTTTAATTATACCCTATATGATAAAATTTCTCCCACAGGAGTTTTTATTATATTTAGTATAGTTGATTAGGGTATAATATCATATTATATTTCTTGATTTACCCACATGAATTAAGAAATGGAACATAATTTGATAGTTTTGTCATATAGTTAAATAAATTCAATTGAATTAAGACTTTGGCCCACATGCAAGTCTTATGTCATTGGATTTATTGTCTTTATACATGACTTACATCGGTAAATTATGATTCATTATTCTAGCCTTAGATTTAAGTATTTGTAAGCATGTACAAACTACTTTGATGTTGATTTAATATTCCTAAACTGAGTGGTAGCAAATATAAAGTATGAAAGGAGTGAATTCTCCATTATTTGGGATGGATGGACATTAACTATGCCATAAGGAAAGATGAACCTATAATTACTGTAACTAGCACTCTAGAAGAAAATGTGCTCCATGAACAGTGAGAGCGATCAAATCGCCTCATTATGTTCATAAAGATGAGTATCTCTGTTGGAATTCATGGTTCAGTTGAACACCATAGCAATGTTAGGGCATTGCTTAAGGCAATTGACATGCAATTCACCACTTCAGATAAAACACTTGCTAGCACCCTAATTATGGAGATGAGAGACATACTAGCTCAACTAAAGGCACTTGAGGTTCATATGTTTGAATTTTTTTATACACTACATTTTGAACACCCTACCACAATAATATGGACCCTTCAAAATCTCATAAAACACACATAAGGATAAGTGTTCGATTAATGAACTATTGACCATGTGTGTTTAAGAGAAAGTAAGGTTGCTTATGGAACAAGAGGGAAAGTGTGATGCTAGTCATTGAGAAGAAATACTAAAATCGAGGAAGAAATCAGAGCAGAAGTCAAGCCAATAAAGAATCCAAGTGTTTCTTATGTAAAAAGAAGGGACAGTGAAGAAGGATTGCGCCAAATTTAAGAAATGACTTGAAAATAAAGGTAATTCAATCTCGTATGTTTGCTATGAATCTAATATTGTTGATGTTAATCATACTACATGATGGATTGATTCTGGTCCATAATCCATATTTCGAATACCTTCATATAGTCTGAAACATGAAGCTAGTGGAAGTAGATAAAACATCTTATTTGGCAACAAGTTGGCTCCGCATGTAGAATCATTGAACATGCACGGAGTTTAGTCTAGATAATGACTATATTTGCTGGTTGGAAGTTTGTTATATACTGTGGTGTTTTTTAAAGCGAGCGTAACGTGAGGCGTTTTCGTGTCAATGAAGCACGGTGTAAGCCTCAAAGCATTGAAGCGTAAGCGTCTTGTGATGAAAAATATAATTTAATAAGTATTTTATAATATATTAAAAATAAAATAAAATAACATAAAACTACTTCCATACTTCCACACCATAGAACCATAACCAGTCAAACAATAGAAAAAGCATTAAAACATCTTAGATTGAGCAGATCAGTTGGCACAAGTCAGATAAATATATGATAATGTTCAAACTTAAAATAAAATAAAATAAGTAAACCAGTGTAAATCTTTCAACTCAAATCCTCCCCTTCAATGTCAACATCATCATCATCATGTAATGTATCAATAGTAGGAAAATTTCCATTATCAAATCTTCTCATTTCATCCAAATCTTCATCTTCGTTAATTGATGATAAATTGAACTCATTTTTTTTTCCTTTGCCTCCAATTGAACCTAGCATAAACTATTAAATATGTATAAACATTATTAGTTCATTATTAAATTGATCAAATTTATGGCTTTTGTTTTGAGTACTTATTTGCTAATTCATCGTGTTTTCTTTTCTAGGATTGTGAAGAAACCATGTTATCGGGTGATGCTTGAGTCTCTTGGTCTTTGAATGACACAACACTAATAGCATCTACATTGAGAAACTCATTATCTTCAAGCCAACAAAGATCAAGCGGGTGGAGGGGATCTTCTTTCTCTATAATCCATTCATCATCTAAATCAAGCTCATCCACCAAAATCGGATCAACATTTTGTTTCCTTTGTAGACTTTGCTCACTTAATCTAGTGTTGTACCTTACATACACCAGTGCATTCAACCTTTTATATTCAAACCTATTTCTCTTTTTTGTATGAGTCTACTAACAATAAAAGAAATAAATTTATATGCTAATATTAAATGGAAATTCTCTAATATTAGAATAAAAATATATGAATATAAATTTACAAAATAGAGATATTACCGATTCAAATGTACTCCGATTTCTCTTACATCCCAAAGCACTACAAGTAAGGCTAAGAACTTGAACAACAAACTTCTATAACTCTAGTGTTGAATTCCCAAAACGAATCCACCAACTTGTAGGACTTCTTAATTTTCTAGATTCAATTGCAATACGACTTCAAAAATAACCATTTGGCAGTGCATATCAGTGGCGAATGTTGGCACTAAGCGATCTTCAAAACTGACATCTATCTATGCATTCATATAATGTTTTCTCCCCCATCCCACGGATAACTTATCTTCATACACATGATTGAAGTTAAAGGGTAATAACTTGTTGCAGGTAAATATCGATGAAGTTGCGGAGTTCATCTTGCATATAATATTTTCTCTCCATGCCCCCAAAATTAAATGCAATCTTCTCTTTAATTGAGTCCATTAACTCATAAATATAACTCATGGTTGGTGATGAGTATGAAACTCATATAACTTTAAGTCCATTTTTGCATGCATATTTGAGGCCTTAATGCTTAATTTAATGCAAATTTATGGAATCTTCATCAAAATTATTGTTTTTTAGGAATTATTATCAAAAGAAGCAAAAAGAGCAAGAAAAGATGCCTAATTGACTAAGGCAGGAAACAAGGAAGGTCATGACATCACAATCAATGATGTAGAAAAGACTTGATAGCAGAAGTGTGTCGTGACATTGCAACTAGTGTCGTAACACCAAAGTGAAAAGTCCCTAGGAAAATCAACTGAACAATGTCGAGACATTCACTTAATAGGAGTGTCAAGCAGGAATGACAAGACACCACCACGACACCCCTAAAGACTAAGAAGCAACTCACAGTGTCGTGACATTGCAACAAGTGTCATGACACTCATTCTAGAGGACGACAGCTGAACATCACAAGGATAGTGTCACGATAGGCCTTGGTGACACAAGATTGAAAGGGAGTTTGTGACACTCATCCTAATGTCGCAATAGTCTGAATTCAATTTCAAAGGCAAAATATTCAGTTGAGTGTCGCGACAACATCAGTTGCTGACAGCGGATTTGTGCAAACGATGGGATGACATGTCTCATGGGCTTGCATAAAAGTCCACAAAATATGCCTTGAATTACGACCTAGAAATGATTGGACTATAAATAGTAAGCGATAGGGCGTAGAGAAAAAAGAAGAGTGGAACATAAATAGTAGTAGCAGCAAAGTTTAACTAGAATAGATAGATTTTTCTTTGGTAAAATTTTTTTTTAGTAAATTTAGAGTAGAGTTTTCTTAATTTTCCTTTGGAATAATTGATCCGAGCTGAGTTTTTGTGGAGTGATCATTGAAAACTAAGTTCCATTATTGTCAGAATTTGAAGAGAAGCAGAAAACATTGTTTGAATTCATTTTCCTCATTTTCTTGATTATAATCATAATGAGCTTGTTTAAACAACTTGATCTTGTTATGTGTAATCCAATGATGGAAGGCTAAACACCCTCTAGGAAGGGATTGGTTATGTTATTATTATGTTTGCAAGAAGTTAATGTAGGTTGTGGGTTTGAGCTCTAGATTGACATAATTTGTTCAACATTTTATTTTCTTTTGCTTGATTTATTAATTCTATAAACCAAGGGAGTTGTTCTAACCCTTGCTCCAAGGATCCCCTCAGGTGACAGCTGAGGTGTGTTCCAAGAGTTAGGATGGTGATCTTTTGGTATATAAAATTAATAGGTTGAGAGCTTGACTCATTTTGATCAACATATTTCGTTTCTATCAGTGGAAATTAGTATATTGGTTAATTTGTAGAGTGATGAACTAATTATGTTGGAGAAAGCTTGTGTTGCCTTGTCTATGGGGAAAAGCTAACTTTAGTCCTAAGAATTGGTTGACGAGTCTTGGTTTAGGAAGTCATCAAGGCTTAAAGGGAATCAGATCCTAAAAGTATCTTTTTAGACACATGTTGTCTTGGTTTAGGAACATGGTGGTCTAAATTGTGAAATGTATGGTTGTTGAAGGTTTTTCAAGACTGTACTACAATACCCTTGGACAAGTCCAAGATTCAACCCATAACTAATTCGATTTTGGAGACATGGCAAACTAATAGTCACATTACTAGTTCCATTCCCAATGTTTTACTCAATATTAGAGAAATTTTAGTTGTTTCAGATTTAGACAATTTTTTTTTAAAAAAAAAGAAAAGAGCTCATAAAAAAAATATTTTCATTATGTTAAATAGATAGTTTACAATCTTCAAGATCAGTGTTCAAATAGTGATGTCCTTGAGTAGTTTTGTTACTTAATCTAAGGAAATTTCATCATATCCTTGTGGGAACGATATTTGGACTTAAAAATCCACTTTACTGCTTGTTGATCTATGCACTTGCAGCAAAAAGGACCAAGTTGAAGTTTAATTAGTATAAAAGTAAAAAAAGTATCAACTTGGATTTCTCAACAAGTTTTTGGCACCGTTGCCGAGGATTGAAGTATGAAAATTCTTAGATTAATATTTGAACCAAAGAAGAAATTTCTAATTTGAACATTTCTTTTTGTTTTATTGTTTTTGGAGAAATTGAAATATCATTTAAGCTAAAGTTATGATTAGTTCTATCCAATGATCTTCTTTGCGGTTTTAAATTATTATATTATAAGTGTATGTATGCATTGGAGATAGAAAATTTGAACTATTGCCAGACCTTTGAGATAGAAGGACATTAAGAAATTCGAAAAATGTGAGAGAAGTTGAGAAAACAGCTATGGTTGTGTAAAGAAAGGTTAATTAGAATATTTCTATAGCAATTAGGAGTAACCCAAAAGAGAGCGAAAAATATGGAAAGCACAGGCCCGGTGATCGAAGTATTCAAAGTAAAGACAACCACCCGATAGAGGCTAACAATTTTTGGTACAGAGCACCTTACGGTGGTGCAACAAAATAAGTTCACAAGGCATCCAAGTGAGGATCCTAATGAGCACATAGGCAGATTTTTGAGGATGGCCAACACAATGAAAATGAATGTTGTTAATCCAGATGATCAAGCTGCAATTATTCTCTTTCTCTCTAAGAGACATAGCAGCCAACTGGTTTGAATCATTACATATGGCTCAGTTAGAGATTGGGAAGAGTTAGTAGAGGCTTATCTTAGCCGATTCTTCCCTCCTGCTCTAACTTCTAAGAGAAGAGGGAGATCATTACCTTCAAGCAGAGGGAAGATGAATCACTATACAATGCTTGGGAAAGATATAAGTAATTGTTGAGGAGATGTCCTATGCATGGAATTGAACAAATGACTTAAATGGATATCTTCTATCATGCTATGAATTACTCTTCAAAAGGTATAGTTGATGCAGTCTCTGGAAGTGCATTCAGAAGAAAGAGTGTTGAAGAAGCAACTCAGCTCATAGAAGAACTAGCAAAAAGCAATTACAAAGCTCCATTTGGAGCTTCAGGGGCAGTAGTAGATTCAGAGTAGGAGGTGTGATAGAACTGAACAAAATGACAGTTATTAAGGAAAAGCTAGATGCCATAATGAATAGAATGAACTCACAAGAGAGAAGAAGTCATTCAGTTAATGAAGTGGGGATTGTAAATGGTGTTGAGCAAAATATTGTGGCTGATCAAGGATTAGCTCATGAAGGTCCCTATTAAGTTGAAGAAGTCTAATATCTGAATAGGAATAGAAGTTACGACTTCAAACCCAACAGTAACTTACCTACCCACTACACTAGCTCTTAGGAACCATGAGAATCTTTCTTATGGAGGTGGAAATCATCAAGGTTAAAGACCAACTCGGAATGATCAAAGCGATACACATTCTACCATCCTTGGAATTACATTCCAATGACAAAACCAAGGCAATACAAAGGCATATAATCAAGGAATTAATGCGTTTTAGGCAAACACAAATGCTTTACTAAAAAACCTGGAAACTCAAATGGGATAGCTACCTTAAACCTTGCAAAACAGTAAAGGATTCATTCCTTAGTAATCTGAAAAATCCAAAATTTGTATGTGTCTTATTTGAGAAGTGGCAAAGAGTTGCAAGTTAAAACTGAAGCTGAGAAAATGAAAAATGATGAGGAAGCTGAAAATCAAAATCAGAGCCAGACAACTAATGAGGAGAGGTAAGAAAGAACTGAGACAACAGATGAAAGTCAGAATCTAAGAGCAGACTGAAAAACAAAGAGAAAAAACAATTTAAGGAAAGAAAGAGGAAGTTAGAGTTTATCACCCTGTTGAGTGCAAAACTCATCTATGTTTTGAGTTCATTTCACATGCTATTTTGTGCATTTTATATCCATATTCATGTAAAACTCATAAAATTTCCTCTAAACTTGGTTTTGTAGGATTATTGATGAAAAGCAAATGATTTGGCAAGAAATGAGCAATATATTTCCAAAAGAAGAGTCAACCGAGAGTCTCACAGTGCACTACTGGGAAGATTAATTTTTATGTACCATCTGGAACATCAAATGGTTCAAATTCCCTCATGGCTGCATTCTACATTCAAAGGAAAAACTCCCTTTGTAGTACTCCTGCGCTAAATCAGGTTAAAAGAAGAGAAGTTATGGCCACGACAAGTTGAAGGAAGAAAAACCGATTCTTTGTCAGAAAATTTGTCGACGGAGAGTATGTCACGACCAGGAGAGTATGTCGTGACCGATGTCGCGACAGGAGAGTATGTCATGACCGATAATGTGATATAGGAAATGGTGTGGCAGAAGAGCACGTGTAGACGGAAATCAGAAACTTGAAAAAGTAAATTGAGTTTTGACCTAATTTCAAGCCATTTCACCCTAGGACCATATTTATACTCGTTTTTAGGTAAAGAGGCAAGGGAAGGTGGAGAGCCTCTCTCATGGGGTTTTCTCTCTCTAGGCTGCCCATTTTCCGGTTTTACGCAGATTTTGATTTGTTTTAGATTTACAAGTAGTTTTCGCTGATTTTAATTTCTATTGAAGAGATTTCGGTCTTTGTATAATGAGATTCAGATTTCACTAAGGTTTCAAACAAGATTGAAGCTAAAGAATCTGGATTTTCTCTCTCTCATGGGTTTTCTCTCTATTTGCGGCTGTAGTTTTTCTTGATTTTTGTTTTAATAGATCTTAGACGATTTTTATTTCTATTGAAGAGATTTCGGTCTTTTATTTTCGGATATTCCAATTTATTCTTTGCCGTGGGGAGAAGATTTAAGCTCAAATATGGGTTTTTCTCTTCTTTCTCTGATTTCTTTCTTCATTTTCTTACTTTTGTTGATTCAGGTGATGATTGGAATCAGTGTGAAACATTAAACACCTACAGGGTTGGGTTTTAATTGACATTAGTTCTTAGGTTGAGTTATTTTGTGGGTTTAGATCTTGAGATTTATATAGTGAATCTTTATTCATATAATGAATTGTTGGAATATTGTAGCTTATACCTAAAGAGCATAATCTTTGCTCGATTTCTAGGAGGCCCTCGCGGTAACCACAGAGATGGGAGATTCTGAGAGTAAGAAGCGTACTTAGAGTATGTTAGACTAATATCTTTGGAACTAATGAGCTTCTGAAAAATTAATTTGATATATCCACTAATTTACTCATGGGTGAGGATTAGTTAGTTGATGTATCAGCCCCAGTTGTCGGTTTCTCCTTAGTCTGATGAAGAAGGTCTTGATCCAGTGTTAAAATCTAATCGAGGATGAAAAATTTTATTAGATTTTAGAGACCGAGATACCAATTACATTGGAGAAAGCTTGCATTTTCTGTCTATGGGGGCAGAATTCTTGATCCTGAGAAATGGTTGTGAAGTATTGAAAAGAAAAACAATCAAAAAGAAAACAATCAAATCTTAAAGAGTGCCACCTTACAAATTTATTTAGACCCATTTGTCCCGAAAAGGAATATGTGTTGATAGTGAAATGTATGGTGTATGGATAAACTTAGCTATACTACATCGCTTCCGGACAAATCCAAAGATTCAACTCACAAATGTTGCACTTTCAAGGAAATGCAAACTCTTTTGTGAATAATTATCCCCATCCCTAGTGACTCTCTTCATACCTTTTAGAATTAAGTAGTTGTTTATTTGGTAGATTTTTAGGATTAATTTTAAATCAGTTTTTATTTCAATTAAATTGATTTTATTCGACATCCTACTTGGTCGCCTAAATAGTGAAGAGCTCTTGCAATCTGGGTGATCAAATTTACTAGAGAGAACCTCCAACTGTAGACATCCCGACTCCTGAGTCCACTTATTACTTATATGACCCGTGCACTCATGAAAGGGGTCGGTGTTGGTAATACTTTTCATTTTAGTTTTTGAAAGTGCACTTACTTTGTTTCAAATCGCTGAGTATTTACTATATTCACTCCTCACTCATATTTTCACATATACATCATCGGTTCTTAAACAAGTTCAAAGTACGCTTGTTCGGGGATTAGATAATACCTTTGCAAGAGTGGCCATAAATTTTTATATGTCATATGGTCTCCTTTACACACCCTCCAATACCTTTTCCTCAGACTGAAGCAGAATAAACTAAATGATCAGTTTGCCAAATTTCTGAACATGTTCAAAAAATTAGAGATAAATATTCCTTTTGCTGAAGCCTTGGCTCAAATGCCACATTATGTTAAATTCATGAAAGAAATAATCAGCAAAAAAGGAAATTAGATGAATGTGGGATAGTAAACTTATCAGAAAATTGCATTGCAATTATTCAGAAGACGCTGCCACGGAAAATGCAGGATCCTGGGAGATTCACTATACCCTGCATTATTGGAAATCATGAATTTGGAAAAGCACTTTGTGACTTTGGTGCTAGTATTAATTTAATTTCTTTCCAGCTTAAAAAGATTAAGTCTGGGAGTAAACTTCCCACTACACCAAGTTCTACAAATGGCGTACGTATCAATGACTCAACTAGAAGGAATTATTGAAAATGTGCTTGTCAAGGTGGGAAAGTTCATTTTCCTAGTGGATTTTGTGGTGATTGATATGGAGGAAGACAAGGAAGTACCATTAGTACTTGGCAGGCCATTCTTAGCCACTGGTGCAACATTAATTGATGTGAAGAAAGGAGAACTCACTCTGAGGGTTGGCATAGAGGAAGTACACTTCAACTTGCACCAAAGTCTAAAACAACCAGATTTTGAAGGAGCTCACTACATGAGAGTGAATGATGTAGTTCCTGATAGACAAGAAATGAAATATGATTTTATGAATCGGGATCCAATTGAAGAATGCATATTCAAGTGTCTATACAAGGAAAATTTGGAGTAGGAGCATCTTAATGCAAGTGCTGCACTGATTGAAACTATGCTGAGGTTGAGTGAAGGAAATGAGAAGATGTAAGGAGCATTGGAGTGAAAGTGCAAGAATTAGAGAAGAGCTCTGATGGGATAATCCTTAAAGAACTACCTAAGCACTTAAAATATGAATTCTCGGGAGAAGAAAAATCTAAACCAGTGATCATAGCAGCAGATCTGACTTTAGAAAAAGAGAAGGAAGTAGTAGAGACTCTCAGAAAATACAAAGAGGATATAGCTTGGTCAATGAAGGATTTGAAAGGGATTAGCCCATCCATTTGCATGCACAAAATGCTTATGGAGGAGAATGCAAAGCCTTCTATTGAACACCAAAGGAGGTTAAATCCAGTGATGAAGGAAGTAGTGAGGAAGGAAGTGCTTAAATGGCTTAATGTTGGATTCATATATGCCATTTCAGATAGTCTTTAGGTAAGCCTAGTTCATGTGGTTCCCAAAAAGGGTGGTTTCACAGTTATCAGAAATGAAAAAGATGAATTGATATCCACAAGGACTGTGACAAGGTGGAGAGTATGCATAGACTACAGAAAATTAAACACTACCATTAGAAAGGATCATTATCCTTTACCATTCATTGATCAGATGATAAATAGATTGGCAGGCCACCCCCACTATTGTTTTCTAGATGTCTATTCTAGTTATAACTAGATAGCCATAGCTCCTGAAGATCATGAAAAAACCACATTCACATGTCCTCACTTTTGCTTTTAGAAGGATGCCATTTGGATTGTGTAATGCTCTAGCTACATTCCAAAGATGCATGATGTCCATATTCTCAGATTTAGTGGAGGAAGTAATGGAGATATTTATGGATGATTTTTCTGTTCGTTCCAATGAAAACCGCCATGTAACCTAGCAAAGGGTATACAAAGGTGTAAGGAGAAGAACCTAGCTTTGAATCGGGAAAATGTCACCATGGTGGAAAAGGAATAGTATTAGCACAAGATTTTCAAATTGTAGTATTGTGTTGATCACAAAATTTATATGATTGACACTTTGACTCCACCTACTACTATAAAAGGGGTCAGAAGTTTTCTTAGGCATGTTGGAATCTATAGAAGATTTATTAAAGACTTTCAAGATAGTTGCATCCATATGCATTGTTGAAAAAAAGACACAAAATTTGATTTTGATGCATGCAAATTTGCATTCAAGAGATAAATACTAGACTCCGGTATAGCCTTATTATGGCAAACACCGCATTGGAACAAATTTTCAAATCACGCGGTGATGCTAGTGACTTTTTCCATGGAGCAAGATTTGGGCAAAGAATTGAGAAAAACCTGAGTTATTTATTATGCTAGCAAAACCTTCAATGAAGCTCAAGAGAACTATTCAACTACAGAAGGAGATGCAATAGCATCTTTGTCAGGAGAAATTTAGACCATACATCCTGGGGTTTCATGTTATTGTGCATATAGATCATGCATCAATCAAATACTTAGCGGCAAAGAAAGATGTTAAGCCCAGATTGATCAGGTGGGTTTTGTTGCTACAAGAATTTGATAAAGGATAAAAAGGGAGTGACAATGTAATTGCAGACCACTTATCCGTAATAGAAAGCACTGTTGAAGGAAATAGAGGTATTGAAATTGAAGAGAGTTTTCCTAATGAGTAGTTGTTCCATGTAAAAACCCAGCTACCTTGGTATGCTGATTTGGTAAATTATCTAGCTTGTGGTTTTTCCACGTGACCCACCATCAAGAGAAAAAGAAATCGAGGTATGCCAGATTTTTCATTCGGGACGGCCCACTTCGCTAGAAAGGCGATCGATTATTAGAAGATGTATACCTAAACGTGAGCAGGTTGAAATTCTTGACAAATGCCACCATGCACAGTATGAAGGTCATTTTCCAGGACAAAGGACAGCTCAGAAGATCCTCCAATCTGGTTTCTATATGCCAACAGTGTTTAGAGACAGTTTTGAATTGGTCAAGCAGTGTGACAAATGCCAGAGAATGGGTAACATCAATGGAAAAAATGAAATTCGTATGCAAGGAATATTAGTTGTCCAAAATTTTGATGTCTGGGGAATATATTTCATGGGACCATTCCCGCCATCTTATGGGAACTTATACATTCTCCTTGTTGTGGATTATGTATCCAAGTGGGTAGAAGTTGTTGCTTGTCCAAAGAATGATGCAAATACACTTGTGGGGTTTGTTTAAAGGAACATACTAACTAGACATGGAGACCCAAGAACCATTATCAGTGATGAGGGAAGTCACTTTGCAAACAAGCTATTTGCAAAGCTCATGAGAAAATATAGGGTAAGACATGCCATGTGTTTGGCTTATCATCCTCAATCAAATGGACAAGCTGAAATGTCCAATAGAGGGATAAAGAACATTCTAGAGAAGACAGTGAATACAAGTAGGAAGGATTAGTCCTTAAAGCTAGATGATGCATTATGGGCTTACAAGACTGCCTATAAAACTCCTATTGGGATGTCATCATACAAATTTTATATGGAAAATCATGTCAATTACCTCTTGAATTGGAGCACAAGGCTATGTGGGCAATTAAGAAGTTGAACCTTGACTGCATGGCTGCTAAAGAACAAAGATTACTCCACTTGAATGAGTTGGAAGAGTTGAGGAATAAAGATTGTGACAGTTCTAGAATTTACAAGGACAAAACAAAAGGATGGCATGATTAGAAAATTTTTAAAAAGTAGTTCAAGGTGGGAGAATTAGTCCTACTTTACAATTCAAGACTCAAACTCTTCAATAGAAACCAAGATGGAGTGATCCTTATACAGTCATCTTAGTCACACCTATTGTAGCAGTCATATTGAAGGCAAATTCTAGAACATAATTCAAGGTGAATGGATAAAGGCTAAAGCACTACATGGGAGGAATGATGAATGAAGAGTAGTCAGATGACTATATATCTTACTGGAAAAAAGATTTTGTGAAAAGCTTTGCTACAATAACTATGTATAGCTAAGGACACTAAACATAACAGCTTCTTGGGAGGCAACCCAAGCAAAAATAGGAGTTTTTATCTATTTATTATTTTAGTATGTTTTTAGTTAAGTTAGTATAGCATTTTGAGTTCTTATGTTTATGTTAGTTTTTTTGTGTTTTTTTCAGACATTGAAGCTAATTCTTAGTGAGGGAATTTCATCAAGACCCATCTCAACCCAAGCTCAATGATCAAAGTTGATCATCTAGGGGAGTCATCTGTTCTTAATTTACATATCTCCTAAATTGAGGGCAATGCATGTTTTAAGTTTACGAGAGTTATATTGAGGGATATCCCTCTGCTTTTAAAATTTTTCTAGCAGCTTCAATTGTCATGTTTTTAGTGTTTCTCTTTACTTTCTTTTGAGTTTTTAATTCCTCTCTTTACAATAGATAAATTTTGTTGTGATGAAAATTCTGAACCTTAAATGACCATGCTTGAATGTGCTTGTCTGAATCATAATCATTTTGTCCTAATAGCTTGAATTTGTTTAGTTTGTTTGATATGAAATGAGTGTGTTGCTTACTTGAATATTTGATGAAAATTGGTCAAAAATTTTAATTGTTAATTTTCCTGGGATTAATTGAAAATTAACATGTGTCACGACACCTCTAAGTTCTGGCTTGTCTCATTTGAAAAGCTCCTATGTCGCGACACTCTTTTAGCCTTTAGAACCTAATCCTGTGTTGTGATACAGATTTTAGTGTCACTACATTTCAGTGTTATGGCCTGTCTTGCATGGTAGAACATCGTGTGTCGCAACATAAAATTCATTGTCGTGACACTCTTTTAGCCTTTAGAACCTAATCCCGTGTCGCAACATAGATTTTAGTGTCGTGACATTTCAATGTTATGGCTTGTCTTGCATGGTAAAACATCGTGTGTCACGACATAAAAATCAATGTCCCGACAATCTTTTAACCTTGAGAGCCCAATTATGTGTTGTGACACAACTTGTTAATGTCGCGACAATCTCAATGTTGCAACACAGTCTTTTTGCCTTCAAAAGAGAATCTAAAACGTTTGAAAGTCCAATTTTGAAGTTCATCATTTTCCACCCGTTAGAAAACCCAAAGCCCTTTTTCTTTCTCTAAATCCTTAATCTTCTCCTTCGTCAAGAATGTTTGAGTAGCAGATGTTAGTGCCAAATCTAGACGAGATAATGGCAGAGATTAGGGTCGATTAAGAGGAAATAGTAGCTAAGTTTGTTGAGAAAGTTCCTATGGAGGAATCTCAGAAGAAAATTGGTGACGAAGAAGTAGAAGTGGGAAAGGAAAGAAAAAGAAAGAGAGGGGAAGAAGAAGAGGAAGAACAAAGCAGTGGAAGTGATGATGAGGACTTCCTGTCAAAAGAGTTGTTTGAACGGATGAAAAAGACACTATTGAAGAAGGGATTTATTGGAGAAAGGGGATTTAAGGAGATAATTCCACCATTCAACACAATTGAATAAAACCTGAAAATTCATAAAATCACATCATAAAATCTCAACATAAGATTATATTCAAAAAATCATTCAATATAATACATAAGCCAAGCACCAATATTCACAACCTGCCCTAGAGGAGTATCTAGCCACTCATAGTAGCCTTAAAACTCAACAAAATCATGTTTATACAAAATATAAAGCTGAAAGATTAAGAGATAGAGAAGGGTTTAGTAATACAAAACAAATATGGAATGGAAGTTCTCTAAAACCCGGCTCCACCACTACAAGAAGTCCTTTAGCAACTAGATCTTACAACTTAGCCCCAAAATAAGCTAAAATATCTAAGAAAATTTACAAACCCTAAAATATAGGATATGTGCAAGCTCCAAGCCCCCATTCTCCAAGATTGTCCCTTATAGAAAATATTACAAATCAAGTATTTATAGCATTGGAAAAATGACCAAAATGGGGTTGAGAATGAGGGCATTTTTGTCCCAAACCCGACATCCTTCGCCTTGGTGAAGTGTCATTTTCCGTGGTGAAGGCATGTGTCAGAAATCAAGGTGGGCTTCCTTCGCCTTGGCGAACCCGAGGCTCTTTCCTTGTTGTGATTCCTTCTTCGCCTCAGCGAAGGTTTTGGTTCGCCTTGGCGAAGGAGCCTTCGCCTTCAACGAACCCGAGGCTGAACTCTTCTCTTTTTCAACTTCACCTCGGCGAGGCTTTTTATTCGCCTTGGCAAACTGCTTCGCCTCAGCGAAGGTGTTCCTTCGCCTCGAAGAAGTAGTGCTTCTGGAGCAAGTTCTTCTTTTTGTTCTTTTTGCCTTCTTCTTTGCTTGCTTTACTTTCAAGACCTGCAAGATTCACACTAACAAGGGATTAGTGTAATACTTGAGAATAAGGGGGGTGAATCTAGCATTTAGGTTACATAAACACATGAGAAACATGTTATAAATGCTAATATGATTCACTTCTATCAAATACCAAAACTTAACATTTTTCTTGTCCTCAAGCAAAGACAAAAACGTATTTTCCAATTTATTAGAAAGAAAACATGAGTCCATGGAGGAATACACTTTGCGGTATTTTGCCTCAGGAATTACGCATTCCAACACATGAATAATGTTTCAAGACAATGTTTTTCAAAGCAAACAAGTTGGCCACAAGCTAGTTGCACCTAGATCAAGGTTCTAATGTGAGTGTGTGCAGGCTCACCCTCATTGATAGAAATGCAGTCTAGATGAAATTAGAGGAATGCATGAGGTGAAAGATCTCTCACTCATAAAGAGTTTCATAAACTGTTATTTATCGAGACTTCATAAGCTTGCTTCGCATCCCATTCTCCACTAATGTAGGTATTACATGCTCTTGGGATCAAATAGGTATTTTCAAGGTTGTAATGTATGGCTAGGGTGAGAGGGTAGTTAAATAGGTCATTTAGGTTCAGGTTTTACTCGAAACACTCTAGCACTTCCTTATTCTATTCTTATGCTTCAACCTCTAAAATTTGACCATGTCTTCAATTGAGTCATTCACTTAAGCCGATTAGCATCAGTGTGCTCTTCATACCATTTCACCCCCAAAATTGGTTGTTTATATCTTCTTCAAGATTACTAAGACTTTTTCTTTTCTGAATATCAAGGTATAGAGCAATGCAATATTCAACCTCTTTAAGCTTTCTACCTACCCCTTGTAGCGAGTTTTAGGTCAATAACTCTCGGGCTAATTAGCCTTGGTGTATTAGGTGTTAAAGCACCCCTACGGACTTACTAGCTCAAGATAGGAAGGCTGGCTAAATTTCTTCCTTCCTTTTTCTTCTTTCAACACCCTCTTCTCGACATTTTCAGATGACAAACCGGCTTCATCCCAACTTCCCACCAAAATACATGTCCTTCTCTTGATTCGCGCTTTGTCATCGACGTGTTAAGGGTAAAATATGGGTTATTGATCGACAGGTAAAATAATGGGATGTAGGTGTTCATTCTTGGTTTTCAAGATAGAACATGGTTGCTATGGCTAAAACTAGGTGACTATGGGTTAATACATAACCGAGTAAGCTAAAAAGGCTCAACTAATTCCAAGGACGACCTATATCATTTCCTAAAAGATGTGCTGTCAAGGATTTCACCTCAAATGATACTTGGGCAAGTTCTAAAGTCTCGTGAGATCTTAGGCATCATGATTTCCCTTTAATTTTTCTCTAAACCAAGCATAATTGGACAACTAGGGTATATGAGACTTGTGCTTGATTTGATTCAAACCTATAGCTGTAGCTAAGTGTACAGCTATATGGTCATCCTATTTGGCTTTTAGCTTAACCGTCTCTTACATTATTCATATGTAAAGAACAACACAATTTGATATCATCATAGGCATTTAAGGTATTTCAACAATGGACCCACAAACAACAAAATAAACCGTTTTGGATATTTACAAAAAATTGTTTCATAATTGTTGTGCACTGTGGTATTTAAGATGGTTTACTAAAAAAAGCATATACAAGCTACTATGACTAACAATGGATAAAAAATTTATAAAATCGATCAAGCATAGTAAAATAACATAACAAAAATATCCACGATATCCCAAAATATCTAGAAATAGTATAAAAGTAAAGCAAATTAACCAAAATAAGTGAAATGTTCCATGTGCACCGATAAACACATATAAACTGAAAATACTAAAAATTACTAGGAAAGCACCCCCAAACTAAAAACAAGCACTGTCCTCATTGCACAATAAAATTTAGGGGGAACAGAAACTCCACTCAAAATGTCGGGTGCTCGTCATCATCAGAAATAAGGTAATTAGCCGGATCCATTGGTCAGCCGAAAGCGCGCTGAAGGCCACAAGAAGCCGAACTGAGATTCGGGCCGCTAATGCTACAGATGAAGATGTAGGTCCGTGGTAGAACTGCATCATGTTGACAATAAAGGCTGTGTTGCGCTCCGCGCGATTGACCTACATTTGTTATCTTCGGGCCAACTCATCCCAATGAACTGTAAGTCTCTCAAATTGCACCTGCATTTGCTGTTGGTCTCGTGGTACCTCATCAGCTTAGGTGTCATCTCAGAGCTCTTTCTTCCACTTACTCTTCTGATGCTTCTTCGGCTTCCATGTCATCTGCATCTTCATGTTTAATCTTCAAGAGTGGCATTGGAAGCCTGTGGGTGGACTTCTCCTCCGATTAATGCATGGGGACCTCAGTGAGCTGGCATAATAAGGTAATCAGGGAGGGGTGTATGAGGGCCCCGGTACATCGTCCCTAAGTGGACTCCATTATCCCCCTCTTAATAACATCACGACGCCGACTTGATGCCTCAGACGACATGTAGGTGACTATTTTGTCCCATGTGACAAAGGAGAGATGAAAGCTTACTCAAAGATGCGGTTAAATGTCTCAAATCCCAGATCTGTCCAGTCATTTGAAATGAAGCACCCCAAAAGCAGATATTTCCATATACCCTAAGCCTCAGGAGGAACCTCACGATCATCTGATAATCCGTGTCCTGAAATAGAGCCTTGTAGGCTTTGGTTATCGCCAGTCAATCGTGTCAGTATTAACCCTGCTAATCGCAGCCGACACCCAAAATCGCTCCACTTGCCTTAGACATAAACTATGGTGCCAACTTGAAATCACAGGTTGGAGTGAAACTCCCTAACAACCGGGGATATCCCGAGTTAGGGATGAGCACAAAATGTAGTCTAGCACTTCTCCTGGATCATGAAGATGAAGTAGACGTTTGAGTTAGGAATACCACGCCAAGAATGTCCTGGCTAGAGGGACTCAGATAATCTTCCGCTCCCGATGATAAACTTTGGATCGTTGGGGAGGAAAGTGAGGTGCACAAGAGCTCAGTCCGTCCTTCCTCTTTCTCTCGAACGCTGAGCCATGGAGGAAGAGAGATGGAGAAAATCTGTCTTGGAAAGGACGAGTTCTTGGAGAGGAAAAGCCAGGAAAAATTGAAATGAACAAAAATGATGTTCGTTGGCTTATAAAGTGCCCTAACATCAAGCCTCTTTGCCTCGGCGAAGGGGTCGGAATTTGAAAGGTTGCAAAGGGGTTCGCCTCGGTGAAGCTGAGGACATGCTAAACGGGGCTTTAGGTTCGCCTCGGCGAAGGGCTCTTCGCCTTGGCGAACCCGAGGGCTTGGTTAAAGTGGGACTTGTGTTCGCCTTGGTGAAAGTTTTTTTTTCGCCTTGGCGAACACCTTCTCCTTGGCGAATGTTTTCCTTCGCCTTAATTGACCCGAGGGCTTCTCAATGTTGACCAGGGGTTCACCTTGGCGAAACAGTCTTCGCCTTAGCAAACTTGAGAATGGGTTCACTCAAAGAGTGCCATGTTTGCTAGGTCTTTCACACTTGGCTTTTGCCCCCAAAAAATTCATTTATGTTTTTGAACATTAAATTGAATTTATGGCTCATTCTTTTTGAAAAATGTCATGGTTTTCACAAATTTCTTGTTCACTCCCAAAAGTTCTATTTCAACGGATCGGCCTCGGCTTCACCTTCTCGCTTGAACTTGAAACACTTGACACACAAATCAAACAAAACAAAACAAACCAAGACTCCCCAAAAATATAATCAAATTAAACTAGAAAGAAATGAAAGAAAATAAGAAAATAAAAGAAAAAGCGAGGTTCTTACAAAACTTGGGTTTCCTCCCAAGAAGCGCTATATTTAGTGTCGATAGCTCGACGAAGCAGTGTCACACCGCTGGTGTTGCCCACAGACGAAAATTATACATCAATGTAGTTCACAATTTCATTAGCAATTTGCTCACCCAAATAACTCTTTAACCTCTGGCCATTGACTTTGAATTCTTGACCATTTTCTATTTGCACCCTTATTGCACCATACGAGGTTACTAATGTGATTGTGATGGGTTCGGACCATCTTGATCTCAACTTTCTCGGGAATAACTTTAGTCTGGAGTTGAAAATCAGGACTTTGTCACCAACCTTGAACTCTTTCCTCAGTAAGTGCTTGTAATGCCATCTTTTAGTCTTCTCCTTGTAGATCTTTGCATTCTTATATGAATCATTGTGCATTTCCTCAAGTTCATTGAGTTGAAGGAGCCTTTTCTCACCAGCTTCTTTGAGGTTGAAAATGAGGTTCCTTATCACCCACATGACTCAGTGTTCTAACTCCAAAGGTAAATGGCATGGTTTTCCAAAGATTAATCGAAAGGAGGACATGCCAATTAGAGTTTTGAAGTCGGTCCTATATGCCCATAGAGCATCGTCCAACTTCTTCGACTAATCCTTCCTAGATGAACTTACAGTTTTTTCCAATATTGCTTTGATTTCTCGATTTGAAATTTCTGCTTGCCCATTAGATTATGGGTGATATGGGAGACTCTTTTCATGCCACACATTAAACTTCCCCAACAAAGAGGCAAAGTCTCTATTGCAGAAATGGCTCCCTTCATCACTGAGAATACACCGAGGAGCACCAAATCGTGTGAGGATATTTCTGTGAATGAATTGCACTACTGTTTTGGCATCATTTTTCTCTATGGCAATTGCCTCCACCCATTTTGACACATAGTTGACAGCAAGAAGGATATACAATTTCTCAAATGAAGGAGGAAACAGTCCTATGAATTCGATGGCCCATACATCGCAAATTTCTACTTCTTAAATGTTGTTTAGGGGCTTTTCATTTCTTCTGGAAATATTACCTACTCTCTCACATCTATCACAGCTCAATGTGTCGATTTATATCCTTGAAACGTTAGGCCAGAAAAAATGCGCACTAAAACACTTTATGAGTCGTTTTTCGTTTCCAAAGTGTCCTCCATAAGGGGAGAGGACACTTGGATAGATTTGTTCCACTCAGGTACACATCTTCATTGGTCCGCATCTTTAATAAGTAATGGGTCATCCCATTGATATAACTTGACATCATGTAAGAATTTCTTCTTCTATTGAGAACTAAGCCCAGGGGGTAACACATTGCATGCCAAATAGTTGACAAAATCCGCATACCATGGAAAATGAGCTTCCATCGCTAGCAATTTCTCATCCGGGAACGATTCCTCAATCTCTATGCGGTCTCCAATTCCCTTATCTGATTCCAAACGAGATAGGTGGTTTGCTACCACATTTTCACTGCCTCTTTTGTCTTTAATTTCCATATTGAATTTCGGCTATTAAAACCCAAATAATTAATCTCTGGGCCAGCCTCATTTTCATCATAAGATACTCGGATTACCGCATGGTCCGTGTAGAGAGTCACCTTGGAGCCAAGTATGTACAATTTGAACTTTTCACAAGAATACACTACCGCTAGATTCTTTCTCGTAAATGGTAATTCTCTTAAGCCTTGTTCGCCGCTTTTACTAGCACAATACAGGGTCAAAGATACCTTCGTCGGTCCAAAACAACCTCAATCATATAATAATCCAAACATATTTATTCAAAAAGGTTCACACCAATTTGGTGCAACAACAATGGGTGCTTCGATCAGTTTTTTCTTTATCTTATAAAATGATGTCCTGCAGGCTTCATCAAAGCTGAATATCGCATCTTTTTCTAACAATGTACATAGCGGTTTTAAGATTTTTGAGAAATCTTTTATGAATCTTTGATAGACACCTGCATGCCCCTAGAAACTACGACTTCCTACCGTGTGGCGGGGTGGTGGTTTGTATTGTCGCTATCTTGCTTTTATCCACTTCCAACCATTTGGAGGAGATGAGGTGTCCAAGCACGATGCCTTCTTGCACCATGAAATGACACTTTTCCTAGTTCAAAACCAGATTTTTCTCTCTACATCTTTGTAGAACCACTTCAAGATTGGTAAGGCAATTATCAAATGAGCATCCATACATGGAAAAATCATCCATGAAGACTTCCATGATGTTTTCCATCAAATATGGAAAAAAATGGCGGTCATGCATCTCTGAAAGGTGGTTGGCTCATTGCAAAGCCCAAACGACATTCTTTTGAAGGAGAATGTCCCATATGGACATGTGAAGACCGCTTTCTTGCTTTCTGGCTCACCATAATCTAAAGGGTACCTTGAATGCCTACTCTCCAGTAGCTAATAAAATGAGAGTGTCTCGAAAGTCGATCTAGCATCTGATCCAGGAAAGGGAGAGGATAATGATCCTTCCGAGTTGCGTTGTTGAGTTTTCTATACTCAATGCATACTCTCCATCCTGTAACTGTACGAGTGGAAAGAAGCTCGTTTTTCTCATTCCGAACCACAATCATTCCTCCCCTTTTCGGAACACACTAAACGGGACTCACCCAAGGGCTATCGGAAATAGCATATATGAATCCAAACTGAAGCCATTTTAGAACTTCCTTTTTCACGACTTCCTTCATTGTAGGGTTTAACCACCTTTGATGCTCAATGGATGGAGCATGATCTTCTTCCATCAAAATTTTGTGCATGCATATGGAGGGATCGATTCCCCGATGTCTCTATGCACTGCCAAATGCCTCCGACTCCTTTCTTCAAGCACACCTAACAATTTAACCTCCATATCATTGTCCAGCTTTGAAGATATAATTACCAACTTTGTGTCATTGCATCCCAAAAACGCGTATTTGAGGCCCTTCGGTAATTCCTTGAGCATTAGACCATCTGGAGTCTTTATGTCTTCTTCTTCATTTTCTTGAAGAGAAAGTATTGTTTCGATCAATTCCATTGTGGATAATAGATCTTCATCACCTATGGCTGTCGTGGTAAGTGATTTTGTCTAGCATTGCTTAAGGGGACCGCTTTTGGCAAAATCATATAGCACATCCTCTTGCGAAGGAATCAAAGGTCAATCCTCATGCAACTTGCATTTTCAGTACTTAGGAATTCCACGCTTTTATATAGATTAACCTTCACTTGGTCTTCACCCATTCTCAATGTTAATTCCCCATTCTTCACATCGATGAGTGCTTGCCCAGTGGTGAGAAACGGTCTTCCCAAGATTATCGGTGCCGCTCTATCTTCCCCCATATCTAAAACCATAAAATCTGTAGAAAATATGAATTTATCAACCTTCACTAAAACATCCTTAATAATGCCCTTCGGAAAGGTTAAAGATCTATCAACCATTTGAATTGATAAAGCTATTGGTGTAATCTCCCCCAAATTCAATTTTTTAGCCATTAAATATGGCATCACATTTATGCTTGCCCCAAGATCACATAGTGTCTTGCTGAATGTGTGCTTCCCAATGATGCAAGGGATAGTAAACCTACCCAGATCTTTGAGTTTCTCTAGGAGCTTTCGCTGAATGATTGCACTGCAATTTTCAATCAAATTTACTGTCCTATATGCCTCTAATTTTTTCTTGTTGCTCAATATCTCCTTCATGAATTTTACATAGTTAGGCATTTGAGCCAACACCTCGACAAATGGGATGTTCATTTCAAGTTTCTAAAACATGTTTAGAAACTGAGCAAATTGTTCATCTAACTTGGTTTTTTGAAACCTTTGGGGAAAGGGTAAGGGTGGAGTGTACACGGGAGGGTTATCGAGAAAGGTCAATCTTCATGGGACAACTTCATCAGATTTTTGTTCCTTTCACTTGTTGTTCAACTTAACTCCCACTTTGTTCTCCTCAGCTTCTATCTTTTCTTCAATCCTTTTTAGTTTTTTCATCTTTCTTGGGCTCATCCAAATCTTTCCCACTTCTTAAGGTTATGGCCATGCATTGCTTTAGGTTTTTCTCTCATTACTCTGAAGGATTCATGATTCTCGCTCAAAGATCGGTTAATCATTCCATATGAGTTTCTAGATTTTTCAAAGATGCTCCCAACCCGACCAGATTCGTCTCCATATTACATTTCCAAATCACAACTTGACCATTTTCCAATTAAGTGATTCTAGTGTCAGTCGACGTCTTCATATCATTTATCACTAGCAAAAGCTCATTGAATCCCGACTGCTTTGTATTGCCTTGATAATTGGAGCTCAAAGCTCCTTAGTTCTGGAAACCTGGAGGTGCCATGGTATTGCTTAATTGGTGGGGCTCATGAGGAACTATGGCTTGATTACTATAAGAGAAGTTCTCATGATTCCTTAACCCTGGATGATAATGCAAATGAAGCTTGTCAGTTGGCCGAAATGTGTAACTTCTATTATTCAAATAGCTCAGATCCCCACCTGGGCGAAGGATTACTAAAAGAGCACTCAGGCTTGCATATATGAGATTTCCCTAATAGTCGGCTCTTTTGGAACTTGTTGATTTAATCTAGCCATCAAGGCTTCAAACTTGGCCTCCAAAGACAACATTTTGTCTACCTCATGTAGTCCCCTTTGTTTTCTTCCATCACCTATCTCAGAAGGACGTTGGCAATTATTATTGGCCAATTCTTCAAACATTAAGTCAGCTCTTCGCTTCGCTATGATCAACCCCCACACGCCGCATCCACTAGCGCCCCGATCGAATAGTTAAGACCATTATAGAATATTCAGACTTGAGCACTCGGGCCATATCCACATGCCGTGACATTTCCTCAACAGTTCTTTGAATCTATCCCATGCATCATATAGTGTCTCTTGGTCTCCTTGTTGAAATTGTGTGATAGTTGCTCTGAATTGAGAAGCCAAATGAGGAGTAAATTTTTTTGTCAAGAATACCTCCACTAGAGCTCCCCAAGTATCTATTGATCTCGACATTAGATTGTGGAACCAATTTCTTGCTTTATCCCTTAGTGAAAAAGGAAAAAGCTTCAGCTTAATCACATTATGGTCCACTCCATTCATCTTTATAGTGCCACACAATTTTAAGAAGTTAGACAAGTGCCCATTGGGATCTTCAGAAGGGCTGCCCCAAATTGCTGTTGCTAAACCATAGAGATCAATGCAGGTTTCAACTCAAAATTATTAGCATCTATGGGTTGATGTCGAATCCCTGAATATTCTTCATTCATCATGGGCCTCCACCAACACCCAAAGGTCGGGCTTCGACCTAAGCACCATCACCGATTGACTTCTCACTCGAATATGTTAATATTATGATCTTCTATCTCTGTATTATCGGCCTTGATCTTCTTGAGTTTAAACAACGTTCTCTCTATTTCAAGATCAAACGACCATAACTTAGAGTCGAGCCTTCTGTGCATAAAAGTTGGTACCTGAAATCAGAGAACAACATTGGAAAAAGAAGTAAACAAACTAAATACAAAATATAATCAATAATAAAACTAACCAAAAATGAAAGAAATAGACTAAGATTTCTACACAAAGAATTTTTTTGCTTAAAGTAGCAAATGCCCTTTTTTGTTGGCGCCAAAAACTTGTTCGATTGTTTTTGTTTATATAAAAGTTTGGTTAAAAGCAACCTAATCCGCAAGTGCACGGATCGCAAGTAATATAGTGGTTTTCAAATTAAGAATCCGGTATGTCGAACCCACAAGGAAGAGATGGTTTAAGTGGGGATTATGTACCCTTACTACTCAAGAATTTTACTATTTAAGTGAATTGAACTAGTTGTGATTGATTGTTCAGTAAAAAATGAAACTAAGTTAAACTAAAAATCTACTCTAAAAGATTATCAAATGGTTGGATTAAGCTGTAAGAAGAAACTTTAAGGAATAACACTAGGGCCGGTTGTTTCCATTGGTGCATTTATGACTTATGTTCATTAAGTGTTGATTAAGTGAAGATACTTTTGTGTTTACCCAAGGAACTCCGTATGAGGTTCTCTCTTTCAAGTCACACCTCAATTTCTCACATCTAATCACTATTCTCCTTTCGGTCCATCTAGGTCAAACAATGTATTACTTGTTCTAAGGTAAATCAGTCCTTGGGAATTTCCATTGGTCACTTCTCAGTCCATGCAATGAAATTTCTAAGGTTATGTTCCAATCGATCACCTTTTGGTCCATACGATCATCACATAAGATTAGATGATGTCCCTCCTAATAAAATCCATCTAGTACTAGGCTTTCCTAATTTCCTAGATTTCTTTGATTAGGTTAAGTTGATTTTAACAATTACACAATATTAGGGGATGAAAATTGAATCTCAAAGGCATACTTCCAATTGTCAACTTGGAAACCCTTTGAGCTCTAGGTCTCAATTTTATTACCTAGTATGTAACAATTGAATAAAACCTAAAAATTCATAAAATCACATCATAAAACCTCAACACAAGATTACATTCACAAAATCATTCAATATAATACATAAGCTAAACACCAATGTCCACAACCAGCCCTAGAGGAGGATCTAGCCACTCACAAAGAGCTCTAAACTCCAACAAAACTACAAGTGTTTATACAAAACATAAAGCTAAAAGATTAAGAGATAGACGTGCTGCCTAGCAACAAAAACAAATATGGAATGGAAGTTCTCCAAAACTCGGCTCCACCACTATAAGAAATCCTGTAGTAGCTGGATCTCACAACTTAGCTCCAAAAATAAGCTAAACTATCTAAGAAAATTTAAAACCCTAGAAAATGAGAGCTTAAAGAGAAACCCTAGAATATGGGATATGTGTAAGCTCCAAGCCCTCCTTCTCCAAGATTGTCCCCCATAGAAAATATTACAAATAAAGTATTTATAACATTGGAAAAACCACCAAAATGGGGTTGAGAATGAGGGCATTTTTGTTCCAAACTCGACATCCTTTGCCTTGGCGAAGTGTCATTCGCCTTAGCGAAGACATGTGTCAGAAATCATGCGGGCTTCTTCGCCTCTCGTAGTGTTCTTCACTGACAAGGCCTTCACTCCTGAGGGTCTTATTCGCCTTAACCCGAGGCGCTTTGCCTTATGATTCCTCCTTCGCCTTAGCGGTTCCGGTTCGCTCGCAAAGGAGTTTCTGCCTGGATGAACTCGAGCCTGACTCTTCTTAAACTTCGCTCACGAGGCTTTTTGCTCTCAGGAATCGTCGCCTCGGCAAAGAAGTGCTTCTAGAGTAGGTTCTTCTTTTTGTTCTTTTTGCCTTCTTCTTTGCTTGCTTTACTTTCAAGACCTACAAAACTCACACGGACGAGGGATTAGTGTAATACTTGAGAATAAGGAGGTGAATCTAGCATTTAGGTTACATAAAAACACGAGAAACAAGTTATAAATGCTAATATGATTCACCCCTATCAATTGCTATCGCGAGCATCTACCATCTGAGCGTGCTACAATAGTGAGGGAGTTTTATGCAAATCTGAGGGACATAAGAGAATTTCAATGTTAGGTGAAAGGAAAATGGGTTCCCTTTAACAGGCACACCATCAACTACATGTGTGGGTTGGGAAAGATGAGTGATAGGGCTAAGTTCAAAAGATTGAAGAAGAACCTTGACTATTAGAAGATTCTCAAGGAGTTTACTGATGGGAAAGGTCAGTGAGAAGGAAACAAGAAGACTCTTTATGCCAAAATAACTAGAAGAGATTTAACTGAGAAAGCTAAAGTTTGGTTTTACTTTCTTAGTTTAGTGCTTACACCTACCAAACATGTGTGCACTGTGAGGGTTGATAAGGCTATCCTTCTCTACGCTATTTTGAAAGGATATAAGATTAGTTTTGGAAAGTTAATAGAGAGAACAATCCTGGAATACCAAAGCAATAACTTCTTTGGACGCATGCCCCATCCATCTATCATAACCCATCTGTGCATAAAAGGGGGAGTCACTTTTGACAAAGATGAAGAGGAAAAATGCCCTGTAGTCTCTTTTCTCATACTCACTGCCATCACCAAGACTTCAGCAAGTAAAAGAAAAAGAAAAGTTGAAAGGAGTTGAGGAAGAAAGAGGAGACAAAGAAGTTGAAATGAATATCAATGAACCTAGTAATCAAGCTCTAGTGATAAGAAAAGAGCAGACAAGGAATGAAAAGGAAAGGAGTGCAAGCCCAAATGGGGGTGATGTACCTAGAAGCTACAACTTATCAGAAAGACCAAGCTGAGAGTTCAAGTTAGCAAAGCAGCAATGCATAACTTTTTAAAATGCTGAAAAGAATGGAGCAATGAATGCTAGAGAGAGACATCCAATTGAGAGCCCAGCTGAAGAAAATAGACCAGTATTTTGAAGAAGAAATAAGAAAAAGGGACCAGTTATGGATGAAGCAATCAAGTAGAGATATTTAGAATGGAAGGAAGAACTAGAGAAAAGGGATCAACTGTGGAGGAATGAATTGAAGCAAAGAGATCAAGCCTATTGGAAAGGGCATTGCAAGAGAGATGAAGATGTGGTAAGGGTATTTGAAGGAAAAGACAAAGCAATGCATGATGCATTGATCTCCAAAGACCAATTATGGTTAGATAGTCTGGATACCTTCAATGGAAAACTGAAAGCTATGTACTATAGTTAAGTTGACATGGGAAAAACTATGGTATCACTTGTTCAAAGGCAAGTTGAGTTGATAAGGGGTAATGTCAAGATGCTAGATTCTAGTAAGAAAAAAATAGCAGCTCCAAAAATCACCATTTCTGACTACATCCCTAATGTCATCTAGCCTCCTTATGATCATGCTATCCAAGAACCCTTAGTGTTTCAGAAACTCACAAAAACCCAAAAGAAACAAAAGAAAAAACATAGAAAATGAATCTCTCTCTCTTGTATCCCAAATCATATGTAAAAATCCTCCGTAAAATCTTCCTCAGATATGAATGCAATCTGTCTTACTGAACAGGTCATCTTCAGATTTAATTACTGACCGCACACTATTGACTTTGAATTGTTTGGTAGAATTGAATGTTTTTGAAATACTTGTGCTAACATTGCTAAATTAAAAGTGAACTGTTTAATCAAATTGAACTTCTAATATCACAATATCTTTTAATAATGACCAAACAATCTGAATAGCATAAAAGAGAATTCTTGATAAATGAAAGGGGCAGAATGAGCTCAAAGGAATTGAAAGTTGTGATGTCAATGATAATTAGGTTGAAATTCTAGACCCATAAAGATTTGAACAAGCCGATAATTCTATTTTGGTTAAACATTTCAGTTCTAATGAACCTTGAGAACATACACATGGTCACTAGTACCTTTACAATTGTTTGTGCTTGGATTAGGAACATCTTATGAGATCCATCATAATTCTAGTCTCCAAAAGTCCTAGAACTTGTTAGATTATTACTCAAGGTAAAATCATAAGCAACACAACCAACAGGAAATGATGTAGGCCATCCTTGGAAAGTTTGTGCCTTTCAAGCCTACCCTTGTAATATGAATACACACAAAGACCTTATTTGAGCTAAATGCCAATTCATTCATAATAATCCAAATGAAAAACCTTAATCCTCCCTTAAATATGATCTTTCAGTAAAGAATCCTTAGTTTGCCCAAATTGTAATATGAGTGCATATGAAATAGATAATGGGACAAGTTTGGGGGAGTACAATTTGAGATATGAAGAAGGATGAGAGTAGAGGATGTGAAAGGAAGATCAATTGAGATAAAGAAATGAAGTAAAGATGCACCAAAAGATGCGCACAAAAGAAGTAAAGAGCTGTGTTCGAATAAAGTATCAAGGGGGAATGTGTTTTTTCTTGTAGCCTTCTCCCTTGAGAAATTAAGCTTTTAGGGGTGTTTCAACACCTAGTATCCTAATGTTAACTGGTATAGGAGTTACTAACCCAAAGCTTGCTAAGGGTGGTAGAAAGCTTAAGAAGGCAAAACATTGCACCATTCCCAAAACCTTGTACAAAAATGAAAAGAGAAGAGCTTCTAGTATGAATAACTGAATTCAAAGTCTGAAAGTGGTCAAAAGAAATGCCACAATAGAGAGTATGCAAAATGATGCACCAAACAAAATTTGGGGGTGCTTGAAGGTTGATGTTAGTAGAAAATGGAGGATGGGAAGTGTGAGTGCCAAATGTTGAGTAGTATGTGCACTTTGGGTAAACTTGAGCCTTAAATGCCCAATTATCTACCCAATACCCAAGCCATACATTACAAGCTTGAAATACCTATTTGATCTTGAAGGTAGTGTTATACTTACATTAGTGGAGAATAATATGACCAACAAGCCTATGAGACCTAAGTCAATCTAAGGAGACTTCCATTATTCTACATAATATCTCAAAAGATTAACTAACTTGCTAATCTGTTAAAGAGGGAAGACCAACACACACTCACAAATCAGGGGTAAAGAACTGAGTTGTTTACAATTTGAGAATTATACGTGTGTTGAGTGAACTTCGTTGAAAATTTTTTTGATTCTAAAATTGAAGTTTCTATTTAGAATTCATATCACAATTGGAAATTCATTGAATTCAAAAGCTGAAATGTTTGAAAATGTTATTGGAAAGAAAAATGGCCATAAAGTTTAGCTAAATTGCTTAAGGACAAGCAAGGAGTCTTTTCTTTGCTTGGGGACAAGCAAAACTTTAAGTTTGGGAGAGTTGATGAGTATGAAACTCATATAGCTTTAAGTCCATTTTTGTTGTCATCTCTTTGCTCCTTCCCCTTCTCCTCACTCAGACTCCATTGCTACTTGGATTCCTCCACTTGACTTTGGTACCACCACTCAATTTGTCATCTACAGTAGAAGCTCAACAACAATCCCCCAGTGAAGCTTCACAACCACCATACCTGGCCAACACACCTATTCCACCCTCATCACATGAACCTTCAAATAACAACAATCCCCAACAATCATTACCACAAATAAACCCACCCGAGCCTCAGTCACAACTCACCCACACCATGACTACTAGAGCCAAAAACAATATTTGCAAACTAATCACCAAAATGAATCTTCACACCCAATTAACCAAAGGTGATGCTCTTGAACCAACCACATTGACCCAGGCTCTCAAAGATCATAAATGGCGTCCAACCATGTTTAAAGAGTATGATGCTTTAGTAAAGAACGACACATGGGCACTAGTTCTCCCGGATAGCAATCAAAATCTAGTTGGCTGTAATTGGATTTTTAGAACTAAAGGTAAATTAGATGGTTCTGTTGACAAGTTCAAGGCTAGATTGGTTGCAAAAGGCTTCCACCAACGTCCTGGAATAGACTACCAAGACACATTCAGTCCAGTTGTAAAACCAACTATTGTTCGAATTGTTCTCAGTATAGTTGTAAGTCGTGGCTGGTCCTTAAGGCAACTTGATGTGAGCAATGCCTTTCTTCAAGGTCATCTATTAGAGAATGAATACATGTCACAGCCACTGGGATTTTTTGATCAAGAAAACCCCTTTCATGTCTGGAAACATAGAAAAGCAATATATGGCCTAAAACAAGCCCCTCGGGTGTGGTACCATGAGCTCCAAACATTTCTCCTATAGTTTGGTTTTCAGAATTCATATGTTGATACTTCCCTCGGTTTTCATGTCACGGCCACACTATGTATCTCCTTATTTATGTTGATGATTTAATTATCACAGGAGACAATGCTACCAAAGTTAATCATTTCATTGCTATTCTTGCTCAACGATTTTCCATCAAAGACCTTGGCTTACTAACTTACTTTCTGGGTGTTGAAGTTGTCTTAAACAAACATGGCTTGTTACTCTCACAAAGGCGATATATTATGGATCTCCTCACTCAAACCAAGATGCAAGACGCCAAGACTATTCTTACTCCCATACCAACCAATCTGACTTTCATGTTAACCTCAGGTTCTTCTCTGTCTGATCCAACTAAGTATCACTGAGTAGTTGGGAGCCTCCAATATTTGCTAATAACCAGACCAGACATCGCCTTTGTTGTTAACAAACTGTCCCAATATATGCACTACCCAACAACTGAACATTAGTCCTTTGTCAAACGGCTACTGCGTTATCTTGTTGGAACCATTGATGATGGCTTACAACTCTACAATGACTCTACTCTTAGTTTGCATGCTTTCTTAGACTCTTCTCTCAGTTTACAAGCTTTCTCTTATGTTGATTGGGCAGGGGACTAGGACAATTTTTGCTTAACCAGTGCTTATGTTGTTTATCTTGGTAAAAATCCGATATCCTGGAGTTCTAAAAAGCAACGAACTGTTGCTAGATCCTCCACTGAGGCAAAGTATCGCTCAGTTGCACAGATAGTTGTTGAACTTAATTTCATCTGTTATCTCTTGACTGATCTTGGTATTTCACTTCCCCACTGCCCTGTCATTTACTGTGATAATATTGGGGCAACTCAGCTCTGTTTCAATCCAGTTTTTCATTCTCGAATGAAGCATGTTGCAATAGATTTTCATTTTATCCGGGATCAAGTTCAAAATGGTGCCCTTCGTGCTGCTCATGTCTCTTCTGAAGATCAACTTGCTATTGCTCTTACCAAGCCACTTCCACGACAACGTTTTCTTCAACCCAAGCACAAGATTGGACTTCTCTCCCGAGCTCCATCTTGAGGGGGCATAATAGAGAGTTTCGGTTATTCCCAACTGCTTGACTTATTCCTTCATAGCATATTGTATTATTCAAATGTATTTAGCTGTCTTCCATAGATATAGGATTCAGTTTGTAACAACTTCCTAGTTTGTAGGATCTTCAACAATTCTTGGTTATTTCCCTGGTGTATTTATACATCTGATTAGTCAATCATAAAGAGAAGTTTTGTTATTCTCTCAAGATCAAACTTTGGCATCTAAATTGCCAACACAAAAACTCATAAAGAAGTCAACCGTTGACGACACAAAACACGCCGCAACAAGTCAGAGACAAAACACGCGCAACAATTCAACGACAAAGCACACCACAACAAGTCGACGACAAAACATGCTACAACAAATCGGTGACAAAACACACTGCAACAGGTCGACGATAAAACCACGAAAAAAAAAACAAAGGAAAAACCTAGATCGGTGTGGAAGAAACCACTTTATTAGAAAAGAAAACTCAAATCTGGGGAAGAAATGATGGAAATTGGTGATTTTAGGTCAAGAATAAAAAAAAAATCACTCATGTCAAACGAATAAGGGCTTAAAAGAGATAACAAACAGAGGAGGGGACTACTAGGATTTCTAGAGAAAAATCTTAAACCTCATTCTAAACCTCTGCTATACACATATAATATCTCCATTTTTCAAGTAATATTCTGCTGAATACCTTCAATATTTTCTAAAACAAAGAAAGGACAAGAGTAGTTATCAATTAAAGATTGTCTGCAAAAAGACAAGAGTTGTGATTTTAATCAAGATAGAGGAGTGTTGGAAGGACATAAAATTAGAGAAAATAAAAATCAATTTTTAATATATTTTGTATGTTTATTCAAAATCATTTTATTTGTTTATCTTTATTATATAAAGACTAAGAAATTTAAAAACATATAAAAATTTTATGATTTTTTTATTATTTTTGATTTGATTTTATATTATATTTTCCACGGTGATGAAACCAAATATGAGAAAATTATTTTCCTTTATTATTTTTTTTTCCCTAATACTTTGGCTCCAAACAAAGCCTAAAGATTTGCAAATTTAGGATCCAATACACTTAATTAACAACACTTAATGAAACTGTTTTAGTACGTAAGCAATGAATGCACAAGTTTTCTATTTGATAAATACAATTTCATTGGTCCTTGATAAGTCAGGTTCTACATTAATTTCTACGTTAACCAATTAAAACATTATTATAGCGACATGATCTAGTGCTCTCTTGATTAGTTGAGCCTAATCAATTAAATGATATAAGTTTTAAGATCAAATTATCATTTAATATGTCTCAGTACTTTTCATTGCTTTAATTTTTTTCTAAATTCATTAAAAGCTGAAAATTTAAGTTTAATAAAATATTCCGTTAACTTTGTTTTTGTTATCATGAAAATTCAGGCTAATAAAAATACTTATTAAATACTAATGAGAGAGTCATTTTCACTTGTTCCTTCTATTACTAATGGTATTCGTTAGATTTTTAAAGGTAATCTTTAATAATTTGTCAAATGATTAATCATAGGAAGATGCTTTTAAGTATTAGAAAATAAGTTAGTGGTGTTTATTTCTTTATTTAATGTTGAATAGAATTTTTATTTTGAATAGTGCTTACTAATTTAAATATTTAGTTGTTTATTGTTTCTAATACTTTATTTCTATTAAGTATCAAGTTTTTTTTAATTTTTATAGACTAAAAATTACCATCTTAACATCTTAGTGTAATAAGTCCTCAAGCCTAGTTTTGGTCAAAGCGTGAGTCTCAATGAAGATAATTTATTATATTTTATTAAAAACGAATCACTTTAAAAAAAAAACATCTTAGTTTAATAAAAAGATAATTTATTTGTATGATGATAATTTAACGTTATCATTATCATAAAATGAAAATATTTATATAATGTTAGGATAACATTTTAACATATTTATAAAAAATAGAAATAAAAAATTATTATTATAAATAATTGTTTAAAGTTATTTTTAAAAGTAAATTACCATGAGAAAAAATCATCCTCGTTAAATCCATATATAATTTATGAAAAATTATCCAAAGTTTGAGAAAATTAAATTTTAAATAAAAATAATTATCCTATCTACCAAGGAAGAAAAAAAAGAAATCAAAATTTAAAATTTTATTTAAATTTTGAGAAAATTTTTAAAATACACAGCAAACCATGAGAGTTTCAATTGGTTCATAAAGTATGATTTTCTCATACTTTAGTTATAAGAGTTTGAAATTTTTTTTTCCTTTCTTACTAGAAAAGAGCAAAGGAAAAAAATTATTTAGAAAAATTATTTTAAAAAAGCTAAATATTTTGGCTCTTTGTATTTAATAAAAAAAATTCAAACATTAAGTGATAAGTCACAAAAAAAGTAAAAACAAAAAAACAATCAGTCTCAACTTTGAAAGCAAATTATAAAGACAAAAAAAAAAAAAAACAAATAAACAGTCACCTTAATTATAAATTTTTTTTTAATAACTAAGAACTTCGTTATAATATTGTAATCTATCCTGACTAGGACTTGAATCAAGAACCCCTCCCTGAATGTCCTGCATTCTTAAACTTTAACTGCTCTATGAGCTAGGTTGGATACCGTCACCTTAATCTTTTTAAACCTTTCTTTTTCTTTTTTTTTTTTTGAAAAGAAGCCTTGCTTTATGTAGTTTTATATTGTCAATTTTATTGAAAATTGATGCGGTTGAAATCAAAGCTTTTTGTAATTTTTAACGTACAAAAAAAGGTACAAGGTAATATAAAAATTATAGTAAATAAAAAATAACTTTTTGTCACACCACAAACCCCGATATGATGGTTTAAAATGAAAAATTTTAAACATTTATCAATAATTTCCATCTTGAAGTGAAAACTTCTCCTCCCGTATTTTTTCAACATTTATATATTTTTCTATTTATTAAAATCCAAATCTAATTTAGAATTCCTCTAAAGAATTTTTTTTAAAATATTCCAAACTATTTGACGATTTTAAAATATTATTTCAAGAGTTAAATTTACTTTATTTAAAAAAAAAAATTAAATTTACTTGAAAAATCGATCTTTAACCCTAAACCTCCCAACCTTTCATTCTAACAAAACTCTTCTTTTTGATTTCCATTCACTTTTATATATTACATTGTATTATGTTCTTATAAATATTCGTTCATTATTCTCCCAACCTATCCTTGTCCTCTTTATCCCTCTAATTTTTGTTGTAATTGAAATTTTGTGAATTAAAAAAAACAAGAAAAATCTAATTTATTCATTAAGATTTTAAAGATGCAAAAACCTTTTTATCATTAAATTAAATTAAATTAAATTATTATTTATAATTATTTTTATAATTTATTATTTTACCCCCTACGAGTAAATGGCAGATGTTAAATCCCTACTTTCCATATTAAACTTCTTAATCTCGTAAGTAGGAGTCTTTGAGCAAAATAAGGGAGTTACAACCCTTCTTTTTTTTTGACAATTAAATATTTGAGTTATAATATAGTAAATTATTTTTTGTTGGAATTCAAACCCGAGACCTATCCCCTCCCAATACTTTACTTATTTGAATGTTGAAAATCCTATTGCATAAGGTAAGCATGATGGTAAAACTCTTCTTGACTCATCCAAGATAGTTGGTAGAAAATAATAATTGAGTATCTTTTGTATCTTACTATCAATTTAAACATTTGAAACGAGGCACATGCAAAATTGATTATTAGAGCCCTCACCGAACCCTAGTAAACGTTTATTCATGCACTTGGACTGTGACAATGAGATCAAGGACAGTTCATTAGCAGCCACTTGGAAGAGTTTGGGGGTCAAAACCACCATTTTATTAAAAAAATATATTCATTTTAGGCTATTTTTAAAACTATTATTCAATATATTTCTGTTACAAGTTAGCAGCTAGCAGTTAGAATCTACGGCTTCATTTTTTAACCAAAGTCACATTTAGAAATTGCAGCTTCATTTTTAAATTAAAGTCATAATTAAAAACTGTGATTTTGTTTTTAAAATAAAACCATAGTTAAAAACTATGACTTTTAAATTAAATTAAAAAAAAAATTTCTAAACCGCTCTCTATGGTAGGGCATTTTGAATAAAAGTTTTCAATATATATATATATATATATATATATATATAGAGAGATATATATATATATATATATATATATATATATATATATATTTTAAAAAGGGAACTCAAACTCCACTTGGAAGGCAGATGACATGATCCAATCATAGACTTCATCAGTCTAGATGGGAATTATATCATATAAAATGAAACTGATTACAGACTAATGTGATCATGAAAGTGTAAGTGGGGGTAGGGATGTCTGAGGTGGGTTTTTGAATTGTTTATCTAAATCATTTCTCATCCCTATCTCATGTAAAAGAATTAGATGAACAAAGTTTCATATTTCTTTCTTTAAATTTAATTTTAATTTTTACTAGAGTTACATTAATATATTTTATAAAAAATACCATCAAACATGTATGTGAGATGATTGAGATCTTTCTTAACTTAATCTAGATGGTCTTGATTTGAGCCCTAAAATGCAACAGATATAATGCAGAGCTTATCATTCTGCTGCTCATTCCAGCCGAATTTATGATTAATCAAAGTGTGATTGTGATGCACTTAAATGTGTTCTCAGGTACAATCGCCCGTTTTTAGGATACTATAGCCTGACCAAAATAAATAAATAAATAATAAATATATATATATATATATATATATATATATATATTATAAAAAATTTTATAAGACTATGATATATTATCATTATATATTAATAAAATATATAAAAATTTTAAATTATTTTTTAATATAGTTAGGGTGGAAATAAAGATTATCTAAACTAGTATGTTTTCATTTTTATTTTTATTTTTAATTTCTATTTACTTGGCATCTACTTTGTCATAAGGAATCAAGCTTGGGACCTCCCATAAACCCATCTCCTTTATCATTTGAGCCATATCTCAAGTAGGGTTATGTATGGTTTATTTGGTTTTGTTTTTAATATCGATTTTAATTTATTAAGATCATGATAATTGATTCAAAAAAAATCAAATCGATAATTTGGAATAGAAAATCGATAAAATGGGTTCGGTTTATAGATAATAACAACTTAAATCGATTGGATTGGATTCGCTTTAGAAAACGGAATAAAAAATTAAAATTGTAATATATTAATTTTCACCAATCTAATATTTAGAATAAACATTTTAAGAAAAGATAATAAAACTATTTTAGAATAATTATACTAAAGTAAAATTTAAAATTAAAATATGATGATGATGCCTTTTTATTCGAAGCGGGTTGGAGGGCGTATTGTCTGTTGGGCGAGATTAGGATTGCCGTTAGGCAGTCCAGCTGCAGACGTGGACTCTGCAAAAACAAGAAAGAAAGAAGGATCGGCTGAGGGGCTCACGGGTTGCCGCTGACTCGTCAGTTTATCCTTGAGAGAAAAGATCAACTGCTTAGAGGGCGAATGTTTTTTGTGTACCTTTCATCGATGGGGTGGCCTGATATTAATAGCATATGTTTTTCCCAATTGGATGGTGGTAAGGATTCTATCTCATTTGATTAGGTTTTTGCACCCATCGCTATCAAATTAATAAGGATATTGAAGCGGTAAATTTCTGCACCTGGTGGTGGGATTTGGGTTTGATTCTGGGATATAGCAGTTAATTTGGGAATTATCCTACTTAATGATGAGATTTGGTTTTGATTTGGGGATATGGGCTTTTAGAACATGTACGTGCTATTTGTGACCCGACAGCTGAGCTCCGTTTAGGGATGCCGAAGGGCTGGCGTCTCGTCGACTTACTTTTCTTGGAAAAACTGTGGTGGGCTGCCACGCCTATTTTAAACCCTATTAGTTGCTGACCCTTGGTTATATGGTGAGCTTGGGCGAGAGTACAGTATCTTCTTGAATCGGGGTGACTTCCGATGGCCAGATTCGAAATTTGGTTTGATTAAGGCTTTGTTGCGTCCGGCGTCGCGATGTTATGACTTTTGACTTTGCTCGGTTCCTCTGATTCGCCGGTTTCTTGGAGAACCTCTCTGGCCGAGTCATATTATTTTTACAGTATTAAGCTTTTCTACTTGAGTTCGAGCTTCATTAAATGACCTTTTGTACAGAATCTCTTTTGGCGTTTTGTGATACCTTGCTTGAGGTAGCCTTTTTCATTTTATTCCTGGGACTAGTGCGTCTTTCTTCCTTCGGTGTCTTTTCAAGTAATATAGCGAGATGTTAGGGCCATGGTTGGAGTCTTATTCTTTCTACTGTTACTCTCTTGGGTTGTGGTCGATTCTCTGCTTATGGCGGGTGACTCCTACATTGTATCCGATTAAATGGCCCGAGACCAGTGGTGCCTCGTCGTTTAGGTTGAGGTTACTTTTGAGGAGGGCGTCAGGAGACCTCTCTCAGGACCAAAGGTAAGGGTAAAATTGGCCGGAGATTAAATACCCGTGGGATGGAATATCAGTGACCCGTTAATCAGAATGCCACGGTGGTGGGACCAGCGAGTCGAGCCTTTATATATAGAAACTTTCGCGGCGTTCTGGGCCCCCTTTTGGGTGTCAGTCTGGTCTCAAAAATTTTGACCTCTATGTGGTCGAGTGCCCAAGGGTGGTGTGCTTCTTCTAGATGGCGCCGACGGTGACTCATTTCCCTCTACACCTTAAAAGGGTCTTACAACGTACAAAAGCGTCGCCCCTCAATTTTAATGTGTTGGGGTGTGTTGGTTGTTGTGGTTTTCTTTAGGGACAAGGGCTGGGTGTTCCATTATGAAAACGAATTCCGAACCTTTTCAATCTTGGAAGGAAGCCGTAGGGCTTTCTGTGCCGCTCCCTCTGATCATCTCGGATCTCCCATCTTCCCATAATTTTGGAAAGGAGCTTTGCTTGCTGTTGGTGGCGCGAGTTGGGATCGTTCCGCCTGTGAGGAGAATTCTTTGGGCATCGGCATTTATCTGGACCAACTTCTAGAATCTCGTTGAGCTTTGCTTGGGTTTGGTTACATCCCAGTTTCGTAAGTTATAGGAAAATTCTGTTGCTGCATTGGTGTGTGTTTTTCGGGGTATTCTTTACGATCTCGGCCCGACCGGGGTGTGGCGAGCGGCAGTATCTTTGCAGTGAGCACTTTGAACTTATCAGGTCGGATATTCCCAAATCTTCAGGTTCGAGGTCCTCCCGTCCTGCTACTTTGAGGCCTTCACCCCTCTCTGTTATGAAGTTCTCTCACGATAGGCCTTCCGTTGTCAAGCCCACAAAGGGAGCTTAGGTTTCGAGGTGAGCGTCAGTCTCGGGTAGCCAGAGCGGAAAACTTCGGACTCTCTTGCCGAGAAATTGTCCGACTGGGAGCGGGCAAAGTCAGGGTTAGGAACGTCGTCATCACCTTCTACCCATGCCCGAGTGTAAGGGTAAGTGTCGCTGCCTCCGGCCGGTTCCTAAAAACTTGCCCAGGATTCGCGACCGTTGGATTTACGCGAGGCCAAGATTCCTCGGGGAGGGCTCAGCGAGACCGTGGAAGTTATGCCTATAACAGTTTGGAGTCCCTCTGCGCAGAGCGCCGAGCCTCCTCCTTGGAGGGCAGAAGAGTTGGGGAGGAAATGCTTCGAAGCCGATGGAGATGGGGATTCCTTGCTCTTCAATGCTGAGCTTGCGGCTGGCGCGGTCTCGATCCGTCTCGGGATTCGATCTTAAGGTCGAGTGCCAAGATCAGAGCCTTGTCTCTATCCCTCTAGGGTAGTACTATGTAAGTTCAGTGTCTTGTTGTGTCTGATTCTATCTTGAGTTGGGTGTTGATTTTATGTTGAGTGTTGATTTTATGTTGGGTGTCAACAGGTGGCTACCCATCTGAAGAGTTTGGCGAGGCGGGCCAAGAACGAGAGACCCGCGTCAGCGTCGAGTCTCGATGAGATTGGCTACTCCTTATACGACGAAATTTGTACTGCGAGATCGGATGCAGAATATGATGGAGGAGGCCGTGAAGCTTAAGTCGGGTTGAGGCACACCACGGTAGCCTTGGCCTTGGTGAGAGTAGGAAGAAAAGGCACGAGATGGCAAGAGTGGCCAGGGCGAGCTTCGAGAGGTCGCGAGCCGAGAGGTCGTGGACTCGCCGCAGCCGCCTGTGGATGACCTGGCTGTGGCCGTGGATCTGGCCGCAGCTACCCGCACCGAGCTTCCAAGTAGTCGTGGGATGAGCCGTAATCGTCCCAGAACGAGCCACGCAACTAGGGAAGAGCCGCTGCACAAGCAGAGACGCAGCTATGCATTGCAGAAGGCCGCTTAGACTGAGCTCAAGCCACGTAAGCTTCCGAGCCGTGAGCTCTATACGCCCCGACCGAGGAGTGCGCGCCGGGTTGCGAGGGACCTTCGTAGGCAAGAAACTCGGTTGTTCAGGGACTGAAGAGTAGCGAAGCCTGGTGGATGAGGCTCGCATCAATGGCTTCCGATGGCTTGCCTTTGTGAGAAAGGTCGCTAATTATTTCACTGGCTTCGACCTTAACTTTGATATCCCTAAGGATTTTAAGGGTGCGGAAGAGTCCTTTCCGCTTAACTGCTTCGAGAGCCAAACACCCCAGCTGATGCCCGCTCCCCTTCCTCGCTTCTTGCTCCCTCTTCTAACGTCTGAACTCCTTCATATAGCTTTGCTTGTTTGTTTGTTTTTTTTTTTTTTTTACGTCGGGCTTCGAACCTTGGATATATGTGATGTAAATTTTAAATTCTAATACCCCATTTTTCTATCCCCTCGCCTTTTTTTTTTTTTTTTTAATGCTTCTCTTTCTTCACTCGACTTGGATCGATGGCTATATGGCCTTGCTTGAGCATAAATTGGGTCTTAAACTAGGCTGCTAAGGTTTTGTGGGGCCATATGCCCGAAATGGACTGCCCCTGGCCATTCGCCTCCGAGATGCTTTATACCCTTGATCCAGCCACCTCGCTGGGCCGCGCCTTCCGAACTGAGCCACGGCCTCGCAAACCGAAGCACGGCTTCAGTGGCTAATATGCCCGAGTTGAACCGGGCTCGCGACTATATGGCCTTTCCCGAGCAAATGAGCTCTTCGAAACCGAAATTGCCGAGGGCTTCACATGGCTAATCTCGCTGAGCTATTGGCTCTCGGTCGTATGGCCTTTCCCCGGCGCTTGAGCTCTTCGAACCGGGCCGTTGAGGCTTCATGGGCTAACTCGCTGAGCTATTGGCTCTCGCCAGAGGGTCTTTCGAGCAAACAGCTCTTCAACCGACCGAGGCTCCAAGGGCTAATCCGCCTGAGCCGAACCGGGGCTCAGACTATATGGCCTTTCCCGGCGCTTGAGCTCTGAAATCGAGCCGCCGAGCTCCGTATTAATTCGCCCGAGCCGAATTGGCTCGACGGCTACATGGCCTTACCGAGCAATGAGCTCTTCAAACCGCCACGCTTAAGGCTTCATGGGCTACCTTGGCTGGAGCTGAACCGCTCGCGCTATATGGCCTTTCCCGAGCGCTTGAGCTCTTCGGAAATCGAAAGCATCAGGCTCCATTATATTTAATCCGCTTCGAAATAGTAGCTCTACTACCAGATGGCCTTTCCCGAAAGTGGGCTTGAGTTTCAAACCGAGCTACCGAGGCTCCATATAATTCGCTCGAGCTAGTGGGCTCATACCGTATGGCCTTCCGGCAAATAGCTAAATCGACGGCCGAGGCTCCGTGATAATCCGCCCGAATCGAACTCGACTCTACGACTACATGGCCTTATCCGAACAAACAGCTCTTTCAAATCAATACGAGGCTTCATGGGCTAATCTTGTCACGCCCCCATTCCCGATCCGACCGATCGGGCGGATTCGAAACCGAGTCCGGTGCGACTATATAATCGACCCATTAACCCGTTTCTTTCTCGTGAGTCGAACTTGTACTGTGGTTATACAAACAAATTTATGTAATAACAAAATCATTTTCATTTACAAAAAGAACTACCACCGTAGGAAACCATCAAAATCTATATACATATACCGAGTCCCATTTATTTATACATGTACATTTTTTTTTCTACTTATAAACATCGAGATCGCACAGCAAGGAGCACCTATCTCCTGAAATGGGCTCCTTCCGATGTGGGATGTCTTGTCCTCTATCCTTGTCTCTCGCTTCGTACCTACTACACTCCGATTGAATCCGTGCTAAGCTTTACGCTTTGTGGGAACATAAGTACTGACAACCACCAATGGTGACTGCCAGCTTATACATATGCATTTGTCTATACATATTCATATAACTTTTTATTCTTTTATCATCTTTACATTCCTATTTCATGTCGTATGTTCTCTGCCTTGACATAACTCCTATCTATACTTTTTACTATATTCCCGTGCTTTGTCATCTTTACTTATCTCTATCAGTTTTAGCACTTATGCATTTTTAATATGTGTTCACAAGATGTTCCATCTATTCATTAGGTATGTCTATTATATATATTCATATCATATAACCTATACAGTATGTCATATTCTTATACATATATATTAATTCCCATGCTTATATACTATATCATTTGATATGTTCTATTTTCATGTAATCACAATATATACCGCATTAAGTGTATCAGCCATCATGTACTGCCACTACTGTTCATACTACGTTATGTACTCGTGGTTCATGTACTCATTTCATATAGTCAAGTTTCCTGTTTTACTTTTCTATATTAGTTTTCTTTCATCTTAGCTTTTCATCATTTTATACTCTTATACATTTTCATATATCATGTTGGATCGATAATCTCAAGGTGTTATAACTCGTCATCACATACAGGCTATGCTCTCTCATCATATCATATCTTTCACATGTCATATCTAAATCATTGTTTTATGTTTCATGCCTGCATAAACCTTAGCGGATAAAGGAACTATAAGGCCTAGTTACAGATTTGGCGTTGTGAAACAAAGGGTCTATAAGGGCCCGAAGGTTCTGGTACTCACCGTGCGAAACAAAGGGTCTATAAGGGCCCGAAGGCGCCGTTATCATCGTACAGACAATGACCATCTATAAGGGCCCGATAGCGCTTGTGGTGACCTCGGGCCACCGTGATCCAAACGTGGATCTATCTCATCGACCCAAACTAGGCCTCGATATCGAACTTGTATGTCGCAGAATTTGTTTTTCCTAATAGTACGCCATCTATCCCTCTACCAGTTGTGTGTTAGATAATCCATGTGTATTTTATGTTCAGTACATATCTCAAATTCTCGAATCATTATTGTCATTCGGTAATCATATGTGAGATATATACAATCATTTATTCTTAACTTTGCATTTCTCATATCTTACATATAACCGATCATATACTTATGTCATATTCTATACTTGTCATATACCCATGATTATCTATGTTCCATACATATAATTTACACAGGCATATGCAATATATACTATCATTACTTTAATCAGACTGCTCTCATATCTCAGAGCTTCATATTACTGCCTTATATTTCTATACATATATTCCTATATTTTTATCATGCATGCATTTACTCATTCTTATATTCATCTTTGCCTATCATTCGTGTACATGTACTTATTCCTCGTAATATCTTATATCTTGTTAACTTATATTTTCATGTACTTTATTAGATTATCATATCTTATGACATATACCAATACATTTCTATACTTGTATGTTTTACTTGTACTTTATCGATCACCCTTTCTCCCGTAGGAGTTACAGAACTCTATACCTATACGAGGTACTTATACACTTGTTTGTACTTTTATCTATCTTATACTTGTGTCTATCTTATATTATGCATGATATACCATGATTATCACATCCGTCACTATTTTTCCTTATTTGGATCTAATATGAGTTCCCTTTATCATACTATATGGCTGTATTTGACTCAATGGGCTTCCATAGAGCCCAAGAAAACCCGAAACGGAGTTCGATGAAGGAGTTATGACCTTCCGAAGCCGGAGGTCACGAGTCAAATCCCGAATCGGACGAGCTGACCTGGACCTCGGTGAGCCTGGTCTAACACCCTGTCTGACACCTAATATCCTCCTCAGGCATATCAACGTATTCCTGACTCAATGGGCTTTCCATAGAGTCCAAGAACACCCGAATCGGAGTTCTAATTTAAGGAGTTAAGGACCTCTGCTAGAGATCATACGTAGTCAAATCCTGAACTGGACGAGCAGACCTGACCTCGGTGAGCTCGGTCTAACACCTCGGTTTGACACCTAATATCCTCCTCGGGCATATTAATGTATTCTTGACTCAATGGGCCGAGCCCAAGAGGACCCAAATCGAGATTTGATGAAGGAGCTATGACTCCGGGGCTGGAGGTCATACGTAGTCAAATCCTGAACTCCAAGAGCTAACTCGACTCGGGTGAGCTCGGTCTAACACCTCGTTCTTACACCTAATATTCTTCTCAGGCATATCAATAGATTCTTGACTCAATGGGCTTTCCATAGAGTCCAAGAACACTCGAATCGGAGTTTGGACGAAGGAGTTATGACCTTCTCGGGCCGAGGCCATACGTATCAACTCGACGTATCGACCCGAATCGACGAGTCGAGTTTCTGCTGTGACGAAATGGAGTTTACGTGATGAGGTCTCGCTGGACTCTACAGGATGAGGTCTGCTGACCTCAGTTGCATGAGGTATGCTAACCGGCGCTGTATGAGGTCCGGCCACCGGCCGCATGAGGTATGTTGACCGTTGGATCGCACCTCTATGGCCGACCTCTCACCCAATTGACTGCTCGTGAGTAAAAAGATCATAACTGTCTACAGGTCCGAATTTGAGAAATTCAAAATCCTAGCATCAGTCTATTTATGTGGCTACAATTTAATAGAAGGACTCACTTCCAAATTCCCTTTATTTTTACCCCAAAGAAGTTCTAAGGTCCAAGTACATAGGATCAAAAATATGAAATTTGCTTGGTTCTAATTCGCACCAAACTCTATCCCAAACACAAACTATAGGAGCCTTAGAACTTTTCTCAACTCAACTCTACAATTTAAATGCAGAGCTTAGGAGTTCCTAAACCCAAAACCGTACATAAGATAGAGAGGGTTCTAAACCATGTATCTAAATTGTCTAGACCAAAACTAGACTTCCATACTCCCATAGTTTCCATACAAAACTATATTTCCATACTTTTCTATACAAAATCATAGTTCCATACACCCATAGTTTTCATATAAATATTCCTAGTTCCATACAACCATAGTTTTCATATAAATATTCCTAGTTCCATACCTGTGATCTTCTCTTTTCTTTTCCTTCTTTCTTCTTTTCTTTTCTCTTCTTCTTCTTCTTCTTCTTCTTCCTTTCTCTTCTCTTCTTTCTTATCCAAGCTGCTTCTCTCTTCTTCTCCCAAGACCAAAATGAGATATTTACTTTTGGTCTTCTCCTTATTTGATCTTATCCCTTTTTATTTCACTTCTCTAAGGAGGAACTTCCTCCCTCTTTCCTTCCGCTACTTGTCTCTTCCACAATTTTCTTCCTATTTTATTCTGATATCTTTCTTTATTACTCTTCGTCCTCCAACTCTCTTTTACTCTTAATTTAACTTATGCATATTCCTACTTTGGCATATGAACTTATTATATTATGACCCTTGGGTCATGAATTGGTAATTTATTAATTTACCCTTAACTGTTGTATTAATTTACCCTTAATTGGTAATTTATTTTATCTTTATTTTATTCCGGTAAACTATACTTTTACTTTTATTATACCCTAAACATGTCCGAAAACTGCTAAGGTATATTTCGGGGTGTTACAAATCTACCTGAGCTAAACTGGCTCTACGACTATATGGCCTTTCCTGAGCAGTTGAGCTCTTCAAATTGAGTCGCGAGGCCTGCGGCTAATCCGCCTGCTCGAACCGGGGCTCGCGGGTTTATATAGCCTCTTCCCAGCAATGAGTCTCTTCGAAATCAGGTCAGCCAGGCTCTCACAATCCGCTCGAAATGAACCGGCTCAAGGACAGATGGCCTTCTCGAGCGCTGAAATAAACCGAAGCCGAGGTCTGAGGCTAATTTACCTGTTTAACTGCCTCTACGCCAGAGTGGCTTTCCTGAGCAAAGCCTGAGCTCTTCAAACTTAGCCGCTAAGGCCCGGCTAATATGTCCTAGTCGAACTGCTTCCGGCAGCCTACATGGCCTTATCTGCGCCTGAGCTTCAAACCTGGCCGCCGAGGCTTCATGGGCTAACTCGTCAGAGTCGAACCGGGGCTCTATGGCTATATGGCCTTCCCGAAAGGCCGAGCTCTTCTAAACTGAGCCGCCGAGGCTTAGCGGGCCAATCTGGCTGAGCTGACCGGCTAGGCTATATGGCCTTTCCCGGCGGGCCAGCCTTCAAACCGGAAGCCGAGGCTCCTTAGGCTAATCCGCTCGAGCCTGAATCAAGCTCACAAGGTAAGGACCTTTCTCTTGAGCAAATGAACTCTTCGAACTAGCTACTAAGGCCCGCAATGACCCTGGGAGCCAACCGGCTCAAGGGCCGTACGGCCTTCCGAGTAGTTGAGCCTTCGAAACCGGAAATAGCTGAGCCTCGTAAGCCAATCCACTAAGCCAAACCGGCTTTCGCAGCCTACATGGCCTTTATCTAAGCAAACCAGCTCTTCAAAACTAGGCCGAAAGTGCGTCTGCTTTCACTTCCACTTCGGTGCATGTGGGCGCCTTTAATGTGTCGGGGTTTATGGATACGTTCGATTGTGCGATTTTCTCCGAAAGTGTTTCGCCTCCTTATAAAAGGCGACTTCTCCGCTATGGAGCTCATACTAACCTTCTTCCTTTGGGGCTTAACCGAATCACGCCGTGATGAAGGCAAGGCTTGGTCATTCGCAGGGGTCCGCTTAGGATTCGGGGCCGAAGTTCTGGCTCCGACGGTCCTCTACCCGTGGGTTGTGTTTTTCCTAGTTTCCCTTTATGGAGTTATGTTATTCTCAGCCCAAAGGCTAGGAATGCGTTTGGAGAGAGCGGTGTACTTTTATACCTCTTCTCCGTTCCTTCTTCCTTCTTCTCTTCTTCCCCTTTCTTCTTTCTTCTCCTTTCTTTCCTTCTCATTTCCCTCCCGTCTCGTACTCTCTCCCTCTCTTTCCTTCCCTCTTTCTTCTTCTTGAGATTTTTCCTGTGTTGAGGGAACTGCTTGTACTATTTATTCCCGAGATGTAAGGGATGGCACTGCTGATTGTAATCAATTGTACCTTCATTGGAATAAAGAAAATTTTTCTTTTTTGGAGCATGAATTTGTATTTCATGTGTAACTTTCTGCTCGCTCCCGGTCGAGTTGTCTTTTTTTTTTTCTTTTACCGAGATGCCCCGCTTTTTTATTTGTGAGGATATTAAACAAAGTAATCGACAAACACAGGCGTCATAGAAAGGCGATGATGCTGTAAATTACAATCCAAGGTCTAAATAAAAAGCGGCAAGGTGCTCAGCGTTCCAAGAATGAGGTAGAACTTTTCCTTCTTCCGTCTGGAGTTCGTAATTACCCGATCTAACGACGCAAGATACGATATAGGGGCCTTCCCAGTTGGGCCTCAATTTTCCATGTGTTGGATTTTTCCTCGCAGGCAGGAGCTTTTTTAAGACTAGGTCGCAAGGCTTGTAACTCCTGGGTTTGACTTTTTGGTCGTAGTACCTTGTCGTCTTCCTTTGGTAGTCTTCTATACGTTTTAGGACCTGATCACGCTTTTCATCTAGGAGGTCCAGGTTTAGGCGGAGAGCCTCTTCGTTATGTTCCACGCTTGCCAATTCGATCCTTGGGGACTTTAATCCGATCTCGACAGGGGCCACCGCCTCGGTGCCAAAAGCTAGAGCGAATGGGGTTTCCCGAGTTGCGGACTTGCGCGTAATCCTGTATGCCCACAACACCTCGGGTAGGTACTCTACCCATTTTCCTTTAAGATCTTCTAATTTGGTCTTCAACGCTATTTTAAGGGTTCTTATGGTGACTTCTGCTTGCCCATTAGATTGCGAATGAGCTGGGGACGAGTAGTAGTTCTTGATCCCGAGCTCGGCACAAAATCCACTGGAACAAAGGTTATCAGTGCTTTCCATTGTCGACACAGCGAGCTCTTAGGATACCAAACGCAAATTATGGAGCGTAATGGTGCGTATCTTACGTTACGTGATAGTAGCCAAAGTTCGGCGACCCGGCGGTGGAAAATAATCCACTACTACAATGATAAATTTACCTTGGCGTTCAATGGGCGAGAGGTCCCCAATATGTCCAACCGCTCTTGAAGGGCCGGGGCTTGTGGTGTGTCGGTAGCGAAGCGGGATGTGAGAGATTTTGGCGTGCTCCTGATAAATTTTGCATTTCGACTAGTTACGCCGTCCTGCGAGCACATTGTGGACCCGGTAGTATCCACGTGTAGGCTTTCCTTAGCGCGAGCTCAGATCCTGATTACATACGCTTCATGTACTTCCCTCGGTACATAGTCGTCAACACTGCGATGCACTTGAGGATGGGTGTGAAAAAACCTTGCTTGTAAAGGCTTCCCCGATGAATAGTAAACCTGGCCGACCTCGTCCTAAGCTTAGAAGCCTCTTTCGGGTCGTTAGGTAGCAGTCCTTCTATTAAATAGTCTTAAATGGGGTCCATCCGGCTGACCGGACGACGGGGAGACTTCCTCGTCGTAAGTCTATAGAGGGCTGCCAGGTGCTCGGCATGTGTTAGTCTGGCGAGGTCTTCTTGGGAAGTTTGTTGCCGAGTTTGTTAGGGCATACGCTCGGGAATTCTTGCTCTGGGTATGTCGACTTTGAACTAACTGAACTTCATAGTAATTCCCATACCTTTTGAGGTATAGGATCATTTTCACCTTTGGCCTCATAGGTGTCTTATTTCTTTACTAGCGGGGTGTTGCATACCTCGAGATTGGTCAGCTTCCATTGAATAGGCGAGGTTGAGTCAGATGTGACCTCATCACCCAACCTCGTTGTTTGGAGGCTTGGAATAAATAAGTGCATACTCAATATCTATTCAACCAGGGAGGTCGAGTGCTTAAACCACAGTCCACTTGAGCATTAGGCCCGGGTTCTGAGACTGACTTCAAATTGGGAGGTCGGGCGTCGCTCGCATATCCTCGGCAAGCTCTGCCGGGGTGAACTCCATAACGAAATCTGCCAAGACTTACCCTTTTATTGTAGTTTTTGGTTTATATCTGATGTCGAACTTGCTTAACTCTAAGGCCCACTTCATCAATCTTCCCGAGGTCTCTGGTTTGTGTAGCACTTGCTTCATTGGGTATTCTGTTGGGACTTCAATGGTATGAGCTTGAAAGTAAGGGCGGAGCTTTTGGGCTGTGGTTACTAACGCCAGGATTAGTTTCTCCATCCTTGGATACCTCTCCTCTGCTCCTCTCGGCTTCGGTACCCAATAGTAGTTGGATGTTGTACTCGGTCTTGTCTACGATGGGGCAATGGTCGAGAAATCTGAAGTTGCCGAATCGAGTAAAGGTTCATGGGCTTACTAGAATGGAGAGCTCGGGTAAGTTTTTCGATCTTTGAGAAGCGGCTGCCGCGTAATAACCATTGAAAACTTTCTTTAGAACTTTGGAAGAAGGAGTTGACATTTATCGTTGGCCTTGGACACAGAAATAAACGCAGCGGCTATTCTTCCAGTTAGACGTTGGACTTCTTTTTGTTTGATGGTGGCATGTCGAGCACAGCTTTTATCTTGTCTAGATTTACCTCAATTCCTCAATTGTTGACTATAAAACCCAAGAATTTTCCAGCTAAGACTCCAAAAGCGCATTTAGTTGGATTCAACTTCATGTTGTACTCTCTCAGGATCTGGAATGCTTCGGACATATGAGCTATGTGGGGAGCTCAACCATGGTTGATTTCACCAACATATCATCTATATATACCTTCATGGATACTTTATTTATGCAGGGCATCTGTTCTGACCTCTAGTAGTGGCTCTGTGTTTTTAGCCCAGGGGCATTACTCGTGCCCGATAGGTCCCGCCTGCCGAAGTAGCGAATGAAGGGTCTTTTCTTGGTCGTCGGGATCCATCTTTGATACAGTTTGTATGGAGAAAGCATCCATGGCCCGAGTTCTTGGCGTTGTGGCATCGCATGGTCGATCCATGGTGAAACTATCTTTTGGGCGTGCTGGTTGGCCGTGGTGGTCGATGTAGAGTTGCCATTTGCCGTTCGCTTTTTTGATGAGTACGACGTTGGCCAACCATTCAGGGTACTCCACCTCTCTGATCGCCCTTGCCTAGAGGAGCTTGCTGACCTCCTCATTGATCGCTTTATCTTTTGGGTAAGTCCTTCTTTTTGTAAGCGGTTTGAAGGATGGGTACGGTTTAGTCTATGAGTGAGTGTCTGGGATCAAATCCTCCCATATCCTCACAGCCGCGAGAGGCATCCTTATTCTGTTTTGAAGTGGAAATGAGGCCGAGGTCTTAGTAAGCTTGGGTCGATGTAAGGTGTTCGGGGTTATGAGTCAAGCCCCATCTGGGGCTACAGCTCTTCAGGGCTAAAGTCGGGTATTCTGTATCGCGCATGTCGAATAGTCACGTATGTTGTCGACCACTTTTTGCTTCATGGATGCCGAGTAGCACTCCCTGGCCACGCGCTGGTCTCCTCGAACCATTCCTACTCCACCTATGGTAGGAAACTTGATCATCATATGGTAAGCGGAGGGGATGGCCTTTATGGCGTTGAGAGAGGGTCTGCGCTAATAACATGTTATAGCGAGATGGGGCATCTGTGAAACTTCAACTACTTGCAGTTGTGCTGAAAGCGCGGTCTCGAAGTGAGCACTAGGCGTATTGACTCCAGTGGCACTTTCTCTTGGAGAATCCTCGCGGTGGGTCTTGGCCCCGGTTCGGCTTCTGCTTCCGATGCCAGTGCAAATCAGCGAACCACCGAAGTGATGTGGTTTGAACTCGATGGCCGACAAGGACCGGTGGATTGTTTTATTAGCCACAGCTGCCCTTATTACCAAGGATGTCGTGGGGTGTTGGCGTCCCTCAGATGCAGTCAGAGAATGTTATGGCTGTGTTGAGCCGAGGCAGTTTAGACATTACTTGTACTTCCATTACCTCTCCTGACCTGATGCTACGCAAGTGAGCCTTCCTGTATTTAGTTCCCCACCTCACGCCAGTCTAAAGATCATGCGGTTTCCCTAAGGGCTGTTGGTGCTAAGTTGACCTGGCCGGGTGGTCAATTCAACACCCAGCTCACGACCTTCGGAGAATTTCTGAAGCCCGTGAATCTCTCGCGTCGAATCAAAGATTCTGTTCCTTCACGAGTTGAATGCAATCATGTTCGGTGCAGTGGTCCTATGGAACTCCTGATACCTCGTGTTATCTCTTTTGGTGGGGTTTGACCTCATCTAGGAGCTGACCATCTCTCATTGTTCATGTTACCTTCGCGTAAGACTTGCGCGATGCTGCGGCGGAGTCGGGGGTGAGCCGTAGAGGTGAATGCAGTTGTCGCGACTCAGGGTGGAGTGGTCCCAGGCGGTCTCTGACGCTCTCGCGTCTCTTTGGGGACCGTTCTCTGTCTTTCTTTGGTGATCTCTCTCGGTTTCTTTGTCTCTTAGGGCTTCGTCCCTGTTGTTTATCAGTCCTGCTTTTCTTTTTGTGGGTTTAAGAGCTTTCTTTCTTGGATATGAGGGCTTCTTCGCCGTTTATGTACTTCTCCGCTTTAGTAAGCACCTCAGCCATGTTTGCTTGTGGATTCTTGGAGATGGAAAACATCAAATCTTTTGATTGCACTCCTAACCCAGCGATGAATGCGGTGATAAGCGAACCTGTCGAGTATATCTACCTTGAGACTCGGCGTGAACCTCCCGGATAAGACCTCAGGCTTTCCTGCGGGCTTTGCTATATGGTCAGCAAGTGATAACTCGGCTTCCTGTATGTTCTAGCTCCAATGAAGTGGGAGATGAACGCGATGGAGAGCTCTCTGAATGAGGAGACTAACGATGGTGGGAGCACAATTTAAGCCAAGCCAATGCGGAGTCTTTTAGGCGTGATAGAAGGCTCTTGCACCGTGCGAGTCCAGATACCCATGTAGCTCCATTTGATTCTTATAGGTGTTAAGATGGTCGAAAGGATTCTTCGCACCATTGAACGCTTCAATTTGCGGCATTCTAAACTTTGTTGGAAGGGGAAGTGGAGCACCTCGGCTGTGAACGGGGACTCGGTTTGCTGCACCAAGGTGTCCATAGAATCAGGAGCTTGGCCCTTTACGACTTCCTTTACGTGGCTGAGCTCCTGAAGCTAGGCCCTTGAACCTCGCTCCCATGGCCAGGCTCCCGTTCCTGGGCGGGGAAGGGTTAGTTCATCGTTCAGACGTTCCCAGAGGTGTGGCCGTTCTTGTCTCTGAGGTTAGTTAGGTGGTCAGGTGCCCCTGGCTCGGCATTTGGATTCTGCTTCCCGTTTCGATCTCGAGGGCCGAGGTGTGGTTGCCCTTCTGAGGTGGTGTTATGGCTTCTTGGGTTTATCGTGCTTCCGCGAGTCTTTGCATCTACATGGTGAGTTGTTTCATTTAACTCTCTGATAGGCGTTGGTTGGTGAGGCGAAGTGCCTCGCCGTCCATGTTAACTGCATCGTCTCTAACCTGCACGCCCGCCAGAATTCATTTCATCCGCGTCGCTGGTGATCTGCATCCTTTGAGGATTGGCGTTACTCCTGCGTAATTACGTATTGTTCATCAATTACTAAGAGATCGGCTTTATTTATCAAAGGCCCCATCATTCCCCTGGCTTGACATGGCCAGTAGATGCCTTTTTCAATCGGACCAGAGGCGATGATGTTGTGTGCAGATGGGTCGGGGCTGGGGTATTTGGGCGGTCGGCGGCTCTGGGCGTTGAACTCCTGCAAAAACAAGAAAAGAAAGAGGATCGGGGAACATGCGTTATGCAAGCTCGATACTAAGTCGAGTTCCTCACTAAGAGAAAGATCATTTGCTTAGATGGCGAATGTTTTTGCGTGCCTTTCACCCAGATTAGGGTGGTTTGGTATTTATAGAATATGTTTTCCTGAATTGGTGTTGTGAGATCCTCTCTCATTGGATGGGGATTTACACTTATATCGCTATCAAATTAATAAGGGATAATTAGAGAGCAGTTATTGAGAATTATCCTACTTCCCCCATTGGTGAGATTTGGTTTGATTTACAAGATAAACAGTTATTGAGAATTATCCTACTTCCCTTAATGAGGAGATTAGGTTTGATTTACATGATATGGGTTTTTCAGGCTATCAGGTACTCGTGGCCCATGGGCGACGAAGCCCCAGGCTCTGTTCGGGCGGTGCAAGGGCAGGCGTCTCGATGAGCTTACATTTTCTTTGGGCTTGGTGAGTGAGGCATGCCTTTATTTTTTAAATCCTATCAAAATGAATTAATTTATTACTATCAAATATTTGTAGAAAATGAAAAAAAAAATATTAAAAGAAAAGATATTGAAATATATATATATATATTAAAGTTTTCAAATATTTAAAATAACGAAATTTAAAAAAGAGCATAATAGAAAAACTCATAACTCTCTTAAAATTTTATTAGTTCAAAAATCAAACCTAAAAAAATAAAATAATTTTAAGACAGCATTTATCTCGGTTTGGTTCGATTTTTTTATTTTGAAATTAAAACCAAGCGGCGTTTGCTCCATTTTGGAGTTTCGCTGAATTATTTATCTTTAAATAAAAACCAATTTTAAAAAATAATTTCAAAATTTTCAAGAATAAAGGTCGATTATATTCCGATTTATTCGGTTTTACACCTTAGTCAGGGCACAAAATATCAAATCAGTTAAAAATCTTTTATTGATTCAAGCTGATAATATATTCGTTTGGAACACAAAATCAATTTTAGAATGATGCGGTATTCAAGTTAATCGCGCCAATCACGTGATTCAAAGCATCTTGGCGATTTGATAATTTATGATGATCAGGCCAAATATATGACCGATTCACATACTTGTCTTGATGGCCAAGTGATTTGATTTAATATACATATCTGCTATCTACGTTTGATCAGAATATATTTGTAATTCGAATATTTCTGCCACAAAAAAATGTCGTAATAAAACTGATGAGTGCTTGATTGTATTAGAACAAACCATCATTCGAATAAGGCGATAAGCTTCTGGAAAAACAAATTAAACATCTAAATTTTTATGAAAGAACCATTTTGTGAAGAAATAAAAAAGTAGAAAGAGATAAATGGATGATTTCAAATCAAGAATAAATAAAAAATAAAAAATACCCATATTTTCTTAAGGAAAAAGAGGTTAGAAAAAACAAGAAAAGAAAAAAGACCAAAATGAGAGAAAAGAAAAGATAGCTTGGGTTTTTCTTAGAATAACTAACATGTAATAAAGTTTAAAAAGATAGAATATCTAAGAAGGAGTCTCGATTCGTAACTAGAACAATTTACTATAATATAACAAAGTGATTAATTAAAAAAATAAAATAAAATCAACAATTAAAATGCAGGTGAAGTATCCCAATCAAGAGGAGTCAAAGTCACAGTGATGAATATATCAATCATCCATCAAGGAAATTAACAAAGTGGGTTCAGATTTTAATGAAAGCAGCAACAATGGCATCTTTGACGCCAGAAAATGTATTTAATAAGAATATAAAAATGGAGGCAGGAGAGGCTCCTGTCATGTTCCTCTCAAGGCCCCCTCCTGATTCTGTGCGATTTCAACAACGTGGTGGTCCTTTTGCCTGCCCCCCCTTAACTTCTCATATACAATACACCACTTGCCTACAACACTAAATCCCCATTATTAATTTTTTGTGCATTCTGAATTATGACCCGATATCAAAATGAATTTTTTTATAAGATTTATGATGGAGATGAGGGTGAGGGCAATAAACCTTGTTAGGTGATCTTTGGGTATCTGTCCGGTAGCTTCGTAAGATGAGATTTTCGCCCGCGTTGCTCATTTCGCATTAACCTCGCCGCTTGTAGATGTGGGATCGCCGTAATCTCATATACCGCGTCAGACCTTAGGTCGGGAGCGGCAATGAGTTTGCCCGATGGTGAGCTGTTGATAACTTGGGCTGTAATACTAGTGTTAGGTGATCTTGGGCATACCAATTACATTTATATTTCGTGAGATGAGGTTTTCATATGTTTCTCATTTCATCAGCTAGCATTCGCAATCGATGTGGGATAACAATATGTTTGAATCAGGAAGGCTAAGCACTAATCACCGTGGGGATACCGGTGTTAACATCCCTTGCGATCTAGTTTGGTTAGAGTTTTTATATCCTATAATATATATAGATATTTTGAGGTTTTTATGCATGTATTTGGAAGCACTTAATCAATAAAATATTTTTCCTATACGTGGATATAGGTCACATTGACCGAACCACATAAATCTTTGTGTTTTTTTTTTTTTTTTTGATAAGCCCCAAGCAACATTATAATATAGTAAAAGGTGCCAAGGTGGAACAGGCATTACCTTGCCTTCCTATATATTTTGTCTTTTGAACTTTAAACGCTCTGTCGATTGAGCTAGACATATGGACAAATCTATGTGTTCTTGTTATTTTTTCTTGTTTATTCTCTTCTTATTTGGTGTTTATTTTGTAATAATTGTGATTAAAAAAAAGAGTTATCGTGAGCATATAAATGAGCGGGTTGTGATCTCACTGCAATTAAGGATGCCAAGATCGAACTCTAAAAAAATACGGTTGTGTATTATGATGAAGAGTTTCTTTGTTTTTATAATCTATAAGGCTATTATAAGAATTAATTTAGATATGATATGAACTTTAAGCGTACTTTTTTTCGTATATGTCATGTTACTCAAAATACCTCATAATCTAAAAAAAAAAGTTCCAGACAAAACAAATTATAAGGGGAACAAAGAAGTGGTTTGGAGGCTCACCCACAAACCACGTGATGTCTTACCATGGAGTGGAGTGTATTGCACTGTCAGTGAATGGAAAATACCACAGCATTGACCCACCAATCCAACAGGCTGAAAAATTGTGGGATCAAATAATTTGGAGATGATTTGAGTTTAAGGCCAGCTATTTTATTTATTTATTTATTTACTTAAATATTATATATATTTGTTTTTGTTTCTATCTTTCTTTGCTTTTCCTCTTTTTGGGAACCGGTGTAGGCAGGGCCGGACCATGAATACGGTTTCAATTCCACGTTTGATGAATGGGGCCTTCCATGTTTGTCCTAAGCCAACATAGGTCAAAGAATGTACAGTTCAGAACACAGAGCATGTTTGTTCTTTTTTAAACTGTTTTATGTTCTCCAAAATAAAGAAAACAATAAAAATGAAATATATTTGATTTTTCAGTTTTTTTTCTTCTAAAAAACACAAAAAACATAAAAATGTTATAAAAGTATTATAAAATGCAAATCAAGACGAATATATTTCTCTTTCGCATATGAGAAAGAGATATATGAAGAGACATAATTAAAAGAAGAAGGAGAGAGAGGGAGAGAGAGAGAATGAGATCTCAGAGGGATCGGAGTCTTTTATAGGCTAACAAAATAACCTCCCATTACTCACTTTAAATGAAGAGTAATGAAGGTTATTGAATGTGGCCATTCACAATTAAAAAGTTCTTTGCATGGTCATTACACATTGTAATAAATTTAAATTTACAATCACTGCTGTGAATGACCGTCATCGAGATAATATGCCATTAAAATCTTGTTAGTAAAGCTCAATGGGATAAAAACATGAGAAGGAAAAAGAGTCTGATATTAGCATGATGTTGTAGATTGTTTTGGTTTGTTATATTGTTTCGTTAGAAAGCGCCTTTAGTAAGCTGTGGGACAAAACGCGATGAAGGAAAAAAGAATACGGTATCTTACTTGTGCGTATAAACACGCTCCCATACGTAGATATCTTTGAATTTAGCGCATTCCGATCTTGTATATTAGCTTCTTGAATGTTGAGGTTAACAATGACTTTGTGAATAAATCCGCTAGATTATCACTTGAGCGTATTTGTTGAACATCAATTCCACCACTCTTTTGAAGTTCATGTGTATAAAAAAACTTTGGCGAATTATGTTTAGTTATATCTCCTTTGATATAACCTCCTTTTTATCACGTACAATATGTGCAATATTATCTTCAAATAATGTTGTCGGAATGTCTTTGATAGAGGGGAGTCCATATGAGTCTTGAATATGTTGGATCATCGATCTTAGCCATATACATTCACGACTTGCTTCTTGAATTGCTATAATCTCTTAATAATTTGATGATGTAGCCACCATTATGCCTTAAGGATCTCATGGAAATAGCGGTTCCGTATAATTAAGCCCACATATCATGTTTGTGATATAACATGTGGATTTGAAAGGTTTTCTGCATCATCATATCCAAGAAATTGCTACTTCGATTCATTTGCATAAAATAAACTCATATAAGTTGTTCCTCGGAGGTAGTATAATATATGCTTGATACCATTCCAATGTCTTTGGGTTAGGCCGGGCTGTGCGACTAAATTGTGAAGAGCGATATACGGCGAGCACAGTTACCAAGATACATAAGTGCACCAATAACACTAAGATATAGTACTTCATGATCAAGTAATTCTTCGCCCTTTTCACAAAGACGAAATGAGTCATTTTTCACGTGAAGTGAATGGACAACCATTGAAGAACTTAAAGGGTGTGCTTTATCCTTATAAAAGCGATTTGCAATTTTCTTAGTATATGCAGATTGATGAACCAAAACTCTAGTAAGGAAATGCTCGATCTACAAGCCGAGACAAAATTTTGTTTTCCCAAGATCTTTCATCTCAAATTCCTTTTTCAAATATTTTGTTTTTCTTAAGCTCTTTGGAGTCTAAGATTAAATCATTAACATACAAATAATAATTACGATTTCGATATGTTGATGAAGATGCATAGGGATATAGGGTTGTTTGCATCTCTTCTTTCAATAAATACTCGCTAAATTGGATTTGTACCACGTGCGTCGGGCCAACCTTCAAATCATATAGAGATCGGTATGTTTGATTAAGCACATATGACGAGGCTCTATATTATTTGCTTCGGGCAATCTAAATTCTTCGAGATTTTTCATGTATATGTCGTATCTATGAATCCATATAGATAATTTGTGATGACATCCATGAGATGCATATCTACTCACTAGAGACTAGTAACATTAAAAAATGAAAAGTGATTGCGTCTATGACGGAGAATATATGTTTCCCTTGCAATTGATACCGAGGTCTTTCACGAAGCCTTATGCTACTAATTAGCTTTATATCTTATGATCTCATTATTTTATGCTTTAGTACAAATCTCATTTGTACCCCCGACAAGATTTACACCTTTAAGTGTTTGGTTTCACGAGTCCAAAAGCGTCGTTTCATTAACGAGTTTTATTCGCACCCAGCTTCTTTTCATTTTGGCCAATCATTTCTATGTCAACATTTTCCATATTTTTGGTTTAGGATCTTCATCATTTTTTATTATGTCTAAGGTCACTTGGAAAACAAAAATATTATTAATAACAACTTTATTTCGATCCTATTTTTCTTTATTGTGCACATAATTTATTGAAATCTCGAAATTTTCAAGTACTAATGCCTCTTTAAGGGTTATTTTTTTATCTCGAACCTCTTCAGGGGCTTTTTGTTTATCATGTGTCTTTACGGGGGTTTTTTTGTTTATCATGTACCTTTTCAGGGATATCAATTCTCCTTTGTGTTCTCCTATTTCAAGGAGTTATATCTTTTGAGCCAATAGGTCTTCCTCACTTCAAGCATATTTTAGACTCATTTGCTTAATTGTCAGCTAGGGACATCGATCCTTCTTTGGAGCAGTGCGTGGTAGGAAATGTGAGGCTTTGTCACTTTCTTTGTATCAATAAAAGCATATGGTAATTGATTTGCAAGATTTTGCAAATAGATGATCTTTTGAACATCCTATTCACATTGATTTGTACGAAGATCAAAATAAGACATTGTAGATGCATTCCAACTAATTTCTTGTCGTTCTTTTGGAATTGAATTTTCTCTCCCTAATGATAGGAATACACTCTCATTAAAATGACAATCCGCAAAGCGGACTGTAAAAACATATCATGTTAAGGGTTCAAGATATCTTATGATAAACGGAGAATCAAAACCTACATAAATCCCAAATCTTCGTTGGGGACTTATTTTAGTGAATTGTGTAGGTGCAATTGGTATATAAACTGTACAACCAAAGATTCGTAAATGAGAAATATTTGGTTGTTTGCCTAGTACAAGTTGTGAATGGGAGAATTCATGGCAAGTTGTTAGTCGAATACAAACCAAGCTTGCAACATGCATAATAGCATGTCCATAAGCGGAAGTCAACAATTTGGTTTTTATTAGTAGTGGTCAAGCTTTTAATTGAAGACATTTGATGAGGGACTCTGCTAAATCGTTTTGGGTGTGAGTATGAGCAACATGGTGCTCAACATTTATTCCAACTGATATGCTATAGTGAGTAAAGGTTTTAGAGGTAAACTCACCGACATTGTCAAGTCTGATAGTCTTAATTGGATAATTAGAAAATTGGGCTCGTAATTTGATCATTTATGTGAGGAGCCTAGCAAAGGCAACATTTCATGTCGAAAGAAGACAAACATGTGACCACCTAGTAGAGGCATCTATTAAGACCATAAAGTAATGGAAAGGTCCATGTGATGGATGGATAGGTCCACATATGTCCCTATGTATTCTTCTAAGAAGACTAGTGACTCAAATGTGACTTTGCTAAAGAAGTGTTTGACTATCAATTTACCTTGTGAGAAAGCAGCACATGGGTATTCATTGGGCAAAAGAATCTTCTGGTTCTTTAATTGGATTCTCCATGTGAGTGTTCTATAATTCTCCATATCATTGAGGACCTAGAATTTATTGACTTGTCATGCCAAAGAATGAAAGTCTTTTGGTTGTTGAACTTCTAGTTTACGACAACATATGACTCAATAGGCTTTATATTGTATGATACAGCCAAGAGGAGTAGGTTGAGAGTTTTTTTATTATAAGTTTCTTGCCATAAACATGGGGTAGAAATGTAAAGACATTATTTATTACCTTTACTCATAGTTTCAATATGATATCATTTCTACGGATATCTTTAAAGTGAAACCAATTCCTTGTGGATTTGCTAGAATATAATGCTTCATTGATATGAAACCTATTTCCATTTAGTAGCATTATGTTTACCCTTCCAGAGCTTTCAATTAAGTTTGCAGTACTAGATATCGTACTTACATTGACATTTGTTAATGTCAAATCTAGAAAGTATATTTTATCTCAAAGGATTGTGTGTGTGGTTACAGTCAGTAAGGCATACATCACCCCATTCATATTGAGATCAATAACACATGAATTTTAGATAAACTATGTAAAGTATAGATAATATAAATATCAATATAATGGATGTAATAACAAAATAAAATCATTTTATTTAATTTTGGCATAAGACGCATCATTCAGTAGCAGTATTTTCATCATTTATCAAATAGTCCGTTTTTTCACTAGGACCTCCAAAGAAATTAATATAATAGTAAGTTAAATCTAGTCTGTTTCTATTAGTAAAGTTTAGTTCTATCTCTTTTCCTTTTTTTTTTATTGATGCTTAGTAGAGGTCGGACAAATGTCTAGGCACGTGACCAATGCTCTTTCATACCACATCTATGACAATTATTCTCATAGGCCTTGGAAGATGTATTTTATATATACTTCCAATTTTCTTGTTTCACCTCGGTATTATTCCACTTATCCATGAGGTTTTCATTTTTTGGGAATTTGAATGATTACTACCATGAGTTCCATGGTATCGGAAATTCCTTCCACGACCACGTCATCGTCCATGTCCACGTGTTTTGGACGATATCGTATTCACTTTAGGGAATGGTTCGAATCCAGTTAGACGAGATTGGTGATTTCTCAACAAAAGTTCACTATTTTGCTGAGCAACAAAAAGACATAATATCAATTAAGAGTATTTTTTAAATCTACGCTCTCGATACTGTTGTTGTAGAAGCACATTTGAGGCATAAAATGCGATGACCGTTTTTTCTAGTATGTCTTCTTTCGTGACTTTCTCTTCGCATATCTTCAATTATGAGCTGATTTTAAATAATGCGAGTTATATTCACTGACTATTGAAAATCTCTTTTGCAACCTTAATTATCAGTGCTGCTGAGCTTTAGGAAAATCCACGGTTTTGTGATCATATCTTTCCTTCAACCATTGCATTGAGGGCCATTCTTGTAAGGTATTTGCTTTTTAAATCCTCATCCTCATGGAGGTGGTGCCTAAAAATCAGTACTTTGCATTGATCTTGCAATGATGCTTGATTTCCTTCTTTGATGGTAGTTCTAAGATTCATTGCATCAAGATGTATCTCAACATCAAGGGTTTAAGATAGATAATTATTTCCGATAATGTCAAGTGCAAAAAACTCAAGTTTTGTGAGATTTGACATTGTCAACAAACTTTTGATAATAATGTATTAGGATCAGTTTGACAAATAGTAGTATAGATTTTGGTTTACAATCAAAACCAAATATAATTCTAGATATGAAAAATTGAAATAACTTTAAGTTAGGGTTAGGAAATTACCTTCAGAGTAAACTTATGCTGATAGCGTGTTATAAAAGTATTATAAAGTGCAAACCAAAATGAATATATTTCTCTTTTGCGCATGAGAAAGAGATGCATGAATAGATATAATTAAAAGAACAGAGAAAGGGAGAGAGAGAATGAGAACTCGGGATACTTTCATTGATAGGAAAGGGAACCTTTTATAGGCTAACAAAACAACCTCCATTACTCATTTTAAATGAGGAGTAATGAAAGGTTGTGAATGTAACCCGTTCATAATTAACAAAGTCCATTTGTATGTAGTCATTCACCACATTGTAATAAATTTACATTTACAACAAAAAAAAGTTAAATTTAAAGAATAAATAAGAGTTTTCAAAGAACACATTTTTGGTATTCTTTATGTTTTCAAAAACTGTTTTCAAGAATAATTTTCAAAAATAGGAACCAAACAAACCCTAAACCAATGACAACATAAGGGAAGTAAACCGTAGTGAAGAAGCAAGTTGAAGCACAGGAAGAAATTTTATGTTATGTTTTTTTTTTTTAACTTTTTTTTTCTCATTTTGATATCTTTTCCATTCTTAAACTAGCTCACTATGAAGCACTTTGTTTTAAAAACAAGAGAATTTTGTTTTAAACAAAACCTTTGTTATGGACGGTTTTCTCAAAAATTGTTTTTCTATCTTCAAAACTATGCTTGGTTTTTCGGAAGATTTGAAGGGAAGACATAAGAAAAAAATATAATAAAAAGAAAATAAAAATAAAAATAAAGTTAAATACAACATATTATTTTTATTTGGTACTTTAAATTCAATTTATTTATTTTAACCATCTATACGAAGATTAAATAATTTAAAAATATGTAAAATTTTAAATAATTTTATGATTAATTATATAAATAATATCTCAACTTTTCGATTTTTTCTATTTTGATATCTCAACATTTTTTTTCCAATCAAGTGTCTCAATTAATCAAGTATTCCTTAACATTTATGTAACTAATCAACATCTTTCTCACTTCATTTTCTTTCATTTGAAAACCCTAGTTGTGAAATCACCCTTCTCATTGTTTGTTTGCACCGGATCGAGCTTTCTCTCTCAATAAAATGGTTTCTTCCACAAGATCTAAGTTTTTCATTCGGTTGCATTTTGTTTTTATTGTGTTTTTTCATGACATTGAGTATGTGATTGTGTTGTCGTGCATTATTTATTGATTAGTTGTGTTTTTGTGTGGACGATTTAGATTACATAGTTGTTTCGATAAGACAGAAATCATATCAAATCGATATTCGTTAGTATGCTTCATTAGGAATATTAGGTATTTTAGGCATCTTAGCATTATCGGTGTGTGGCGTTGAGTAGTTTATTTCTTGTTGATAGCATAGATGTTATGTCATTGTCCCAATGTTTTAATGCTTTGGTTTATGTGTTTAGATGTAATGTCTTACTGTTATGAATTAATGAAATTTCTCTTTAGAAAAAAAAAAACAAGGAATTACATAAATGTTCCTTTTTTTTAATTTCTATAATACTTTCTAAGAAATTTTTTGATAAAAAAACTTTCTAAGATTTCAATGCAATCTAAAAGGATGTTCTAGGATTTTTTTACAATCATTTATTAAAATAAATTTTATATGTAATAAAGCATTTAACATTTAAAACCAGACATAGAGGGGAGATATCTAAGTTCGAGTCCCAAACGATTTACTATTTGTTATTGAAGTGTTTATAATAAAAAAAAAAAAGCAAATATTATAAAATCATTTGTTTTAATATTTTTTTTATCTCCTTAATACTATCTAGGAACTAAATATCAACCGAAGGGTCAATTTTTTTTTTTTTTTTTTTGACAATTAAGCATTTTGTTACAATAGTAAATTGTCCTCACTAGAACTCGAACCTAAGATCCTTTTTTTCCGTAGATGTCTTATCTTTTTAAAATTTGAACACTTTATTAACTAAGCTAGGCATGTGAGCAGTTAGAAATTGTTTTCATCCATTTATTATATTAGATTTTTAAGTAAAATTTTGTTAAAGCATCATAAAATACTTTTAAAAATTTGCCGAAGTATTTTTAAAAATATTTTAAAACATTGCCCAGCAGATTATTTTGATCTCAAAAAAAAAAAAAAAAAGTTTTGATGATGAAATTTAAATATAGCTTCAATAATTGGTGGTATCTATCAAACATACTATCAATATACTGGATTTGAGGAATATGAGAGAATTAACCATTGGTCAGTCAACTGTACAATACAATTACGACTTGTGATCTTCATCAATTTCTAATTGATTCATGAAAACTATGTACTATTTATCAAACATTCCAATACCTGATAGATAATTAGGGCATGGTTCCTATTTTTAAAAATTGTTTTTGAGAAACAGTTTTTTTGAAACACAGATAACACCATTAATGTGTTTTCTAAAAACTATCATTATTTTTTGAATTTAGTGTTTTTTGTATTTTACTGTTTTTCAGAAAAAAAAAAAAAAAAGCCAGAAATTCTGCTGGTTCATATTTTGATAAGCGTGCTTAAGCAGTTTTTAAACAACGATGTTCTTTGAAAATTGTTTTCGTTCTCTTGATTGATTAACTTTTGTGTTTTGGAGCAGTTAAAATTAACTTGAGATATGTTCTTGTGTTTTAACATTACCATTGTTTTAGAATAAAAAACAGTTTTAAAAAACATAAAAACCAAATAGACTACAATATTCTTTGTGTTTTCCTTTTTTTTTTTTTTTTTTTTAAAACAAAACAGTTTTCGTAACGAGAAAACAGTTTTCAAAAACCGTAAACAAAAAACATGGTCTGATTAGGCGCATTACTTATCCTTTTTACACCATGAAAATGTTGAGTTTATGGGTGCTGAGTTGGTATGGTTGACGAACATTATTTGTAGTCACCATAATGATCAATTGTCTTTTATGGATGGGTACCACATGACCATCTCTTAAACCCATCATATCATAGTTGCTTAATGTGTTACTCCTAATTAATCCTTTAAATTATGACATTTTCTTGATTGTAACTTGTAAGCAACCTACCTAAATATCCCTCATAAAATAATTTGGGTTGAGAAAATTTTGATTTTATTTATATTCAGACCAAACTTTGTAGAAGCATTAGGAATGAATTTAGGCAAATTTTGATTTCCTTTATGGAATTGAGTTTAAAATTGGTCAAAAATACTTGACATCTTAAATGATGAAATTGTAAATACAATGTTTTCGATATATCTTAGAGAAAGGTCAAGCAAACAAACACTTTATAGGTATTATATTATCCATTCCGAGTTCAAAAGGGTTTATCATGATTTAAGCGCGTTCTCGTCTTAGTGAGATGATTGGAGTTTTGAGTTCAATCCTTGGGAATATAGTTGTATTATATGATAGAAATTCATCGTCTTTATGATTACTCTTAACTCGTATTAGGATTAGTCTGAGTATGATATGAATTAAAAACGTCTTTAATATATGTACGGACACGATAAAGTTTTTTTCCTAAACGTGTGTAGAAAGTTAAGAAAGTTAATATATACTCCTAACACCTTTTTTTCTTTTGTTCAGATACAGGTGCGACCTTCAATATATAGTTACAAAATCCACTTAATTATAGATTATATATAATCCATAAAATTGTAATGGAGTAGAAACCACATTGGGCTCGTGTAGAGCCCAGAATACGATAAGAGCAATATATGGGCCGGCCCAATTACCAGTCCCTTCTCCAGCGATGTACTGTTCCTTATTAATTATTAGGAGATTATGATGTTTAGGTGTCATGGACCTAAAATCATAACTTGGTCGAATTCGAGCTTCGAGTTATTTTTCATTAAGTTGAGCTCTAATACCAATTTCATGCAAGGTCATTTCGGATTAATGCGACCTGCAACATGATATTTTATCGAATCGTTTTACGATCAAGTTTGATAAGGAAAAGTGAAGACGTCACAATTAATTATATAATGGTTAATTGATAAATCGATAGGATGAGAGATCTGCGTCAGTGTAAATATTGATTGATAAGTCGATGAAATGAAGGCGTCCCTTGTCGATTGTAAATAGTTGATTGATAATTAAAAAAGTATACTTAATTAAAAATTTTATTTTCTAAATTTATTCATTTATTTATTAGGTTTATTTTGTGCAATAAATATAGTAAAATAAATCAACTTTAATATATAAATGCCTATAGCAATAAATAATTTAATAAATATACAAACTAAATACTAATATTTTAAATAATATTGATTTCATAATAATACATATTAAATACAAACATATTCATAACAATGATAATGATAATATAAAATGTCTTAATTATATAAAATATTATTTGTTTCCTATTTATAATAATTTTATTTAAAATATTTATAATGTTAATATCATGATCTATTTTTATGTTTTAGCACTCAGAATTTTATAAAACTAAGCAAATTACAAAGGATGAAGAACATTCCTTATAAATAAATGCCAGATTTATTTTATTTCCTACTCATAATAACTTTTTATTTATAATATTTATAATTTTAATATTGAATTTTATTTTTAAAATTTTAAATTTTAATAAACCTAATTATTCTTAAGAGGTTAATAAAGAAGATATTATCACTATTACTTTTAATTTTTATAAATATTACTTTTAAAATTAAATATTAAAATGATTATTAATAATTCTTTGTTAAATAGTTAGTATTTTTATATTTATTTGCATAATTAACTTGTGGATAGTATTTTATTTCTATTAAAAAAAAAAGGTTTACAAGAATTTATTATTTCAAAAAAGGTTTACAAAAATTTATAATATTAAAGTATGAAGATAATAAAATGTTATAAATAGGGTATATATAATAATTAAAATTAATATATCATTGATTATTTATTATTGTAGGTAAATGTATTTATATTAAAGTAAACATAAAAACAATAATCTAATAAAGAAAATATAAAATAAAGGAAAATATTAAAAATCACCATTTATTTTATTTTAAAAATAGAAAATATAGGATGATTTATATAAAGGAAAAAAAGTGCATGACCCATGGGCTTGTGGCTAAGGAGGTTGGGGTTTTACGAAGAAGAAAGAAAGAACATTTTTGTCTTATCAATACATATGTCCTTGGTTTGTAATAAATTAAAAGAAAAAAAAAATACTGGGAGTTTGTAATAAATTAAAGAACAATTGAAGTGTTATCGGGTCTTCTTGACCCAGCCCAAATCTGCTCTTGCCTTGTTCTCCTCTTATTTAGTCAAAACCTGGGGTTTCCTCCCCCTCCAGACAGGGAAAATGTGAAGGAAAAGGAAAACGATGGACAAGAAAATTCTGGAAGTGGGGAAAATGATATGATCATAAGCTTTAGGAAAGACCAAGTCTGAGTCCCTAAGATCCGTGATGACTTTTGACATCATCACTATCAGCAATGGAAACCAGACACATTGACATTTATTGAAATAAACAGCGCTACCTACCTGCCTTCTTCTTTGATCTTCTTCTGAAATCTTGCCTTTTCAATCATCTCTTCGTCTTCTCTCTCTGCAACAACTGTTTCTGACGCCATGGATGAGTCGATGAACATGGAAGTGAAGAATTGGTGGTGATCGGAGAAGTGTTGCAGGCTCTCTCCTCCTTCGTCTTCAATTCCTCGCTGACGTTACCTTGTTGATCCGTGAATTGCTATCTTTCTCTTTCTCTTTCTCTCCTTTGTTTTCTCTTTATTAACCTAACGCCCATCAATTTATGTTTGGAAAGGGAGAAAACTGGTGACCCCGGGAGAAAATTCAACAAAATTTGATCGGGAATCCGCAATTCAAAACACTTTTTTTAGGGATTAATGCCATGTAACCTACACTGTTCTTATTCTGATGACTCCTGCATAATTTTCCTGATTCACAAAATTGGATTGCCTTCAATTTTGTTTTGCAGTGTTCGTTATAGTGGACCAATTCTGAACCATGTTTGAGAATGATGAAATGCTTGTCTAAATTTCATGGGCCAATTACTTCTCTCAGGGGTCTTCTTTGATGAGAAGTTCGAAGAAATCTCTATAATGAAGAAACAATTGAATGTTATTTTGGGCAAATAGAAGATGAGTTTGTGAATGGATAGATATAACCTTCTTGTCTGGTCTGTTCAAATCAATTACAGAAGCTCTTCATTATCAGCTGATATAAGTAAACTGGATCAATCAATAACAACTCTATTTTAGTTGATATCAAATGATTACTTTTAGCTTAATAGTTTGTTCATAGGCATCGCACAGTATTGGGAAAATTGAATATTAATTCATCAAACAGCAGTTAAAAGAAATTTTATAAAACATAAGTATAGGTTTGTTACTCTGTTGGGTGGTAAGTGATGATAAAATTGAAATCAGGAAGGAATACTTGGAGATCCCATGGGCAAGCTTGAGGGCAATGGTGGAACCATCATTTGGAGAGAGATCAGTGATCAACCACAGAGATTATCTCTCTAATTGCAGGGTCGTTACATCCAGAGCAATCAACATTACTGACAAAGAAGTTTTGACAGCGAGGTATGCATATCTTATGACTATCTTGTCATTGCCACTGGCCATTTGTATTCAGTCCCAAAACTAGAACTGAAGGCTCAAGTCAGTTCAAGCAGGTAAGTATATATATATATGTTGAAATGTTCTTATTTGTGTGGTGCCATGATGCTGGTTTAATTCTAGGAAATGATCCTACGGAAACCATAGTTACCGAGTAGCACTAAGTCTTATATAATCTGATCACGTCGTTTTGCGTATAAAGCGTAGAATGGTACATAAGTTTGATAAGTTCTCCTACCTATTAGGCCGGCCTTTTAAGTTAAGCTTTTCATTGGCCTTGAGTACCTGCCTATCATTGAATAAACTTTCATTGAGAGGCTGGTGCATATGAAAGGAGCTACAGTGCCTTGCCCCAAAGGTGGATTCGAGTGATGGTGTGAGCCGTCCGCGGATGTCAGGCTTCTCAATAGCCAGTGATGAGTATCAAGCCTAATAGGAGAGGCGGCGCAAAAAGTGCTGGCGGGGTGGGAGGCACATCGAGTTTAGAGTATCGCTCCGCGGCCTTATGTGAAGGTGATGTAAGATCGTATCATTGCCCACCCCTAGAGAAGCCAGATGTTTGCGGATGACTCACACTCTAGATAGTATTCACTCTGAATCCACCTTTGGGGCACCGAGTAGCCCTCTTCCAAGTAGTCTTTTCCGTTCTTGCACCGGCTCTTGGCGCAATAATAGGTCTCTAGAAACGCAATAAAGAGCCTAACCCAAAAGACTAGCTTGATAGGTGGGAGAACCTATCAAGTTTAAGTACCACTTTAGAACCTTATGTGGAGCCGATGTGAGATCGTATCATTGCCCACCCCTAGAGAAGCCAGATGTTCGCGGATGGCTCACAGTCTGGATAGCATTCAATCCGGATCCACCTTTGGAGCACCAAATAGCCCTCTTTCAGATAGCCCTTTCCCGCTACGCATAAGCTCTTAATGATAGGTACCTAAGCTTAATAGGAGAATCCAACCCAAAAGACCAGCATGATAGGTAGGGGAACTTATCAAGCTTGATCTGTATCCACGGAAACATGGAGCTGATGTGAGATATTATACTACTTTGATGTTGCCAACTTATGCTTAAGCAACTTGGTTATCTTTCAATGGCAGAAAATGGCGATAGATCAGCTAGATCGATTTTGATCATTGGAGAGGTACTGGTGTTGAACTCTCTGGAGAGATTGCTGTTGACTTCCCAGAGAAGGAGGTCACTCTGGTTCACTACGGATCAAGGTTGATGCAATTCATTGGGCAAAAAGCTTCCAATAAGACTCTAGGTTGGTTGAAATCAAAGAGAGTTGAAGTGAAATTGGAGCAATCAGTTAACTTGGATTCAGCAACTTCAGATGGAATCAAAACATATCAAACTTCTGGTGGAGAAACCATCAAAGCAGATTGCCTTTTCTTGTGCACTGGGATTCCACTGGGTTCAGCATGGCTAAAAGAGACTTTCTTGAAGGATAAGTTGGATGTTCAAGGAAGATTGATGGTTGACAAAAACTTGAGAGTCAAAGATCACAGTAACATCTTCGCCATTGGGGATATTACTGATATTCCAGTAAGTGCTAACCTCTGACAACTGATCATTTCTATTTGGCTGCTATGATATTTAGCTCATCCAATTCTTCTTGCTGAAGAGACAGATCTATAGGTTCATAATCAAACATGAATAAAAGGCCAAATGATTTGTGACGGACAAAATGGAATGCTGTTAGGCAATTGCAGGTAGGGGTGTAATCGAGTCGAGTCGATGTAGAGTCAAGTTCGAGCTCGACTTGATTAAAAAGCTTGAAGCTAGAACTCAACTCGAACTCGATTGAGTATTTTTTAGATGCAAAACTCGACTCGAAAAACAGTTGAGTTGAGCTATTCGAACTTGACTTGATAAAGCTCGAATCAATAAAAAAATTAATAAAATAGTAAAACTTGATTAAGCTTGCGAGTGGTTCGAGTCGGGTAATGTGATATTCGAACTCGACTCGACTAGTTACTCAAACTACTCGAGCTCGAATTCAAGTATTTTACGAGTTGAGGTCGAGTAACTCACGAGTAGCTTGACTCGTTTACACCCCACATTGCAGGCATTTGTGGCCTAATTTCAACAATTATAAGCTAAAGTCTGAATAAAATCCTTAGCTAGAAGTTTAGGTCATTACAAGGCTGAAGCTTTGTGAAAACTGTTAAAACCTTTAACAGTAAGACAGGGCTATGTTTCTCTCTTTTTCTTTCCTGGAGAAAAGAAAACTAAAACATGAGTTTCTATTAGTAGATATAACAATAATCAACATCTTCTCACCTGCAGTCCATTTTATTCTTTTGTGAATTGATCTAAAGTGCTTCATTGTTGTATGAAAAAAACTGAATACAAAACCAGGAAATCAAGCAAGGGTATCTGGCACAAAAGCATAAGTTGCAACAACAAATTTGGAAGCTACTGATGACAGGAGGAAAAGAGAGCAAAATGGCAACTTACGAGCCTCTTCGATCGATAAAGGCGATGTATCATGGAAGAAGAAGAAGCAGTAGCACAACTTTCCGTTCACAACAACAGTGGACATGTTCCTGGTATAGATCAAATCAAGGGACTTGTTTGTTGGAAAAACAAGGAAGAGATTAGGCTTAGACCCTCATATAGCATACGAGTAAGAATTATGCTGATGCAGTTTATTCAATTTCTTTAGGGTACCTCTCATTTCCTTCCACATCTTGTTTTATTTTTTTGGTTTCATAAGTATGGTTTGGTGTTGATTTGTTGATAATTTGGTGAGCACGTATGACTTTCTTGAATAATGTGAGCATTTGTCGATAATTTAGGTCTTACATCGCTAAGAGAAATGCTCGGTCTTGTTGGTTTATAATCTGTTGAGCTCTTTCACTTATACTTGTTTTGGGGTGATTAATTACACAGTGGCTGTAATAGTAGTATCAAGCGATTCCTTAGGATAACCCTTGTCCAGAGTATAAACAGGGCTGTTACCCGTAAAAGGTGATTTGGTTGGGCTGACTTCATATCTTAATAAATGTGGTACTTGTAATAGTCAATTGTCTACACAAAATTAATCAAAAAGGATTTAAGTTAAGTTTTTTTTTTTTTTTTTCGAACATGCTTAACGTGTTCAATTACTAAAATTAAGTTATTAAGTCAACGTTAATTTACCAAACAGCTTCATTGTTTGATCTCATAAATTGGTGGCAATCAGGGATTACAACAAAGGACACATGACATAGGTGATTTTAAAGTTGCTTAAATCATAGCTGTCTCAACTAAGCTGTGAAATTAGAAACAAGAAAACAGAAATTTTGATTTAAGAACAAGAAAATTGATTTAAATTTCAATTTGTAGGCCCAGAGACCAAGAACAAGAAACCAAATGGTTCACAGCCCATGCATGTTTTATATGCAAAAGGACATAGTGTGAGGGCTAGTCCACATTCTATTTGCATTTTGGTTCGCAGCCCACATGCATGTTTTATATGAAAAAAGGACATAGTGTGAGGGCTAGTTTGAAAGCCATTTCTAGGATTTATAGGTTTATGTAATATTTAAAACATAACTTAGAACACAAGAATATCATATTTCATAATAACCCGAATATCACAGGAACCTGAAACATTACGGGATCTTGATTTTGATATAGGATCTTGGTTATGATATTCACACATTAAATCAAATAAAGAATTCTTACTAACTTGGATCCATAATGACGAAACTTAAGACTTGTTTACAATGTAATTTGTATCTTGTTCTTTCCCTTTTCTCTTTCTTTCTTCTCTGACTTACATACGAGATGGTGAGTGTTTTTCCCATAAAGGCTTTTATGGTGAGGAGGACCATATGCATATTAATTTAAATTTCAAACCACTTTCATCAAGCGATACATTCCAATGAACCTATTTATTTAAAACCCATAATAAAAATATTAATTAAATCTTACATTTTATCATGTGACTCACATAGAAAATATAATCTTATATTCTCTCACTTGACTCATGTGATAATACATTTATGACCCTAATAAATCATATTCATCATAATACTTATTACTAAAGAGTTATTTAGTCATTCATTGGTTAGTCATAAAATCATAATTAGAATAAGAAGTAACTTAAGAGTCATGGCGGTTGTACTTCATTATACGACCTAGTTCCTTCTATGTACCATTGTACTAATTATCTTCTTCCTTTAACCATTATATAAGTGAGATATACATTGAGGTCAAAACATTATTATCCATTCAAAATAAGTCATGTTACTAATCATCATAAGACATGCGATGTATACATAAGGTGAAAGCAAGGAAAATTCATAGCTTATACATTAATGAGCTCAAGTGTCCAATATACATTAATATTGAATGCAACCATAAATCTTTAGGCATAGAGGTATTCTTTCAACGACTAAATGAAAGGGAAATCTTGTTATGGAAGATGTTCTTCATGTTGGCGCACCAGTTGGTGCTATAAGTTCTGGACCACATTATGTAACATGGTGCACTATATCATGAACCATCGTGGAGACAGTGCAATTCTAACATAAATAAAATCAAAACAAATCCAACATATATATGTAGGGACCTGAGAGATTGGTCACACGGTTGTGAAGCCTATCCGTGAGGTTGAGCCCATATGCAAAGATTTCACTATATGTGAGTTGGAGTTCTGAGTTGGTATTATATGGGGACAAAACCCTTTCTCCAACGCCTTCTTCTGCCTAATTCTCTCACAATGAAACATAGAATGAACTCCCCTCATTCTCTTAACACCATCTAGACTCCCCTGAGCCCAACAACATCAGGCTAAACAGAGATAAAATCTGCTTGCGCTTAAAAGAGTTGAGCCATGCCGCCGAAGCCGGTATCTTTGATACAAAAATACTTTCTTCTGGCTTATGCGTTTATCTTCTATCTTTCTTTTAAGAGCGTGATCTCCATTTACAATCCTCCGAGGGGAATTGAACGGAATTACGTATCACACATTATCCTTACTTAGCCGATCAAAGCCAACTAAAAATGCCTTTCCGCTGAAACTCCCTTGATCATGCGAATTGATTTCCTTCCATATTCACTATTTGAGAATTTCCCTTCCATAGAAAAATCATTAATTTATAGCTAATATTTAAGATTTTATTCACTTAAATTATCAAGCGATCTTTCTAATTTATCACCATGAATCACAACTCTTGATCTTTAGAATATCATAATAAAATCGGATTAGATTTGATACGTGGATTCTTTGTCGGCAGTTTACCAACATGGCAGACCAACATGTTATAATTGAGATTGACAGCGTGCGAGGAGTTTTTCCCATGTTCTGAAACATGATTTAACTTTCCTAAGACATGACAGCAAATATCTCAGCAATCTCCCCCTTTGGCATACTTTGGCAAAAATAAATCGGGATAACCCAGCGTGGTCGAGAGTCATAATATATGAACCATGGGCGATAAAAGCGATGTCACCAATTCGACAGATGTATTGTTGACCCGATCAAATATATAACACCATAAACATACATAAGTTATTATTCTCCCTTTTTTTTTTTTGTCAAAGAAGGCCAAAGAGAACAACACTTATAGACCTTGATATGAGAGATGAATCGATATAGTGCCACCATTAGCGATGGGGCTTGGAACAACCATAGGGGTAGGAGAAACATGCCTTGGTCTTGCAGATGGTGCAACGCTACGGAACAAGTTTGACATTCAGTGCCAAATAAGTAAGAAAGATATGAAACACTAGGAACATCTTCATATGCATATTCAGCAGCTTCTTCAATACCACCTCGTGCAACATCCTCAATAACACCAGCCTTGACATCCTCAGCTGTTGCACCTCTAGAAACTCCAACAGTCCCTCTAAGGACATTAGCATCAACAGTTGTAACAAGCTTTCGAAATTAAGATCTTCCATGAGCATCTAAAGTAACAGCAGGCACAAGTTGTTCGAAGATCTTCTGGAGCATCTTTTGGAATATCTTTTGGACCGTCTTTATTTTTGGGAACATCCCTTTTGACATATGAACCCTTCTCCCCTTGAGTATTACCAACATACTTTCCTTTGATCGACTTCCAAATAGGTCGAATGTCATTGGATTTTTTGTGAGACATATTGTTTGACATCTTGTCTAACATTAGTTTCTTCACAAATTTTCCATTTCTCTTCCTTCTAGTTTGATACCCTGTGCCACTAACCATCTTCCTAGGGTTTTTCTTCTGAAGAACTGTTGGTTTGAGTATTGACTCCCTCTTAATTTGTGCACCAAACTTATCTTCCTCTTTGACCATCCCAATAGTGTAAGAATGGATGTTCTTGTTGCTCTTCTTTCTAGGATCTGCCAAGTAGGTAAAACAGTGGGGTCTGATATGTCCTAAATGATTACAATAGTGGCATCTAGGGATCCACTTCCTTTTCAAGCTCTTTTCGTCAAATTTCATATTAGGTATTTCCGACTTCTGTTTCTTGGCTTCTTGAGGGTTAAATGAATTTGTGGCTTGGGCAAAGATCGTTTTGGGTGAGATCTTATACCAGTGTAACCCAATCTAGCATGATCTCCAATATGATCTAATTTTGAACTGAAAATTAGAAAGCATTTTGACCGACTTCTTCATTTGATTAAGTTCGACCTATATGTCATCATCTTTTACGATTTGTTTATAGAGAGCGTATCTTCTCGAGACGATTTTCTGCTTGGTGAGTGTTTTGTTTGATCAACTTTTGGTTCAGGCGCATGGTTTGCAGCCATGTACCATACATGAGTTGGTATGATTGGGCTAACTCTTCATAAGAGATGTCTTCACCATCACTACTTTCTGCATAAGTTGTCTCACCATCTAATTAACCAAGTGTAGAAAGCGAGGTCCCATATCTTCACGCCGTAGACCATCCTTATGGATGATCTTAGAACATGGCTAGAAATCAAAGACTGACTTTGAGGAAGTGTTTTTGTAGAATGACTGACGAGTGCCATTGACTCACTGAAGATATCTTTCCCATCCTTGTTGTTTTCCAAGTCTTCATCACTCCTAAGGATTCTTGCATAGCCTATCCCACACATTCTCTATAATTTATTCTCCCCATTCCTATCCATCCTTGAAGCATCATAGTTGGCATTTAAATCCAAGTTATAGTGTGAGGAGTAGTACGCTTTTTTATCTTCTAGATACATTTCAAATATCCTAGGTAGACCCACCAACTCTTGAGCTTCATGGTTTTGATATTTTGGCTTTGTTTTAAGAATTGGATTTACCTTGTAGGCAAATCTTTGAGAAGAGATCTCAGAACTTTTCGAACAAGCCTTTCTTCAGGAATCTTCTCTCCCAGAGAAAACACCTCATTTACTATGTCACATACCTCGTGCATTATATTCTCCAATCGTCTTGTCCTCTTGCATATGAAGGTTTTCAAACTTAGTTGTCAAAAGTTGCAATCTTAATTCTGAACCATATTAGTCCCTTCATAGGTTACGTGTAAGATGTCCCATGACTCCTTAGTTGATTCCATGGTGAAGATAAGTTTGAGTTGGTTAAGATCAACTCCATTAAAAATTGCATTAAGTGCCTTTCGATTGTTATTTTCGTATTTTCCTTCTTTGCTTGACCACTCTAATTGTGGCTTAGGTACAATATTTCCTTCATCATCCATTTTCGTTAGAGGACTCCATCTTGCGAGTACTGGTTTCCATGCCTTCTCATTGAGAGTACTAATAAATGCTGTAATTCGAACTCTCAATATGTGAGTTAATCCCATCAAATGGTAGAGGGCTCACCGATCCACCTTTCTTCCAAGAAATTCATCTATGACTCACAATAAACGGTTAGAGATGCGGGTCCTCGATAACTTAGAAGTGACGGCTCGATGCAATTGAAAGGGAAAAATCATGTTATGGAAGATGTTCTGCCTGTTGGCGCATAACATGGTGCACCATATCATGAACCATATGTGGAGACAATGCAATTCTAACAGAAATAAAAAAATGAAATTAAATCAACATATATGTAGGGACACAAGAGTTTGGTGTGGTTGCTTGAACTACATCAGTGAAGTGAGCGGTGTCTGAGATTTCACTATATATCAGTTAGGTTACAAGTTGGTCTTACTGCTGAGACCGACTCTCCCCCGCTTTTTTCGCGCCTTCTTGCTGTTCTCTCCTGATGGAAACATAGAATGAGCTCCCCTCATTCCCTTAACACCATCTGAACCCCTGAACCAACTGACATCATTGTGAGAGATAAAAATATGCTGACATTAAGAGAGTTAGGCCATTCCTCAAAGCGGTATGTTGATGCAAACACTTTCTTCTAGCTTGCACGCTTATCTTTTGTATTTTTCTTCAAGACATGATCTCCATTTATAATCCTCTAAGGGAATTGAACCAAAAAATTCTATATCACACATTTCCTTGCTTAGCTCAATCAAGCCAACTGAAAATCTGCCTTTCCATAGAAAGTCCTTAAATCAAGCTAGTTGATTTCCTTCCATGTTCACTATTTATGAATATTTCCCTTCCATAGAAAAATCATTAATTTATGCTTATTCTTCAAGATTTTATCCACCTAGAATTATCAATTGATCTTCCTAATTTGTCATCGTGAATCACAACTACTGGTCTTCAGAATATCCTTATCAAAATCGGATTAGACTTAATATGGTAAGTCTGTTTGTCTAGCAGTCTCTGACATGTGAACCAACATGTTATATTTTAGATTATGACTTACGAAAACATGCGAGGAATTATAACGGGGTTGTTACGTAAAAAGGTGATTTGGATTGAAGCGCACATATCTTAATAAATGTGGTAGTGTAATGATCGATTGTCTATACAGAGTGTAAAAAAGTTTAAGTTAAGTTTTTTTTTTTTTGAACATGCTTAACTTTGTTCAATTACTTAAAATTAAGTTATTAAGTCGCCAAATGGTGCCCAAACAGCTTCATTGTTTGATCATAAATTGGTGGCGTCAGTTCTGACAAAAGGACACATGACATAGGTTATTTTAAAGTTGCTTAAAATCAACCATTTAGTACCGCTGGAAATTGTGAAATTAGAAACAGAAAAGCAGAATTTTGATTTAGAACAAGAAAATTGATTTAAATTCAATTTGTGGGCTGAGAGACCAAGAACAAGAAACCAAATGGTTCTGGCCCATGCATGTTTTATATGCGAAAAGGACATAGTCGTGAGGGCTGGTTGGAAGCCATTTCTAGGATTTATTGGTTTCTGTAATATTTAAAACATAACTTAGAACATAAGAATATCATATTTCATAATAACCCGGAATATCATAGGAACACGAAACATTACAGGATCTTGATTTCACGATATTCACACATTAAATCAAATAAAGAATTCTTACTAACTTGGATCCATAATGACGAAACTTCAGACTTGTTTGCAATGTAATCTGTATCTTGTTCTTTCCCTTTTCCCTTTCTTTCTTCTATGACTTACATACGCGATGGTGAGTGTTTTTCCCAAAGAGACTTTTATGGGTAGGGAGAGGACCATATGCATGTTGTTTTAAATTTCAAATTTCAAATGTCAAACCACTTTCATCCCAGCGATACATTCCAATGAACCTGTTCAAAATGTTAATTAAATCTTAGATTTTTATCACATGCGAGTCACATAAGAAAATAAATCTTATATTCTCTCACTTGACTCGTGTGATAATACATTGAAACCTAATAATATATTCATCATAATGCCATTATAAAGAGTTATTTAGTCATTCATTGGTTCGTCATAATATCATAATTAAGAATAAGAACTAACAAGAGTCATGGCGGTTGTACTTCATTATAGACATAGTTTAACCCTATTTTCCATTGTACTTTTGATTATCTTCTTCATTTGTATTATATATAAGTGAGATGTACATTGGGGTCCAAAACATTATTATCTCCATTCAAAATAGTCATGTTTTACTAATCATCATAAGACATACGTGTATTACATAAGGTGAAAACGGGAAAATTCATAAACTTATATGCATTAATAGGCTCTAAGTGTCAATATACATTAATATTTGGTCAACAACCTTAAATCTTTAGACATGAGGCCCATTCTTTCAACATGACCAGTGAAAGGGAAAAATCTTGTTATGGAAGATGTTCTGCCTGTTGGTGCACCAGTTGGTGCAATAAGTTCTGGACCACATTATGTAACATAGTGCACCATATCATGAACCATCCGTGGAGACAATGCAATTCTAATAGAAATAAAATCACGAAAACAAATCAACATATATGTACGGACACAAGAGATTGGTCACGCGTTCGTGACCTCCGTCACGAGTTGAACCCATATGCAAAGATTTCACTATATATCAATTAGGATTTACAGGTTGGTAGTATGGGACAAATACCCTTTCTCCAAACGTCTTGTCGCCTAATTCTCTCATAATGAAACATAAGTGAGGCTTCTCTCATTCTCCTAACACCATCTAAACTCCCCTGAGCCCAACAACATCATTAAACGAGAGATAAAAATTTGCTGACATTAAGAGAGTTGAGCCATACTTCAAAATCGGTATGCTGATACAAAAAATAATTTCTTCTAGCTTGTACGTTTATTTTCTGTCTTTTTCTTTAAGACGTGATCTCCATTTATAATCCTCCAAGGGAATTGAACCAATAAATCCTATATGCGGTTTCCTTGCTTAGCTCGATCAAGCTGATTAATCTTTGCCTTTAGCAGAAACTCTTGTCATGCAAAATTGATTTCCTTCCATATTCCTTGTTGTTAGGAATATTTCCCTTCCATAGAAAAATCATTAATTTTGCTTAATCTTTAGATTTTATTCACCTAAATTATCAAGCGATCTTTCTAATTTGTCACCATGAATCGCGACTCTTGGTCTTTAGAATATCATCCCATCAAAATCGGATCGGATTGTATAGTAAGTGTGTCCGGCAGATCCTCTGACATGTGAACCAACATGTTATAGTGGGAATTCTTACTTACGAAAGTAATGCGGAGTTTTTCCCATGTTAGAAGTGAAACATGATTTAACTTTCTAAGACTATGACAACAAATATCTCAGCCAATCTTGCTTTGGCATTCTTTGGCAAAAATAAAATCGAGGATAACCCAGACGTGGTCAAATTATAATACATGAAACCATGGAGTAATAGCGAGTAATATGTTCGGCCAAAGATGTATTGTGACGTCAAATAGCATCACAACACGTAAACATACATAAGTTATTATTCTCCTATTTTTTGTTAGAAGCCAAAGAACAATACTACGAGACCTTGATGCAGAGATGGTGTCTGATATCACCATTAGCGATGGGGCTTGGAGCAACCATAGGGGTGGGAGTGAGACCTTGTGGTGTTGCGGATGGTGCAACGGCTTTGGAACAACACAAAGTTGACCCCATCAAATCACCAAATAAAGTAAGAAAAGATAGAAGCACTACTAGGAACATCTTCATAAGCATATTTAGCAGCTTCTTCAATACCACCTTGTGCAACATCCTCAATAACACCGGCCTTGATCCTGTTTATTACATCTCTAGAAACTCCAACCATTCCTCTAGGGACATCAACATCAACAATTGTAAAAAGCTCAGAATTAGGATCTTCATGAACATCTAAAGTAACAACTTGAGCACAAGTTATTAGAAGATCTTCTGGAACATCTTTTGGACCGTCTTTATTTTTGGGAACATCCCTTTTGACATATGAATCCTTCTCCCCTTGAGTATTACCAACATACTTTCCTTTGATCGACTTCCAAATAGGTCGAATGTCATTGGGATTTTGTGAGACATATTGTTTGACATCTTATCTAACATTAGTTTCTTCTGGTACCATTTCTCTTCCTTTCGGTTTGATACCACAATGCCACTAACCATACTTCTAAGGTTTTCTTGAAGAAGCTGTTGGTTTGATATTGACTCCTCTTGAATTTATTGCTGAACATCTTCCTCTGACCATCGATAGTGTAAGAATGGATGTTCTTGTTGCTCTTCTTTCTAGGATCTTCCAAGTAGGTAAAACAGTGGGGTCTGATATGTCCTAGATGATTACAATAGTGGAATCTAAGGATCCACTTCCTTTTCAAGCTCTTTTCGTCAAATTTCATATTAGGTATTTCCGACTTCTGTTTCTTGGCTTCTTGAGGGTTAAATGAATGTGTGGCTTGAGCAAAGATTGTTTTGGGTAAGATCTTATACTAGTGTAACCCAATCTAGCATGATCTCCTATAGCTTTTCCAAGACTTAAAATATGATCTAATTTTGAACTTCCAGAATTAAGCATTTTGATCGACTTCTTCATTTGATCATGTTGTCGTATGTCATCATCTTTTGCCAATTTTGTTTATAGAGAACGTACCTTCTCAAGAAGTTCATTTTTCTCCTTGCTTAATTGAGTTTTTTATTTGATCAACTTCTGGTTCATGCGCATGGTTTGCAGCCATGTACCATACATGAAGTTAATTGTAGTTAGACTCTTCATAAGAGATGTGCTGCATCTTTCTTTACGCATAAGTTGTCTCACCATCTAATTGACCAAGTGTTGAACATGGCTAGAAATCCAGACTTACTTTGAGGAGGTGTTTTGTATGTTATTTGACAAGTGCTGTGACTCCTTGAAGATATCTTTCCCATCCTTGTTGTTTTCTAAGATAACAATACTCCCAAGTTGATGCATAGCCTCCATTCTCTATAATTTATTCTCCCCCATTTACTATCATCCTTGGAAGTATCATAGTTAGCATTTAAATCCAAGTTAGTGTGAAAGTAATTGCCTTTTTTATCTTCTAGATACATTTCAAATGTCTTGAGTGAACCCACCAACTATTCGAGCTTCATGGTTTTTATATTTTTGGCTTTGTTTATCGTGGTTACCTTGTAGGAAAATATTTTGGGAAGAGATCTCAGAACTTTTCGAACAAGCCTTTCTTCAGGAATCTTCTCTCCCAGAGAAAACACCTCATTTACTATGTCACATACCTCGTGCATTATATTCTCCAATCGTCATCCTCTGCATATAGAGTTTTTAAACAGTTTTCAAGTTGCAATCTTAATTCCCAGACCATATTAGTCCCTTCGCTAGGTTACGTGTAAGATGTCCCATGCTAGCTAACTAGTTGATTCCATAAGGTGAAGATAAGTTTGGAGTTGGTTAAGATCGACTCCGTTAAAGGTATTAAGTGCCTTTCAATTGTTATTTTCCAATTTGCCTTCTTTGCTTGACCACTCTAATTGTGGCTTAGGTACAATCTTTCCTTCATCATCCATTTTCGTTAGAGGACTCCATCTTGCAAGTACTGATTTCCATGCCTTCTCATTGAGAGTATTGAAAAATGCTCGCATTCGAACTCTCCAATATGCATAGTTCGTCCCATCAAATAGTGGAGGACGCTCCACCGATCCACCTTCCTTCAAGAAATTCATCTATGACTCAAAAACAAACTGTTAGAGATCCCACAGATCTTACTCAGTAACTTAGAGTGACCCGCTCTGATACCAATTGAAAGGGAAAAATCTTGTTATGGAAGATGTTACGCATTGGCCCGCGCTAACATGGTGCAACATATCATGGAACCATCTATGGAGCAGTGCAATTCTAATGAAATAAGCATGAAAAAATCAATATATATGCGGGGGACACGAGATTGGTCGTGTTAGGCCCTAAGCTACATCATGGTGAGCACAGTTGTAAAGGATTTCCGCGATGCTCGATTAGGTTACAAGTTGGTCTTATGAGACAAGGCTCCCCCTTTTCAACGCCTTACTAAAATTCTCACGTGAGCATAGAATGGTTCCTCATTTCCCCAACACCATCTGGACTCCTGGGCTAATGACATCGTTGTGAGATAAAAATACTGACATTAAGAGAGTTGAGCCATTCCTCAAAGCGGTATGTTGATACCAAAAACACTTTCTTTTAACACGCTTATCTTCTGTTTTCTTAAGACATGAGTCTCATTTATAATCCTCTAAGGTCTGAACCAAAAATTCTATATCACACATTTCCTTAGCTCAATCGAAGCCCAGTGAAAGTGCCTTTCCATGAGTGTAATCGAAGCTAGTTGATTTCCTTCATATTCACTATTGGAATATTTCCACTTCCATAAAAAATCATTAATTTGTACTTAATCTTCAAGATTTTATCTACACAAATTATCATGAGATCTTCCTAATTTGTCATCGTGAATCACGTTGTTAATTACTATGAGAATATCCTCATCAAAATCGGATTGGAAAACAATATGGCAAGTCTATTTGTCAGCAGTCACCAACATTGCAGAACTAACATGTTTATAATTTGGTCGACTTCTGAAAACATGCGAGGTGTTTTTTTCCTGAGGCCATGAAACATTATTTAATTTTTTCCTAAGATTATGACAACAAATATCTCCAACAACCAGTAAATGTTTTGGGAGGTAACCTTTTTCTCAAAGGATCAGCAATCATAAGATTGGTGCTAATATGTTCTATTAACACTCTTTGTTTATGAACTTCTTCTTTAACAACAAAGTATTTCAATTCCATATGCTTAACACCTTTTGGGGCCACTTATGTTCTTATTGAAGACTCTTTGCGAATATCACAATAAATTTTCAATAGTCAGGCTATACTATCAACAATCCTAAGCCTTGAAATAAAGTTCTGCAACCATTTAGCCTGAACCATGGCCTTTAAGCAAGCCACAAATTTAGCTTCCATGGTAGATGTCGCAATCACTATCTGTTTCACACTTTTCCATGAGATGGCTCCTCCTGCTAAAAGTTATAGATAGCCCTAGTGGATTTCATGTATGCATAGCGGCATATTCCGAGTTTGAGTATCCAATTGCTTCAAGATGATCAGATTGCCTATAAGTAAGCTTGTATTCTTTTGTTCCTTGTAAATATCTCAGAACATTCTTTGCAGCTTTCCAATGATCTAATCCAAGATTACTCTGGTATTTTCCCAACATTCCCACTGCAAAGTTTATGTTTGGTCTCGTATAGATTTGAGCATACATCAAACTCCTAACAACATATGCATATGATTGTATTCAGTTATTGTTTGACAACAAGTTGAAACCAAATGATTTATTTTTGACACTGCTACTAGAAAGTTGTTTAGAATCCCGAGCAACGATACCAAAAAACTTGTATAAGCATAGTTTTCCGACACGGCTACCAAAGACTAGACTAAATCCCCGGCAACAGTGCCAAAAAAATTGTTATTTAAAACCTTTTTCTATATAAACCAAAATATTGTTGTCACTATTCTTTTCAATGTATAAATCTTTTCTCTATATAAAATTTTAGTTTTAGTCTAAATGAAATTTACGCAAGTGCAGTCAATAATAGTAATAAAATTAGTTAAAAATAAGTCAGTATCATTCCCGAGGATTGTTGAAATCTAACGATCAATTCTTATTATAAAAATTCTTACTATTTGAACTCAAAAGTACAAAATTGATTCGTTTAAACTAAAAAAATGACTAATTAAAATTATAGTATTATAACAAAGAAAATCAAAATGAATTGGATTGAAGAGTTCACTGAGTAAAGTTAACACTGGGAAATAGATCAATGTATAATTATCAGTTTTTGCATCATTTTATAACATAATTCGGTCATTAGTTTGAAATATGAATTTGTTAGAGATGCAAGGTAATATAGTTTGGATTTCTCCATACACCATACATGACACTAATTAGATAACCATATTCTTTCCAAACACATGGGTCTAATCAATTACTTGTAGGATATAATCCTCTTTCTAAGAACTGGGTATTTTTCCTTTCCAGTACTTCACACCCTGTCCCTAGGATTGAAGATTTCTTGCCCCCATAGACAGGACAATGCAAGCCTTCTCCAATCTAATTGGTATCTCATCCTTGAATAGTCAAACTCTCTCTCTCCTTGATTGAGTCTAATATAACATGGGATCAAGATCATTTCATCAGACGGAGAAACCTGCAATCAATTAAATTGATACATCAACCGACTAATCCTCACACCATAAGTAAATTAGTGATTTATCATAGTAATCTTTCAATTTGTTCCATATCTAACATACCTGATATAAGCGCTCCATACTCTGGAATCTCCATCTCTGTGTCTTTCGGAGGGCCTCACGAAGTCGGGCAAAATCACTAATATTAAGATGTTGATTCAGAATCTCAGTCTGAAAATCATTCAGTTTCCTTCATGGGCATTTCTTTCTAAGTTCATGTGAACAATACTAACACTCGTTCATTTCGAGATTGATCTTTCATTAAATTATCTGATATCATGATGATACCGAAATGAATAAGTGATGAACCAGGTGCATTCAGCAATCCGATTTGATGTGCGAACAAATTTTACAATCAGAACCCGACCTGACTTCAGTAATCTGCTATTCGAAACGCTAAAGGTCATGTGACAAGTCAAATCTCTTATACAAAGGCTATAGCTATCGGATGTTTCGAGGTTCGGTAGATTGTGAGTGCCTTATGTGCTCTGTTTATAGGTTTTCTAAATGATGAGGCAATTTCGAAATTTGAAGTTGTGGATTCCCAAAACTAGCCCGACTTTGTTGTGACATAGAAAAATTATGTCGTGACATTGTAGTTATATTTGTCCTCTAGCTTTGCTGTGGCTCACAGTTTTATGTCGTGACAATCTTCTATGCCTTTTTCTTGACTTATTTCACAACATATTTTGAAAATGATAGAGCTTAGCTGAATTCATCTTGTAATTGTCGTGACATAAGTGTCTTTTGTCGCAACATTTCTTTCATGCCTTGCAGTGTTAACACTTGTTAACACTTGAATGTGTTAATGAGCCAAATTTGAATTCATTTTATGAGGTAATAAATGACATAAGTGTCTTTTTATTACGCCTTTCTTTCATGCCTTGCGGTGTTAACACTTAGGAATGTTATCTTTGCGACATAAAAACAGCAATTCGCGTTGTTTCCTACCCTTCTTCATTGTGTCGCGATAATAAATTTCTATGTCGCGACATTCTTTTTGTAGTTCTTTTCAACCTTTGTCACGACAATAAATTTCTATGTCGCGACAGAGTTCCATCTCAACATTATGTTGTGATTGTCGGGACATAAAACTTTTGCTGTCGCAACATAGCTTTCTTGCCTTGCTATGCTACTCTTTGAACTTTAATAATCGCGACATATATCATGCCTTAGACTTGTCATTCTACGAGAGAATGTTTGTCGCAACATCAAAACCTTTGTCGTGACCAACTTAACTTGACTTGTCTCTTTAATCTGCCATTTTTTGTCACGGCATAGTTTTGTTGTGTCGTGACATTCTTTCTTCCCTCTTTAGTTCTTTATGTCGCGACACAGGTTTGAATGTCTTGACAAAACTTTACTGCAATTTGCTTTCATCTTTGTCGCGATAGAGCAAAAGAATGTCGCGACATTCTTCTTGCTATATCTTCCATTCTTTTCACAATACTACTTTTTATGTCACGACATAATTCTGGCACTTCTTTAGGAACTTCTCAGGTAATGTCGCTACAATAAAAATCCATTGTCGCTGACGCGTTCACGTCTTCGGTTTTATTATGTCATGACATTCGACTTTATTTACAACAATTTCTTGAGTCAATCCTTCTCATATTATGTCACGACAAAGTTGTAAAATTTTGTGACAATCTTTAAACTTCCAACTTGAGCTCAGCTTTGTCTTTGTTGCGACATATCACTACTTGTTTATGACACCGTCTCAAGGTTGCCTTGAACTTCATGTAAACATTTTGAGATTATTTCGCGACATTTCTGCCTTAACCAATTTTTTGTTGTTTTTCTTGCTAGATTTGTTTCTTTTACTTTCAAAACCTGCAAAACACAAAGTTGGTGATTATTCCATAATTCTTCATTAAAATGAATCATAAACTTTTGGAAAAAATGCAAGAAAAATGGACTAAAAATAGATGAGTTTAGGACTCATTGAATTTCCCTAAACTTAAAGTTTTGCTTGTCCCTAAGCAAAGAAAATAAAATTTTGTTTGTCCTCAAACAAGTCAACTTTGATTTTTAAGGATATTTTTATGTTTTCCATTAGACATCTTTTCCTTGTATCCACAATTTAGCTCAAAAACAAGTGAGTTGTAAAATTATTTTAAACAGTTTCCAATCCGTAATAAGGAAGATTTTCAAGTAAGTTCACTAAATGTACTAATAATTCCTACAAGTGTAAACAATCTCACTTATTTAACTTACTCCGTGGAGTGTGATAGCCTTTTATTTTTCACCTTGGCCGATTAGTTAATTTTTCAGACACTACTTAGATAATAAACTTCTTCTTAATTGCCTAAGTCTCATAAGATGCTTGTTTGTCATAAGAATCTCCACTACTGCAGTGTGATACAACCTTGAAGATCAATTAGGTCTTTTAAGCCAGAATGTGTGGCTTGCAATTGGGTAGATAAATTGCATAATTTTAGCTCAAGTTTTTACCCAAATTCCACTTACAACTCAAATATATTTTGGCCTTCATTCTCATTTTACTTCTTCACTTATGTCAACTTTCAAACAACCCCAAACTTGGTTTGGTGCATCATTCTGCATACTCTTTATTGTGGTGTTTTTCTTTACCACCTTAAGACTGTAAATTCAATTCCTCTTATTAGAAGCTTTTCTACTTTTCATTTTCTATCAAGGCTTATGGACCAAAGGTAATGTTTTGTCTTTTAAGCCTCTACCAATCTCTTAGAGAACTCTGGGTTAGAAACCCCAAACCAATGCATTAGGGCAATTAGGTGTCAAAACACCCCTAAAACTTAATCGTTCGCGGAGGAAGGCTACAAGACAAAACTCATTCCACACCTCGATACTTCGCATTTTCGCAGCTCTTCTTTTTTCATTATTTTCCTCTTTCCCATCTCAATTGGTTTTCCTTTCCCATCCTTATTCTTATCCTCCTTTACATTTCCCAAAATAATACTCCCAAACTTGTCCTATTCTATTACTCGATGTACTACTATGCAATCTAGGCAAATAAGGTTCTTATTATAGGATTAGATTTAAAGAAGGATTTAGGCTTTTCATTTGCTGGTTGATTATGAAATTGGCTCTTGGCTCAAATCAAGAACTAAGGTATATGCTTATGCATATTACAAGGGTAAGCTTTGAAAGGTTCAAACTTCCAAGAATGACCTATATCATTTTCTGTTAGTGGTATTGCCTAGGATTTCGCCTTGACTAATAATCTAACAAGTTCTAGGACTTTTAGGAGATTAAACTATGAAGGATCTCAGAAGATGTCCCTAATCTTAGCACAATTTGTTTCAAATATACTAATTCATGCATTGTTTTTCTGTCTACAATAACTAAATTTTTACAAAACATAATTATAAGTCTTATTTGTTCGTTCCTTTTTTTAAATCTTCCTTAGTCTTGAAGTTCAACTTATTCATTGATAACATTATAACTTCCTCTTTCAATTCATCTAATCCTAACCCAATTTATCAATTTCTTGTTTGGTTTCTGGATATGTTGCTATGTTATTTCACAACTCAAAAGCTTACATTAATCAAGCCATTCAATTAAAAAAACTATCATAGCACAAGCAACTCAATTCACTCATCATTCAAATTCCACCAAACAATCCACAACTTTCTTATCAAAGAAATATATTCAGAAAACTGATTCCATTATTCAACAAAGCTACACAAACTAAAAAGTCGCCATTCTTTTATTTATTGAAGGCCAAGCAAATAAAGGAAATGTACACAAGAAAAAAATGCAAGAGAAAAATGGACACTTATTTTTTTGCAACTGATATTTTATTTATGTTTTCATGTATAAGTGGGATTTAATTACAAAGGTAGAAAAAAGAAAGAAACAAGGCAGTCATTTCCTTCTTATCATACTTAGGGGAAGGTTCATACTATTAGTTCAAACCTATAACCCAGGAAAAGGAGAGAACCTCAGGGATTCGACTCAGGGTCGTGCAGCCATGCTACCTTCCTCACAAGGTAGATTCACCCTATCGAGAGCCATTTTCTTAATAAGGTCATTCTATATCTACCCAATGGAGTTTAGGACTCCCTAAAATTCACCCTAGGCAGAGTACATCTTGATCAAATTGTTATTGACCATATCCAAGCTCTCTATCTATAATTTTTCCCTGTAGTTGAGGGTTGCTTCCATCTCCTTATCCCTTTTTTCTGTGAGGAGCTTGATTTCCTTATGATATTCTTTATATAAATATCCAAAAGCATCTGCCTTTTGCACCATATTCTTTACCATTGCATCCTCTATCTCTTTCTATTACCTTTAGTAGCTCGTCTCTTTTCAATTGGTCCGAAATGAAGGATTCTTCAATTTCTTTCTCTTCTATCTAACTTTTCCCTCTACTCTTCATCTCTTTGTTTGAGTACATGCTCCAAATTCTAATCTCTTCTTTTAAGCTCTACATCCATGTACTCATCTCTCAATTGCAGTTGGATTTGTAGTTGTCTATCCCTTTCCTACATCTCTTGCCTCATAACTTTAAACATCTCCATCACTTCTACATTGTTGCTTTGTTGCCCTGAGCTCTCAACTGGCTCGTGATGAATGACACACCCCCACTCTCTTCCTGGGCGGCAAGAGCCGCCACTCACAGTCCCCACCGCTAATTCTAACGACTAGAAACTCCCGTGTAGCGGTTTCGTATTGCTTCGCTTAACCCTCTTATAAAAATTTTTCTTTTATTTATAACTTAAGATTTGGTTAAATCTAGCAATGAAAAACTTCAAGAAAGATGACTACGCCTAGCAGATAATTCCAAATCCTGTATACATCCAATTCGCACTATATCCAATTATGGCAACCAGCATACCAACACATTCTCCCAAAACTACTCTATGTACATACATATGTTCCATTATACAACTTCAAGGTATATTCTTACAAAATATTCTTAATTTACAACACTTGTACAATGTCAGGACAAATCCTATCGGCTCCAAATAAGATTGCGTGACTGTGAATTCGAAAAATAGTTTTTAAAATACAAAAATAATGAGCTAAACGAGACTTGAGTGTATGCTTTTATAAAAGGTTTTGCTTTTCCGGAAAACCTCAAAACTGTAAAACTTTCTTTTACAATATTTTCCAGAAGCTTTACTTTGCTTTGCTTGCTTGAAAGTTTCTAAAACTTTTCTTTGCTTTTATACTTACTTGCTTTTAAAAGTTTATAAAACTTTTAATACTTTCTTGCTTGCTTGTTTGCCTTTCTTTAAAAGCGTATAAAACTCTTATTGCTTGCTTGCTTAGAAGTTTATAAAACTTCTCATAATTTCTCTTGCTTGCTTTATCTTGCTTGAAAAGTCCTTTTAAACCTTTCACAAACCTTTTGCTTTAAAAAAAGTTTCTCAAAACTTTTTCATAAAACTAGAGCCCTGTACTTAACCGCATGCTTTGAAAATAAATCCCACGGAGCTTGGCTCAACCGATCATTTTGAAATCTAAACGGAGCCCGCCCAACCGCTTGTTTAAAACTCCTCGTGAAGCCCGCGACACCGGGAACCAATGGTTGATTTTTCAAAACTGTATATCATGCTCATAAAGCATCAACCACTGGAGGCCTATTTTTGCTTATTGTACCCTAGTGAACACGGGAACCTGTGCACAACCGTGCCAGTGGAAGGACCTGTGTCCGCGTCATCTTTTTCCGATAAATATGGTGGAATTGACCTCGTGTCGCCATCACCATAATTTAGTTAGAGCTCCATGCTCCAGTACGTGTCACCAAAAGTCTAGCTAGCACTTAAGGCCTATTTTCGCAATTATTCTTTTTGCTTGCTTGCTTGCTCTTTGAAAAATGGTTTTACAATTTAAAACCATTGCTTACTTTCTTGAAAAATGGTTTAATAATTTAAAACCATTTACTTTCATTTCATTCAAAACCATTTACTTTCATTTCCATTATGGCTTAAATCAAAACCATTTGCTTACTTTTCAATTATGGTTTAAATCAAAACCATTTGCTTGCTTTTCAATTATGGCTTAAATCAAAACCATTTGCTTGCTTTTCAATAGACATATTTAAATCAAAACCATTTGCTTGCTTTTCAAGTAAATACTGATCGATGCATCCGAACCATTACCGCTTTCTAAACTCATTACTTTAAACATTTAATTACCAATTCAAAACCATTAAACACCGCAAAAATGCATTTATAATAATAATATACTAGCATTTGGAAATGAGTTTAGAACACTCACCTTTTGCTTAAGAATTTGAGCAATAGCCTACACTTTTCTCCCGCCTTTGCTTTTTAACCTACATCTCAAACGAATACGACGATATATTAATCACCTACGTAATCACGTAACTTAACTTACTTCCTAGCACTTAATCACGCTCAACGAATATCGTCGAGGCGAAGCGAAGCTTCACCGAGGCGGCGAGGTACGCTACGTTTTCGTCGAGTCCCAATCTTATTCGAACCTATCTTAATCATTTAATAAGGTTCCTAAACTATCGGTGTATGAATTCGGGCTTAAATACACAAAAACATAGCATTCTGGGCATTTTGGGCACATGTGTACTCCACACCTCGAACCCCTCGCACCAGCACACCTTGCATTATGTTGGGGTGTACCGGTACACCCTGAACATGTACCGGTACACTTTTGGCTCTTGGGTGGTGTACCACACCCTCGTATATGTACCGCACACTCTTTCACTTTGCCCATTTGTTGTTTTCCCCCACTTTCGATACCTAATTCACTTCATACAACTTCTATAATTCCTAACACCAAGAAACATCATGAAATCATCCAAAACAACTCCCCAACTCTTAAATCGTGCTATTAACCTCAACTCAAAACCCTGTGAAAATCCAAGAACTCTACCTAAGGTCCACTAATTCTTTAAAACCACATAATTTTGGCGATTCCATGTTTGTTTTTCTCCCACCATTTTACTCTCATAACCCTAACACCAAAGGTTCATGATCTGGGTGACAAAACCTAGACCAAAGCGAAGATCAATTCTCCTCACTAAAGTCCTAGAATCCAATTACTCATGGTTACAAGGCAAAGACATACCCGATTTTTGACTTCTCCTTTCTCCCTTCTTCTTCCTCTTCTCCCTCTTCTTTTCTCCCTTCTTCTCCTCTCCTACGTGAAGCCCTAGCCAAATGAGAAATGAGACCAAATGACATTTTGGCTTTGTCTCATGGCCTTTTAGTCATAACTTTCCTTAATTGCAATTAGCCCTCATCTCTTTAATATTGCAATACTAACTTTTGAAATTCCTACTATGGCCCATCTCTACACTTAATGATTTTTGCTTTTCATAATCTTTTTGCTAAATGACAATTAAATTTTTGGTACTCTTATACACCTTACAGCATCATGTACCGTACACCTCCTGGACGGGTTACAATGAATTCTAACATCTAGAGATACATTCCGGCCGGGGCTCAAGCCTCTACTCTCTCTTGTCTCTATTGAATCGGGCTTTCCAAATGGACTTGCTCATTTCCTTTTCCATCCCCTTCTTCTTCAGTTTCTATTTCTTTCTCCTTGCCTTTATTGTTTGGACCCTTAGTTATTCCGGTCAATGTCAAAGGAGAAGCTTTGGAACACGTTTCTTCTTCTTCTCAAGTTCCTTTCACACCTCCTAAGATGTAGAGTCTAGTGATTGTCAAGCTGGGCGTGGATCATACCCTCAGATTTGCCAGAGTAACTCGCATAATGGAGTTTTCAATTATTTTGCCCACATTAATTTTGCATTCCCTTCGAAGAATGCATACATGAGCATTACCTTTTCTTTCACTGCATCGAGATGTTCGAGGGTAAAGAGGACTCGAACCGACAAAGTAAAACCATACTCCTTAGCCTCATTAATGAGCCTCGCAATGTGATTCAAATTGTGGTTTTCCTTATTGACTTCCATTTCCCTATTCCATCTGTGAACAAGTCTACAATTTTCTAATACTCTAGCTCTTTTAACAATTTCTTAAACTTTGACCCGTCTTTTTGCTCCTTCAAATTAAAAGTTTCATTTATCTTCTCTTTATTGAAAGATATCCACTCTTATGTGACATAAACAGTCTTCTCTCTCACTCCCACCATGTCGGCATAAAATTCCTTGGCAAAGTAAATGCCGCCTTCTCTTCTCAATCACTTTAATAAAGGGTGAGATAAGCTTGTTGAACCCTCTTTCGACAATGAAATCCTTTTCCTTCAGATTCTTCTCCCATAAGACAAAAGCACTATCTGAAACGAACTCACTCACTTCCTCTTCTTGCCCTTGCTCTGTTTCTTCAGCATTTCTCTTTCTTTTTCTTCCTTCATCAGGTGGTTACTCAGTCTCTATTCTCGCTTCGAGTATATCTTCCTAAACATCTTCTGACTGAAGCTTCAGATTGGCTTCTTTCTCATTCTCAACGTATTCTTCCATTATCTCGTTTTAGGTTCGAATCGTATCTGATGGTTCGCATGGTTGAAATCTGGTCTGGGGGATTTGTGGTTTTCGAAAGTTAAGATGAGAGAAATTCGTAAAGGTAGATGAATGGTTTGATGGTTTATGAGGAAGTGGGCCTTTCAAATTCTAGGGCCCTCTAGTTATAGGCCAAATCATTTGTTATGTTCTTTTAATTTTTTGCGACAAAACACTAACCTAGGGTTTTTTATTAAACCTATGTCGCGACATAGAGTACTATGTCGCGACATAGAGTACTATGTCGCGACATAATTATACCCTGGTGAAGTAAAATAATGTCACGACATAAAGTATTATGTCACAACATACTTCCTCGCAACATATAAAGGCTAGAGCACCTTTGTCGTGGACAGAAAAATAATGTCACAATGTGAGTTAAAAATAATGTGTTGACAAAGAAATAATGTCAGCCGATTAACATAATGCATTGGCCGAATTGCAAATTTACATTTTCAACCAATTAACACACAAAACAGTATGTAATGTATTCAAATCACTCAAATCATACTTGTGAAGACATGTTTAATAGCAAAGAACCTCAATTCAAGTATGAATAGTACACTCATTTCTTCATTCAACATGATGATAATCAAAATATTCAAGGAATGGGCACAACAAAGCTATTATTCATTTTCTGCTCCATAAAAGTACATTCCTCCAAACTTTAACTATGCACTATCTTTAAAGACACGTTAGGGAAAAAGAAAGACTCCCCCTTGTAGCACTTTCTGCATAATGAGTTTGAGAAAGAATGCTTCTAAAAAAAATCCATATCTAATTTCAGCTTCGTTGTCCTGAAAAATCAACACAATCACACAATAAAATTTCAAACAATTAAAACTAAACTTCAAACACACAAAATTTAACAAAATCAAGTTAACTATGAAAATTAAAATTGCTTGGGTTGCCTCCCAAGTAGCTGCTCATGTTTTATGTCTTTAGCTAGACATTTGTTGTAAAATGCTTTCCTCTCAGCAAAATTCTTCCATCTCTTCTAAATCTGGAACTAATCTTCATTTATATTCCCTCCAAGATAACGATTTAATATCTTATCATTCACTTTAAACTCATTTCCATAATTAGTTTTCAGTGTCACTGCTCCAAAGGGTGCACTTGCAACTATCGTGTAAGGACCACTCCATCTTGACTTTAGTTTTCCTGGAAACAGCTTGAGCTTGGAATTGTACAATAGACTAGCTCTCCTACTTTGAATTCTTTCCTCATAATTTTCTGATCATGCCACTTCTTTGTCTTATCCTTGTAGATTCTGACATTATCATAAACTTAATTCCTCAACTCTTCTAGTTCATTCATTTGGAGTAATCTCTTTTCTTTGGAAACTTGAAAATCACAATTCAGTTTCTTGATAGCCCACATAACTTTATGTTCAAGTTCAAGAGAGAGATGATAAGGCTTCCCAAATACAATCCTGTATGGGAACATTCTAATAGGAGTTTTGTAAGTAGTTCTTTAAGCCCACAATGCATCATCTAGCTTTATGCACTCGGGCCTTTTCTCGCTGAGTTCACTGCTTTTCTAGAATCTTCTTTATCTCGCCGATTCGACCGATAAGGATAAGCTAATCCCATTATATGTCTGATTCCATATTTGCTCATGAGTTTTGCGAACACTTTGTTTGCAAAATGGCTTCCCTCATCACTAATGATTGTTCTAGGTGCTCCAAATCTGCTCAAAATATTTCTTTGAATGAACCCCACCACTATGCTAACATCATTTCTAGGACAAGCTATTGCTTCCACCCATTTGGATACATAATCCACGGCTAGGAGAATGTATAGAGTTCCAAATGAGGATGGGAAAGGTCCCATGAAGTCTATCCTCCATACATAAAAAAATCTACACCACCAAGATTCTCATAAGGGCCTCTCAGCGCCTTCTACTTATGTTACCCATTCTTTGACATTTATCACAATGTTTCACCCATTCAAAATAGTCCCTGAATAGAGTAAGCCAATAAAAACCTGATTAGAGAATTTTATGAGTTGTTCTATCTCCTGCAAAGTGTCGTCCATATGATGATGCATGACATTTATCAAGAATTTTACCTTGTTCTGTTTCTTGTACACATCTTCTGATAATCAAATTTGCTCCTCTTCTGAAAAGTAGTGGTCATCCCATACATAAAATCTTCTATTAGTTCTCAACGCCTTTTATGCCGGTAGCCTGAATTCAGTGGTACACTTCACATGCTAAGTAATTCACAATATCAGCATACTAGGGTAATTGGACCAACAACTGAAAAAGCTGCTCATCAAGAAAATTTTCTACTATTTCAATTCCCTTTTCCTCTTCAATAGGCTTTTCTAATCTAGATGAGTGATAAGTTATCACATTGTCACTACCCTTCTTATCTTTGATTTCTAAATCAAACTCTTGTAGCAGCAATACCCATCTAATCAGTCTTGGTTTGGCATCTTTCTTTGCCATTAGATATTTAATTGCAGCATGATTAGTGTGTATGATAACATAGGATCCCAATATGTAAGGCTTGAATTTTTCACAAGCAAACACCATTACAAGATCTCATTTTCTCAGGGTAGTAGTTCTCTTGTGCCTCATTGAAGGTTTTGTTGGCACAGTATATGGCCATGAATATCTTTTTAATTCTTTTTCCCAATACTACTCCCATTACATAGTCATTGGCATCACACATGATTTCAAACTCTTTGTTCCAGTCAGGTGTTGCCATGATAGGAGCTGTAACCAATCTGGACTTAATTTCTTCAAATGCAAATCTGCATGATTCATCAAAATCAAAATTTGCATTCTTTTCTAACAATCTGCATAATGGTCTAGAGATTTTTGAGAAGTCCCTTATAAATCTCATGTAAAATCCATCATGTCCTGGGAAACTTTTTATCCCTTTAACTGTTGTAGGCGGAAGGAGAGTTTTTATGACAAACCTTTGCTTGGTCTACTTTTAACCCAACTGTAGAAATCTTGTGCCCCAAGACAATACCCTATGTTACCATGAAATGACATTTTTCCCAATTCAAAGCTAAGTTCTTGTCTTGGCACATTTGAAGTACTATTTCCAAATTTTCTAAGCATTTCTCAAAATTGGATCCATATACTGAGAAGTTATCCATGAAGATTTCCATAGCCTCTTCCACCAAATCTAAGAACATAGACGTCATACACCTTTGAAAGGTGGCAGGAGCATTACATAATCCAAATGGCATCCTTCTAAAATCAAAGGTGCAATAAGGACATGTAAATGTAGTCTTCTCTTGGTCCTAAAGGGTTATGGCAATCTGATTATATCCATCAAGAAACAAATGGGGGTGTCTCTACCAACATGTCCAGATTTGATCAATAAAGGGTAAAGAGCAGTGATCTTATGCTGCAGTGAAACAATTTCTCTGTAGTCACGTACACCCTCCATCCTATCACATTTATTGTAGGAATCAATTCATTCTTCTCATTTATGATTACAAGGAATCTACTGGGAACCACATGAACTGGCTCACCTGCTGACTCTCTGAGGTTGCATATATAAAGCCTGCATTTAGCCATTTCAGTACTTCTTTTCTGACAATTTCTTTCATTACTGGATTCAGTCTTCTTTGATGTTCAATGGAGGTCTGCATTTTCCTCCAAGAGGATTTATGCATGCAAATAGAAGGGCTGATTCCTTTTAAATCTTCTACTGACTAAGCAATTGCTTCATTGTATTTACTGAGAATCTCTAGCATTTTCTTTTCTTCAAGCTCAGTCAATGCATCTGATATAATCACATGTTTTTCTTTTTTTGGTCTTAAGAAAGCATACTTCAAGTGTCTGCGTAATTCCTTCAAGGTTAACCCTTTTGAACTTGTTTCTTTTTCTTTTTCTTTCTCTTCATTGCTGCTTGATTTTTCTGTTTCTTTCTCTGCATTCAAACTTAAGACTATTTCCTTTAAATCAAAACTAGAAGTCAGAAATTCACAATCAAGATCCTCAAGATACTGGAAATTCATCTCATTTTCATTGATTGAATTCTAAAATTACAAATCCAAAATCAGCCTGTGGATTGATAGAACTATTGTTTCTACAAGCCTTTTTACAATCGTATTTCACATTTAGATCGTTTCAGCTTTTTTTAGTTGAAGTGCATTGCTTCATCTCCCAATCCTAAGAGTGAGCCTTCACATCTATCAAGGCAGCTCTAGTGGCCAGGAAAGGTATTCCAAGCAACAGTGGAACTTGTGTATCTTCCTCCATATCCATAACTACAAAGTCCAAAGGGAAAATAAATTTTCCCACCTTGATGAGTACATCTTCAAGGACTCCCTCTAGGTGTGCCAATGCTATGTCTGCCATTTTCATGGTCATAGCTGTGGGAGTAAGCTCCCCAAAATTCAGTCTCTTCATTACGTACGCTACATTGGGTTGATGTCACTCTAAATCACACAAAAGCCTTCTTAAATTCAATATCTAATGGCGCAGGAATGGTGCCGCCAGATCCCCGTGATCTTCACCGGTAAGCCCTGATTATTGCACCGCATGTGGCCGTCAAATTCACCACTCCGTCTTCGCACTTCTCCTTCTTACTTAGAATGTCCTTCATAAACTTAGCATAGTTAGGCATCCGAGCTAACGCCTTAAACAAAGGTATATTAATCTCATCTTCTTAAACATATCCAAGAATCTGTAGAACTCGTTCCTCCCTTTTTTTGTTTTCTGAAGTCTCAGGAATGGAATTGTGACACCCCGCTTGAGAGGGTCCGTTTGACAACCCATCAACCCGTTGTAAGATTCGTGGATGTCGAAAATCTCGACACTACACCATTGAGCGTCCCCTTTTCCTGTGACTCGATTTAACGAAAATCGAAAGTAGTCTCCTTTGTACAGGGAGCTTTACCTAAAAATAATCTGTGCAATTTCATGGCACCGTCCCAATATTATACAACGACTCACACCGGTCCACATACGAGTAAAAATGGCCACGTAGGGGCCCGCTTATCCATATAAATACAATCTATATCAACAAGCCACCAAGAGTTATTACATCACTCTTAATAAAAACATTATATTAAACTAACATGTTCTAATATAATATGCAAAACATGGATCAAGGCCACAATCCCATTTCCGCTTCATGATAAGGCCCTAAGGAGCACCGTCTACTTGCATGTCTTGTACCTAAAAGGGGTCCCACGACTGGTTAAATTTAACGTCCAAGCAGGAGGATGTCCTACAAGGACTATTCCCACCTAAATGCACATGAACGGGTCAAACAACTACACACACTAACTAGGACATGCAATCCTAGCATAGAATCCCACTTTGTCATGAATGAGACGCGACTCATCATGCCCCACGTATCAAGTCCTCACCTAATTTCCTCAAACATGCCTTTTTCCATGAATGAAAACCATTTCCAAACAAAGGTATTTATGTTTACCTGTGGACAACCCTCCCATATAAATAATGGACACACTCCGATAATCTATTTTGTGGACAACTCTCTGATGTATATCAATTGGGCATACTTCGACGATTGACATTATATGGACAACCCTCCGATATAAATAATGGACACACTCTGATAATCTATTTCAGGACAACCCTTCGATAAGATATCACCAGTGCATACCCGACGACGACAATATATGGACAACCCTCCGATATAAATAATGGACACACTCCGATAATCTATTTTGTGGACAATCCTCCGATGTATATCAATTGGGCATACTCCGATAAATAATATTATTGGTCAACCCTCCGAAACAATTCTCTCACGAAACCACCTCATGCACTCAATCCTACTGTTCTAGGGTGCCCTAATGCATGTGAAATGCAATGAGCCATTTCCATTTCCTTAACCCGTGCAACACCATGCAAACCATGGATCTCCATTGGACTTCATCCAAAGTACGAGTCCACAACCCATTCACCAAGGATGGTGAATGACAACGACTATGTACTCACACCCACATCATGCGATGTCCTCGTGCACCGGTGCAATGTAATTGTGCCATTGCACTCTAAGTCATGTCCAATGTATAAAGACCTCTACATGGACACCATATACCATACACTCCACCGTGTACCATGGACACTCATGTCTAATGCACACAAAAGTGCATACATTCATTAAACGTTAATATACATGCAATCATACTAACATTTATCACATTCATGTCAACACATCAAACAAGCATGCATCAACATCATTCCGACTACTACTTAGACAAGTAATGTCATACTCAAATCCCTAGGCTACATCATGGCGCATAATGCCCAATAAACTATCCTACAACATTCCATGCAATATCCATGTCCACACGAAAACACATCACAAACCCAATATGTTAGAGCACACATATTGACATCCAAGCATGACACCTCATTTCCTAGGCTAATTCATGGCATATCATGCACCTAAGATAGCCTACAACCTGCCATGTAATGGCCACTCAAATTACCACAACCTCACATCCACACAACTCAACACCAGTTACCAATTTTGTCAGAATAATCAATTTTTTCAACAAGGATGTGTGCACCAATTTCCATTGAAAAGCATATGGTCAGATTCTAGACTCCAAGATATTTCCATAGAGTCCAAGAACACACGAATCGAAGTTCGAACGAGAAAGTTATGGCCGTCCAAAGTTGGAGACCTCATATTAACAGTAACTTACGCGCACCAGCAGGGGCCTACTATTTTTCATCATTTTCGGACATAATATGAGTCCAAATTGCATTAAGTTATATATGGATGGATTCTAGACTCAAAGGGTTTTCCATAGAGTTCAAGAACACCCAAAACAGAGCTTGGAAGTGAAAGTTATGGCCGTCCGAAGTTGGAGGCCCGTGATGAATGTAATGATCGCTAGCAGGAAACTCCACGAAATCGCTTCCGAGGCTCCTTTAAAGCTCGTACATGCTATTTTTCCACCCAAACTCATCCCGAACAACCCTTTCACCCGCAACAAACTCCATCCTAATTGAGTCCATTAATTCACCATAAATATGGCACAAAACCCGTCCCAAACTTAGCCCTAAAATCAAATTAACAAAAACAACTCCAAATCAGCAAAATACAATTTTTGTGTTCGGGAACATAATCCAAACAGCCCTTAGGGCCCAACCAAGACCAAGACAACATTTAGATGAAATATAAACCCGAGTAGGAAGGTTCCTTACCTCTTGGAGCGAAGATGAAACTTTTTGGAGTCCCGAAGACCCGAGACCCACGATCTTCCCGAACTTCCACTCGAATCATCGACGAAAATTCTTGATTTCGATGTCCATGCGTTGCCCTCGATGAGTACTTAGACTTTAAGTCTTGGCCCAACGCGAGACGACTACCCAAGCTCTATAGATCTTAGAGAGAAGTAAGAGCTTCTTTCTCTAACTTTTCTTCTCCAAACACGAAATCTTCGACAAAATTGTGTGTTGTCGGTACCCACGGATAGCCTTCGTCGAGTAGATGAACTTTAAATTTTGGCTTGACGGATTCCGACCATCCGATCTCCTTAGATAGTAGAGAGAAGGAGGAGTTTCTCTCCTTTCTCTCTCTAACTCAACCCACTGCCGGTTCCCCTCCAAAAATGAGCATTTCTTTCTTTCTTTTTGTCTCTTTAAGCATTCGGACGGGGCCCACTCTGCGGCCACGAGTCCACAACCAGTCCGGGTTCGTTTATATCCCGAAACAATTTATTTCAAGTTGTTTCCTAACTCTCGAGATTTTTAAGAAAATCTCGTTCCTAGGGTTACTAGATACCTAATTTAAAATCTATAAAGGAATTCCCACTACCTGTGAATTCAAGAAACTTTTCGAAGTTACTCGTTGAGACTCGACCAACACAATTGCACATCCGGGTAGCCTAGGGAATTTTCTAGGTTTCCTGAGCCATTTCAACAATTTATTATTTAATTAATTTTTTTTATTCACTTTTAGAAAATTTTAAATTTTTCGGGCTGACAGAACAACAAAAGTATGTAGGCTTGCATTTCCTCTTTCTTTTTCAGTTCTCTTTTCTCCACTTGTTGTTCAGTCTGCACCTCTTCTTTCTTAGTCTCTTCAGCTAATTCTGAACTGCTCAACTTGGTCTCTTTTCTAGTTTCTTCTTTCTCTTATTTTTCAGTATTTTTCTTCTCATTTTCCTTTCGTTTAAATCTCCACCCTAAGAGTCACCACCATACAATCCTTAGATTTTTCAGATCACTTTAAAAGGCATCATTGGACTGTCTCCGTATCGTTAGGCCAGCCTCTACTTATGTCTCCAAATTTTTAGGAGGCATTAGTGTTGGCCTAAACACATTTGTGTTTGAGGAAATGTTGCTAGGTCAAGAATTTGCTTTTATGAATATTCAAGAGTTCTTATTCACTCCCATGAATGTCAACATTTGATCTTTAAAGGGTCGAGGATCTTCTTTGTCTCTTTAATTTCTACTCTAACTCCCTTGCCGCGTCCTCGAACCCATGTGGAGCATACTGTTGTTGAAAATTCTGCACTGGTCTTGGACCTTGTTGTGCTCCACCTCCATATGAGAAATTCTCATAGTTCCTTAGTGCTGGTGTGTAGTGGGTTGGCAGGTTAAGGTTTGGCTTAAAGTTGTAGCTTCTATTGACATTGACAAACTAAACCTCAACTTGATAGGGACCCTCATGGGCTAGTCCCTTATAAACACTACTCTTCCGCTCATTTCCTTCCACTATTCCTACTTCATGTGCTAAATGCATTCTTCTATCTTAATTTCCCAGCTTGTTCATCAATGCATTAAGTTTGACTTCAATGGAAGTCATCATGTTCAGCTCTATCACCTCATTTTCTTTCAGTCTTCTACTACTCCCTAAAGTCTTAGATGGGGCTCTGTAGTTGTTGTTTGCTAGATCTTCAATCAACTGTCTCGCCTCTTCAGCACTCTTCCTCTTTAATGCACCACAACAGGCTACATCAATTATAGCTTTGGAGGTGTAGTTCATAGATTGGTAAAAGATGTCCATATGGGTGGTCAAATCTATTCCATGCATTGGGCATCTTTTCAGCAATCTCTTATATCTCTCCCATGCATTTTAGATACTTTCATCATCTCCTTGTTTAAACACTATGATTTCCCCTCTCATTTCTGAAAGTGAGGGAAAAATGGAAGAATCTGCCATGTAAGCCTCCACCAACTCTTCCCAATCGTTCACTGATCCATAAGGCAGTGATTCAAACCAAGTGGTTTCCACATCTCTTAATGAAAAAGGGAAGAGTTGCAGCTTAATCACCTCAGGTCTCACCCCATTTAGCTTTATTGTATTTGCTATCATCATAAATCTTTCCATATGCTCATTAGGGTCTTCACTAGGATGGCTAGTATATTGATGCTACTGCACCATTGTGATCAAAGTTTCCTTTAACTCAAAGTTGTTGGCCTCTATAGCAGGTTGTCTCACAATAGAGTATTCATCTCTAATGACTGGCCTCCAAAAATCCTCCATAGTCCTTTGCCGTTGAGGCCTCTCTGCTGTTGCATCTGCCTGAGTGTTTTGCTATATCTCTCTCTACTCTGCCATAACTACTGATTTAACACTTCGAACTTTCTTCAGATTTCTCAGTGTCTTCTCCAATTCTATGTCCAAAGGCAGCAATTCTACTTCTAGTTTTCTATCCATGTAAGATCTTCTTGAAATGCAAACACACTAAGATCAAATGAAATAAGTGGAGAAAAACTATATCATTATAAGCTCACAAAACATTTTCAGTAGCTTACTTAGCTTGTAACGCCATGAAAATACCCTAACACTTTTTATAACATGTTCAGGGTGTAAAATAAATTAAATTATATTTTTTTGGAGTTTAAATGGCTAAAAACGAAAAATGATAAAAACCCAGAAATTTTATAAAAGCCAAATAAATTTGGTAAAAATGTCAAATGAGGACCTAAGGGTCATAAATAAAAAATGTAAGTGCCAAAGTATAAATGAAATGAAATGAAGTGGAAATGAAAGAGAAATGAAGCCCTAAAATGCAAAAATGGGAAAATAGGAATTAATGTGTAAGCCAAACATGGCCTTATGAAGGTTTAGAGTATTAAGACCAAATTGGTCTTTAGAATGAGAGAGAGTCTCTCATTTAGGCATTTTTGTTGGGCAAATCTGGTTGAGAGAAAAGGGAGATGAGTGGGTTATTTTCTCCATGAGATCAAGAGTTTAAGTGATCAAGAAGAAGAAGGAAGAAGAAAGAAGAGAAATGAAGAGATTTAAAGGTAAGAAACCAAACCCTAACCCCCTCTTTTCTTGTGTTTGGGTTTGGAGAAAAGTCCTAGCTTTGTGTAAAGTGTTCTTGGGTGGTTTTAGTTCAGTTTGAGGTTCTTTTGCATTGTTTTGATTGGTTTGGATTGGTTTTGATGAATTTTTGTGTAAAGGAAATGATGAAGTTTCAAAGGAGTTGCTGTCAAAAAATTTCAAAACCCCTGTTTTTGTTTGGCTATAAGTTAAGTTATAATCATCCAAATTGAGTGATTATAATTGGTAAAGAACCATAAGAGCTAGGGATACAAATTTATAGAAGGGACCAGGAGAAAATTGTACCTCTAAGGCTCCCTAATACATTTAAAGGTAAGTTTCAGCTGTAGTGGTATGCCTGCTTTGGGTGTAGCTAGGAAAAGGGTTTGGCTGTAAGTTGAGTTTCACTCATCCAAATTGAGTGATTCAAAATTCTGGATAAACTAGACTTCTAGGGGAATAATTTATGTGAAGGAAGTATATGCAATTTGTAAATTCAAAGTGCCCATAAATCCGTCAAAGTGGAGCTATGTGCAAGAACAATCTGATTCTACTTTGCAAATTAGAGTAGTCTGGATGTAAAATACAATAACTTGAGTTTTGGTGATCCAAATTGGATGATTCAAATTGGATAAGAAACCTTAGAACTATAGCTTCAAATGAGTAGAAGGAACCATTACCAATTTATGGAGTTAAGACCCCTGAAATCGAGAATAATAGTAGGTAATCGAGTAAGCTA